>CM024698.1:26008765-26621448 GCA_014182845.1 Corymbia calophylla | reverse complement strand
AGGTGGGGCTCACATTCATAAATGAGAAGTGGAGTTCTCACCTTTCTGAAGCAATGTATAAAGAGACGGAGTTCACTTTTAGGGTACAGAGGAGAGACTCTGGGTATTATTTGAGCGCAAAGTGGGTAGTCCCTTTGCTATTGTATGCTTCCTTTCATTAACGAGACGGAGGGACTCTCTTGGTTGAGAAATAAGGGAGCTTGAACAAGGAGTTTGTGTTGTGAATTTTACATCTATCTTGAATTGTTTTTCTTCTTAGCACAAATGGGTTTGTAAATTAGGGCCACGAAAGCACTCGAGTTTGCTAGTGATTCTAGTATGTAATGCCTCCATTGATTAGTGGATTTTGTTATTGTCGGCTCCTTATGGAATAAGTATTGATATTCGGACCGAACCAAGTAATTGTTGGAAATAATTTTACCGTGATTCATGTAGAACAGTAATCAATTAGATATCCATCAATGTTAGAAATTTCTCCACGTGTTAGTAAATTTCCATGATGACAAGTGACTTTAACCTATCGATATTGATAACTCCTCCATGTAATTAGGAGCCTTCATATAAAAATTCAACAAAACATGAGTACACTTGACTAATCGATAAATTATCAAAATGTCTATGATTAAATTGACATAATTGAAATATTTAAGATCAATTGATCGGTCGCATAATAAAATTAATACTTATTGACCATTTTCCCAAAAAATCTTGCCCACGATCGACCAATTGGCGTGGGAGTAATCAAATTGCATTAACCAATGAAATGTGATTTCATACATTTCGTATTGATTTCTTTTTTCCATGTGCCGTTGTCAACTTTATATGATTGCTGCTCAAAATATTTTCAATGTGGTACTTATGTATCGCCATTGACTTATGCGCTCATACTGAATGAAACAGTCAAATACATATATACACGTGGCAAGACAAATGAAGATCTCTGTTTGTGAGATTAGCAACATATTCAGGCGTTCCAAAAAAAATTCTATGTTAAAAGGAACAAAAATAAAAATAACTTTTCTTAATTGGGAGTAGAAAATGAACCTTTCTTTGGGTAATGGAGTAGAAAACTTGTAGTTTACCTACATTTTCTTTAATAGATGAACCGTCTGTCTATTTAGAGTATTAAAATGTGACATATAATATAGTGCTCAGACTATATGTAAAATAGTGTCCAATATTGACTTTGATGACACTTAAGATTACTCAATCCAATCACCACTATACCAGACATTAGCGTATGATAAGCAAATATAAATGAGCTTAATTATATGGCAAATGTTTCTATAGATGGTATTCCTAACCTAGCTTGTGGTGTCTTAGAATCACCTAAATAATTGCTAGAAACGAAGCCGATCTTTCGAATCGGTTTGCCTAAACACTTGCTAGCTATAGAAATTAGTCAATTGCACGACACACTTTTATTCGATACGGTATGCGAAAAGATTGATCTTTGATGGACTGAATTTGCGTCTGCATTACGCGCTTAGTGCCCCACTCCAGACTTGGGTGCGACTTCCGAGCCCACCAGGTTTCAAGGAAATGCATTCACGATTGTTGATGAAGCTAGAAGGCGGCGCAGACCGATCAATTGACTTGTCCGTACCGATCAAAGGCTTTCTCGCTTCAGAAGAAGGCAATGCGTGGCTGGTAATGAGCACCGCCATGATGAGGATGAAGGCAAATGCGACGTTCGAACTGGCAGCCATGTGGAGATTCCTGTTGAAGATAGAAAGGTTACCACGTTGTTAATGCGAATGTAACTTAATTTGTAGCAAAAAAGCCTCGGCATGAGCTATTTATATACATGGTGGAAAACGAGAGAGAGAGAGAGAGAGAATCGCGAGGGTCAAGTTAGGATGGTCAAGTTAGGATGGTTTCAAATATCGCACCATGTTTGGGAAATCTTTGAGTTTCTGTAACTGTGCATGAAACGTGCTTCCTGGGTCTTTGACTACTACACATTAAGTTAGGTACGCGCAAGTAGACTTAAAGAGGTTTGGTACCCGTTTCAGATACTCTCTGGATTTCCATATATCTGGCAGAAGGTGAATCTGTTCAACCTTTTTGCTATAAAATCATGTGGTCGACGGTAGTTATTGCTCCATTCCAAGTCAAGTGAGTTGCATGCAAAATCTCGCTTGTACTGTTGTTGCGCGATAGTCAAGATAGGTGGGTGTTTATTTCTGTGCTGATCCAGAATCTACTGTTCGAAGATTTAGGCTTTCTCATGCGATTGCCACCCCCTGCAAGAAAGAATGAAAGAAAGAGAGAGAGAGACGATAGATTTCTATGTAGATAGACATTTAACTCAGGAGTATTGCCAAAGAACATGTCGTATCCAATGTATTATCTTGACTAATTGCGAAATGTATGGTTTGGTCATATAGCATGATGCACGAACAGTATAATGTGCTAAGAGATAATTACTAATGAATGATACAGTGAGGCGGCCGCTTCAAGGAGAGATCCCTTTCTTTCTCTCTCTCTCTCCCTCCCCCTTGTCTCATCCCTCTTTAAAGCTCTGTCTTCCTTTTCTCTCGATCTGTTTTGGAAGTTTTTGTGTGTAAATAAATTTCAGCAAGTGATCTTGGGTGAACATAGAGACCAATTTGACTGTTCGTCTGGTCAACAATCATCAAGGAAGATGTTTGTAATGTCTCTCCATAATTTTTCAAGAGTAGACTACTTTCCTCTCTTGATTTAAATTTAGGTCAAGTTTTGGGGATTTTACTCTCTCGAACTAGATCTAGATATAGATTTGAAAGATCTTTATTTGATTTGTGTTTTTTCAAGATTTTGATATTGGTATATTCGCATGATGACGATGATGAGAACGTTGAACATAAATGCGCACTCAAGCAAGCCATTGTGAGTAGATTAGAGATCTTGGTGTGTGCTTATTACTGGATCTAGTGATTGGGTGCAAATCGTTTTGCATTATCATATATGTTCTTTAAGGATGTGAGTGTGCTTCTAGCTACATATTATGCTTTGTTATTTGTTTTCTAGGGTTTTGCTTTATTATGTAGTTATTTGGAATTTGCTAAGTTTGAAAATCTTTTTTATGTACTTCTCAAGTATCATTCTGATATATGAATGGCATTTTCGTTTTGAAAGAAGAAGAAGAAGAATGATACGGTGATGTTTAATTCGTTCGCAATTGCAAAATTAGAAAGCAATATATCTGTAATTTTTTTTTTTTTTCACATGATTAGTAAGTGTGCAAGAGGACAAGTAGCTTCTGATTATTCGAGAGGAACTCCCCATTGCCATTAATACTTTTCATACGACCTTGTAAGTACCAATATATCAAGCAATTCTACTAAGTTATTCTGTCATTACAATTACTAATTTTTCATATCGAAAATTGAAAGAAACAAATGAAAAGGCTAGTGTTTTTTTTTTTTTTTTTTTTGTGATTAGTAAGGACAAATAACTTTCAACTAATACCACCCACCCGCCAAGGCGTTGTTTCGCGCTCTCTTCCTCTCGCAAAAGGTCGAGAGCTCGAATCCCACTTCACATATGTGATTTACCTGGGGCAGACGCACGGTGCGGCGGCTAAGATGCTATGGGCCCCTGGTTTACTCCCCCGGCTACGGGGTGCGGGGTTCCCCTTCGGTCACCAAAAAAAAAAAAAAACTTTCAACTAATCAGAATTAGTGAAGAGAAAGTATCAATGTGCCAAGTAATTATTGTAAGTAATTTTTCTCCGTGATTTATGTAGAGTAAGTAATCAATTAGGTGTCTATCGATGTTAGTAGTTTCTCCACTTGTTAGAAAATTTCCAAGAAGACGAGACTTTCAACCTATCGGTAAGTAAAACTCCTCCATGTGATTAGTAGCTTTTCATATAAGAAAAGTAAGTTTTAACAATACATCCATCGGTACTTTTTGGTATTAGAAAAACAAGTATTTTGTCCTAGTAAACACATAACTTTTCAATCTGATTAGTGGCTGTTCATGCCTAAATTAATTAACTATACATCGACCAATGTTAAATATCAGTTATACCCATGTTGTCTATAGGATTCCATGCCTAGCGAAAGCAAGCATCAACATGTCAAATTTTGTGTTCTATCGAGTGCAAGAATATTTCCAAATTAGTTTTCTAGATTTTCACGTGTATGATTTGTTGATAATGATCCGTCAACAAAAACTATTTAAAGTCAACGAAACATGCATACTTAATGTTAGGAAAATGAATTCCCTAACCTAAAAATGGGAAATCATTTCAGAAAGCATTTATCATGAAGTTTTCCCAAAAAGAGAGTCTTAGTTAAAAACTTTATGATAAAGGAAAATGCCTTCTATGAAAATTATTTCAAGAAAATGGTTAATTTTGTGCTTGCGGTAAGAGACTTCTTATATTTAGAAAAATTATTTCCTCTAGTCAAAATCAGGAATCCATTTTTCTAATCTTAAGTGTTGGTGTTTCCTTGATCATAATCGTTTTACCTTTAACGAACCAAACATGTAAAGGTCTGGAAATGAATTCGTGAAAAGCTCTTTCAATGAAACAAATACATCTTAAGTAACTATTTCACCATGATTATTAACTTTCCATATTGAAGAAATTGTGTGCATATAATAGAACTAATAAGTTTTTTTTTTTTATTCATTTAGTAACTTTCCATAACGCAGTAATTTTGACCAAGATTATAATAAATTTCAATCTAGTTAGCATCTCTTATGAAAGGTCACGTTGGTTTCTTTGTTTTAGTCTGATCAAGCGGTGAAAACGCAGTAGTCTTTGCCGGCTGAGTTTTCTGTGGTGTACTCAAATGTATGCTAGAGCTATTTTCACTCTTGATAGGTTTGGCAAACAAGCGTTACTTTAAATATTTTCTGTGATGCACCCGCCTATCAGAGAAAATCATCTGAAGTTGAGATTGAGTTGACTAAGCATGAGTCTATCATTTATATATTGCATAATCACATAATAGTGTTAAATATACTTTTGCCGATGTAAGAATAATTGGAATAAAACCTGCAAAACACCACGACTTTCTTGTTCACAGGCAAAAGGTCTGACGATCAGAATGCACTGTGCTTATTATTGTATTTTAAGATAACCTACACACAGCAAGTATTTGCTTGTAACCAGTAAGACCATTGATGACTTCGAAGTATGAAGAACCGATTTTTAGTCTCCATGTAGCAACAAGGATCACACACTGAACGTATTTAGACTCACGAAATTCAATGATCATATCAATATAAATTGTTAATCCATTTATCAGAATGACTAAGCATATTTTTCAGTGATGACCGATTCCTGGACTTGGCATAGATTGTAGAATGCGGTCACGCTTGTTGAGACGAACAAAATGACCTTGATCATCAGTAGGAAATTTTAGCAGGGCATCCGAAACCAAAACTCTCCTCAAAATGAGGGACTTGATCTTCTCTCGCCTCCACGCCCGTTTGCAGTAGCTTATTTGCTTTAAAGCATGACGAGAGGCTTATTATGACACCAAAGACGATGATCATTATCAGCAAGCTAAAGTGGACGCGAGCCATGCATATAAATGGAGAGATCGATGCATGAAACAAAGATGTGAAGAGAATCTATGGGTATAGAAATAGGTAAAGGTAGAAATGTGTGTTCTTCTTGCATGGAGGGACATCTCTTTATATAGTGGAGTTCATAAAGCTCGAAAAATGGCGTAAATGTCAACTCATTTTCTTTCCTCACTAAGGGCGTATAGGCGGTGCGACTGTGACTTTTTTCTTGGAAAGATAGAGGTGCGGCTTGAGCTTTCACAACCCTAAACTTGCTTTTGAGTGATTTAGGAACTGCTTAGTGCTCCATTTGATATTTTAATTTGGTCTAACTATTGCCGATAAAGAGTCATAAGAGGTTTGAGCTTTACGTAAATATATGAGTCTTCTCCATTTTTTGGCAATTCAAAAGTTTTCGATCAATGTGTTACGAACTTATGTTAAACATGGCATTCTGTCTTAAGTTCTTAGCAAAAATAAAATAAAATAAATAAATACTGTCTTAACAATAACGTCGATCCCATACACTCATACTGAGCTTAACGAGTTAGTGGTAACACCAGCTTTCATTTGCTCATTTTCGCATATTTTTAATTGGTCCAGTCGCGATGCCTTTACGAGCTGAACTTTTAATTTTTTTGTTGTTCACAGAAATTTAAAACCTACCGAAAGCCACATTTTTTCTTTTCCGAGATGATCCCGATCATCTCCATTTGGCCATAACATGAGATATCAGTTCAACAATATGAGGGCATCCACTATGCTTATTGCATCTTAAGACAGCTTAAAGAACAAAGTATTTTGCTCGACATACTAATCACTTGATGTCTAAGAAATAAAGCATCTATATTCCAACCTCCACTGACAAATCTTCGACAACATTTGGAAGCAAGAGTGGTACAGATAAGTTCCACTCCATTTATTTATTTATTATCAGAACGGCGCGCTGCATACGAATCTGTTAGTGACCCACTCCTGGACTGGGTACTGATTCCTGGAGCGGATGAACCCTGCCAACACGAGCATCATAACCTTGATGACCATCAGTAAAACCCTTCGGAAGGGCACTCGAAACCGGACTCTTTTCTGAAGAAGGGAGTTGTCCATTGTTCTCCATGCCCATCTGTGGTAGCTTTCTAGCTTCAAAACATGGAGAACTGCAGATCATGCCGAACATGACAGTTATCATCAGGACAATAAAGAGGGGTCGAGCCATGTGTGGGAAGAGATATGATTTTGGGACAGATATGGGACGAATGTCGAGACTCAGTCCAGTGAGTCGGGCAGTGTGTTTCTTCCATGGAGGCCTGACTGAAATTGTTTATATAGAGTCGAGGGAATGCAGATCGAAAGGTGCCGTGAGGGTCTAAGCCATTACTCTCACTCAAGAAGTCAAACCATTTTGAATTTGTTGAACGGAAATGCTTTTCATTTGGATCCAGATCCACCTCGCGTGCAAGGGTTAGGCACCAAATTGCCTCGTGGAAGTTGAGTTAGGTAAAGAGATGGTAATCCGCGAGCCATCAAATCCGCTTTCCTTCTAGTGAATTTAATGGACGGCTCACCTCTTCATCAAAATTTCAGTCGGGTGGACATCCACAGATGATTCTTCTGCTGGATTTGCTTTTCACCCATTCTTAAGGCCGAGTTTGGCGACATGAGCCTGTAACTAAGTAGGATATCGAAGTGATCAAATGAAATAAGCGAGTTAGATCCTATATCATTTTCTGTTATTTTTTACTCCTTGGGGTTGGCGCTTGATACTAAGCACGATATTGAAGTGATCAAACAAATAAGCAAATCAGGACCTTTTGTCATTCTCTATTTGTTCACTCTCTAGGGTTTGTGTTGTTGGTCAGAACGGTCTGAAATTTTTGACACAGAAACAGATGGTTACTGTTTATTTCTTACCACCTATGCATAAACTACTTATATTCAGGGCCACATGCATGTACAAATAAAAGACTTAGACTTAACCGATTCACTAAACTTGCATAATGTTTCATGAATTTCTAAGTAGTCAGTCTTGCTATGGACATAATTCCTCCCTTTTGTTAAAGAAAAGAAAAGAAAAGAAAACCGTTGTACCCACGAGCTAGTCAAGGCTCGCGAGCCGCCCATATTCACTTTGCATGACAGCTTTTCCTGGACAAAAGGTACCGGAAAGTCTTCAATTGGACTATTAGAGAAAGAAAAATTCACTTGATTAAGAAACGAACATATAGTAGCCATTAGATTATTGGAGACTGACCACATTTAATGAGTCATGTGTATGATAAGATCTCGAGAAATTAGCAGATAAAGTAAATATATAGCTTACATACTAGATAGAGCTAAAAGATGACCAGAGCGGAGAATCCACGCTATCCATTGTTTTCCCATCATGACTCCTCGGATTGACTATGTGAACAAGATCATGTCAATGTGAGCGAAAAGATTATGATGTTGACATGAAGATCTGTTTATCTTTACGGATTCTCTTAGTGAACGAGAGAAAAATATTCCCAACTCGTGGATTCAATGCATCAGCCGAGGTAGGAGAGCAATCTCTCCTTTTGGCTCATGTTTTTCTCACGTACAAGAGTCTTCCTCGTCCGGAGTTCAATGCTTAACAGTAAAATGAGAATTTCAGCTCTTCACGACTTCTAAATTGAGCAGCAGTCCCGCATGGATGCAACTTCTCTAAATTTTAGAATGACGGTGAAACCCATCTCAAGATAAAACACAAGTTTTCATATTTTATCTGCCAAGTGATTGGTTTTGTATTCAACGCAATATTATTCGTATATCACTACGAAGTTACAATCCAAGGTTTGAATAATCCTTTGAAATTCATTGATTAACTGGATCTCATTTGCTGTCGATTTCATATATGCTTGTGATAACACTTGTGATCCTGTCTCCAGTAAACAACTCTTGGATCCATTGCACTTGCGGTCGTATCGACATCCTAGTCAGCAGATTTCATCTTGTCCATCAGCCACCTTACGAAGCTCTGGATGGACTTCACAGTATGGCAAAGTACCGTAACGAAATGGTGAGGACTCAGGCCAGAGAGGTGAAGACTATCCTGAACAGATAATGGGCCACTCTGATTTAACTTTGTCTCTGTCAATCTGTTTTAGTTGTTAAACTTATCCTTCCGTTCAAGAGACGCAATTTCAGAGTCCTTGAGTTTCTGCTGAAATTCCATCTTCTCACCCATTTTTTTCGTATGTTTTCAAGAGAGACTTCTACTCCTGGATTTCAGCCAGAAGCGTTGTGGTTTCCGCGGGCGAATATCAAATGGTCTCTCCCCATGAAATTGTATCAAATCAGAAAATTCATCAACTCGGAAACAATCATATGGTCGGCGGACTGAACCCCATCAACATACTAAGGGGACTCAGCAAACGGTCACTGGTTAGCGAATATCAAATTTTCCTTTGTTCATGTCTAAATTAAATAACTGTAGCATACCCATGTCTATTAAAGTCCATACCTACCGAAGCAAGCATCAATTTGTCACTATTTATTCTATTGAGCGCAAGAATTTTTCATGAATTATTTTCCAGGAATTTCACGCGTTTGATTTACTGAAAACAATTAGTCAATGAAAAATCTGTTCACAATTAAAAAAAAAAATGCACGCTTAAAGCTAGAAAAATTGAATTCCTTAACCTAAAAGTTGGAAATAATTTCCTGGTAAATAATTTCTTGAAAAGTATTTTCCTTTATAATAAAGTCTTCTTCAAAGCACGGCAAAGTGGCTTATTACGGCACCAAAGGCGGCGACCATTATCAGCAAGCTAAAGTGGACGCGAGCCATGCATATAAATGGAGAGATCGATGCTTGTGAAGAGAATCTATGGGTATAGAAAAAGGCATGGTATGGGTGTGTATTCTTCTTACATGAAGGAACATCTGTTTATTCAGTGGAGTTCAATAAGCAAGAAAAATGGCGTAAACCGTCAACTAATTTTCTTTTCCTCGCTAAGTCAACAGGCTTTGAAAGAGTTGGCTCATCAGGCGTATAAGCGGTGTGCCTATGACTTTTTCCAGAGAAAGATTAAGGTGCGGCTTGAGTCGTCACAACCCTAAATTTGCCTTTGAGTGATTAAGTGGACTGCCAATTCTCTCCATGCAACAAGTGATTCTTGATGTCTGAATTTGCTTCACATACGCAATTTAGAAATTACTCCTAAACTAGGCATTTAGAAGCTGATCCAAATACACATTCTCGCACGTAAGATTTTTGCATTTCTGAGATGTAGAAAACTTTTAACTAGAAATATATATAATTGGTACATATGGATGAACTTGACTATGTAACAAAGTGGTACACATACACATGCCCACATCATGTCCTTAAGTTATCAGTCTGTCTTTTCCTTTTTCATCTTGACGTGTGTTTTTTGACAGTTAGATTACATGGTGGAATTGGCTCTAATTTTGGCAAGTTTACTTTTCATTCGCTATTGTCACGGAAATTTGAGTAAATCTTGCCGACTGTTTGAGGATCTCCATTTTACTGTATTACGCCTACTTCAAGACTTTTAAGTCGCATTGTTTTCTTCTAAGTCAGCCATGAGTTGTGCGAGAAGCACTTCCATTTCAAACGTAAAGTATTTTTTTTCTTCTCGTTTTCCTTTCTTCAACACACAAACTTGTCGAATCACTGTCAATCGACTGCATTGAAAACCTGCACGGCATGAAATAGTCTGCCTTTCAGCCGATTAGAGCCGTGAGAGTCCGATGCGTCATTCAACACCAGAACATTCACGGTCGAGGACATGTATATTACATTGTGTAAACATAATTTTCTCTTCAAAAACTTGGGAGCAAAGCAGGATTTACTCGCTATAGGAAAGTGCGCGTGTCTTGTGTGGAGGAACAATTATAGTGAGCAAGCACGAAGTGTTCATCTTAAATGGTCGAACAGATGCATTACTTAGCAAATGTAGAGAGTATAGCTTTATTTTCATCTACATTTGGCCTCATGAATCACATGGTGAAATTGATTCAATCATGATTGACGGCGTGGTTTATTATTTATATATTCCAACACTCCTCCTTACGCTTAATTTGGTCTTTTGCCTAGTATTAAGCGTGGAAATTTAATTAGGAAAGCAAATGGGGCCTGGTAAGATTTGAACTCAGGACCTCCAAATTTCGATACCACGTAAGATTTTGTGGGGCCACCGCCGACCGCTTCTAAAAGCTTAAAAGCATGTTAGATGACGGCGTGGTTTATTATTTATATATTCTAAATGTAATTCTGCGAAATTCAGCGGAATGACCACCATGACCTGTTAGTGATGGAGTTGTGGGTCTATTTGGTACTAGGGTTGGGAACACCAATCCCACATGATGGTGGTTATTGGCCATCGCTAGATTCTGGGCTTTGGAAGAGAGCTTTGACGTCGAAATAGCCAACAGAAGGAAAAAGATCAGACTTGTGCGCAAGTGAGCCATCTCTAAGTGAAGGAATTCGATGATGATGGGGGATGTGTGTTGCTGTGTTATCTCAATGCAGGTATTTATGGACTCGGTAAAATGCTCAAAAAGAAGACGGTTTACTTTAAGATTTTGCTCGAGATTTGTTTTTCAGCATGGAAGTTATGATAAAGCGGGCATGACTTCTCTCTTTTAACTTCCTCTTTAACTTCGTTTTTCTTTTTCCGTTAAAGCGAGCTTAATATATGTACAAAAAATGAATGTAGACTCTCAAATCCGCCGAGACCCCTATGCGACTCACCATTTCTTCAATTTAATAATTTTCAGAAGCAGAGTAATAATAACCACATTGTGTTTATGGTGGTTTGACCTAAGTAGGGTTGCATGATATGTATTTACAAGTGTTTCATTACGATAATTGCACCCTTAAAAACATAATTAGAGAAAGACCCCGTAATACATATCAATTGCATAGTAATAACATCAATGTAATAATTTCTTGTAGAATAGAACAAAATAAGGTTCACTAAATGGTAATTGGATTACTAATTTGGGTATCCCTCGTATCAATTTCCACTTCTTCTTCATTTATTTCGCGAAAAATGGATGATTTATAAAAGCAATCACCTATATTGATTGAAATAATTAATTAACGAAAGATATTTTCATTATCGATAATAATTTATTTCTCAAAATTTTCGTGAACGAAGAAAATATTTTTCTTTGGTTCATTTTGGGTTAATATTACAAAAATCCCAAATTGGTGCATTTGTGACAACTTTACCCAAAACTAATTTTTTGACCATAAAAAACTTAAACGGTATATCTCGTGATAAGTTTATCCAAAATTAATTTTTAGACCATCAAAAACCTTGAACTGGTATATTTGTGACAACTTTATATTTTGTTAGTTTATGTTAAATTGGATTAATATTATAAAAGACTGAAAATTGATACACAAAAGACAAATGAGGGATAAAACCTCAAATTTGTATATTTCACTAGCACATATCATCTAACTCAATAATTTGACAATAAATTTTAATGAAAATTAATAGAAGATAAATTTGTTACAAATGTATCAATTTAAGATTTTTGATGGTCAAAAAATTAGTTTGTAATAAATTTGTCATAGATATACCAGTTTGAGGTTTTCAAAATATTAACCCGTTCATTTTTGTATGCAATACAAACTATTATTTTTAGGAAAATATTTTCCAAATCACTCACTTTGTGCGAAATAAAAGGAGCAGTGATAATAATTTTCAATAGGAAAGCATTAGTCCATTCTCTAGATTGCATCCTCCTCATTTTTGCATGTGGTTGCTCTGTTGATTACTTTTATTCTAGGTTGCATTTGTTTTATTGATAAACTTCATGATAAAGAAAAATGTTTTCCCTAAAAATCATTTTCAAGGAAAATAATTAGTTCTCATTTGTTTAGTGATTTAAGAAAAATAATTCCCATTTTACGAAAGTGGAAGTCATTTCCCCCCAATATAAGCTTTTTTTTTAATCAATGGAAAATATTTTCTGTAAATTTGATTACTTTTTCATCATCCAAAAACCAAAAAGTGGGAAAATAATTTTCCGAATTTTTTTTTTTTATTTTAAACAAACAGACATTAAAATTAAGTCAAGAAGCACCTATTCTTGATTTTTCTTTTCCGGTTAATTTTTTTTATATGTAGACAAAATTAAGACTGGTATTACGTGGGTCGTCCCTCCTTTCCCTTTTTCTTTATGAAAAAAAAAATATATCTTGGCAAAGAGCAGATATTGCATGAAGGAACTAAATCACTATGGAGTTTTCCTTTTCTATGATAGTTGTCTTTTGATCCACCGCCATAATAGGGATATTTCATGAATCGATTCGCATCATTATTTTTTTCAAACAAATACGTTTCGTCGAATATTCATTTCTTCATTTTTTTTTCGTATCGCAATGATAATTAATTCGATAGGCTTTTGCCAGAACACCGCATGATTAACTTATGGGCACTTTCCTTTTTTTAATCTCCCTTCGGTTCGGAAGAAGGCAAGGGATCATCGAACCTGCTTTCTGTCTTTACTATGAACTTCGAGGAATAGATCTTGAATAACATCTGTTCTTGGTAATCTACTTCCGTCCTAGCTAATGTCGATAAAGAGACATAAGAGGTTTGAGGTTACCTAAGTGTACAAGTCTTCTCCAATTTTTTTGCGATTCAGAATTTTTCGACCAGTTTATTATGAAACCTATGTTAAGCATGGCATTCTGTCTTAAGTTCTTAGCGGAAAGGAAGGAAAAAAGAATGCTTTCTTAACAGTAACTCGATCCCATATACTCATGCTTGAGCTTGATGAATTTATTGGTAACACCACCTTTCATTTTTCAAGTATTTGCTTCTTTTTTACGGGGCAGTCGTGATTGCCTCTGCAAACCAAAGTTTTTTTCTTTTTTTGTTGTTCATGGAAATGTAAAACCGACCAAAAGCCACAATTTTCTTTTCCGAAATGATCGGGAACATCTCTATTTGGCTATAACATGATACATTAGTGTAACAACATGAGGGCATACACTATGCTTATTGCATCTTAAGACAGATAAAAGGACGAAGTATTCTGCTTGTAACACACTAAGCGCTTGATGTCTAAGAGATGAAGCATATAGATCCAACCTCCATTACAAATTTTCGATAACATTTGGAAGCAAGAGTGGTACATATAAGTTCCACTCCATTTATTTATTTATTTATTTATTAGAACGGCGTGCTGCATAGCAATCTGTTAGTGACCCACTCCTGGACTGGGTACTGATTCCTTGAGCGGATGAATCCTGCCAACACGAGCATCATAACCTTGACGACCATCAGTGAAACCCTTCGGATAGGCACTTGAAACCGGACCCTTTTCTGAAGAAGGGAGTCGTCC
This sequence comes from Corymbia calophylla, assembly GCA_014182845.1. Classification (NCBI taxonomy): domain Eukaryota; kingdom Viridiplantae; phylum Streptophyta; class Magnoliopsida; order Myrtales; family Myrtaceae; genus Corymbia; species Corymbia calophylla. Next base: position 26,607,591 of record CM024698.1, on the reverse strand, counting down.
ATTGTCCTCCATGCCCATCTGTGGTAGCTTTCTAGCTTCAAAACATGGAGAGTTGCAGATCACGCCGAACATGACGGTTATCATCAGGAAAACAAAGAGGGGTCGAGCCATGTGTGGGAGGAGATATGATTTTGGGACAGATGTGTAACGAATGTCGAGACTCAGTCCAGTGAGTCTGGCAGTGCGCTTCTTCCATGGAGGCCTGACTAAACCTGTTTATATAGAGTCGAGGGAATGCAGATCGAAAGGTGCCGTGAGGGCCTAAGCCAATTCTCTCACTCAAGAAGTCAACCATTTTGAATTTGTTGAACGGAAGTGCTTTTTATCTGGATCCAGATCCACCACGCGTGCAAGTGTTCAGCATCGAATTGCCTCGTGGAAGTTGAATTAGGTAATACAGGCCGGGAGCCGTCAAATCCCTTTTTCTTCAAGTGAATTTAATGGACCGCTCATTTCTTCACTCAACAGTTTAATCGGGTGGACATCCACAGTGATTCTTCCACTGGATTTGCTTTTCATTTCTCATTCTTAAGGCCGAGTTTGGCGACGCGAGCTTGTAACTATGTAGGATATCGAAGGCTTCAAATGAAATGAGTCAGTTAGATCCTATATCATTTTTTGTTATTTTTTACTCCCTGGGGTTGGCGCTTGTAACTACGCAGGATATTGAAGTGATCAAAGAAATAAGCAAATCGGGACCTTCTATCATCATCTATTTGTTCGCTCTTTAAAGATTATATATTGGTCAAATGTTCTAAATTTTCGACACAATAACATATGATTATTTGTTTAAGTCTTATCACTTATGCACAAATTACTTATAATCAAAGCCACACACATCTACGAATAAAGCAACTTAGACTTAACCGGTTCATTGAACTTGCGTAATTTTTTATGAATCTCTAAGTAGTCGATCTTAATATGGACATAATTCCTCCCTTTTTTAAAGAAAGAAAAGAATACCACTGTACCCACGGGCAAGTCAAGGCTCGAACCACCCATATTGACTTTGCATGACAGCTTTTCCTGGACAAAAGGTACCGGAAACAGTCTTCAATTGGACTATTAGAGAAAGCACTTGATTAAGAAACGAACATATAGTAGCCATTAGATTATTGGAGGTCGACCACATTTAATGAGCCACGTACGTTAAGATCTCGAGACATTAGTGGATAAAGTAAATATAAAGCTTACGTACTAGACAGAATTAAAAGATGACTAGAATATAGAATTCATGCTAATCCTTTGTTTTTCCATCATGATTCCTCGGATTGACTATATGAACAAGATCATGTCAATGTGAGCGAAAAGATTATGATGTTGATATGAAGATCTGTTTGTTTTTGCGGATTCTCAAAGAGTACGAGAGAAGAAAAATCTTCCCAACTCTAGTGGATTCAATGCATCAGCTGAGGTAGGAGAGCAATCTCTCCTTTTGGCTCATGCTTTTTCTCACGTACAAGATTCTTACTCGTCCGGAGTTCAATGCTTTAACAGTACAATGAGAATTTCAGCCCTTCACGACTTCTAAATTGAGCGGCAGTCCCACGTCGATGCAACTTTTCTAAATTTTAAAATGACGGTGAAACCTGTTAAGATATGAAATCTTTTTTTATATCTTTTGAATATCAAATTAGCCTATCAACTATAGATGAGTTGGCATTTCTTAATATTTACTCTGCCAAAAATTGTTTCTTCCTTCTCTTTGTAAACATGTACAATCTATACATGTATAGAAATAAAAATCATTCACAGACCCACCTCAAGATAAAACACAAACTTTCATATTTTATCTGCCAAGTGATTGGTTTTGTATTCAACGCAATATTATTTGTGTATCACTACGAATTTGTATTCCAGTTTATCTTACAGGTTTACCAGTTGAAGAAATGACTCAGATGAATACCAGGCTATTAACAAGGGAAAACTTGATGAACCATTAGAAATAAAGGCTCTGTATCATCGCTTGAAATGATGATGAACAATAGGAAACACAAAAAGGATCACTAAGATCAAAACAGACGTGCGGAGCATCCCCAGTAAAAACCACTCAGAGAGTTCACGAGGTGGACATATTTCCTTCTTCATCTGAGATAATCTCTATGTTTTTTTGAGTTGAGTCTTCATAAGCCATTGAATAATCAGTAAAGCACCTTCATCTGAAGCAGCTGAGTGTTGTACTTCATCATCAGGTTAGGCCAGCAATAGATCTAATTAGACTGCTTGCACTACTGCAACAGTGGCCTTCTGAGAGCTTCCGAGGTAGGATTCATCAGTCTACTGCATCTCATTTGATGTCGATTTCATATATGCTTGTGATCTGGCTAACAAATGACTAGAATGCGAGACACTTGTGATCCAGTCTCCAGTAAACAAACTTCTGGTTCTATTGCACTCGCCGTTGCATCAACATCCTAGTCAGCAGATTTCATCTCGTCAATCAACAACCTTACGAAGCTCCGGATGGACTTCACAGTATGGCAAAGTACAGTAACGAAATGGTGAGGACTCGGGCCAGAGAGGTGAAGACTATCCTGAACAGATAATGGGCCACTCTGATTTAACCTCTTCTCTGTTGATCTGTTCTGGCTGTTTTAAATTGTCCAGATCCTGTTTAAGAGATGCAATTTCAGAGTCCTTGAGTTTCTGCTGAAATTCCATCTTCTCGCCCAATTCTTTCATATTTTATCACAAGTGATTTCTGCTCCTGGATTTCAGCCAGAAGCATTGTGGTTTCTGGCAAGTTTCAAATTGTCTCTTCACGTGAAATTGCTTCAACTCAGACAACTTCATCAACTCAAAACAATCATTTAGTCAGCGGACTGAATCTCCATCAACATAATAAGGGGACTGAGAAAACTGTAATTGGCCGGTGGATATCAAATTTTGCGTAGTAGGGGACACATTGGTCTGTCTCAATTGAGAACCTATTAGTACCATTGCATGTATGAAAATCAACTAATCCAGAACCACAAACACAGAGGTCCACAATTAGTCAGGTAACGCTAAGTGACCATACCACAAAGCAAAATATCGGGGGGCAACTGATGGAAGGGCAGGCCATCAACCTTAAGCAGTTTTAATCAGAAGCATCTGGTGATACAAGGTGAATACCACTGACTTAATTGGATGAGTTAGGTTTTGCACATAATGTGATAGAAGAATTAATTGCAATATTTCCAGTTTATGAAGTTATTAGATGATCTACAAGCTCGACGCTGGAAAACTCATTGTTCTTACAAGCAAGCGAAATCATCCTTGTCCAATAATCAGCCTTCATGGCCTTTCCTTTCCTAAGACTATTCAAAACTGTTAGCAACAATTCGTGATTCTCTTCCTGGCATAAAAGATCCACCAATTTATAAATACTTGCATCATGAGGGGTGTATCCTTTAAATACCATTTCATCCAACAAAAATGCTGCTTCCTTAAGCTGCATCTTCTCACACAGACCACGGAAGAGTATCCGATGGGATACGACATCCGGAGTGCACCCACGTCTCGGCATGTCCTCAAATAAATCAGTTGCTTCATCCAGTTTTCCCTCCTTACATAATTCACCCATGATCACATTATAGCTCGTCACATCAGGTTTGCACCCATTCTCCGCCATTGCATCCAAAAGTCTGTAAGCTTCATCAATGTCCTTCTTCTTACAGGACCCACTAATTAGCACATTATATGTCATGGTGTCTGGCTTACACCCATTTTCTCGCATCTCCTCCAAAAGTCCAGAAACTTCAGCTGTCCTCCCAACCTCGTTAAGAGCATGAATCAAGGTCGAATATATGGCAGCATCCAACCCGATTCTCTCTCTCAGCATCTCCTCTTTAAGCCCAAATGCCATGTTCACATCGCCAAACTTGCAAGACCCCTTCATCAATGATGCATACACACGTGCATCAGGCCGAATCCCATGAACTCTAACCATATCATCTTTCAACTTAAAAGCCTCCTCTAACATAGAATTCGAACACAGCCCGTTAATCAACGTCAGGAAAGTCACCCCATCAGGTCGGATCCCCCTCACGGGCATTTCGTCGAACACCGCCCGCGCATCCTCCAACCTCCCACTCCCACAGAGAGCTTTGATCAAAATATTACAAGTGCACGCATCTGGGTTCGCGTGATCCCTAAACTCGTCCAAAACCTCATCCATCCTGTCGTATTCCCCGCACTTCAAGAGCGCGTGCAACACCGAATTCAAAGATTTCACGCTCCTGCGGCACCGAAAACTGGGGATCGAGCGGTGAGTGCGCAGAGCGCGATCGAAGAGTCTCGCGCGCGCATAAAAGGAGATGACTTGGCAGAACAGGGGCTCGGGGACGGAGAAGCGGGTCTCTCCCCGGAGCTGGGCGAGGACTTGCTCCATCTCGTCGAACATCCTGGCGCGTCCGAGCTTGGTGATGACGAGGTCGTACGAGAGGAGGGAGTAGCGGAAGGGCTTGGTTTCGGGGCTCGGGTTGAGCGATCTGAAGAGCTGGAGAGCGAGGGAAGGGTCCTTCTCGCTGCGCAACAGGGAAGCGAGCCTGAAGGGAGATACGCGCTTCGCGGTCCGAGCGAGCATCGCCATGTGAACTTAGGAAGTATGATGAGCTCGCATGCGCTCGCTCCTCGTGAAAGCTTCAGAGCAGGAAATGGGTCGGTCCGGCGAGCGACTGGCGAGCGACCACCATGTCCGAGCGCAGGTCAATGGCCATTCCGCCGGACAGAGGAGGGGGTTACAGTCGGGATAGCCACCGCCGGTTCGGTGCAGAGATCAAGGATGGACCGATCGGCAGCTTCATTGATATTCGGTGCAAATTTTATGAAACGTGTACTGTATATAATCTATGGAATTGTACAGATGAATTTTAAATCTTACTCCCTGTATTAAATAATCCTGGCCCCTGAGTCTGGTTTTATTCAAAAAACGAGGTCGACATTAAATCTTTAGTTTGAAGAATATTATTAAATTTTTTAAAAATTGGTTTTATAGTGTCATAACTGTGCATTTACTTTTTTTTGGGGGGGATTACTGAGTTTACTTATTTTGTTTTCAAAGTTAATTTTGACCATGATAGATTGGATTGATATTGTCTAAAGGATGGACCGAATAAAAATTGCACTCATTTGCACTTAAAAGCATGGCCCTTGGCCGGAGATTGACTAGAACGGTCAAATAGGATGAATGCATTTTAATTACAATAATTTGTCCAAAGCCATTCCTTTGATGAGAATCGAATTGCACATAAGGGCAGGGAATAAATCAAGGCAAATAAATTATCCAGATCTATCATTTGATTTACTAAGTTAATTGACCAGCGATGCTATGTTGATAAGACTTAAAAAAACAAAAAAGAAGATAAAAGTCTAGGACAAGACATCCCCGTTTAATCATAAAATTTGAAGAGTTTCGTAGTTGAGAAATACTAATTTTATTGTGTCGAAATTGTAATTCAGCCGTTTGTACATAATTTTTTGCCTTTAATATTTAATATTGAGATTTTTATTTTATATCGAACATCTAATGTGTATAAAAATGTAAAAGTCCTAACATCTAAAGTCACGTATATAAATATTTTTTAGGGAAAACATCATTAAAAATTTCAAACTTTTTAGTGTAACAAATTTATTATATTTTTTTTTGTGATAGAAAAAATCCAAAACTTGTATCCATGTAATACATTTACCCAAAATTTTTCTATAATACAAAAAAATCTCAAATTTTTGCCAACTAAGACATATTTATTGTTAACTTCTTTTTGTAATACCAAAACTCAAAACTTGTATTCATATGATACATTTATTCTAAATTCTCTGGTCAAATGACATTTTTATTTTTTACTTTTTAAAGTTTTTTTCCTTTTTTCTTCTTCTTTTTGGGAGAGGGATGTTGGTTTCAAGTGAGGGCCACCCTTTTTGGCATTGGGTGAGGGTCGCCCTTCCCTCACCTTAGTCCACCTTCCTTTTGCCTTGGTCAGCGAAGGGAAGAGAGAAGAAGCAAAAGAAACAAAAAAGAAAAGAAAAAATTAAAAAGTAAATGAAGAAAAATGTCATTTGATTAGATAATTTGAAATAAATATATCATATGAATATAAATTTGAAGTTTTTGGAGTAAAAAATTTTGGAGTAAATATGTAATAATGAGCAAATTTTGAGATTTTTGTTGATTTTTTTTTCCTTTTTTTAATCATTGCGATTATGAGGATTTTGAAGGAAAAGTAATATTTAAGAGATCATTCGTGGGGTCCCCTACCTTAATAAAGGAAAATGTACGGACAAGATTGAAGCAGAAGAAGAGAAGGCAGCAGCACAAAACTATAAGAACAGTCTCTCTCTCTCTCATGCGTTTTCACTGGAGACCATCATTTTTTGTGGCGCTTTTTTAATTCAAAAAGAGCGACCCCTTCCCTTCACATTCTCCCACTTACCTTCACCCAACCAAGAAAAAGTTCGTATCTTTCGCTCTGCAGATCTCGCACTCTCCCTTCTCTCTCTCCTTCTCTCTCTCTCTCTCTAGAGGAAGAAATTGAAGGAAGACAGCAATGGCCGGTTACAGAGCCGAAGACGACTACGATTACCTGTACAAGGTGGTTCTGATCGGGGACTCCGGGGTGGGCAAGTCCAACCTCCTCTCCCGCTTCACCAAGAACGAGTTCAACCTCGAGTCCAAGTCCACCATAGGCGTCGAGTTCGCCACCCGCACCCTCAATGTCGACGGCAAGGTCGTCAAAGCTCAGATTTGGGACACCGCCGGTCAAGAAAGGTCTCCCCTTTTTTCCAACTCCTCCATTCTTCTTTTTTGAATTCTTGGCCTCTTTAGCTCTCTTCTGTCTCGGATTTGGTTTTCTGTGAATTTCTTCACAGTGGGTTTAGAGGGTATCGTCGCTGATGTATTCGCGAACCCCTGTTGAGGTTACACATTTTGTGTGGGATGTTGCCTCCATTTGCTTGCTTCTTTCTTCCCTTCATTAAAATTCTTTATTTTGTTGCCTTTCTTGCGAATCACATGGAGGCCTTTCATTCAGGGTCCTTAGGGTTGCATTCTGCGAGCTTTCTATGTTCTTGCTAATTTACTTCTGCTCTGCATATGCTCGAGGAGTGAGTGGCGACGCATTGTTCTTGGTTCTGCGTGCGCGATTCATTATGAAGAACATGTCGACAGTGTTCTGCGCATCTTGTACTCAAAGCAACCAGTAGCTGATTCACTCTATGACCGTGTAGTGAGGACCATATGCCTGGAAAATCATTCAATTCGAAGGACAGACCAGCTAAAGCTAAACTAAGATAACTTATCCTAAGATGGCTGGTCAGGACCGCGAATTTTAAATTCGCTTCTAAGCCATCTTTAATATTTTAGACGAAGAATTCACTTTCTCCTAAACTTTGCTGGCTGCTTATGATGCACACCGCTACTGGTGCTATAATTTACTTTTCCTCAGCAGTTTATTTTATACAGTGAGATGATTGGAATTATGAAACTCAAAACTCATTTTTCCTCTGTACTGCTGAGGGGTCCATAGCCGCCTGGAAGTGATTGCTTATCAACTCTTTGCGATTTAGTTCTAACTTCTGATGTACACTAGATGACCCTGTAGGAGGCATGTTGAGAAATGCGGTTAATTGCATTTTTGGTACTATTGCTGGCTTATATGAGCATCTGGAGCTTTTTCAGATAAGCAAGCATCATCTACTGGTCATGCTTCCACTAGAAGAAAATCAAAGTTTTGCCTAGGTTAAGATGTAACTGTACTTCATGAACAAACTATGCTGTTGTTGTTATCAGCTACTACTGTACCCTAAAGTTACCAAACTGAGTCACCTCAAGTGAGGTGATGATACAATATTGTGCTTTTTGGGTGTTGGCACAGTTCTTTTATGCGGGGAGGTTCTTGGAGTCCCATGATACTCTCTATCTAAAGTTCATTTCTTAATGCAGCTAGCAAATTTTTTGCATTATCGCAGAGACCAGAAGAATGTATGGTTTTCTTCACTGCCATCCTTAACTAGATCCCATCACATGGATCTCATCAAGAATCTTTCTAATACTGGGTACCTTGAGCTAAAGAAGGGAAAAGATGACAATACTTTCTTGTGTAAAGTTGTTACCCCATTGGCATGGATCTTTAGATTAGACAATTGTTAGTCATCACTTGCATGACATTTAACATCACACCATATAATTGGGCATAAGGTTTGCTTTGTTGCAATTTTTTATGTGCTCCCCTTTATCTGGGAGTTCTGTAGATGTTTTTATATATAGGAAATTTGGCATTGCAGGTACCGTGCCATCACTAGTGCTTACTATCGTGGAGCTGTAGGTGCACTCCTTGTGTATGATGTCACTCGCCATGCAACGTTTGAAAATGTGGATAGATGGCTAAAAGAGTTAAGGAACCACACAGATCCCAGCATTGTGGTGATGCTGGTTGGGAACAAAGCTGACCTTCGCCATCTTATAGCAGTCTCGACAGAAGATGGGAAATCCTATGCCGAGAGGGAATCACTGTATTTCATGGAGACCTCCGCACTAGAGGCAACGAATGTAGAAAATGCCTTTGCAGAAGTTCTAACGCAGATCTACCGTACCACTAGTAAGAAGACAATGGAAGGAGATGATGGATCTGCTGCTGGATTCCCTTCTCAAGGAGAAAAGATAAATATCAAGGATGATGTCTCTGCCTTGAAGAAAGTTCGCTGTTGCTCAACTTAAGGTCGGAGGTGATTGTTGCTTGCATAGATTGATACTTTGATTTCAGTTGTATAACATTTTTCATGCCCAAAAGCTGAAAAAAGTTAGCTAGAAGAAACTTATGAGACACCAAAGTTGCGCAGCAAAAGCTTAGTACATCATGCCTTTGGCATGTTGGTAGGGTAGCTGCATAAGTTAGTTATTTCTCTCTTCTGATTCATGCAGAGCCATTATTTGGGGAGTTTCATCTTTCTGAGAATTAACAAGATGTTGCTTTATGTACTCTTTCATATTGTTATTACGGTAATGATGGCTGTGACCGCATCTCCAGGTTTCTCGTTAAACTTTTGATTTCTTTCACCATGTAGACAATCACAGCTCAAAGATTGAGAAGGGACATCTTTTTTTAATAACTTTTAATGTCATGGTGGCTGCGTCTTCTCTTTTGTGTGCATCAGATGTAGCGAATGGCTTGCCCTTCAGGAGGCCCCCAATTAGTTCTGCTTGATCATAGTAGATTTCAACTTCTTCGGCCCTCATAGATTCATCAAAACCTGCGAACAATTTCTTGTGTTAGTGGAAATGGAATCAGAGATGATATAGTTTGTCTTTCCTTTTCTCTATTTTCGGACACTAAACAGAAATGAACAGTGGATGCACCTTCATAGTTCCAACGCCATAGAACTCAACCGTCTCTCCAGTGGGAGCATGCTCTTTGAAAGGACCCTGAAAATAACCCCGGTGCCTGAACTTGTAGGCAATCACCGGTGGTCCAGATTAAAATCTAATCACTTTCCATGCAAATCCCCTTGGGAACGCTGGTCTGAACGTGTCATGGGACGATTCAAAACTCTCTTTTTGCTTTGTAATATTGAAATTCCTCCGGTAGTGAATTCCGCGGTAGGGCATTGTAGTTACCTAGCCTTAGTGTCTCTTCTCCATACAGTCCCTCTCGGCCTGTTTTATTGTGAAAATCTACTCATCGAAAAATGCTATTAAATATCTGCTGCAATAGAAGAGACAAGAATAAAGTCATGGGTTTGGCTTGATGTTTCGCTGCCCCTCTTACCATTTACGGAGAGCTTGAACTTTTCTGGGTCGATGGTCTTGAAGTCTTGCAGCCTAGTCTTGTGAGACAGCTCCATTTCCCATGACTTCACTGCATTTTGAACAGCTTCTTCTATTGACCCATGCGGCCATACCTGCAAATAATATCACGAACTGTTTACTGAGAGAGAGAGAGAGAGAGAGAGAGAGAGATGTTAGTGTTATTCTCAAACAAAACCTTGGTTCGTCCTTCCTCAAAGAGCTTGTTGACAGCATAAAGAATGGGAGGTCCTCCATGTCTCCATTGGGTAATTTCGGTCTCTTCGTTCAAGATCGATCAGTAGTTATCGGCTCCAACTTTTACGACTTCCACCTGCTTAGCAAAGCTCTCGACCTCTTCACTAGCCATAGCCCTCGGAATCGATGTCGCGATGCAGGCTCGACTTTGACTAGAAGACGGAGCATGAGCAGAGCAGAGCAATGCAACGCAATGCTTCTCCCCAATGCCTAATATAAGTACTGTGCGGTGAGTAGCTAAGTACAGGGAAAAGAAAAACCCAAGATGATTGAGCGATGGTCGAGTCCATCCAGCGCCGCTCGTGCCAAAAAGTCTGCGATGCGCGCAAGACAAAAGCTGAAGACTGAGATAAGCCAAGTGGCATTCGCATGTCTTTGCTTTGCCTGAGTTAAGAATCGAGACGACCCTATCAACACGAGCAAATGCCAGACTTCTCTCTGCAAAGCATTTTTACATCTAGCCTCGCGGTCCGGATAATTCAGCAAGCAGCGGCAAGTTCTCCTGTAAAAGGTATGAAATGACGCCTATGTTGGGCTATTACGAAATGAGAGTCAGCGGTTTCAAAGTTTAGTATTCGAATTCGTTGTTCTTTTTCGCTATGATTAAATTTTAAAAATTACCAATTAAGCAGATAATTTTCAATTTAGAAATCAGGCGATATGAATTGCTGATATAGAAGTAGCTACTCAAAAACAAAACTAAAAAAAAAAAAAAAAAAGTAGTCGAGGGAAAACCAAATTTTACCATGTCATAGCAAATTTTAATAGCTATTTTACACAAATGCTCACATTTTTCAACTTTTTTTTTTGTAAATTAGTTAGCAATTCACAAAGAAAATTGATATAAGTGATCTCTAATTTGATATGTAACGTAGTCTATAAAATTATGATTTATTCAATATGATCTTGAACTTTAATTTAATGTAATGCCGTTTTTAAATTTTTAATTATTTAATATGGTCTTCGAATTTTTTTTGTACATGTTCAATTTAATTTCTAATTTATAAGAAAATATTTAATATTGTCTTTAAATTTAATTTAATGAAAAAAATTACATTAAATATTTTCATATAATTTAAAAATTAAATTAAATATATACTAAAAAATTAAATATTATTACACGTTAAATTAAAATTGAAAAATCATACGTGCCATTATCTTGGAATCACAACATAACTAACAAATGCAAATAGGCCGAATCTATTCTTTCAAAGTTGTAGGGCTCGCCAAGTCGCTATCTTCCAAACAAAGGCGTCTGCTCTTCTGAGGGGGGAGCCGGAGATGACCGCGGAAGAGATGTCGGGGCCCGCCGGGCCGAAGGCCCTCCGTCTCCTGTACTTCGTCGGCGCCGGGTGTGAGTCGATCTCTCGCTCTCCCTCCCCATTACGACTGTCTTGAGTCCAATTTCAGTGCTTCGTCCACTGATAATTGTTGCTCCAATGGAAACCTCTGAATTCGATTGCTGGTTTGTTCTTAGTCATTTGCACTGCTGCGATCAACAAATGGCGTGAGCTGGAGCGGAAGTCCCTTCAACAGCAGCAGCAGCAAGATGGGTTGAAGGATCAATCCCCCCGCGGCCCTGCCAATGCCGTGCCCAAAGCCATCGATTGACTGATTGCTCCAGGTTCTTTTCTGGGATTAAATGTGTTTGCTTTGTCTTCCTATGGAGTTTTGCTAATTTGGGTTGGCTGTGATTTTTGTTCTTTTGGGTATGATGAGATCTTCATTGTGATTTTTAAGCATCATCTTCATGTTCTGGAGTTTGGACTTGGGTTTTCTAGTTTTTATTATTAGATTCAGCTGGAAGAACAAGATAAAATTGAGCTTGTAGAAGAGACTATGATTTTGCGCTGGCTGATGTGATAACTTATTGATTGTTTGATATCATTACTTGAGAGTTGAGATCGATAATTGAAACCATACAATAATACCCCCCCCCCCCCCTTTCATTCAGTGTCTATTGAGTGTCGACAGAAGGTAGCTTAAGGTGCTGCACCTGTGGTGTTTGTTTGGCAATTGTTTCCACCCATTAGAGCTCCTTGGACTCGGTGCTTGATTTGTTGATTGATCTTGTTTTGAACTGGGAAACAGCCAACAGGATCCGTGGCATTGGATACGCAGGTTGTGACCTTATTAACGCATTGCTGATCATCAATCTGGTGACACCACATGCTCAATGTGTGCCATTCATCCAGCCTGGTGATACTCCGGCATCAGTGCTTGTAACTAGCATAGATCCATCTTCAACTTTGTCTAACCTTATCATTTAGCACACACACCTCTTTGCTAGCTTCTGAAGCTAGTTCTTCCTGTAAATAGTGACATAACAATGGCCATTGTTTTCTTCAGTGACAAGCAACTTCAGCTTAGGTTTGGTATTTTTTGTCGCATTAAATTGACATATTCCCACTTAGACGCATAAAAAGACTTTTTAAGAATTTTTGAGCATGTGACTTGTCAGGGTGCTTCAGAAATTGCAAACCGATTAACACAGTTGTCTCTTGAAAGAGTAATTGGTAGTTACTTCTGACACAAAGATCGTAACTTGAGTCTGAAAGTGCCGTTTATGAGGAAAAAATTGAAAGAGAAGTTGTGTTCATTTCAAGCAGCGATTGCTCTAGTTCTCCTACAACAGAAATGTTAAGCATCTGTTCTCTTTGCATGTTCTGACTTCTTATAGTCCATGAAATATGTCTCTTGTCTATGGCATGATAGATGCTGTTCGTTAATTGCTTCTGTCTTCCAGGAGGCTGCTTTTATATGTGAAGATTTTTAAGTAACTATCAAAGTTATTGCTCTGATTATCGAGAAAAATGTTCATGGTTGTTCAGAGTACAAGATGTGACTATAGCTTGTGGCGAGTCCATTCTATCATCCAACTTGTTCAGTCTCATTGGTGCTTAACCTGAACCTTAGTCTCCTCATCTTCTTACTAGTTGAGATGACTAGCGTCAATAGATAGCAACTTAGCATGCTGCTTTCTGCCGATGAGTGAAAACTGAAGGTAGAGACTGACGTGCAATTAGTGAGAGCTTTTAGCACGGTAAAATACCTAGTATAAGCTGAAAGCATGTGAACTAGCTGAGGAGCTCAATCTTCGCAATATTTTGCCGGTTTTGAACGTTTTGTCACAAGTGCCCTTTTTGCTCTTATTAGCAATTCAGTATCTTTGTAAATGATCAATTTTCATGCACATTTCATGGAGAGTGCGCATAAACATGTTTCAGAGGAGATATATAGCCATGTATAAATCAAGCATGCTGATCAATACCCTCTTGCCATTCTGTGGATGTGCCAGGAATAGACCGGCCACTGAAAGGACGTGCACTAGCAACCCGAAGCCTTGAGATCAGGAGCCAAACTCTAGAGCGCCAGTGAACACTCGCCAGATAAATGGTTGTAATCACACATTTTGTTTTCTTTTTCCTTTTCATGGTAATACCAGTCATGAGCCTTCTTTCGACTGCACGAGAGGTAATGGTGCCGCGGTGATGATGGACTACTGTTATGGTAATTCTTGCGAAAAGGAGTGATTAATAAGCTGCTGGAGTAAAGTTGTAATACTCACTTTGACAAAAGAATTCAACAATTGATCTTTCGGCAATCACCCATATCTTCGTTTTGTCTTCTGAACATGATTGGTTCATGCGGTGACAGGGCCACGTAAGAGGCTACACTTTACTTTTTTGGCGAGCATCTGTAGCTTCTCCACTGTCAGTGGATGAGATTCTGTCTAGTAGATACAGCCGAAGTATATGCCTTCTTCTGAGTACACCGAGGTTATCTTGAGTTTCCCGTGACTATATTGTCCTCATTTCTGGTGGGGACACGTCTTCTATTGTCGTGTCACAAATTATAAACATTACACACACGTGAACTTCATTACTTCAATTTAGACATGGGTAATGTCTATACTTATAATCCACCAATCAAAAATAGAAAAACACGAAATTAAATTAAAGAGAGATCGCAGTTCCCCAGGAGTGGTAGGATGGCTGTAGAACAACATGCAAGAGCTGCTTCCTCTTGATTCGAATGGGAAAAAGCACAAAACAAGATCTGGACCCTACCATATGCCCAAATGAATGGTAAAATCTGAAACGGTGGGCGAGAATCATGATCCAACCCGGGACCATGCATGGAGGGGCTGCGTGTGATATTCGGCTGAGCAGACACTGAAATTAACGAAACGATGGACATTGGGCTTTTCTTGTGGTTCTATGGGAGAATGGATCAAGACGCTCTATCACACTTTGAGTCACTGATTCTCATGCAATCTCTCAACGAGCTCTGCAAGTTGACAGATCGCTTTGTCATTATTTATCATCAGACTCGTTTCACTAAACTGAGCCATCAATTTAAAAAAAAAATACATATTGATGTTCACGAAACAAAATTTGATATTCACATTCTCAAGAGACTTACTTCGTTTGGATCATTGAAGATTGAGAGGTAACCTCATCGAAGGAAGGGGGCTTACTGTTTTACAAGGGTCTCCACAGCATGTCTATTTGATATGCAGGAACAGTGTTCCATGAATACGCCTCTTATTTTGATATGCCGATCGCCATGTGCCTTAAATTCTTATTTATTTTTTTATTTTCCAAGGAAAGGAAATGCTGTCTAGTTGTTTTAAATTATGATAATTTTAAGTCCTTGACGAGGATCGAAATGAAGCTTTTTAGATACTTGCTTAGGTCTATGAAAATTTACTAAATTATCAATAAGTGTGCTTGACTTTTATATTATAGATCTTCCGCATGTAAATCGCATGGGGCGGAGGATTTTTGCATACCAATTGAGATTAGTCGAGTCGAAACATGCCATATCAAGATGTTTCAACATAGGTCATGCACTGCGGCTGGTCCTGCCAATTAAATCTTTTACGGATTTTTTTAACACGAACGTTCAGGATGAGAGCAACGTAGAAATTTAATAAAAATGAAATGTAGGGTTTGCCGTTACCGGCTCAAGGCGACCACATCATCGTCCTCGCTGTAAAGCACGTGCAAAAGTATGCCCCTCAAATATCCCCGTGCCCTCCTTCGTCGTTTTGCCCCAATTCAGTCCTCGTTTTTGTCCTTTTTATTCCTGCTTTGGAACTGAAAGCACCTGCAAAAAACCAAATGCACCGTCATCATCATGCACTCCAATAAATTCCCATTCCACACCCCTCCCTCCCGTCACCCACCATTTCTCTCTAATGGATTCTCAGCCCACCGCCGCCGCCAACGCCGCCGCCACCGCCTGCATGCGAGACCGCTTCGGGTGCTGCTTCCGCAACTGGATGGCGCAGCAGCACTGCGACCTCGACGAGCTCCTGCAGGCTGTCTCCACCGACTCCGGCGACGCCGAGAAGCTCAAGTCCCTCGCCGGGAAGAACATCCAGCACTTCCGGGACTACCTCGAGGCCCGATCCCAGCTCGCCCAGCACGACGCACCTTCCTTCTTCTGCCCGTCCTGGTGCACCTCCTTCGAGAACTCCTTCCTCTGGATCGGCGGTTGCAGGTGTGATTGACTCCTCGTTTTTCTAAAATGCAATTGTACGATCGCGAGTATCTGATTCGGTCCCATCGGTTTTTGCAACGAAGAGTTGCTTGTCGAGTGATTTCGATAGATAAAGGCGAAATTAAGCGATCATTGTCTCGCAGGCCGACTCTGGCTATCAGGCTCGTGTACTCAATCTCCGGATCGGACCTCGAAGCTCAGCTCGCCGGCGGAGGAAGACAAGGCGATGATAACGGCGGCGGCGGCGGCGGCAATCTCGGCGAGATCTCGGCGTCGCAGCTGAAGTCGATCAACGAGTTGCACATGAAGACGGTGAGGATGGAGGAGAAGCTGTCGAGCCGGATGGCGAGCATGCAGGAGGACATCGCGGACGATCCGCTGGCGCTGATCGCGAAGCGGAGCGGGCGGGTCGGGGAGGAGAGCGAGTCGGTGGAGAGGGTGATGAAGGGGCACGCTCTGTCGCTGGCGCGGGTGCTGACAGAGGCGGACGAGCTGAGGCTGGCGACGCTGAGGGAGCTGGTGGAGGACATCCTGACGCCGCTGCAGGCGGTGGAGTTCCTGGTGACCATGAAGAAGCTGCACCTCTCCATCCACGAGTGGGGGAAGCGGAGGGACTCTGTCCTGGGGAAGGTCTGAGTCGAATGCCGTCCTCGCTTGTCTTCCTTCTCTCGTTTTCTCTAACTCCTCGAGCAGCATGCACGGGCAGGTGCAATCGTGCATGATGTGTATACATATGTAAGACTATGCATCGGCTGAGGCCTCTCCTTTCTATATTGTATTCTAAGTTAAGAAAGTTAAAAGGTTTACGTTGTCGAGGGGACCTCGACAAGTTTGTCGGGCTAGTCCCTGCCGGAGAAGATGTTCAGGACCGATTGTTCGACGAGTTTAGTGCATGTGCCAAACTGAAGCTGAATCACCAAATTTACGTATCGCTCGTGGGACGTAATATATAGACCATATTAGTTTGCCTTGACTTCTCTGATTTTGTGGTGTCTAAATTATAAATATCTATGGTGCCTCGGGTCGAAAATTGGGTATTCCCCATTGGATATCGAAAGAGTCTTGAGCGCTTGGGGTGCATGTGAGCTCTTGGCCCAATGAAATCCATATGATCTAGCAACGTGCTTGATGTGGGAGTTTCATATTCGCCTTGTGCATGCGATGATTGCTCTTGGAAATCACATTAGTACTTGAAAACTCTATTCTAATTATAATATTACCTGCTTGTTGATAAAGATGTATATCGACCAAATGTTAACATAACTGTCAATTAAAGATTATCTATTTGTATTGACCATGAAGTTGTTTAGAGCATAGGGGAACAAACTTGTGTGTGGCTTATGCTTACGAGACAAGTCATATGTCTTTCACCATCATATACAAATGGAATAGTGGCTGGACTTATGTTTTGCGTAGTCAGGACTGTTGCCACGCTCACTTTTTTGGAGTTGCGATGAAAATATCTGATTTTAAAAGTCTTTTAAATAGTAATTTTACATTATTTTGACATTCGAAGTGCGTTTTGCCTACCATTAAATTTCTAAACAAGTATACGTAAGTCATGTCAAGGATAACTTGTCCTCGAAAGGAGATAAAATTTGATACATAATCCTCAAATGCGATCATCGTATATAAACAAAACATCGATTTGATTGGAACTTTTAGATGTAAGAATACTATTTTCATTTCCAAAGCAAAATGATTGGTTTCCTTGAAATCAGGGATCATATTTGCTAAGTTAAAGCGGTTTTTCATAGACTTTGAGTAACCTACTTGATATGGACTTCTTGTCCTAAAATAAAATCTATAAATTTATCTCAATTATAGACCCAAGAGCTGGCAAGGGTGATGCCTTTAATACTCGATACATTTTATTGGTGAGTATATTCAAATTTTCATGACATTCCCAACAAAATTTCTACATCTCGCCCCTTCCGAAGTAGGTTATTGCAAGTCTTGTCTCAATATAAAGTTGAATTAACGTTTCCGCTGCTTCTTCTTCTTCTTGTAATGTTCATGATATTTCCAATGAAATTCTTGAAACATCGAATAGCATTCCCTAGAATTTCCCAATCAAATTTTGGCCGGGTGTCCTTCCATATTGTCTAAGAACTCTTTTGTTAAGATATCTGATTTTTGGAATACAACATGCGAAGTAAATACTATATACGGTGGGTAATATTAGGTAAATATCTATGGGCACTAAAAGGATACCGGAAAGACACGTAATCGACAAGATTCTACGTTTCAGAATGGTTCGGAGATCGTTTAGGATTAAAACTAGGTTTCAAAACAAGACGAATACCTACCCCGCTCTGCAACTTGCACACCTCCGTTTAACCCGCTTGAAAAGCAAAAAGCCAGCCCTGGAAATCACGCGAGGGATCTCCTCCGGATCGAGAACTTCTGCAAACAAAGACAAGATCAAGATCAGATCAAACCCCATGGAATCCCGGCGACATTTATAACACACCCACCTCGTATTTCGCCACGTACACCAGGCTCGCATGCCAAGTGTTAACACGCGACCCCCACGCATGCGTGTACATACATGCATTGCGCGACCACACGCATAACCCTCCTCTCCTCTCTCTTCATGAACATATTCCGGAAAGAAAGTAGGATGAACAGCTTCGACCGGGTCTACGGCGGCTGGCTGGAGCAGCTCCGCCACCTGGTGGACCAGCTGGCCGCCGCGCCCAAGCCCCCGACCACCGCCGACCACCACCACCAGCTCCACCACCTGGTGAGCAAGTTCATGGACCACTACGCCGAGTACTACCGGACCAAGGCCCTCGCGGTGGACCGCGACGTCCTCTCCATCCTCGCCGCCCCGTGGATCACCGCCCTCGAGCGGTCCCTCCACTGGATCGGCGGGTGGCGTCCCACCACGGTGTTCCACCTGGTCTACACCGAGTCGAGCATTCTGTTCGAGTCCCACATCATCGACATCCTCCGCGGGTACAGGACCGGCGACTTGGGGGATCTGTCTCCGAGCCAGTTCAGGCGAGTTCGCGACCTTAATCGATAAATCTCCTCTCTGCCCCCCTTAAGTCTAGGATTTGAATTTGTCCAAACTTAGGAAATCATGTGAACTTTTATTAGAGATTATTATGGAAGATTTAGGCAGTATCCCTTCCTCCGGACCTACTGAGTCATCTTAGGAATCATGTACCCTCAAAGTAACTAAATAAAAGGCAATGTCCTTCCATTAGCATTTACAAATGTTCTGCCATTCTTCGCAACATTCTCAGAGAGTGAATTATGCAATTGGATTGGATCTGAAAAAGTATAATTGAATCTAGAGTCGTTATAAGTTTGGCGATCTAACGGATAAATATGCTCTGAAGTTTTCGACAATATCTACTGGTAAGTAATTATGAAATCCGTTTCTATTTAACGGAACATAACAAAAAGCGTGTTGTCAAATCCATTGATTTTTATTGTTGTAGCTCAACAAAACGTTCTATGATGTTCTTAATTAAACTGGCATACTTTATATACGGCATTTTGGACTGACCGACACATATGTTCGGCCTTCTTAATTGATTGATGTACTAAGTTGATAACCAAATCGCTATTTAACAGAACGAATCTTATTTAAAACGTTTTGAACTTTTGAACTGCATAGTCATAGGTACGAAATTCTTAACTGATCAATCTACTAGATCGGTGATTAGATGACCGTAATGCAAATCATTATCTTGATAGGGGAGTGAGCGAGCTGCAATGCGACACGGTGAGGGAAGAGAACGCGATAACGGAGGAGCTGTCGGAGTGGCAAGACGGCATGAGCGACCTGATGGCGGCAAGCTCGAACCTGGAGGGGAAGATAGGGAAGCTGGGGGCGATCGTGCAGAAGGCGGACGACCTGCGGCTGAAGACGGTGAGGCGAGTGGTGGAGCTGCTGACGCCGCAGCAGGCCGTGGAGTTCTTGATCTCCGCGTCCGAGCTTCAGTTCGGGATCCGCGGCTGGGGCTTGAATCTCAGCAATGGTCCTCACTAACCCAAACCCAAGAAAAATAAAAAAAATGAATCGTGGAGTTCGTGGAGCTCGTGATGGCATCGTGTATGGACGGTCGTCTCTTTTTGCAATGGTTTGAAGAATGTGTAGGATGTTGCTTGCTGGTGTGCGTTGTTTTCGAAGTGGCAAAGGCTGTGGAATCAGCCACCAAAGCTCGACTGAATTTTTGTACTCCATATGAATACTGACTTCGGGGTGGCTCATTCAATCGAGTTTATCTTGGTTAATCTAACAAATTTTCTTACAGTGTTGTCTTTTCTGGTTTCCTTTTCCTCAAACCAGAATGCCGTCCGACTCTTGCGTCATCTGGGCAAAGGATGCCTAGCAAAAGAACAAACTAAGGTTGCTATTATCGAAGCAAAACGGACGTCTCTGCCGAGGAAAAGCGAAAAAACAGAATCGAAAATAGGGAAATAAAAAGATAGAACGAATGGCGGGCTTCTGCTTAGGTTAGGCTCTGATCGAGGTTGACGTGTTGGGAGGGTAAGGGAGAAGCGACATGCATGGCGACACTTGGTGCCGGCTGTCCCAACCTAGGCGTTCGCAGCTACACTCGGCGGAGCAATATGTAAATGCATGGCGACGCTTGCTGCTGCTGCTGGTTTTCTCCCACAGGCCTCGAGATGCTCAATTCCCCCAGCCTCGCTTGAATGCCCTCTGTCTCCGGTCGACGTGTCCTCTAAAACCTGATCCTTCCCCCTCCAGATTTGCGCACCGTTCGAAACCCACACCGTGGAATTTGAGGGATGATTTCCAGAGAGGAAAGCACGGCCGTCGTTGTCGTGATCCTTTGTTATCTTTGATCCGGCTCGCGTAGTTGCTAGCGCAAGCCTATCACTTCCGAATTCGTCCTTGTTCTCTTTTATCCCTCTTCAGATTCGACTCTCCCATTTCTCTTTATTTTTGCAAGTTCATGATCCGTCTCTTATGACGTTCTCATGGCGATAGTAGATCTTTGATGGCACGCCGAATCGAAGTGAAAAATGAAGCAGAGAAAAAGTTAAGCAAAATGGAAAACAACAACACTCGCCTTTCTGTTCTCGTTCTCATTCTTTCCATAAGTTTGCACAGTGGGTTCTTCAGAATCAGGAGAAGTAAAGAAGCTGGAAACAGCTTCGGATTCAGAAGTTGAAGATGAAGAGGAACCAATCATTTTGGCCTGGTCCAATCCTGTGCACAGTGCATGCAATGGACAGACTTTGAGAACCTCCTCGTTGACTCAAAACTCTTCAATGGGCACTCGTAGATCCTCCACTCAAGCTCACTGGTCGATGGTCTGACCGGAACAATTGCCCTCCCTTTTATTTTGTCATGACCAGCATTAATTCGTCAAAGACTTATTCCTTAATTCATGTCAATTGTCGACAATTCAGCAAAGGAGCGCCAAGAATAGTAGGGTCGTGCAGTTCCAAACCTCGGTAAGTGTCAGCGCTGCATCTTCTAGAGAGTAGATGTCATTGGTTGTATTTGATTTAGCTTTCCCAAAAGTATTGAGCCTCTAAAATCTCTGAAATGAAAGTTGGAAGGATTGGTAAAATTGTTTTAGAGAGAGCATTGGGTGAAAGTCATACCGGGCAATTTTGGAAAGCAAATTTCTTTGTCAACGAAACTTTTTTTCTTCCACCTTTGCTCTCACTAACATTTTCAAATTCCTGTTTTGCCCTCATATCTACAGTTCAATGTCTCTTTCCAAACCCACCCTCCGGATCCTGAGGGCCGATGGTCAATAATCACTAAGATCTAAGTTCTTGAGATCTGGGATTATCTTCTCCCTTGCTGAACCCATATCTGAATTCTAGATCCAGATTTGCTCACCAGTTTGACATCCCGTTAATGATGGCGCTCAGCTCGCCAATAATCTTTAATAATCACCGGTAGTTGAGGGTTGCAAAGGGTCTAGGTTAGCTTATCTGGATCTACGATTATTTGAATTGACACGAGTTTGAGTTGCTGAGGTCAAGTGACCATCAGCATTACCTCTTTTAAAATCTCTCCAACAATCAAATTGCTTCTTGTTTATGGTGGATTAGAGATAAGTTCAGTTTGTGTAGATTTTTCATTTACATTTTCCAATGAAAATGGTTTTTTAGGTTAGTTTAATTTCTCTTTTTCACGATTTAATACAGCTCTTAAAGTTTGCAATCGATCGTTTCTTAATTGATATTTTACTTCATGAGAGTTATGCCATTGTTTGTTCCATCATATTTCCATTGATTGAGTGAGAGTTACACCAGTGTTTGTTCTATTCTATTTTCCATTGATTGAATAGGCATTTAAGTGAACTGGGCAAGCTTTATACTCATAAGCCAGATGGGTTGAGGCTTTCCTCCCCTCAGGTAAAACTCTATTGATTTTGGTATGGAAGAGTTCATTTGGCAACATCTTTGAAAGTCATCTAGATTTGGCCAAGATCACATTTAAGTTGTATATTCATAGCTTAATTATGTGGATGTCAAAGAAGATGATACAAAGCCAAGATTGATATCCAAAGATTAAACCTGTCAAATGAGTGAATCGAACTGGGTCAAGAGAGAGTGTGTGTGAGCCTAGTCGGTTGGAAATAGGTTCTAAACTCAATCCATTTAAACCCATTTATTGTAGTACTTACATTTAAAACTCATATATGACCAATGTATTTTTAAATGGGCCATATATAGCTTCAAGATCCATTTCGACAAGTCTAATAGAGATGAATGAAATTAATATCTTCTCTAAAAGCATCCATATCACATATCCCCCGGTGCAAATCTTTCTATTTTGAGCCGATCCTAACACAGAAGACCTTGAGATGACAAAACAGAAACAAACAAATATAGTATTTTTTTTTTTTTTTTTTGGAGAAAAAAATTTATAGTGTGTTGTTCAAGCCATTCACTACTGACTATTCACAGTAACACCTAATTGCCTTTCAAGGTTGTGCTGCTGGTTGCTAACCTCTCAAGGTATCTGTGCACCGATACCTTGACAGGCGGTAGCATCATCTTCTGGAGGTGTGTCAGTACCATTCCCCAGCAAAAATCAAATTAAATAACTGGACTTTCAAGTATCCTAAAGACATAAGACAAGGCAAATAAAAAATCAGAGTTACAAAATATTTACCAGCGGATAAGTTGGTTGAACTGAAGAGTGATTAAGAGTTTTCAGACTATTCACAATGGACGGTAATTCATTAATAATCCCAACCGAGAAGCTTGCACATAGCTCTTCCATATGCCCGGTGAGCCCTCTTCTTCGTCTCGACTGTTGTCATGGAATGCTGAAGTAGCCCAGTGCATCCCTTGAACCTCTTCCAAGGCTTCTTTCCAACACCAGCACAAACCAAACAACCGAAATCGCCGTCTCTATATTTACTAATGTAATAACTCCTTAGTTCAGCATTCTCCGTGAACAGCATGGTAAAGAACTAACTATTTCACATTCCCCGTCATCATCCCCACGCAACCCTTCTTCATCATCATCGCCCTCATCTTCTGCTTCATCATCAGCCTCCTCATCACTGTCACTATCTGAACCAGATGTGCAATTGAAAAAAGCTTGGCAAGCATCAAGGACCTTTTGATGCCAAGTTTCGGGTTCACCTTTTTCCTCAGCCAAATCCAAGTGATATGCAGAATTTGATGGAGACTTAAAAGAAGGCCACTCAGATGATGCCATGCCAGCACAGTCTACAGGGCTTTCACAGGGCCATTTGATGCTGGACGCTGGTGGATATACAGAATCCTGCACGACAGTCATTTAATACTTAAGCTCATGATGAAGAGCTTGACTGTAATATGAATTTCTCAGAAGAAGAATAGACAGGAGTATATCCATGCAGATAATAGAAAAAAGGGAAACAGATATTGGCATCTTAACAACAAAAGATTTTGTCAGAGGTACTATCATTTGTTCGTACATTGGTGTCCGGACAATTAAGGGACATCAAAATTTTCTCCGTATTGCCACCCTGTAACGTTAAATTTAACCAGATTTGAGAACTTCATCAAGCTTCATCAAGCATCTCGAAGAAATAGACAGGAAAAGCACCCGACCGAGCCTAATATATACCTGCATATCGCCTGACTGAACTAAACAGTGACCAAGGGCTTCTGAAGTATTCTTAATTGGTGGAAAACAATTGATATCCCAATTGAGAACCTTGCAAATAGCCCTTGCATAAGCCTTGTGAGCCAGCTTCTTTGTCTTCCATATAGTAGTGCAGTGCTGAAGAAGCCCATTACACCCCTTGAACCTCTTCCAAGGCTTGCTTCCATCACTAGCACAAACCAAACAACAGAAATCGCCATCTCCATATTTACTCTCGTAATAACTCTTTAATTCAGCATTCTCCATAAACAGCTTCATAAAGAACTCAATGACTTCACATTCCCCATCGACATCTCCATCCAAGAGATCATCTTCATCATCATCCTCATCGTCATCATTTTCTTCTCCATCGTCTTCATCATCAACCTCCTCATCACCATCACTTTCTGAACAAGATCTGCATCGGAAAAAAGCATGACAAGCTTGGAAAACCTTCTGATGCCACGTCTCATATGCCCCTTTCACCTCAGCCAAAACTGAGTGACTTGATAGAGATTTAAAGGTACGCCAGCCTGATGCTGCTGTGGCAGAACTGTCAACAAGGTTTCCACAGGGCCATTCAACACTGGAGGTTGGCAACGGTACAGAATCCTGCACACGATGGTTATCATAAATTTCAAGAATATGGCAAAGAACTTGTTCTGACAGGAATTCACCCTAAAAAGGAGGAATTAGAAACCTACCTAACCGAAGCACAGTAGCCTTATCATATTCTGCTCAAAGTATTTCTAGATAATATAAAAGCGTCTTGAGGAGAAAAATAGTGTTGCATTATTAGTTTGCTCTTCCAGATCTTGAGTTGTAACCTAAAGCAGAAATTACCAAATATTTTCATCTCACCGTTGTGGTGGTTGTTGTTGCTAAATGAAAAATGCAAGTCAAATTTCGATGTTACGTGCAGTTAATCAGTCATGCAGGTAAATGGATTTCAGTAGACAGCAATGTCATTGCCCCGATTCTTAGTTTTGTCACAATCATCTTACAGAGCACTGTGGCAAGATCTCTTCATCAGCTCTGGCATCTATGTTTCCCCTGTTCAGATTTTATGCCCGTGGAATTATCTTCTTTGGCAGCAGTCTGCAGATTCACGGAAATTTTTCAATACACCTCATTCACTTAAAGTGAGCAAGTCATGCGAGAGGAATTCCATAGCCAAAAACAAAACCTTCTCTCTTACTGGGCCATCCGCCTTCCCTTCTCCATCAATCCCTGGTATTGAATTTCCTCATCATAATTTTCAACAGACTTTGTAGCAGCATCTTCTTCATAAACCTTCTGCTATCCATAACGAAGGAAACAAAAGCAAAGATACCATCAGAGCAATATCAACAACAACCAGCCTCAAGGATCATCAGGTTCATTGACATTCTCAAAGTGAGTAATCATTATGTGTAACCAATGACCTCTCGGATCATCAACTCATTGACATTCTGCATTGCATCGTTGCTTGTTTTCCTCCCAAATTGACCATTTTTGTCCCTCCCACGAGCTACATTGTCCGCATCTTCCTTATTAACCACAGCATTTCCTTATTCTCATTCTCGCCCTTCGTATATCATAGATACTCTAAGAACATAGCTCACAAACATCAGAAAACCAAAATAACACAAGAATTAACCCTATACCTGCGATAAACTCGGACCCACTAAAAAGCGACTCAGCGGCTCACCCTTCGCAACAATAAGAGGCAATCTCTCAAGGTCCCAACCCATGACTCTACAAATGACCAAAGCCAAAAGCCCTATGAGCCCGCCTCTTCTTCGTCCTGGATATGCCAATCGAATGCTGCAAAACCCCATAACAGGTCTTGAACTTCCTCCCACTCATCTTACACCCCTTGTGCGCCACACAAAGCACCAAAAGTCCCCGCTCTCGTGATTCTTCTCGTAATACTCCCTCAAGTCCCTATCTTTCACAAACACGTCCAACAGAAACTTGTACACCTCACTCTCCTCTAACCTGCCATTATCGCCCTCCACACGATCATCCGCCATTTCATCGCCATCGTCGTCGTCGTCCTCCTCCTCCTCGTCGCCATCGGAACCGCCAACTTTCGCAAACAATCTGCTGCATTACCTGCGCGGCGACCTTGGCTTGCTCCTCGGCAGTAGCGGACCGGGACGTTCGACCTGAATCGGGCTCCTTCTGCTTCATCGCGGGCCACGCGGGACAGGGCTGAGTGATGGGTTCTTCCTTGCATGGCCACTCTTTTTCTGGTTGCTCCGGTTCTTCGCTAGTCTTGTGCTTCTGGTGCTGCTTCTTCTCCTTGGTGGCGGCCGAGTTCTGTTTCTTGAAAGGCGTGGGCTTTGAAACGGGGATGGCTCGTGAAGAAGATGAAGAGTGGTGGGGGAGAGAAGGGTTTGGAGGAGGGCCTAGGTGCCACAGAGAGTGGAGGTAGACTACCTCGTCTCTCAGTCTCTGCTCAAAGGAGGGATCCATCGTCGAAGGAGACGCAAAAGATGTGATTTTTATTCTTCCTTTGGTGGCTGGTGAGAGGTTGTTCAAGAAACTCCTTCCTTGGTTGGGACTCGTTTGCACCGCAACTGGAAAACGGGAAAATCCATTGCTTCAAGCACTGAGAATGGCATGACAAAACGTCGATGACATACCGCCAAGTCAAGAATGCTCGAACTGGACCAGACCGCCTAATTCTGGACGGTTCATGTATGGGTCAATCCGGATTTCGATTCCATAAAATTGAAATTAGAAATTTTCAATTTGATTCTAATGACGGGATAATCAGATCGCCCAAATTAAATAGATCCCATTATTATTATTTTCTTTTTGTATCTTAAGATTTAAATGTTAGGAGTAGATACTTTTCGGAACTTTTTGTGTTGTATTGGATATTTTGATATATGTTCGACATTTTTCGATACTTTTCAATACTCTCCGACACTCGGTGCGACAGTTAGTTAATTCTCCCAACACTTGAATCCGGACTTTCGATATAGGATTCCGACACCTATGGAATCAGTTTTAAAAAAAGGTTAAAAAATAAATATGTAAAAATATTAATAAAAATGATAAATGGGGAAAAGAAAAAAAATCTACTTTTTTCTTTTCTTCTCACATATTTGTTGTGACACATGATTCACTTCCAAATTTATTTATTTCTTATGCTTTAACATGGAAGTCCGAATGTGGATTGCTTGTTTTTCCCTCGAAATTTCATGAATTATTGGAATAGAGTTGAATTTATAAAATGATATAAATAAATGATATAAAAAATGAATTAATGTTTTTAAGATAAATTCATTTTGGGTTCTTTTTTATTATTTATTTATTTATGAATTTGAATCAAATTATTTTAATTGAAATAATCATAAAAATGATAATTTATCATATATATAAATATTTATTTAATATACGGTGTGTTCTAACGTGTCAAATTAATTTAATTGAAATAATCATAAAAATGATAATTTATCATATATATATATATTTAATATATATATATATATATATTATTTTTTAATATATATTGACGTATCATTCTATCGTGTCGTCGAAAATTTTGTCTAGCTTTTGTTTTTAAAATAATCAATCACTAAAGAGAGTCGTTCCACACCTCCTCGAGCTCCTTACTTGCAAGCCTGTCACTTTGATCAATCACTAGTGACAATCCATCCACACCTCCTGGAGCTCCTCACTCGCACACCTCATTTGCTCTGGCCTGCCGACAGCCAAATTGATCGATGGCAGCCACTGCTTTTCGTCCCGTCTTTCCCCCGCCAGCTCTTTCTTCTCTTGTTGGGTCCTTTTCCCTCTATGTTCCTCTGTGAAGCTTAGCGGGCGATTCTTGTTTGTACTTCTTGAATTTCTTGGATTCTCCAAAGGAGACGAGGATCACAGGTGTTGCGTTGTTGTCTGTAGTAGCGATAATGTCAACTTGTATGCAAAGACCCATCCATCCGCATAGGGCAAGAGGCCATAAGAGATTCGCTTGTATGACTTATCTTTCTCCATGAGGCTTGAGGCACAGTGAACAAAATGGACAAGCAAGGTGGTGGAGATTTGCCATCCAATACAACCTTTTCTCAAAAAGTTCTAGTATTGCCCCAAGGAATTGTTTGGTACTGGTCTCATTAAGACTACCCAAGAATCGAGCTGGATCGTCAATCTGACTCCAAGCATCTTTAGTACAGTCCTTGACTCCGGTCCCTCTAGATTAATTCTCAATTTCTGGGTTGGATCAAAGTGAACCAGATTGGAAACCGATTACCCTGCATTTGGCAGTTTTTGACGTGACATCCCTTCTAGTAAAAACATAACACCCACAACGCTAGAAAATGAGAAAAGGAAATTGAAATAATAAAAGCAACGATAGTGTATATAAATATATTCCATTCTAATGTTCCTTTCCAATAGATCTGTTTGGGCATTTAAGGAAGAAGAATGAGGAATCAATTGTCTAAAAAGCAGGAACTCCTCTTGCTTTTATTGAACTAATTCCTTTGATATCGCAATCTGAACGATTTTTCCTAGAAATTGACCTGAATTTTAAAAGCGAGGATATATGCTTGTAAAATAGGAGAATTATTAGATAATCGTTTTGAGTAATCTGATTTTAGTTATTAACAATATAAAATGCGCACTATTTTAATTTGTTTTTTTTATACGAAAGGCAGGCATCAAATTGGAAAATTGGCAATATGTTATAGATAGCTATTGATAACATTGATTATTAAATTTTAAATATTCCAAAAAACAAGTAGATAAATGGGAAGTTTCCGGCATGGAATCAATGTCCATATTTGTGCACGAATTCCACTATACCCATCAAGTATAAATATTTTTTTAGAAATTTATCATATTAAACTCGATTAGTCATTTGTCCATAAATTATTTGTTTACATCATCATGCCGTTGGAGACTTTTTGTGAATTGAACCGAACTACTGGTAAATAGCTGAATGGTTGCTTTTTATTTGTACCTTTGATTTGTGCTATAATGGTATATATTGCTTGGTTTGAGAACATGATACAAAAAATTAATGAACCTTAGTCCAACATACAATATCGAAATAATAAAAAGGTATATTATAACTTTAAGGAAAAATGCCGAAGTCCCCCCTCCCCCTTACTTGGATATGTTTTCTTAAAAAGAACCCTTGTTTCGCGGTAAAATAAATTAAAAAATCTATAAAATAATCGTTTGAAATAATTAATTGATGGAAAATATTTTTATCATCAACAACAAGTTATGTTTAAATATTTTTTATTCATTTATATTTTTAAGTGATTCAAGCTATTATTTTTTAAAAAAATATTTTTCAAATTATTTATTTTTCACGGAACATAAAAAGCAATTTTCCCTTTCTTGGAAAAAAAAATTTTAGAAAGTCATTTTCCAAGAAAATAACAATATTTTTTATCGTTTGGTATGAAAAAATTAATTTGATTTTCCTCAATGCATTCCTTTCAATATTTTTTCTTTTTTCTTTTTCTTTCACTTTTCTTCCTTCTTCTTCAATTGGTCACTGGCCCACAATTGATGAGCCTCAACTTCGCTAGCCTTGAAAAGGCTTGTCAATGTGGTGAGGCTCGAGATTGGTGAGCCTAAGGCTTGCATTTGCCAATCTAGCAAGTGGCAAGCAATGATGGTGAAAAAAATAAAGAAAAATTATTAAAATTTTGATTTAAAAAAAAAAAACTAAGAAGAGGGCTACCCAAGAGTATAAGATAAGAGAGAATAAGGCTGCACATGGTAATTATCATATTTATATTTCAAAACCATTTTTCTATTTCAGACTCGTTTCTAAAACGGAAATAAATTTGGTAAAATAATTTCATTTTTCTATTTCTGAAACAGATTTCTATTTTAGAAATAGGTTTGGAATAAACCATAATTAAAAAACTTTTACTTTTCTATTTATGGAATATTAATAAAAAATTGTTTCTCTTTTTTACTTTTCATCCGAAGGAGTTTTTTGCCATCTGCCCGTGGCCACCACCCCTTGCCCACCTGCTTGCCACCGCCGATCACTGGATGTCAAATGTCGGCCGCCACCGTCGATTGTCGTCGCTGCCGCTTACCACCGCCGGCTGTCGTCGTTGCGTTGGACGCCGATCGTCGACCAACCCCTACCGCCGCCCCCTCCCCCTATTGCCCCCACTTGGGAAAGAAAAAAAAAATTCATTATCAAAATCATTATCAAAGGATTTTTTTTTTTCTCGAAACTTATTGAAGAATAGAAATATAAAAATCCATTTTTCTTCCGAAATGTTATCACTCGTGCTTTAAGTGGGGAAAATATTTTCCTTAACTAATTCATTTTCAATGAACCAAATATCTAAAAAACTAGATAACGATTTTTTGAAAGTTTTTTTCGCGAAACAAATACATTCTAATTCTAAGGGTGAAATATTTCTTTAAAAAAAAGAACTCTCTAAAGTGAGCTACTGTATTCCGATGACCCCTTGCTAAAAATGGCCGTTCACCTGCCCATTTGGAGCCATTTGACAGGTCAAATTTGTCCCTAAATTTCCATTTCCCCTCCAATTAGAGTCGTCCGAAAGAGAAGGAACGTTAAAGAAAGAAATTGGCTATAGGCAGAGACAGGCAGAGCACTACGATTAAATTCCCAATGCTGATCCTTTCTATTAAATTAGATTCTATTTTTGGGTTCATGTTCCCTCAATAGGGGTAATCAAAATTTTGAGACAAATTTGCCCTTGCCCCAATGGTTAAAAATGGTGCATCAAGTGCTGGCCCGGAGGGCTAATTGGACCACGGTGGCTCGATGAGAGCTAATTTAAGGAAAAAGTCTAATTTTTTGTGTCTTTTAAATGGGAAAAAAAAAAACGCATGTTTCCCTCGCCTCGCATGAAAAGGAAAATTCTGCTTTTCAAGAATCTTTTGCGAATCCCATTCGCCTGATTTGTTTCCTCTCTTATATCAACTCTCCTCGCTTTAATCGACCTTCCCATTCCGCTCCTCCAGCGATGATGGATTGATGATTTGATTCCGTTCCCTGGACTTGGTCATTGTCTTCCTCCCTACCAGACGAGGAAGACTCCAGGAGAAAGTTAAATACGGAGGCAAGCAAGAGCAATTCCTCAAACCACCACCATCCATGGCTTCTTCCTCTCTCTTCTTCCTCCTCCTCCTCCTCCTCTCCCTCTCCTCTCTCTCCTCCGCGAACGTCCACCAGACCAAGCTCCTCCGGTCGTCACTCATCTCTGGACCCGAGCTTCACGCCAACTCCGCCGGCTCACCCACTCGCTACTTTGAAGTCGCCAAGCCCATCAAGCTCCCCAAAACCAAACCTTTCTCGTACCTGGTGTTGCAACACGACTTCGGGAACACGTATGGCCAGCCCCCAGTCCTCGCCAATTACACCCCTCCTCATTCACAGAAATTCTCAAAGATCGTGCTTGAATGGAGCGCCACTTGCAAAGGCAGGCAATTTGACCGGATTTTCGGTATTTGGCTTGGCGGGGTTGAGCTTCTCAGGAGCTGCACTGCCGAGCCGAGAGCTACGGGTATCTTTTGGAGGGTCAAGAAGGACGTTACCAGGTACTATTCGTTGCTCATGAAGAACGGTACTCTTGTCGTTTCTCTTCGCAATGTTGTGGATAGCACCTATACAGGGGTTTACCATGTCAAGATAAAGATTCATTTTTACCCTGCTGATGATGAACATTCGGTGGGGGGTGTGGGAAATTCGAGGAATGCGGTTCCTGGGTATGCTTCGAACGCGGATTTGATCTTGCCCATTTCGAGAAACTTGCCGTTGAATGATGGGTTGTGGTTTGAAATCCAGAATGCTACGGATGTGCAGACGAAGAAGTTTAGTGTTCCCCTGAATGTTTACAGGGCAGTGCTGGAGGTCTATGTGTCGTTTCATGAGGATGATGAGTTTTGGTATGGGAATCTCCCCAATGAGTATATTGAGGCCAATAATCTTACTGGGGTGGACGGGAATGGCCCTTTTAGGGAGGTTGTCGTGAGTCTCGATGGTGCGGTAGTCGGTGCGGTTTGGCCTTTCACGGTGGTATACACAGGAGGGATCAATCCTCTTTTGTGGAGACCCATCACTGGCATTGGATCGTTTGATCTCCCTACATATGATATCGAGCTTACACCCTTTCTAGCAAAGATATTAGACGGAAAGCTCCATGAATTTGGCTTCAGTGTCACGAACGCTTTGAACGTGTGGTACATTGACGCGAATCTGCATCTTTGGCTGGATAAGAAGAGCACGAAAACTGCAGGGAAGCTTCTGACTTACAATATCTTGCCTCTAGCTGTTTCTTCGGCGTTGGATTTTAAGGGCTTTGATGGGAAGTTTTTGACTGGGGTCAGCCGGTCCATATCGTCTAGTGGGTGGGTGAAGTCATCATACGGGAAAATCGTGACCGCTTGGAAGCAAAACTTCAATTACAGTAACGCGATGGTCATGGGGAATCAGGCGAACCTGCAAATTATTAAGCAGCTGATCCATCTCGATGAGAGCGTTGTTGCTAAGAAGCGGTCCTCCACCCTTGCATCCGTCCTAGTGTCCAGAGATTTCCCGTTTTATTTATCCTCCAACTATGCGGATCAAGGAAATGGCACCTTCTTATCTGTTGCGAACTTTACGTTGGCTTTTAACGAGAAAAGGCGTGAAGATTCTGGCTTCAAGCTCTCGAGCAGTTCACTGAGCAATGTGCAGGATGGGCAGGGTTACATTACTGTGAAGAACAACTTGGTAGTCAGTGGGTTAGGAAGTACTCAGCAAGTGTATAGGTATGATGGCAGTGAACTCTGCTACTTCAGAAATGTGAGTAGCTCAAATTACACAATTCTTTATGATGACATTGTCACAAAATGTAAGAAAGGAGTGAACAGATGGTGGCCTTCTCTCACTCAAGGCTGATTTAACCACATGGGGGATGGCTTCAGAACTTTCTGTCATCTCGTCTTTCGAGCTTCTTTATGGGCTCAAAATAAAGACCATTGAAACTCTGTGTATGTCGTCAAGCACTTTTGTGGGTATTCTCTGGAGCTCTCGTCGACGTCCCAAGCTTTATTTTTGTGGCCCCGGCATTGTCGTATAGTATTCAGCTCAAAACCGATTACAAACGTCGAAGTTGATCGGTAGTCATACTCTTTTCACATCGTGAAATTTTTCACTGAGCAAGTTTGACAATCTAGGTTAAGCTCAAATATGCAATTTCCATGCCGATCGGCCTATATGGAATTATATACGGTCCAATTCAGTGAATGTTGATTCCTCCTTTATTCACCTAAATGCGTGTTAAAGAATTCACGGAAGCAACAAGGGGAAAATAAGTATATTAGTGAAAAAACAAGATTATGAAATCGTACGATAGCCCTTTGAAATTTGTGTTTTGTCCATATGATTCTAGGCAAAAATTGGTATCGTAACTATATATTCTTCATTTCTTCATTTTGATTGTTGTCTAATTGTTCTTTGTCAATCAAATAACACGTCAACTGAAATTAGTTCTTCGAGAACTTTATTATGAACATATAGGTTCTGTGTATTTTAAGTCTTTGCACGGTGGCATGTGCCAAAAATAAAAGTTCTCAAATTCCAAAAGGAAGTTTTGAACAATTCTCCATAGATCGTGTCATTTTCTCCTTGTCAATGTTATTGTGATTTGTGCAGTATCGAAGCTGTGGTACAAATGTGTAGTTAAATCCTGTAATTTCTGTTCTGCACATTCAAAGTTTGCAGTTTATTGCCTTTAATAATTAGACTTCTTGGTACTCAACACTCGGCAATCGTATGTCCAAAATCTGCGCATCCTTTTGCTTGCTGCAATTATGACAGAAACACATGAAACAATTAGCTTTGAATGAAGAGCCGACCAATTGGTGTTTGAAAACTTTCCCTGGATCGCGCAGGAGCAATGATTCATCGGTCATTGATTTCTCCTTATTTTGTTCAGTAAATAATCTTGTAGAGTTAAGGGCTCTCAGATTCCTCTGTTCTCACTGAGGAAGAGAGAAGGGTATCATAGGCTGAAATAGGGTGGCGTAAGATGTACAATAATTCTTGATTTTTCGGAGTGACCGACCGTGCGGCTTAGTTGCAAAAGGGTGGACCGGCACAAATGGAGACTGAGTGGGGATCGGCGAAGGGCCGACCCGGGGCTTTATGGAGTCTCCTAAACATTCTTTTACATCCAATTATATCCGAAGTGTCTCATTCGCCGCGATACTGATGTTAACACAACCTTGTTGCGTTTGTTATAGATACATTTGGGCCGCCTCTCGATTTACAGCTTCTGCTGTGGACATAAAAAAATCCAACACTAGGAATTCAAGCAGATCTTTTTTAATTATATGCTTCATCGCTCCCGCTTTATTTCAACCATGAGATGCATGTGACAGCTGATGCACTATTATTGAGCACTTTATTTTCTAAATTTACTGGTTGAAAAGCATTGTTATGCTTGCTTAGGATTCTTAGTTAAGGGAAAAAAATCAGAAACTTTTTAAAACTCTCTTATCCCTGTAATCATAGCATTATATTGCAGGGTGGGACATGGAAATAGGGTTCATCCTAAATATTGAAATTATATTAGTCCCATTCAAGTAAACACCCTCATGGAAAGAAGTGACAAAAGTCTTATCTTAGCGTAATATTTTTTCCTTATTTTGCAAATAATAAACTAGAAATGAAATAAAGATTTATAATTCCTAATTTGTGAACATCACTTTTCAGTGATGTTCACAAACTCTATATTTAGCATTAAATAAATAATATTACTTATGAATTCCTCTAACTTTTAATTTTTTAAACTCCCTAATTAAACTCATCAACACTTTTAATTAGGTGCTTAAATTTTCACGTCTTATTTTTCAATTTTATTGAACAAGTTCGATATTTAGCCAAACAGTAAAAAAGAAAAACTGAATGCATGCGGAATCACACGTATATGTACTTGATATCTCTAGGATGCGAACATAGTCGGAGTTGTCTTCTACTGCTCTCAAAGCTTAAGATTTTCCTCTTTGTTTAAATATCAACAGCCATTCCTCGTTCAAGGCAGATTGCATTAGTATCATCACCCTTTAACATAATCTGAAACCGATGCAACAACAGGACCGCGAGTCTTCTTTTAGTCAAAAACATTCGATCGAAGCTGACAAATTTAAATGGAAGCAACGGACTGAGAGATGTGCAAATGCAGGTATGAGAATTTCAAGATTTTTAGTTTGGGTATAGCTTGTGAGATGTGGGAAAGTGATTCTAGTGGTAATGGTTGAGTTTGATCTTGACAATTCAATGATGGTATATTGCTCGTAGTAATAGAGGTTTTGATTTTGCGTGCTGCTATGTGATCGTGCGGGGATGAGAGATATTTGGCGCAGAAGTTATTGTCGAGAGATTTCTTGATCTCTTCAGTGACTTGATCCTAGCCGACCCGACGATTGATTTGCTTCACCAGGTTTGATTCCAGAGAGGAGATGATGAACATTAGCCATGCCCTCTGTTTTATTTTTCTTTTCTCTTTTTACCTAGAAGGCCACTTTCTAAAAATACACAAAAAGTCGCATAACCAAATAGCATTTGCTTTGAGCAAGCAAATGTACCTTGAAGATTATTGGATAATACTTCAAGTTTAACATCCAAATTGCACAGGGAAAGATTGCATTTGCCTTGCGAAGAAAAAAATATAGAAAAAAGGTTGCATTTGCCTTCTAAAAATGGATCAAATCAAGGAAGTACCAACACTCTTCGGAGTTTTTGTATTGTGTCGGACACTTCAACACATATTTAACATTTTCCGACACTCTTCGACACGCTTTGACACTCAATCAACACGCGTTGAAAATCAATCAATTTCGCGTTTCGAAAAAAACTCTAATATTCCAACACTTATGAAATCATTCTTAAAAATTTTCAATAAATAATGAATTAAAATGTAAATATGTAAAAAAATAAAAATAATAAAAGGGAAAGAAGAAATACTTAATCCTCTCTTTTCTTCCAACTTACTTCCCGTGATAGACAATTTACCCCAAGTTTATTTTTTTCTCTCCTCTTCCGACACACTCTGACACGCGAGTCCAGAATGTAGATTTTTTTTCCCTCCAACTTTTATAGATTATTGGAATGGAGATGAATTTGTCAAATTAGAACAATAAATGATATTAACAATTAATAGATTAATGTTTTTAGTATAAATTCATTCTAAGCTCTTTTTTATTATTTATTTAATTTGAATCAAATTAATTTGATTAAAAAATTATAAAAACAAGAACTTATTTTTATAAAAATAACATTTAATATGCGTCGTATCGAATTTTCTATTTTTTGAGAAATAATGCGTCGAAATGTTGTGTCAATATCGCATGTCGATGTTATTTAAGATAGAACAGCAAAGTGTGAACCTTACATGCCACCCTGCGGCCATAGAAGTTGGATGATACACCATCGTGATCTGAACAGTCGACTGTCAAGGTCTTGAGTTCTCAGGGAAGTCTCGACTCTTGAGCAAAGTGCAACGGGCAAATCACTCGGGCAGAGTGTTACTTTCCACTTCCCCAATCGTAAGTTAGTCATCTAAATTTGGCCAAGACCACATGGAAGTTGTATATTCACAGCTTAGTTATGCAAATGTCAGAGAAGATGATATCCACAAAGCCAAGATTGACATCCGGAAAATACGGAACTCCACATTTTAGTGATCCTTCTTTAAAAGCATCCATACCACATATCCCCAGTGCGAATCTTTCTACTTTCAGCCAATCCTAATACAGAAGACCTTTAGATAACAAAACAGAAACAAACAAATTGATAGTATGTTGTTCAAGCCATCCACTACTGACTATTCACAGTGACACCTAGTTGCCTTTCAAGGTTGTGCTGGTTGCTAACCTCTCAAAGGATCTGTGCAATGTTATCTTGACAGGCGGTAGCATCATCTTTTGGAGGTGTGTCAGTACCATTACCCTGCAAAAATCAAATGTGGACTTTCAAGTATCCTAAAAAAATGAGACAAGGCAAGCCAAAGACAGTTACAAAATATTTACCAGCACATCAGTTGATTGAACTGAAGAGTGATTAAGAGTTTCCAGACTATTCACAATGGATGGAAATTTATTAATATCCCAACCAAGAAGCTTGCATATAGCTCTTCCATATGCCCTGTGAGCCCTCTTCTTCGTCATGACTATTGTCTTGGAATGCTGAAGTAGCCCATTGCACCCCTTGAACCTCTTCCAAGGCTTCTTTCCAACACCAGCACAAACCAAACAACCAAAATCCCCGTCTCTATATTTACTAATGTAATAACTCCTCAATTCAGCATTTTCTGTGAACAGCATAGTAAAGAACTTCACAATTTCACATTCCCCGTCGTCAGCCCCATGCGACACTTCTTCATCATCATCGCTCTCATCTTCTGCTTCATCATCAGCCTCCTCATTGCTGTCTCTATCTGAACCAGATGTGTGATTGAAAAAAGCTTGGCAAGTATCAAGGACTTTTTGATGCCAAGTTTCAGGTACTCCTTTTTCCTCAGCCGATTCTGAGTGATTCCCAGAATTTGATGGAGACTTAAAAGGAGGCCACTCAGATGCTGCCATGCCAGCACGGTCTACAGGGCTTTCACAGGGCCATTTGATGCTGGATGCTGGGGACGATACAGAATCCTGCACACCAGTCACTTAATACTTAAGATCATGATGAAGAGCTTGACTGTAATATGAATTTCTCAGAAGAAGATAAATAGGAGCATATCCATTCAGATAATAGGAAAAACGGAAATAGATATGAGCATCTTAACGACAAAATATTTTGTCAGAGGTACTATCATTTGTTCGTACATCGGTGTCCAGACAATCTATGGACATCAAAACTTTCTCTGTACTGACACCCAGTAATGTTAAATTTAAGCAAATTAGAGAACTTCATCAAGCATCTCGAAGAAATCAAACAGGAAAAGCACCCAACTGAGCCAAATATATACCTGCATATCACCTGACTGAACTAAACAGTGACCACCAGCTTCTGAAGTATTCTTAATTGGTGGAAAACAATTGATATCCCAATTGAGAACCTTGCAAATAGCCCTTGCATAGGCCCTGTGAGCCAGCTTCTTTATCTTCCATATAGTAGTGCAGTGCTGAAGAAGCCCATTACACCCCTTGAACCTCTTCCAAGGCTTGTTTCCAACACCAGCGCAAACCAAACAACAGAAATTGCCATCTCCATATTTACTCTCATAATAACTCTTTAATTCAGCATTCTCCATAAACAGCTTCATAAAGAACTCAATGACTTCACATTCCCCATTGACATCTCCATCCAAGAGATCATCTTCATCGTCGTCGTCATTATTTATTTCTTCATCATCAGCCTCCTCATCACCATCACTTTCTGAACCAGATCTGCATCGGAAAAAAGCATGACAAGCTTGGAAACCTTCTGATGCCACGTCTCGGATTTCCCTTTCACCTCAGTCAAAACTGAGCAACTTGATAGACATTTAAAGGTACGCCATCCCGATTCTGCTGTGGCAGAACCGTCAACAAGGTTTCCACAGGGCCATTCAACACTGGAGGTTGGCAACAGTACAGAATCCTGCACACAATGGTTATCATGTATTTCAAGGATGTGGCCAAGAACTTGTTCTGAATGGAATTCACCTAAAAAGAGGGATTAGAAATCACCTAACAGAAGTATAGTAGCCTAATCATTTTCCACTCAAAGTATTTGTGGATAATATAAAGCATCTTAAGGAGAAATTTAGCTAATTGTTGCATTATTAGTTTGCTCTTCCAGATCTTGAGTTGTAAATTATTATTGTGACCTAAAGCAGAAATTACCAAATATTTCATCTCACCATTGTGGTTGTTGTTGCTAAATGAATAATGCAAGTCACATTTCAATGTTATGTACAGTTAATCAGTAACGCAGGTAAATGGATTTCAGTAGACAGCAATGTCATTGCCCCGAATAATATCTAAATTCTTAGGTCTGTCACAATCATCTTACAGAGCACTGTAGTAATTTCTCTTCATCAGCTCTGGCATCTATGTTTCCCCTGTTTAGATTTTTTATGCCAGTGGAGTCATCTTCTTTGGCAGCAGTCTGCAGAATCACAAAAATTCTTCAGTACTGAGTGAGCAAGTCATGTGAGAGGACTTCCATAGCCATAAACAAAACCTTCTTCTTACCAGGCCATCTGCCTTCCCTTCTCCATCAAACCCTGGTATTGAAATTTCCTCATCATAATTTTCAGCAGACTTTGTAGCAGCATCTTCTTCACAAACTGTCTGCTTTTTATAACAAAGGACACAACAGCAAATGTACCATCAGAGCAATATCAACAACAACCAGCCTCAAGGAACATCGGGTCCATTGACATTCTCAAAGTGAGTAATCATTATGTGTAACCAATGACCTCTTGAATCATCACCTCATCGACATTCTGCATTGCATAGTTGCTTGTTTTCCATCCAAATTGACCATTTTTGTCCTTCCCACGAGCTACATTGTCCGCATCTTCCTTATTAACACTGGCATTTTCCTTACTCTCATTCTCACCCTACGTATACCATAAATACTCTAAGAACATAGCTCAACAAACATCAGAAAACTAAAATAACACAAGAATTAGCCTGATACCTGCGATAAACTCGGACCCACCAAACAGCGACTCAGCGGCTCGCCCTTCGCAACAATAAGAGGCAATCTCTCAACGTCCCAACCCATGACTCTACAAATGACCAAGCCAAAAGCCCTATGAGCCCGTCTCTTCTTCGTCTTGGATATGCTAATCGAATGCTGCAAAACCCCAGAACAGTTCTTGAACTTCCTCCCACTCATCTTACCCCCTTGCGCGCCACACACAACGCACCAAAAGTCCCCGTTCTCGTGGTTCCTCTCGTAATACTCCCTCAAGTCCCTATCTTTCACAAACACGTCCAACATAAACTTGTACTCCTCACTCTCCTCTAACCTGCCATTATCGCCCTTCACACGACCGTCCTCCTTTACATCTCCGTCGTCGTCGTCCTCCTCCTCCTCCTCCTCGCCATCGGAATCGCCAACTTTCGCAAACAGTCTGCGGCATCTCTCCAGAGCATTCTGCTGCATTCCCTGCGCGGCGACCTTGGCTTGCTCCTCGGCAGTGGCGGACCGGGACGTTCGGCCGGAATCGGGCTCCTTCTGCTTCATCGCGGGCCACGCGGGAGAGGGCTGAGTGACGGGTTCTTCCTTGCATGGCCATTCTTTCTCTGGCTGCTCCGGTTCTTCGCTAGCCTTGTCCTTCTGGTGCTTCTTCTTCTCGGTAGCGGCAGACTTCTGTTTCTTGAAAGGCGTGGGGCTTGAAATGGGGATGGCTCGTGAAGAAGAGAAAGAGTGGTCGGAGGGAGGAGGGTTTGGAGGAGGGGCTTCTTGGCGCAGGGAGGGGAGGCAGACAAACTCGTCTCTCTGTCTCTGCTCGAAGGAGGGATCCATCGTAGGAGGAGACGCAAAGATGTGATTTTTATTTTCCCATGAGGTTTGTGAGAGGTTTTTCAAGGAACCCCTCGTTTGGTTGGGACTCGTGCGCATTGCAACTGGAAAATGGGAAAATCCATAGCTTCGAACAACGGGAATGGAATGATAGAACGTAGATGATGTAGTCTGGATTTTAAGCTAAAGAGTAGAGGCGGGCATGACCGATTGACTCAACTGAAAATCACCCGTATTGATCCAATCGGCTAATTTTGAGCGATTCTAAAAGTGCTTCATAAAATTGAAATAAGTGATTCTCAATCTGATTTTTGGCTCCACGAAATCAAACTGGACCAAACCCATTGCTTTTTTCTTTTCTTTTTAAATATCTTAAGACTTAAATGTAAACCTAATTGGTCGCTATTGTGAGTCTTCGACAACTCCTTGAGTTCCTCAAGCACAAGCCTTCTCACTCTGAGTCCTCTCCTCATTGCCTTGGCCCTCTTTCACTTCGCGATTTGGCAGTTGAGCACCTCCTTACACACACGCCTCCTCTCTTTGAATCTTCCAATAGCCAAAATGATCTCTTTCCGTAATCTCTTCTTGTCAACCCTTTTTGCCCCATTTTCACCCGCCCTTCCCCTCAACAGAAAAAAGAAGAAGAAGGAGAATTTGTTAGATGATCGTTTCGAATTATCGGATTTCAATTATTTACCATATAAAATGTGCACTATTTTAATGTATTTTTATTGCATGAAAGGTGGGCATCAAATCGGAGAATTGGCAATATGTTATAGCTATAGATAGTATCAATTATTATATTTCATCCCAAATAAAGAAAATTTCAAGTAAGGGCTTGAAATATACTTATTTTTTTAAATAAGGATATGAAGTAGACATTACTTCAAATAATAATTTGAAGTGTCTTCATTTTCTCAAATAAGGGTTTTAGGTGGATTGTCTTAAATAAAAACTTGAAGTGGTCATATTAGTTTTTAAAAAGGACATAAATGAAGGGCAATTTTGTCTTTTAAAATTTTAAAATTTTTCCTTTTTCCT
Source organism: Corymbia calophylla (assembly GCA_014182845.1). Taxonomy (NCBI): domain Eukaryota; kingdom Viridiplantae; phylum Streptophyta; class Magnoliopsida; order Myrtales; family Myrtaceae; genus Corymbia; species Corymbia calophylla. Next base: position 26,566,488 of record CM024698.1, on the reverse strand, counting down.
TTTGTTTGTTCAAACTTAAGTTTTATTTGAGAAAATGAGAACACTTCATACTCTTATTTGGAAGTTTCCCCCAAAATAATTAACTATAGGAACAAATCATCTAGCTCCCTAATGATTATTTTAATGTTTATTCTTAAACTTCTAAAAATTAGAAAATAAAAAAGCAAATAGAGAAATGGAAAGTTTCTGGCACAGAATAAATGTCCATATATGTCACAAATTCCACCATACTCATGAAGTACAAATATTTGTTTAGAAATTCATCATATTAATCTCAACTAGTCATTTGCCGAGAAATTATTTGATTACATCATTATGCTGTTTGAGTTTGTTTGGGAACTAAACTGAACTTCTGGTAAATAATTGAATGGTTAGCTTTTTGCTTTTTACTTGTATTTTTGTGGTACATATTGTGTAATTTGAGAAAATGTCACAAATGATTAATGAATTTTAATTTAACGTATAATATTGGAAAAATAAAAAGGTATATTATGACTTTAAGGAAAAAACTTGTTTCGTGGTAAAATAAATGATTTAATAAAAATCTTAATAATAATAATTTGTATCGTTTGAAATAATTAGTCGATAGAAAATATTTTCATTATAAGCAACAAGTTATGTTTAAACATTTTCATGGACAATGAAAATAGTTTTAACTCAATCATTTTCTTAAGTGATTTAAGTTATCATTTTATAATAAAAAAAATTCAAATTATTCATTTTTTACGGAACAAACACACCTTAAAAGTGAAAATTTTCTAAAAAAAATTCCTAAAGTGAGCCATCGTATTCCAATTGACCCCTTGGACATTGCCGGTGCTAGAAATGGCTATGATCGAGCACGTGTCACGTACCCATTTCCAGCCATTAGACAAGTCAAATTTGTTATGATATTTCCATTTTGGATCATAGGTTGTTGGTCAGAAGGTGTGACCTCACCATAGAAGAGGAGTCGAAACTCTCACATGGGCTTTCGTGGTCTATTTGTTTGAAATAAAGGGATAGTGAGCTCTACAAATGTATTTCTTATTTTAACATATTAGTACCCTTACGTCCTACATCCCCAATTAGTATGATATGTTTTTTTCTTGTCCTGACAATACCATTTTCTTGTTTTACATTCTAGGGATCTTGAGATCTGGATAAGGCCTAAGATGAAGCTTTTTGATGTTTTACTTATGACGAAAAGAAGGAACATTAAGAAGAAAATTGGAGAGAGAGAGAGGGGGTTTGGAAGGCATGGAGGAGAAGAACTATGGATATGGAAGGTGGGCTTGATTGAGGACATCATAAACTAAGCTAGGTTTGGAATGCATAAAGGAGAAGAACTCAATTAAGGACATCGTAAACTAAGAGGAATATAAGGAGGCGATTCCACCACAAATATTGGATGCGAGATTTTAGGGCGAGATTACTTCAATTAGATTCCCAATCTTTCTCCTTTCTCCTTTCTCCTCCATTAAAATCTTTTTATCAAGGTTTAAGTTCCCTCAACAGGGAATACAAAGTAGTTAACTGGAGGGAAATGAAAATTTGGAGACAAATTTGCCCTTGCCCCAAGGGCTGGAAATGGCGCATCACGTGCTCATCCGGACGGCCAGTTTTCAAGCCGGAGGAGGGGAGGGGGCCAAGTGGAACACGGTAACTCGACTCGAGTGATTTTGTAGTGGCACACCTAATAATTTCTCTGATTCTAGAGCAACTTTAGAAAGAAGTTTCGTCCCAGGTGCCTTTCGAGGAAAATGCGCCTTTCCCTCGCGTGAAAAGGAAAATTCTGCTTTTCGAGAATCTCTTTGCGGCGGGTCCCACTCACCTGATTTGTTTCCTCTCTTAGTGTGAACTTTCTTCGCTTTCATCACCTTGCCATTCCGCTCCCGGCGATGGATTGATTTTTCGATTACATTTCCTAGGACAGCGCATTGTCTTGTCCTTCTCCGCTCTCCTGCCAGACGGAGAAGACTAAGAGAGAAGTCCACCGCGGGAAGCAAGCAAGAGCAATCCCCTCCTCAGCCACCATCATCCATGGCTTCTTCCTCTCCCTTCTTCCTCTTCCTCCTCCTCCTCCTCCTCCTCCTCTCCCTCTCCTCTCTCTCCACCGCGAGCGTCCACCGGGCCAAGCTCCTCCGATCGTCCCTCATCTCTGAACCCGAGCTTCACGCCAACTCCACCGGCTCACCCACTCGCTACTTCGAAGTCGTCAGGCCCATCAAGCTCCCCAAAACCAAACCTTGCTCGTACCTGGTTTTGCAACACGACTTCGCACACACGTATGGCAAGCCTCCAGTCCTCGCCAATTACACCCCTCCATCGAATTGTTATTCGCAGAAATTCGCAAAGATCGTGCTTGAATGGAGCGCCACTTGCAAAGGCAGGCAATTTGACCGAATTTTCGGGGTTTGGCTTGGTGGGGTTGAGCTTCTCAGGAGCTGCACTGCCGAGCCGAGACCTACGGGAATTGTGTGGACGGTCAAGAAGGACATTACCAGGTACTATTCGTTGCTCATGAAGAACGGCACTCTTGCCGTTTCTCTTCGCAATGTTGTGGATAGCACCTATACAGGGGTTTACCATGTCAAGATAAAGATTCATTTTTACCCTGCTGATGATGAACATTTGGTGGGGGATGTGGGAAATTCGAGGAATGCGTTTCCTGGGTATGGTTCGAATGCGGATTTGATCTTGCCCATTTCGAGAAACCTGCCGTTGAATGATGGGTTGTGGTTTGAAATCGAGAATGCTACTGATATTGAAAAGAAAGAGTTTAGCGTTCCCCTGAATGTTTACAGGGCAGTGCTGGAGATTTATGTGTCTTTTCATGAGAATGATGAGTTTTGGTATGGGAATCTCCCCAATGAGTATATTGAGGCCAATAATCTTACTGGGCTAGCCGGGAATGGCCCTTTTAGGGAGGTTGTCGTGAGTCTCGATGGTGCGGTAGTCGGTGCGGTTTGGCCTTTCACGGTGGTGTACACAGGAGGGATCAATCCTCTTTTGTGGAGACCCATCACCGGCATTGGATCTTTTGATCTCCCTACATATGACATCGAGATTACACCCTTTCTAGCAAAGATATTAGATGGAAAGCTCCATGAATTTGGCTTCAGTGTCACGAACGCTTTGAATGTGTGGTATGTTGACGCGAATCTGCATCTATGGCTGGATGATAAGAGCACGAAAACTGCAGGGAAGCTTCTGACTTACAATAGCACGCCTGTAGCTGTTTCTTCGGCCTTGGATTTTAAGGGCTTCGATGGAAAGTTTTTGACTAGGGTCAACCGGTCCATATCGTCCAGTGGGTGGGTGAAGACATCATATGGGAAAATCATGACCACTTGGAAGCAAGATTTCAATTACAGTAACGTGATGGTCATGGGGAATCAGGCGAACCTGCAAATTATTAAGCAGCTGATCCATCTCAACGAGAGCGTTGTTGCTGAGAAGCGGTCCTCCATTCTTGCATCCATCCGAGTGTACAGAGATTTCCCGTTTTACTTATCCTCCAACTCCGTGGATCAAGAAAATGGAACTTCCTTATCTGTTGCAAACTTTACGTTGGCTTTTAACGAGAAAAGGCATGAAGATTCTGGCTTCAAGTTCTCAAGTGGTTCACTGAGCAATGTGCAGAATGGGCAGGGTTACATGACTTTGAAGAATAATTTGGTAGTCAGTGGGAAAGGCAGTACTCAGCAAGTGTACAAGTATAATGACAGTGACCTCTGCTACTTCAGAAATGTGAGTAGCTCAAATTACACGATTCTTTATGATGACATTGTCACAAAATGTAAGAAAGGAGCAGAGTCTCCTTATGCATCCCCGAATGAACAGATGGTGGCCTTCTCGCACTCAAGGCGTTATCTGATTTAACCAGACAGGGATGCTTTCAGAGCTTTTTGTCATCTCATCTTTCGGCTTCTTTTATGTGCCCGAAGACCATTGAAAGTCAGTAAATATGTCGTCGAGTACTTTTGTGTGTATTCTTTGGAGCTCTCGCCGACGTCCCAACCTTGATTTTCTTTTTCCTTAAAAGAGTAACTGTATGGAATAGTTTCATTTTTGTGGCCCCGGCGTTGCTATGTAGTATTCAGCTCAGAACCGATTGCAAATGTCGAAGTTGATCGGAAGTCATGCTCTATCAATGTCGTGAAATTTCTAATTGAGCAAGTATGATGATCCATGTTAGCTCAAATATGCAATTTCCATGCCAATCGCCCTAGATGGAGTTATATAGGGTCATATTCAGTGTATGTCAATGCCTTCTTCATTCACTTAAATGCGTGTTAAAGAATTCAAGCAAGCAAGAAGGGGAAAATAAATATAATAGTGTAAAACAAGATAATGAAATCATATGATGACCCTCAAAGTTTCTATTATGTCTATCTAATTTGAGGCAAAAATTGATATTGTGACATTTTGATTGTTCTTTGAATGTTTTTTGTCAGTCAAATAACACGTTGAAAGTAATTCTTTAGTTCTTTGAGAGATTTATTATGAACATGTAGATTCTGCACATTTTAAGTCTCTGCACAATGGCATGTGCTGAAAGTAGAAAGTTCTCAATTTCCAAAAGAAGTTATGAATAATTTTGTGGAGAGCACGTCATTTTTCCCTCGTTGATGTCTAGAAATCTAAGCTGATCTTTTTTAATCATATGCTTCTATCGCTCCCGTTGTATTTCAACCATTAGATGCACGCGAGAGTCGATGCACTATTATGAAGCACTCTATTTTCTAAATTAATGGTTGAAAAGCATTATTAGGCTTGCTTAGGATACTTAAGGAAAAAAGTCAGAAACTTTCAAAAGTCTCTTTTCCTTGAAATAATAGCATTATATTGCTGGGCGGGATATGGAAATAAGATTCGTCTTAAATATTGAAGTAATATTAATCCCATCCAAGTAAACACCGTCTTAGTGTAAAGAAGATGCAAAACTCTCATCTTAGGGTAATATTTTCCTTATTTGGCAAACAATAAACTACAAATGAGTAAGATGCATAACTGCTTTTCTTTGGAACCACGGGAACCGACCGTGTAGCACTACAATGACAGTGAAGAATAAGTTGGTAGTCAGTGAATTAGGCAGTGTCCAACAAGTGTATAAGTATGATGGCAGTGAACTCAGCTACTTAGGAAATCTGAGTGGCTCAACACAATCCTTAATGATGACAATGTCAAAAAATGTAAGAAAGGAGCGGAGTCTCGTTATGCATCCAGAATCAACAGATGGTGGCCTTCTCGCACACAGAGGGTTTGTCTGATTTAACCACATGGGGATGCTTTATAACTTCTGATTATCTCATCTTTCAGCTTCTTCATGTGCCCAAAATAAAGACCGTTAATGATCATATGCCGTCAAGCACTTACGGGGGTATTCTTTGGAGCTCTTGTCAACACCCCAAGCTTTAGTTTCTTCTCTTTAATAGGGTAACTATGGGGAGTAGTTTCACTTTTGTGGCCCCGGCATTGTTGTATAGTATTCAGCTCAAAATCGATTTCGAACGTCAAAGTTGGTTTGTATTCAGGCTCTTCCAATTTCGTGAAATTTTTAACTGAGCAGGTATGATGATCTTTTCTCGCCAATAAGCTTAGAAAGAATTATGCACGATCCTATTCAGTGTATGCCGATGCCTCCTTTATTCACCTAATGCGTGTTAAAGAACTCAAGCAAGCAAGAAGTGGAAATATGTTAGTGAAAAACAAGATGATGAAATCATACGATGGCCCTCTAAGTTTCTGTTATGTCTATCTGATTCGAGGCAAAAACCGGTATTGTGACTATATGCTCTTCATTTCTTCACTTTGATTGTTCTTTGTATGTTTTTTGTTAGTCAAACAACACGTCCACTGAAAGTAGTTCTTTGAGAGCTCTACTATAAACATGTAGTTTTTGCACAATTTAAGTCTTTGCAAGGTGGCATGTGCCAAGAAAGTAGAAAGTTTTCAAATTCTAAAAAAGAATTCTGAACAGTTCTGTGCATAACGTGCTATTTTCTCCCTGTTAATGTTACTTTGAATTGTGGAGTATTGTATCCGTGATACAAATGTGTAGTTGAATCCTGCCATTTCTGTTCAGCACATTGAAAGTTTGTAGGCTATTACCTTCGGATATTAGACTTCTTGGTACTCAGCTCTCAGCAACTATAACTCCAAAATCGGGGCATCTTTTATTTGCTGTAATCATGACAGAAACAAGTGAAACAATTTGCTGATTTCTAATGTTCTTAACTGAGTGAAGAGCCGACCAATTGGTGTTTAAATACTTTCCCGTTTCGGAAATCTGAATCATGCAGGAGGATTGATGCTTCGGTGTTGCATAAAGTATGTATGTCATTCATCGGTCATTGATTTCTCTTTATTTTGCTCAGCATATAATCTTCTGGGACTGAGAGATTTGTTTTATGCAGGTGCGAAATTTTCAAGATTTTTAGTTTGGGTACAGCTTGTGTAATGTGGACGCGGTGGCGTGAGGTATACGAAAGCTGGTGAAATAGTGGCAAGAAGGAGTGATTCTACGGGTAATGATTGAGTTCTGGATCTTGTCGGGTTTTTTTTTTTTTGATCGAATAAAGTAGCTTTCATTACTAAGTAACTGAAGAAACACAATTAAGATCGGAGTCAGAACATAATAAGTCCCAAAGTGGACGGGGGGCATAGACAGCCAATTTTTAGGGAGTAAATTTTTCCGGTGAGTTTTAACTAGCCAATCCACCGTGTGGTTTGCTTCATGTGGCTCATAGACCACCGAAACGCCAACAAGCTGGTGTAGGAGCTGTTTGCATTCCTCTATGATGGGCTTCACAGTCCATGGGCTGATTACCTGGCCTGATAAGGACTCCTCAATTGATAAGTTGTCAGTACACACAACCACGTTCAGATCAGAAGAGAGTTGTAGACCAGAAGAGAAAAGCTGTTTGTTCTTTTTTAGCCTTGACAAAACCTCACGAACAGCTAAAACTTCCACCATCAGTGCAGAATCGGCATGTACCTTCAAAGCAAATCCATCCATGATGACGCCATCAGAGTTTCGGCACAACCCAGCAATGGATCCTGCCAAGGAGTCACCAGTCCACGAGCCATCGACGTTGTACTTGAAGAACCCCTTTTCCGGCGGACTCCATCGGGTAGGTAATTTAACGTTGCCTTTCCTCCTCCCCGTTCATAGCTGGGTTCCACCTGCTAAATAGAATAATTTCTGCGTTTATCTCTTCAAGAAAGGAGCTCGAACATGGTTCCCGACCTTGGAAGACCAAGTTGTTGCGGCCCTTCCAGATTCGCCATAGTATTCCAACGAACAACTCATTTGAGGGCAGCTTCGAGTCTGAGGTGAGTATATCAAGTACCCACTTGTCTATTCTAGTAATTTTTTGGGGAGACGCTTCAATATTGAGCTGAGGATCGACCATAACCGATCAGTCCATTTGCAGAATGAACAAGTGTTCCGGGGTTTCCTGCTCGATTGCAAATAGGGCATAGCGGGTCGGGTAAGAGTTTCCTCTTGTAGAGATTTTCCTTTGTGGGAAGTGCATTATTGCATAGACTCCAAAGAAAGAACTTGATTTTTGGGTATGTATGAAGTTGCCATATCAGTTTCCACAAAATTTTGGGATGTTGGTATGATGAAGATGCCTGTTTTGTATTGCTGTGAGTAGTTGCTTTGAGTAGACTCGTGTTGTATCCACTTTTGATCGAGTAGGATCCGAGCCATTTCTAGTCCAAATCGCTTATCTTTCCCCATAATAGGGCTCGGGGAATAGCAAGTATTTCATTAACTATATTTTCATCAAACATGTCGGATAACTTCTGAGCATCCCATTGTTTGGACTCTTGATCTATCAACTCAGCCACAACTTTCGGCTCTCCTCGATTAGCTAGTCCCCCGATGCAACCTCTCTGCAGCCATTGGTCTTCTCTTATTCTGATGTTAGAACCATCCCCCACTGACCATTTAACTTCTTGCTTTAACATTTCTCTTCCCACCAATAAGCTTTGCCATCCCCAAGACGGTCTGGATCCTTTGTTAGCATTCAAAAAGTCACATTTAGGGAAATAAATCCCTTTTAACAATTGACTCCATAAGGCTAAAGGGGATTGTAAAAGTTGCCAAGCCTCAAGCTTCCCTAACATGGCCTTGTTGAAAGCAACAAGGTCTTTGAAGCCTAGACCTCCACGCCTCTTTTCGATCTTTAAGCACCTCCCACTTCTTCCAATGAATTCCTTCTTTGGCGTTGTTTTGATTCCACCAAAACGCTGCAATTCTTTGCTCAATCGATTTACAAATGGATGTGGGAATTTTGAAGATAGACATCGCATATTGTGGCAGCGCTTGCACAAATGTTTTAATCAGAATCTCCTTTCCCGCTTTTGTCATAAGTTTTTCCTTCCAGCCCTCGAGCTTCATGTTCACCCTTGCTAGGATCCAAGCAAACATCTCTTTCTTAGACTTTCCCCAATCCGATGGAATGCCAAGGTATTTCCCGTTTTCTCAATGATCGGTACTCTTAATTCAGCAGCCATGTTCTCTTGCAATTGTGTAGGGCAATTACTACTAAAGAAAATGCCCGACTTATTAAGATTAATTGCTTGGCCCGAGGCGAAGCAATACCGGTTCGCAGGTTTGCCAAGTTCGACTTTCTTTAACTGTCCCATCTAGAAAGAAAACCGCATCATCGCAAATAATAAATGTGAGAGTGTCGGACGTAACCTCGTTTAATTTAATCCTCCGACACTTCCATCTGCTAATGCTTTGCTTATGAGTGATGAGAGTACATTGGCTAGAATGATGAAAAGATAAGGGGATAGAGGATCCCCTTGCCTGATACCCCGAGTAGGCCTAAATGCTTGAGAAGATTCCCCATTGACCTTAATGCCGAAGGTGACAGGTAGAGATACACCGCTTCACCAAAGAAACCCGCGCTCGCTAAATCCCATCTTAATCATACAAGAACACGAGAAATCCCATTCCACCCCGTCATATGCTTTCGCATATCGAGTTTAAGTACTTGCTCGGAATTTTCTTTTCCTCTTTCTAATTCTAAGCCGATGCAAGACTTCCCGTACTATGAAAATATTATCCCGTATTTGTCTCCCACGACAAATGCGCTTTGCTCAATTGCAATTAGATCGGGAAGCCAAGGTTTTAAGCGATTTGCCATCACCTTAGAGATAATCTTATAGCTGAAATTGCATAGACTAATGGGTCTATATTGAGTAATAGTTTCGGGATTTGCGGCTTTAGGAATGAGAACTATTTGAGTGTTATTAAGGGAAGGATCAAGGATACCTCAAGTGAAGAATCTATCGACCATTTTGAAGATCTCCCTTTTAATATCTCCCGGTGATGGCGATAGAATTGCCCATTAAGTCCATCTCGGTCCCGTGCCTTCGTCGCACCCATCTCGGATCACGCTTCTTTCACCTCCTCGATCGTGATTGGTCTCATTAAAGCAGTATTCATTTCATCTCCAACTATATTAGTGCACTGGTCGAGTACAGGTTGAAAGTTTCTAGGGCCAACAGTATCATAGAGGGATTAGTAATAATTCACAATATGTTCCTTCAACAAGATAGGCTCTCGACACCACCCTCGTCGTCTATTTTCAGAATCGAAATTTTATTTCGCCGCTTCTTTGCACGCTTGTTGCATGAAAGTACTTCGTATTTCTGTCGCCCCATGTCAGCCAATTTATCCTTGATCTCATGCCCCAATACATCTCTTCTTGTCTCCAAAGTTTCTCAATTTTCTCCTTGAGTTGCTGAGTTTCTTCTTTTTTGAAGTCCCCATCCACCCTATCTCGTTACTTCAATAAGTTCTTTCTTTAGCATTTGGATCTCGACGGAAGGCATTAGAGTATTTGCGTTTACTCCATTTTGCCAAAGCATCGATACCTTACTCGCCTTATTCGCCGATTCGCTTGAATATTGCGATGATCCTCCCACACCTCCTTGACAACTTCTAGGCACTCAAAGCATCCTCTAGCCAATATGCTTCAAACCGGAATTCCTTTTTTTCTTTTAGTTATCATTGGTGATAAAGAGAGTACTATGGGGCTATGGTCGATCCAATGGCGGGTAAAGCAAAGGCCTCCGCGTTTAGATACCTCGCCGCCATTCAATGTTGCATAGTACTCTATCCATCTTTTTCACCAAGGCATCTCCTTCCCCGTTGTTAGCCCATGTGAATGTACACCCCTTACTTTCTACATCCATAAGCAAACAATCATTCAACAAGTCACGAAAGGCAGCTAGACGATAGTAATCGCTTTCTCTTTTGCCGATTTCTCCCAATGATACAAAGTCTCATTAAAATCCCCTATACAAATCCATGGAAGGCTGTTAATAGAATGAATTGATCGAATGAGTTTCCATAACACAAGCCTATCTTGAAAGTTTGTGGGTGCGTGTAGAAAGGATATTCTCATCATAGTACCACTGTTCAAGTCCTTACAAATAACATCTATTAACTCACCGGAGCTAAATTCCACTTCCACTGTCACATCATTGTTCCACATTAGTGCCAATCCCCCCGCAATACCATTCGGATTTACCACGACAAGATTCTGATAATGAAGGCGTTTCCTCACCTTTTCAAGTGCAGACTCTTTATTTTTAGTCTCCATCAAGAACACTAAGTCGGGTCTCTCTTGAGCCACTAAGGCTCTAAGGTGCTGGAATGTCAGGGGAGAGCCCAGTCCCTGGCAATTCCAGCTCAAAATGTTCATTTAAACCCCGGTGGCTTATTAGGGCTAGCCACCAAAGCCCAATCTTTGACACTTTCCAAAGCACTACCCTAATTGGGGCATCAAGTAATGAGTCATCATCAAGAATCTGAGAGGGGTTACCTTGCTGAACATAGGGACTAAATCGTTTTTGTTTCTTCAAAGCTGGGTTTTTATAACCTCCCTTTTCTTTCTTCAGTGATCCAATTAGAATGCCTGGGCTGTGGTCATCAACAAGCATTATTTGGGTCTTCTGACATTTGAAGTCAACCCCAAGGAAGTTATTAGCCGAACTGCAACCCCCATTATGCTGGAATTTACCTTTCTCAGAAGAAACCACTATTGCCGGTCTATTTTCCTCCTCCTGCTCCCCTGGTTGTATCATAGTTTGTTGGTTGTTTTGAATGGGTGTTTCAGGGACCAATTCCTCCACCTCAGGGGCTAAGGCTAAATCTCCATAAAATGCCTTCCAAAATGGACTATTCTCTTTTACTTCTGTCTTGAGCCAGGGACCAAATTTTCCGACAACATTCTGTTCAAGTCCCAACTCTTCATAAGGGATTACTTTGCAAAATGAAGCATAGTGCCCAATCTGACCACAAGAATAGCAATAGTGTGGTAGTCTTTCATATTTAAAATCCACCCAAAGTTTCTTATACCCCAAATTGACCACTGTGCCTGATTTTAGTGGATTGGAAAGATTTATACGGATTTTGGCTTTGCACGTGAAGGGCTGATTAGCTCCTTTGCCTTCCAACTTCACTTCCTTCACTTCCCCTAACTTCATAGCAATATTCCACACTGATTCCTCAGTAGCTCTGCCCCTAGGGATGCCTCGAATATGCACCCAGAATTCACAATGAGTGAATTCATAACAATGGTCAGGAATATCAGGGTCGCACTGCTGTAGAATGAGTAAATGACTAGAAAAACACCACGGCCCCGATGTCAGCACTCTTTCCTTTTCAACTATTGAGCTAAATATGAATGCGAACATCCCTGGTTCAATGGGTTCACACTTCACAGATTCTGATTTCCATGCTTTCCTCATGGTGTCAAGAAGAGCTTGAACATTTACGTTTGGTTTAGAATATAGTTTGCCAATGAGTATTAATTCACACTCTCTTGTTTTATACAACGGAATATCATCCATTAGAACAACCTCATCTGCCTCCAACCACAAATCTCCTAATCTCTTACATAATGCAGCCATACGCATTTCATTTGCTTCCCCTACTTCCATACTGCCTTTCTAAACAATAGATCAGAATATACCTGTAGGGTAGAGGTGTACTAACTGGAAATTTCGTTTGACAGTACTTACGGCGACCTCCAAGGTAAAATGCAGAAGATGATTCTGGACGATGAGAATGAGATCGAGGAAGCAGTAAATCAGTAAACTAAGGGGCTGTGGAGAGCTGGATTGAAGGGAGTTCTGGACAAAGTGCTAAGGATTGGGATTTGTGGGTTCTCTGGGAAGATAAGTTTCTGGGTATGGCAGGGGCGGATGATGTGGGCATGAAAATCCCATCGTTGTAATCAGAAAATCAGTCTACCTGTTGGGAATGGCTGAGGGTGGGAGTCGCCAACCACAGATTGAGAATGGTGAACTCCCCCGCTGGGTCATTGGGCGTTTGTTGAATTTCACTGTGAAGAAGATGGGTTTATGGTGGATAGCAGGATGGGAGCGTCGTCATAGAGGGGATTTGAGAAATTTCACTAAAGGTTTACTGGGAATTTAGGGTTTTGGGGGAAACTATCCATGAGGGATAGAGAGAAGCTCACCAAGGTGAGAGAAAATGACTTCCACGAACTTAGTGTCCGATGAGGGTATTTTGCTAGCGGTAATAGAGGTTTCGATTTTGAGTGCTGCGATGTGATCGTACGGAGGTGAGAGATATATCTGACCATTTCTTGATCTCGGAGTCACCACACCTGACTCTTTGATGGTTTGATCCGCACTGACGATTGATTTGCTACATCAGGTTTCCTCCGCAACGTTGATGATGAACATTAGCCATGCCCTCTGTTTTCTTGGTTCTTCTTCTTTTTAACCACAAGGCTACTTCCTCAAAAAATACACAAAAAGTTGCAAAACCAAACAGTATTTGTTTTGAGCGAGCAAAAGTACCCGAATGAAAGATCTTTGAAGAAATGACTTCGCATTTCACCAAAACTCTCCCAACTGTACCCATTATCTTTTTCTAGCATCACCAAGGTCGTGATTAAACAGGTCTCTATTCTCCTCAGTATCACCATCCTGCAGTGTTCAATTCTAGCAAATTAGCAGGTTTCCATCAAGTAAACAACCAACACTTGAATGCTACAGCAGTTTGCGTTCTGGTGAAGTGATGTCCGCAAGCACAGGAAGTGCTGCCATCACAAGGCTGCAGGGATACTGCTTCAAGTTTAACATCCAAATTGCACAGCAAAAAGCGAACCCTTACATGCCTCCCCGTGTGCCATAGAAGTTGGATGATAAGCCATCGAGATCTGAACAGTCAACTCACACGTGCACAGTGTTACTTTCCACTTCCCAAATTGTAAGTCATCTAAATTTGGCCAAGACCACCTGTAAGCTGTACATTCATAGCTTAATCATGCAAATGTCAGACAAGATAATATCCACAAAGCCAAGATTGATATCCAATGATGAATCAAATTACGGGACTTCACATTTCAAGGATTTTTCTGTACCAGCATCGATATCACATATCCCCAGAGCAAAACTTTCTTTTTTCAGCCAATCCTAATACAGAAGACCTTGAGATAACAAAACAGAAACAAAAAAATAAATAGTACGTTGTTCAAGCCATTCACTACTGACTATTCACAGTTACACCTAACTGCCTTTCAAAGTTGTGGTGGTTGCTAACCTGTCAAAGCATCTGTGCACCGATATCTTGACAGGCGGTAGCATCATTTTTTGAAGGTGTGTCAGTACCATTCCCCTGCAAAAATCAAATCAAATCGCTGGACTTTCAAGTATCCAAAAGAAATAGGACAAGGTAAGCCAAGAACAGAGTTACAAAATATTGACCAGCATATCAGTTGGTTGAACTGAAGAGTGATTCGGAGTTTCCAGACTACTCACAATGGATGGAAATTTACTAATATCCCAACCAAAAAGCTTGCATATAGCGCTTCCATAAGCCCTGTGAGCTCTCTTCTTCGTCTTGACTATTGTCATGGAATGCTGAAGTAGTCCAGTGCACCCTTTGAACCTCTTCCAAGGCTTCTTTCCAACACCAGCACAAACCAAACAACCAAAACCACCATCTCTATTTTTATTATTGTAATAACTCCTCAGTTCAGCATTCTCTGTGAACAGCATAGTGAAGAACTTTACAATTTCACATTCCCCGTCATCTTCCCCATGCAACACTTCTTCATCATCATCGCCCTCATCTTCTTCTTCATCATCAGCCTCCTCATCACTATCTGAACCAGACGTGCAATTGAAACAAGCATGGCAAGCATCAAGGACCTTTTGATCCCAAGTTTCGGGTTCTCCTTTTTCCTCAACCGAATCCAACAGATTCGCAGAATTTGATGGAGACTTAAAAGAAGGCCACTCAGATGCCGCCATGCCAGCACAGTCTATAGGGCTTTCACAGGGCCATTTGATGCTGGACGCTGGTGACGACACAGAATCCTGCACAACACGTTCATTTAATACTTAAGATCTTGATGAAGAGCTTGGCTGTAATATGAATTTCTCACAAGAAGAATAGACAGGAGTATATCCATTCAGGTAATAGATAACAGGGAAATAGATATGGGCATAACGACGAAATATTTTGTCAGAGGTACTATCATTTGTCATATGGACATCAAAATTTTCTCTGTACCGCCACCCTGTAATTTTAAATTTAAGCAGATTAGAAAACATCAAGCATCTCAAAGAAATTAGACAGGAAAAGCACGCCACCGAGCCAAATATATACCTGCATATCACCTGACTGAACTAAACAGTGACCAAGAGCTTCTGAAGTATTCTTAATTGGTGGAAAACAACTGATATCCCAATTAAGAACCTTGCAAATAGCCCTTGCATAGGCCCTGTGAGCCAGCTTCTTTATCTTCCATATAGTAGTGCAGTGCTGAAGAAGACCGTTACACCCCTTGAACCTCTTCCAAGGCTTGTTTCCAACACCAGCACAAACCAAACAACAGAAATCGCCATCTCCATATTTACTCTCATAATAACTCTTCAATTCAGCATTCTCCATAAACAGCTTCATAAAGAACTCAATGACTTCACATTCCCCATCGACATCTCCATCCAAGAGATCATCTTCACCATCATCGTCATCATTTTCTTCTTCATCATCCTCATCATCAGCCTCCTCATCACCATCGCTTTCTGAACCAGATCTGCATCGGAAAAAAGCATGACAAGCTTGGAAAACCTTCTGATGCCATGTCTCGGATTCCCCTTTCACCTCAGTCAAAACTGATCGACTTGATTGAGATTTAAAAGTACGCCATCCCAATTCTGCTGTGGCAGAACTGTTGACAAGGTTTCCACAGGGCCATTCAACACTGGAGGTTGGCAAAGGTACAGAATCCTGCACACGATGGTTATAGGTATTTCAAGGATGTGGCAAAGAACTTGTTCTGGTAGGAATTCACCCTAACAACAAGGAATTAGAGAATCACCTAACATAAGTATAGTAGCCTTATCATATTCCGCTCAAAGTATTTATAGATAATATAGATTCATCTTGAGGAAAAAATAGCTAATTGTCACATTATTAGTTTGCTCTTCCAGATCTTGAGCTGCAAATTTTGACAGTGACCTAAAGCAGAAATTACCAAATATTTTCATCTCACCAATGTGGTTGTTATTATTGCTAAATGAATAATGCAAGTCCCATTTCAATTGTTTGTACGGTAAATCAGTAACGCATGTAAATGGACTTCAGTAGACAGCAATGTCATTGCCCTGAATAATATCTAAATTCTTAGTTTTGTCACAATCATCTTACAAAGCACTGTGGCAAGATCTCTTCATCAGCTCTGGCATCTATGTTTCCCCTGTTTAGATTTTTTATGCCCATGGAATCATCTTCTTTGGCAGCAGTCTGAGGATTCAGGGAAATTCTTCAATACACCTCAGTCGCTTAAAGTGAGCAAATCATGTGAGAGGACTTCCATAGCCAAAAACAAAACCTTCTCTCTTACCAGGCCATCCGCCTTCCCTTCTCCATCAATCCCTGGCATTGAAATTTCCTCGTCATAATTTTCAACAGACTTTCTAGCAGCATCTTCTTCACAAACTGTCTGCTATCCATAACAAAGGACACAACAGCAAATATACCATTCGAGTAATATCAACCACAACCAGCCTCAAGGAACATCAGGTTCATTGACATGCTCAAAGTAGGTAATCATTATGTGTAACCAATGGCCTCACAAATTAGCAACTCACTGACATTCTGCATTGCATCATTGCTTGTTTTCTGCCAAAATTGACCATTTTTGTCACTCCCATAAGCTGCATTGTCCGCATCTTCCTTACTAACACCGGCATTTTCCTTAATCTCATTCTCACCCTACGTATATCATAGATACTCTAAGAACATAGCTCACAACCATCAGAAAACCAAAATAACACAAGAATTAGCCCGATACCTGTGATGAACTTGGACCCGCCAAAGAACGACTCAGTGGCTCACCATTCGCAACAATAAGAGGCAATCTCTCAACGTCCCAGCCCATGACTCTACAAATGACCAAGCCAAAAGCCCTATGAGCCTGCCTCTTCTTCGTCTTGGATATGCTAATCGAATGCTGCAAAACCCCAAAACAGTTCTTAAACTTCCTCCCACTCATCTTACCCCCTTGCGCGCCACACACAAAGCACCAAAAGTCCCCGCTCTCGTGATTCTTCTCGTAATACTCCCTCAAGTCCCTATCTTTCACAAACACGTCCAACAGAAACCTGTACTCCAACTCTCCTCTAACCTGCCAGTATCGCCCTCCACACGATCATCCTCCATCTCATCTCCGTCGTCGTCGTCGTCGTCGTCGTCCTCCTCCTCCTCCTCGCCATCGGAATCACCGACTTTTGCAAAAATTCTGCGGCATTTCTCCAGAGCCCTCTGCTGCATTACCTGCCCGGCGATCTTCGCTTGCTCCTCGGCGGAGGCGGACCGGGACGTTTGGCCGGAATCGGGCTCCTTCTGCTTCATCGCGGGCCACGCGGGAGAGGGCTGAGTAATGGGTTCTTCCTTGCATGGCCACTCTTTCTCTGGCTGCTCCAGTTCTTCGCTAGTCTTGTGCTTCTGGTGCTGCTTCTTCTTGTTGGTGGTGGCCGAGTTCTGTTTCTTAAAAGGCGCGGGCTTTGATATGGGGATGGCTCGTGAAGAAGAGTAAGAGTGGTGGGAGTGAGGAGGGCTTGGAGGAGGGCCTTGGCGCCACAGGGAGTGGAGGTAGACGACCTCGTCCCTCAGTCTCTGCTCGAAGGAGGGATCCATCGTCGGAGGAGACGCAAAAAGATGTGATTTTTATTTTTCCTTTTGAGGTTGTGGGCAGTTTTTCAAGGAACTCCACGTTTGGTTGGCAGCGCATCGCAACTGGAAAACGGGAAAATCCATGAGAAAATCCATAGCTTCGGACGACGAGGATGGAATGACAGAACGTAGTCGATGTCCTCTGGAACTCAAAAGCTAAAGATGCGTAGACGCCTTTGGGCTTGACCTTCCTCGTCGTGGAAAAAAAAAATATACACAATTTAAAATAAAAGACGTGAAATATATGGATATGGCACATATAATTAAGAAATGCAATCAGATTGAGTATCTTCATTTAAGAGATTACTGTTAGCCGACAATCCTCATCAATGAAAATACCCCTATAAGATAATAGATCGATAAAATCGACCTCAATTTCGCTTCACTATGAGCCCATGACCTTTTAACAGCCTCAATTTAAAGAGTATATCTCTTTTGACTTTTTGATTTTCCCTTTCAAAATTTTACATTTTTGTTCACAAATAGGATAACCCCCTCTTCCTTTTCATCTAATTAGTTTCTTCGCACATTATACAATAGAGGTGAACATATTGGACTGCTCAAATTAGGATCAAATCGAGCCGAATTGGATCAATTGGTTTGGTCCAGATTCCAGAGACATCAGTCCAATTCCCGATTTCATAAAAATGAAATCAATGATTTTCAGTTCTGTTCCGAGTTCTAGAGGGAACCGGATTGGACTAACTCTTTTTTCTAAATGTATCTTTTAAAGTTCTTAAAAATAACAAAATCCTTAAATAAATTATTTTATTTCTTGAACATATATATAAAAACTTAAACACAAATGGAATTTGACTTTTTAGCACTTGGGAACATATGCGATCAATTATTGGGACTGCTTGAGAACTGAACCGGATTGATCGATCCTGAGCACAACTATTCTTTAGTGTAAACAAAAATAGCTAGTTACGTCAAACCGAATCGGAACCGATAGTCTGGTCGATTCTTAATCGTATGACCAAACAACCCGATTCCCAGTTCTCAGTTCCACTTTGGAACCAAACCGGACCGATAACTCATCACCTTAACTATATAGATGATTTTTATGAATTTCAAAGGCCATCAATCACGTGTCCATAAAAATAAGAGATTATTAGGCAATCGTTTGAAGGTGTCGGATTTTAATTATTAATGATGGGTAATTTTCTCTTTACATTTTTACATTGAGACGAGATAATGGCATTTTGGTGATAATTATCAAATTGGAAAATCGGCCATATATTTTAGTACAGATAGATACTGACAATACAGATTATCATATTCCGTCCCAAATAATTGATTACAGGGACATGTCGCCTAGCTCCCTAATTATTCATTTTTAGTAATCATTCTCAAACTTTATAAAATTTAGAAATAAATAGATGCGTGGGAAGTTTCCCATCTTCGCGGCATAAGTTCCCCTGTATATCCATTAAAGGTTCAATTATTTGTTTGGAAATCTGTCATTATTAATCTTGAATAATTATCTGTTCTACAATTGTTTATCTACATCATCATGCCGTCCAGCAAAAAAAATAAAAAAAGAACGGAAATTGCAGAATTCAGTCCGAGGCTATCGAGAATCAACCGGTCCCAAGTCCTACGACAAATTTCAAGAGCCCATGGGCCACGACCAAGTCTCAAGGTCCAGAAATTGCACAAGATGTCCCCTTTATCATTGAATACTTTCCGGATCCAATTTAGAAGTAAGCGATTCTAAATTCTATACGGGTTTTATTTGGAATCTAAAATTTATTCACTAAAATAATTTTTTTATTTTTGGAAACCTAAAACCTAGCATATATTGGAACTTAAAACCTATACTGTCATGGGTTCCAAGTTATACCTAAGTTCCACCTAAATTTTATTTTGATATGTTAGATAAATTTTATAACTTATATTTTTAATATTTAATTGATTTATTAATCAATTTCTATATAATGATATTATTTCTCATCATTATATTACTTATTCTTTGATGACTACCACTTGTTGTTATAATTGATTACAACTTATATTTACACACATGAATAATATAAAACATTAAAAAAGTAAAAGTTGTAGTCATAAAATGAAAGTTCAAAATAGTACTTTCAAATTATATACTTATTATTAGACGTCGTGGAATATTGTAATATCATGCAAATATATAGATCAATAAAAACACAAAAACTTGTTCTAGGTTTTAGATTCTACATTTTAGGTTTTACCTACCTAGAGTTTGAAATTTATTCATTGGAATAGGTTCCCCAATTTTTGAAATATGAAATCTATCATTCATATATTGAAACCTAGAACTTGGAACCTACTAGGTTTTCATTGGTTAAGTTGTTCGATTTCAGGTTTTATTCTGAGATCATTCGCATCTCTATGCAACCCAAAAAATAAATTTAAAAAGGAGGCGGCTTCTTGTGAAAATTTTGTAAAATGCGTATATAAATTAAATTTTAGGAAAAATGCCAAATTTCCCTTGATTGCACGCGAGTGGGACTTTTCTCAAAAGACCCCCGGATGTCAGTCATGGTCTTCCAGTCAACCCACTCGCTCTTCGCTTGTGCTGAAAATGGCCCGTCTTATTGAATCCCCGATAGTCACAGTCCCCATTTCCAGCCATTGCACAAGGCAAATTTATGTCGAAAATTTCCATTTCCCCCCAATTAAGATAATCATGTGATATAAATTGTTCTTAGTAGGAAGGCCTTCATTGCACAAGCACCACATAAAAACTTAATTCTGGGATGAGCATCTCGGTTATTAAATCGTTTCTGTCCATAATAATCCTCTTCTTCACTAACTCATCCCCATTTCGACGTAAAATTTACTTTCTATGTCCGAAGAGAACAGGAGTTTACAAATTCCCGAAACGCCACAATCTCGTACCTCTCTACATCACGTTTACCAGCCTTTTCCCATTGATACAAAACTTCATTAAAATCTCCAACACATAGCCATGGATAGTTATTATAAGCATTTCTCTTTGTTGAAAGTTTGTTGATGCGTGTAGACAAGAAATTAAAGGGAGTAAGAAGAATATTCTCTAACCAACGGTAACGTTTCAATTTTTTTCGAGCTTTGTTCCTTTGAACCTTTTTTTTTGATTTTGTTTGCCCAGCCCTATCTCATAAGCTGTGAAACTATTGTTCTCGTTCCCGTGACCGGCCGAACTCTCTTCCCCTTGTTTGGTGGAGCATTTCCTCCTTCTTTTGATATTCCTCTAGCGAATATCGATACGTTAAAAGAACCATATCGCCCGGGTTATCTTGAGGTAATCCAGACTCCTCATAAGGTATTGTGGGGCGAAATTTGCATAATGTCCAATACATCCACATGAATAACAAAAGTGTGGTAATCTCTCATATTTAAAGTCGATCCACCATTCTCACCTGTTGGATTTAACAAATTCAGCCTCACTTTTGCTTTTCCAATCTTCCGAGAACTATTATTTCTAGCTTCACTTAATTTCGGATTTTGCAGCCACCAATCGTAGATGACCCTTGTAAGTGGCAACACCCCTGAAGGAAAATAGACAGATAGAGTGACCTTCAACCATTCTTCACATGTGTCCATGACCCTTTAATAGGTTCCGAGTTAAAGACCGTGTAACTAAAAGTAAACCAAAAGGCTCAACCTTTTTTAGTCCCAGTAAGAAAGTCAAGTCTTATATAAGGCGTCACTTAACGAGTGAGATCCTATTTCAGGGTAGTGTGACTTAAAAGACATCGTCGATTACATTTGTACCTAATCTTGCACTTTTGTTGCTTAACTCGGAAGCCAAGGAAAGAGAATGGATTGGACGAAAGGAATGGAGTATCAAAGACTAGATCGAGAGAAGAAGTATAGAGAAAGAAATTGGCTCAAAGACAGAGCTAAGGTTTCAAATCTAAAAAGTTTTGTAAGCATGAAGGCAGCGAACCTAAAGAAGCAATTATCACATACAACAAGTACGTGATAAATGAAATTTGTGTATTTTTAAAGATTCAAGAATTTACGATCTCCCTATTCTCCTCCACTGAACTTGATTATTGATCTATCTTCTCTCATTTGGGGATTCGGGGCCTTATCTTGTGCCGCTCCCGTCACTCACGCGACTTTATTGGAGAAAAATTGAAATTTCGGAATAGATTTATTTTTGGCCAATGGTTGAAAATTAGTGCGTGACCATCGGGTCAGTTGAGAAAAATTGGATAGTCTGTCATTTAGATAAAGAAAAAAAGAAGAAATTCTGCTTTTCTTGGATTTCTTGGCGATCCCATTAAACAAGATTTAAATTCCTCTAATAATACATTTCCACTAATAATAAATTTCTCCGAATTCATCACCTTCCATTCCACTCCCAGCGGTGGGTTTGAATTGTGATTCCATCGCTTGGGACAACGCCATTGTTTCCAGGAAAGAGTTCAATATTCAAAGCAAAAGCAATTCCCCAGCCACTATTCATGGCTTCCTCTTTCTTCTTCCTCCTCCTCCTCGTCTCTCTCTCCTCTCTCTCCACCGCGGACGTCCACCGGACCAAGCTCCTCCGATCGTCCCTCATCTCTGAACCCGGATCTCAGAACTCCTCCACCGACTCCCCCACTAAATACTTCGAAGTCACCAAGCCCATCGAGCTCCCCAACACCAAACCTTGCTCGTACCTGGTCTTACAGCACGACTTCGCATACACATATGGCAAGCCTCCGGTCCTCGCCAATTACACCCCTCCATCGACTTGTTATTCGCAGGAATTCGCAAAGATTGTGCTTGAGTGGAGCGCCACTTGCAAAGGCAGGCAATATGACCGGATTTTTGGGGTTTGGCTTGGTGGGGTTGAGCTTCTCAGGAGCTGCACTGCCGAGCCGAGAGCTACAGGGATCTTTTGGAGTGTCAAGAAGGACATTACCAGGTACTATTCGTTGCTTATGAAGAACGGTACACTTGCTGTTTATCTTGGCAATGTTGTGGATAGCACCTATACTGGGGTTTACCATGTCAAGATAAAGATTCATTTTTACCCTGCTGATGATGAGCATTTGGTGGGGGTTTGGGAAATTCGAGGAATTCGGTTCCTGGGTATGGTTCGAATGCGGATTTGATCTTGCCCATTTCGAGAAACTTGCCGTTAAATGATGGGTTATGGTTTGAAATCGAGAATGCTACGGATGTTGAGACGAAAGAGTTTAGTGTTCCCCTGAATGTTTACAGGGCAGTGCTGGAGGTCTATGTGTCGTTTCATGAGGATGATGAGTTTTGGTATGGGAATCTCCCCAATGAGTATATTCAGGCCAATAATCTTACCGGGGTGGACGGGAATGGCCCTTTTAGAGAGGTTGTGGTGAGTCTCGATGGTACGGTAGTCGGTGCAGTTTGGCCTTTCACGGTGGTATACACAGGAGGGATCAACCCTCTTTTGTGGAGGCCTATCACTGGCATTGGATCGTTTAATCTCCCCACATATGATATCGAGATTACGCCCTTTTTGGCGACGATATTAGATGGAAAGCTCCACGAATTTGGCTTCAGTGTCACGAATGCTTTGAACGTGTGGTACATTGACGCAAATCTGCATCTTTGGCTGGATGACAAGAGCACAAAAACTGCAGGGGAGCTGCTGACCTACAATTGCATGCCTCTAGTTCTTTCTTCCGTGTTGGATTTTAAGGGCTTGGATGGTAAGTTCTTGATTGGGGCCAGCCGGTCCATATCATCCAGTGGATGGGTGCAGTCATCTTATGGGAAAATCTCGACCACTTGGAAGCAAGAATTCAATTACAGTAACGTGATGGTCATGGGGAATGACGGGAATCTGCAAATCATTAATCAGCTGATCCATTTCAATGACAGCATCGATGCCAAGAGCCCAGACTCCACCGTTGCATCCATTCGAGTGTACAGAGATTTCCCGTTCTATTTATACTCCAACTATGTGGATCAAGGAAATGGCACTTTCTTATCTATTGCGAACCTTACGTTTACTTTTAATGATGTAAGGCACAAGGATTTTGGCTTCAAGCTCTCGAGCAGTTCACTGAACAATGTGCAGAAAGGGCAGGGTTACATGACCGTGATGAATAACTTGGTAGTCAGTGGATTAGGCAGTACTCAGCAAGCTTACAAGTATGATGGCAGTGTGCTCTGCTACTTCAGAAATGTGAGTAGCTCAAATTACACAATTCTTTATGATGACGTTGTCAAAAAATGTGGGCAAGGAGCAGAGTCTCCTTATGCATCCGGAGTCAACAGATGGGGGCCTTCTCAAACTCAGAAGGTTTATCAGATGTAACCACATGGGGATGCTTTAAAACTTTTTGTCATCTCATCTCTTAGCTTGTTTATGTGCCCAAAATGAAGACTACTAAAAATCGGTATATATGTTGCCGGGCACTTTTGTGGTTACTCTTTGGAGCTCTTGTCAACATCCCAACTTGGGATTTAAAGAGTAGTTCATTTCTGGTTCGCTTTATATGTTGTTGGGCACTTTTGTGGTTACTCTTTGGAGCTCTTGTCAACTGAAAGCGTACGGAATTTCGGTTCGGTTACTGACACCCCTTATCCCAAGCTCTATATTCCTATCCTTAATAGAGTAACTGTAAAGAGTAGTTTCATTTCTGGGGCTCTTCCCATACCATGAACTTTTTAACTAAGTAGGTATGATCATTCAAGTAAGCGATTTCGATTCCATTAGGGACATGCGTTTTTTTGAATCCAAGAGAAGTTGAAAAATCTCATGAATCTGACTTAATTAAGTGTTGAAGCTCATTCTTTTGTTAAGAGACAATCAAGAACTAAACACACTCCATCGCAAATGCCACCTCATCACCTCATGAGGGCTTATCAGATGGACATTTGGAGCCAAGACAGTAGTGGAAGATCAGCTGTGAAAAGATTCTCCCTAAGCCCTAAGAAACATATGTGGGGGGACTGTACACATGGCTTTATTTGATGCAAAGCAGATTGCAATCTATTGCAAGGCTCTAATTAGGTCAAAATGTTCATGTTGTCTGAAAAGACTAAAAAGAATCCGAGATCTGATTGCATGATGAAAATGTGGGGTATAACGTACTTAAGTGGGGAACATCTAGGATATGTCCAAACCAAGTCTGTTTTTGTTACTTGCGCTACCATCTTATGGGACATAAAGGTATTTTACTGGGACAAGAAGAATATGCTCAAAAGATTGTGTTGCGCTACCATCTTATGGGACATAAAGGTATGTTACTGGGACAAGAAGAATCTGCTCAAAAGATTGTGAATGATTCACCATGAATGCAAAGGACTGTACTCAATGAATACGTCAGGGATTTTTTTTTTTGTTAAATAACAAACATTGACTAGAGAGACGTAGAAATAAAAACTATTGTCAAGAAATGTTAAAACCGGCAAATTAACCATAAAAAAAGACAGAAATGCAAATTCATATCAATTGTTGCCCTTGACTCGGTAAACATAGGCAATACACTAAGAATTTCATATTATAGAACATGTTTTCGATTAAGAAGAAATGTTAATAGATTGAAAATAGCAAACAGATAGATTTTGATGTGAAAGGGTTTTCTATCATAAAGAGAAATCGACAAATCAAAATACTTCGATTTGCTGTCGGAGGTTATTGAATTGATTAGCAGAAGGAACAGCAAAGCGTGAACCCTTACCTGCCACCCTGTCTGCCATTGAAGTTTGGGGATAAACCATCGAGATCTGGACAATCGACGTCATGGTCTTGAATGCTCAGGGAAGTCTCGACTCTCGAGCGAAGTGTAAAGGGGAAAATCACTCGTGCACGGTGTGTTCCATTCCACTTCCAAGACTGTATGTTACCTAAATTTGGCCAAGATCACATGTAAGTTGTCTATTCACAGCTTAATTACGCGAATGTCAGAGAAGATGATATCTACAAAGCCAAGATTGATATCCAAACATGAATGAAATTACGGGACTGCAAGTTTCAGTGATCCTTCTTCAAAAGCATCCATATCACATATCCCCAGTGCAAATCCTTCTTTTTTCAGCCAATCCTAATACAGAAGACTTTTTTTTTGGTCGAATAATACAGAAGACCTTGAAATGACAAAACAGAAACAAACAAATTAGTAGTATGTTGTTATAGCCATTCACTACTGACTGTTCACAGTAACTCCTAATTGCCTTTCAAGGTTGTGCTGGACCGTCACCATCTGAACCAGACGTGCAATTGAAAAAAGCTTGGCAACCATCAAGGACCTTTTGATGCCTAGTTTCTGGTTCTCCTTTTCCCTCAGCCAAAACCTAGTGATTCTCAGAATTTGATGGGGACTTAAAAGGAGGCCACTCAGATGTTGCCATGCCAGCACGGTCTACAGGGCTTTCACAGGGCCATTTGATGCTGGACGCTGGTGACAATACAGAATCCTGCACAACAGAGTCATTTTACACTTGAGATCATGACGAAGAGCTTGACTGTTGTATAAATTTCTCAGAAGAAAAATAGGCAGAAGTATATCCATTTAGATAATCGGAAAAAGGGAAATGGATATGAGCAACTTACCGACAAAATATTTTGTCAGATGTACTACCATTTGTTCGTACATTGGCGTCCGGACAATTTATGGACATTAAAATTAACATTACAGGGTGGTTGTACAGAGAAAATTTTGAACAGATTAGACAGCTTCATCAAGCATCTAAAGGAACTAGGTAGGAAAAGCACCCAACTGAGCCAAACACATACCTGCACATCACCTGACTAAACTAAACATTGACCAAGAGTTTCTGTAGTATTCTTAATTGGTGGAAAACAATTGATATCCCGATCGAGAACCTTGCAAATAGCCCTTGCATAGGCTCGTGAAGAAGAGTGGTAGGAGAGAGGGGGGTTGGAGGAGGGCCTTGGCGCCACAGGAAGTGGTGCTAGGATACATGTGTGAGTTGTATTAAAGAAGTAAGTCCCACATCGGAGAATTGATGTGGTGTTGAACAATTAATATATCCTAATTAGCCCATAACTCACTAGCTTAAGCTTTTGAATTGAGATGGGTCCATTTGGATATATTGATGGGCTCGGACTTGGGCTTCCTCCTTAGAGATCTCCCAAATAAAAGATATCGGACTTCCCCTAAAATATCTGAACACTGGAGCTCACACGTTATGATGTGGTATTGAGATATCGGATTTTTGCTGCGCGTCCCTTGTCGAAGGGATCCATCATCGGAGGAAACGAAAAGATGTCATTTTTCTTTTTCCTCATGAGGTTGGCGAGATGTTTTCTCATAGGAACTCCAGTTGGGTTGGGAATCGGGTGCATGGCAACTGGCAAATGGGAAAATCCATAGCTTTCGAACGATGAGAATGGAATGACGGGACATAGATGAATTCTAAAAGTGAGGATACGCGTTTGGAGAAATTGGATTTTAATTATTAATAATATATGTTTCATTTATTTTTCTTCGATATTGAAATGGAGTAACAGTGTTTTTGTTGCACGAAAAGTGGACATAGATGAATAAAGATAGTGTCGATTAATATATTCAATCCCAAATAGTTGACTACAGGTACAGGAGCATGTCATCTAGCTCCCTAGTAACTCGTTCAAGTGTTTATACTTAAACTCCTGAAAATAAGGAAACAAATAAACCGGCACGGGGTGAAGGAGCATGTAGCTTTACGCGCCAATTTCTCAACCTACGACGCAATGTTTTCTACTCCTCCCAGACAGACCCCAAAAAAAACGTTCGACATTGAAGCAAAAGCAATCCCTCAACCACCATTTATGGCTTCCTCTCTCCTCTTTCTCCTCCTCCTCCTCCTCAAGCAATCCCTCAACCACCACCATCCATGGCTTCCTCTCTCTTCTTTCTCCTCCTCCTCCTCTCTCCCTCCCCTCTCTCATTTGCTAACTTCCACCAGACCAAGCTCCTTCGCTCGTCCCTCATCTCTAAACCCAAAATTTACACCAACTCCACCAGCTCACCCACTCGCTACTTCGAAGTCACCAAGCCCATCAAGCTCCCCGACACCAAACCTTGCTCATACCTGGTTTTACAACACGACTTCGCAAATACATATGGCAGGCCCCCAGTTCTCGCCAATTACACCCCTCCATCGACTTGTTACTCGCAGAAATTCTCAAAGATAGTGCTTGAGTGGAGCGCCACTTGCAAAGGCAGGCAATATGACCGAATTTTCGGGGTTTGGCTTGGTGGGGTTGAGCTCCTCAGGAGCTGCACTGCCGAACCGAGAGCTACAGGGACTTTTTGGAGTGTCAAGAAGGACATCACCAGGTACTATTCGTTGCTCATGAAGAACGGTACACTTGCCGTTTATCTTGGCAATGTTGTGGATAGCACCTATACAGGGGTTTACCATGTCAAGATAAAGTTTCATTTTTATCCTGCTGATGATGAGCATTTAGTGGGGGATGTGGGAAGTTCGGAGAATTCAGTACTGGGGTATGGTTCGAATGCAGATTTGATCTTGCCCATTTCGAGAAACTTGCCGTTGAATGATGGGTTGTGGTTTGAAATCGAGAATGCTACTGATATTGAGACGAAGGAGTTTAGTGTTCCCCTGAATGTTTACAGGGCAGTGCTGGAGGTTTATGTGTCTTTTCATGAGAATGATGAGTTTTGGTATGGGAATCTCCCCAATGAGTATATTCAGGCCAATAATCTTACTGGGGTCGCTGGGAATGGCCCTTTTAAGGAGGTTGTCGTGAGTCTCGATGGTGCGGTAGTTGGCGCGGTTTGGCCTTTCACGGTGGTATATACAGGAGGGATCAATCCTCTTTTGTGGAGACCTGTCACTGGCATTGGATCGTTTGATCTCCCTACATACGACATCGAGATTACACCCTTTCTAGCAAAGATATTAGATGGAAAGCTCCATGAATTTGGCTTTAGTGTCACGAACGCTCTGAACGTGTGGTACATTGACGCGAATCTGCATCTTTGGCTGGATGACAAGCGCACGAGAACTGCAGGGCAGCTTCTGACCTACAATTGCATGCCTCTAGTTATTTCTTCGGTATTGGATTTTAAGGCCTTAGATGGGAAGTTTATGACCAGGGTCAGCCGGTCCATATCGTCCAGTGGTTGGGTGCAGTCATCTTATGGGAAAATCATGACCACTTGGAAGCAAGCATTCAATTACAGTAATGTGATGGTCATGGGGAATGACGGGAATCTGCAAATTATTAATCAGCTGATCCATTTCAACGACAGCGTCGATGCCAAGAGCCTGGACACCACCCTTGCGTGCATCCAAGTGTTCAGACATTTCCCATTCTATTTATACTCCAACAATGTCGATCAAGGAAACGACACTTTCTTATCTGTTGCGAACCTTATGTTTGCTTTTGATGAGAAGAGGCATGAGGATTCTGGCTTCAAGCTCTCAAGTGGTTCACTGAGCAATGTGCAGAACGGGCAAGGTTACATGAGTGTGAAGAATAACTTGGTAGTCAGTAGGTTAGGCAGTACTCAGCAAGTGTACAATTATGATGACAGTAAACTCTGCTACTTCAGAAATGTGAGTAGCTCAAATTACACAATTCTTTATGATAACACTGTCAAAAAATGTAAGCAATGAGCAAAGTCTCGTCATGCATCCAAATCCAACAGATGGTGGCCTTCTCGCACTCGGAGGTTTATCTGATTCAACCACTCGGGGATTAAAAAGCAGTATATCTGTCGTCAAGCACTTTTGTGGGTATCCTTTGAAGCTCTCGTCAACATCCCAAGCTTTATTTTCTTTTCCTTGATAGAGGAATTGGATGGAGTAGTTTCAAATCTGTAGCCTCGGTATTGCTGTATAGTATTCAGCTCAAAACCGAATTTCAAACGTTGAAGTTGATCAGTAGTAGTCATGCTTTTCTATATCAGGAAATTTTTAAATGAGCAGATATTATTATTCAAATATGCAATTTCCATGCCAATTGGCTCTAATGGAATTATTTGTGGTCCTATCTAGTGTATGCTGACGCCTCCTGTATTCACCTAAATGCATGGTAAAGAATTTAAGCAAGTAAGAAAGGGATAAATAAGCATGTAAGTGAAAAAACAAGTTGATGAAGTCATAGAATGGTCCTCGAAGTTTCTATTATGTCCATCTGATTTGAGGCAAAAACTAGTATTGTGACTATATATTCTCCATTGCTTCATTTTGATTGTTTTCTAAATGTTTTTTGTCAATCAAATAACACGTCAAATGAAAGTAGTTCTTAAAGAGCTCTATTAAAGCATGAAGGTTCTACACATTTGAAGTCTTTACATGGTGGCATGTGCTAAAAATAGAAAGTTTTTAAACTCAAAGAGAGATTCTGAAAAATTCTATGTAGAACATATTTTCCTAATCCCAGAGTCATCTGTGGCATATGCAATAGCAGCCATCAGACTTCTCTTTATTACTATTATTCTAATTTGTGCAATGTTGAAGTTATGGTACAAATATATAGTTAAATCCTGCAATTTCTGTTTGGCACATTGAAAGTTTGTAGATTATTGCCTTCGATGTATCTTTTACTTTCTGCGATTATAATAGAAACATGAACAATTTGCACATTTCCAATGTTCTTAATTGAATGAAGAACCCACCAACCGATGTTTGAATACTTTCCCATTAGGAATCCGAATCGCGCGCAGGAGCTTTGACGCTTTGGAGTTGCATAAAGTACGTATGCCATTCATAGTTCATTAATTTCTCTTTATTTTGTTCAGTAAATGATCTTCTGGGTTGAGGCTCTCAGATTCATCTCTTCTCATTGAAGAAGAGAGAACTATAGATGACCGGTCATGGGCTGAAATTAAAATGGCTTGAAATGTACCACAAACCTTGGTTTTCAGAGATGTTGAGACAATGCGGCTTAGTGGGAAAAGGTTTGGTTCTAAATAGAGTGCACCCACGCCGGCGTGGACCTAGTGGAGACCGGCGAGGGGTCGGCGGGTTTTTATGAATTTCTATAAGTATTCTATTATGCCATCCCTATAAGGTATAATTGAAGTTTTCACCTTCCCCGTGATACTAATGTTACCTAGCTTAGTTGTGTTTGCAAACAATATATCTATTGGGTTTACTTTCTCAATTCACAGCTTCTGTCTATAAACACAAAAGATCAAATACCAGGAATTGAAGCAGATCTTTACCAATTAGGTGCTTCATTACTCACGCTGTATTTCAGCCCATTAGATGCACGAGACGGTTGATGCACTATTATTGAGCACTTTATTTTCTAAATTTAATGGTTGAAATGCATTATTGGGCTTGCTTAGGATTCTTAGTTAAGGAAATATCAACTCCTGTCCCTCCAATCATAGCGTTATAGTGCCAGGTGGGATATGGAAATAAGATTCATCTTAAATATTGAGATTATATTAATCCCATCCATGTAAACACCATCTTAATGGAAAGAAGTGACGAAAATATTAAACTTAGACCCACAGGAAAGGGTAACTTTTCCTTATTTGGCAAATATTAAACTACAAATGAAATAAAGATTTAAAATTCCTTTTCTTTGGACCCACGGGAATCAAGCTTTTTCTCCCAAGATTGCGATCTACATTGACTTTGTTGCCGGATGAGGCTCAGACAAAGCCTCCTCTACTCAAGAAGCTAGTCTTACCAATGCTCTTGTTTATTTTGACCAAAAAATAATAATATTACTAATGAATTCCAGTAACTTTTAAATTTAGTTTTCACTAATTAAATTGTCAACACTTTTAATTCGGTGCTTATGTTTTCACGTCTTATTTTTCAATTTTACTGAACAAGTTCGATGTTTACCCAAACAGTAAAATAGCAAAAATGAAATCATGCAGAAGTATATGTACTTGATATCTCTAAAATGAGGAACATAGTCGGAGTTGTCTTATGCTGCTCTCAAAGCTTAAGAATTTCCTCCTTGGTTAAAACACCAACAACCATTCCTCGTTCAAGGCAGATTGCATTAGTATCATGACCCTCTAATGTGCTATGTCATGATCCGAATCCGATCCAAGAACAGGACTACGAGTCTTCTTTTAGTCAAAGACAGTCGACCGAAGCTGACAAATTCAAATGGAAGCAATGGACCGAAATATGTGTATAATGCAGGCGTGAGAATTTCAAGATTTTTAGTTTGGGCACAGCTTGTGAAAAATATTTATTTTTAAACAATTGTTGTTGGGTGAAAAGCTTATGTTCTCTTAAAAATCAGTTGTATGTAGACATGCATTCTTATGAATCCGAGAGAAGTTAAAAGTCTCATGAATCCGATTCAATTAAGAGTCAATGCTCATTCTTTTTTTCAGAGACAATCAAGAACTAAACACGCTCCGTCTCAAACGCCACCTCGCCTTATAAGGGTTTATTAGATGGACATTTGGAACCAAGACATTAGTGGAAGATTAGCTGTGAAAAGATTCTCCCTAAGCCCTAAGAAACATATGTGGAAGGACTATATATATAGCTTTATTTGATGCAAAACAGATTGCAATCTGCTTAAAAGTTCTGATTAGGTCAAAATGTATATGTTGTCTGAAAAGACTAAAAGAATCCAAGATCCGATTGCATGATGAAAATGTGGGGTATGACGTAATCAAGTGGGGAACATCTGGGGTATGTCCAAACCATGTCTATTTTGCTGAATTGTGTTATTATCATCTGGGAAATTAAGGCAATTTCCTGGGACAGCAAAAAATCTGCTCGAAGATTGTTCATGATGCACCATGAATGCAAAGAACTGTACGTCAATCTATATGTTGGGCATTTTTTTTTTTTTTTTTTTTTTGTCGAATAGCAAACATAGATTAGAGAGATGGAGAAATAAAAACCATTGTTAAAAAATGTTAAAAACAGGCAAATCAACCATGAAAAGATAACGACAAATAAAAAACCATGAAAAAATACGGAAAAATGCAAATTAATTTCAATCGTTGCCCTTGACACTCACATTTACAGAAAGGCCATACGCTAGGAAGCATATAACATGGAACTTATTATTGTTTAAAAAGACAATGTCGACAGACTGAAAATAGTAAACAGATAGATTTTAATGCGGTAGAACTTTCCTATTATAAAGGAAAATCGGCATATCAAAATACTTCTGGTGCGGTAGAGCTTTCCTATCATAAGGGAAATCGGCACATCAAAATGCTTTGATTCGCTTTTCCCTGCAATAGAGAAATCGTGATACAATTTTATCAAAGAAGATGTGTAGGATATAGCTCTATGCAATTAGTATGCTACAATCCTGATTAATATAAAGGTGTTAAGTTCAAAGATAATACGGCAATAAAGTTTAAGCAGGTAAATGGGCATCCTCCTTCCAGATGCCAAGATTATGCTTACGCACCTTATGCAAACCAACCAGAATGATAGCAAATGCTAACAAGAAGAACCACCATAGCAACAACAAATTAAAATGATATTTCCAATCATGGACTAGAGAGCTAAAGTTTCTGCCAGATGATGCTGTGCTCATCTTTGGCAATTGGCAAGCAAAAGATACTGTGAAATCTCTAGGCATCAGCTGGGACTCGATGGCAGCCGATGGTGAGGCAATAGAAAAACCATATCAGACCTTGCAGAACTCGCGTGCAGATAGAGAGAGACTCTAGTTGATTTAGCAAATCATGCCTTTACTCCTAAGAAGCAATTAAAAAACACAAAAGTGCTTAGAAGTGTCGTTATGTCCTTCTTCTCAAGCCTAATACTAGGCAGATTAGGGTTTTAAAGAACCTAGCTACTTGCTAGGGTTTCTTCAAATGGAGATCAGGGCTCTCGAGCTTAGTTGTAATTAAACTTCTCCAGCCCAAAATTTGGCTTCTCAAAAATCAGTGACATCACGCTATTACTCGTCATACCTACATCATTTTGATGGGAAACAATTTCATGCCACAGCAAGTTTCGCTTTCGAAGAAGATATGCCTTATCAATTAGGGAAATAGAGACTTTACCACTCTCAAGTAGTAGCAAGATCTTCAAGATTCACTGATGGGGATGTTATTGTAGCCTTCATTTTTGGCCTTCATTGCACTTCTTCTCCTGCTCTTCTTCTTATAAGGAATTCCTCGAGCCTTAGCTTGGGAGTCCTTAACTTCACGGAGATACATCCGGATCGAGCCACTAGCAAAAGGGTTTGCTTCTGGTAACCCGCCGTTCTCTTCATAAGCAGCTCTCAGCCTTCCGATGAGCGCGTCAAGGCTTCCCCAAGCTTGTCGCAGGGGACACGTGCAAGGGCCCGGTGGCTCAGGCTGCCCGAAATAGATGCAGCCGTGCAAGTGAACCTTAGTCTTCCCGAACTGGTCGAGGTAGCGAAGGAAATCAAGAACATGGTTTGAGTTGAATTGGGTTATTGCGATGGGGGGCCTTTGATTCCTTAAGTACTGTCCAAAGGTATTCCAGTCTCTCCTTTTCTGCGACTCATAACGACTCAACGGCAGCACCCTCTGCTGGTGGTGTTGATCATTTGGTGAAGCTGTAGATCTCGACGATCCTTCAGCCATGCCTTTTCCTTTTTCGATTGACATGTAGCGTTCTAGGGTTTCCTTTCTTTCTTGGAAGTTTTCAGTAGGAGGTATAACGCGAATCGATTTATCCCTACTTGCTATTCAAGAGAACAAAGCAAGGTGGAGGAGGAAGGAATATGGGAGAGGAGAGGGAGATAAAAACAAAATGGAGAGAAAAATGTTCACATCAATAGGCAATATGAGGAGACATGCTATGGTCCCCAGGGAAGTGCTTTAGCTCTTTTTTCTTCCTCATCCATGTTATTTTCTTCCTTTAATTAATGTCTAGATGCATTATTAACCGTCAAGGCATTACCGTGTGAGTGTTGTACACCTCTATTTCCGTCACCCAAACAATAATTGTTATTTAATATCTAGAGTAGAGACGTATTTTCCAGAGCAGTTTTCTTTTTAACTTTTGACTTTTTTGGTTATGAATTTCGCAGAAATTACGTTTTTTTTTCTTTTGTGGAAATTTGAAATACTTGAAAATATTTTAAATTATATGATTAAATAGTAACATGTAGAATCCTACATAATATTTTTGTAAGTTTTTGAAAAATAGGTAATTTTTTTTATTTCTGCATTTTAGAGGGAATTGAAGTCACAAGTGTTAATCAACAAGCATGTGCAGGCAAACCAGCAAGTTTGATTTGGTCACCATGCCAAAGAACGAGCTATGTTTAGCTTGTTTGTCATGATATATGCATATGTATATGCACCAATTTCGGGTCATACAAGTGCAAATGTATGGGGACTACAGCTATGAAACACTTCAATGGCAAAATCATTTTCACACGTAGTTCACTTCGGTACAAGTAGATACGTATTATACATATAACAAGGGCAAATACGGGTACTATGAGCAGCCCAGATATAATATGTGCTCCAATTGAAAGTCTAAAAGACCAGCTCAAAAGGTAAAATTATAATTGCATTTTGAAGAGTTCGGATCTGTTTACAACCCACTCCAAAAAGATTAAGCGTGATCCAAATTCAAATTTTTGTTTCTTAAATCCCCTAAATTTCCCTTTGCAATTTACAGTCATTTTCTCCCAGAATTGGAAATATACGAAAAATTCAAGTGAAACTTTGGAGTTAACTAGGGTTTTGAGATGGCTTTTGTCCCTGATTCTGTGTAGTTCAAACTTGACGCAGTTGCTGGGTTTCCACTTCTTCAGTCGTTGATGTGCATCAATGGAGAATGGTGTCTTTGCATCGTTTCTCTCAAACATGAAACGAAAGAAGGTGACGTAGTAATCAAGGGTCGCTTTCTCGTAGTAAGAGGATGATTCCCATCATGGTTCCCCTATTCTCCTTTTAGCTTTCACCATATGGAGAATGTTTTACAGATTAAAAGTTAATTAGAGAGTCAGGGTGATATTCTTTCACTATGTAAATCATGTAGTACTACAGCATAAATCTTGCCTAATCTCTCACAAAAAGCAAGTAATTCCCTAACTTTTTGTGGTCCTTAACTTCTTTAAGTCATATCCATGCTTTCTCATATTCCACATCTGTTACGACTCATTTTAATTTATACATAAGTTCTCATATTCGTATTTATTTCAACAAATCTGTATAACCGCCCGATACGAGACAAGTCATAATGATATCAATGAATGAGATCAATTAGCGTCGCATCATAAAATAGTGTTGTCCTCTATGTTTATGAGGTAAGTTGGCTTCTTGAGTTTACCCTTTAAAATGAATGACAAGTTAGTAAATTAAGATCTAATTGGATGTAATTGGTAAAACGAATCATCAATCGCAAACCCTCTATCTTATCCCACGCATACATAGAGATAATTAAGAGTCTAATTTCTTTTTGTTATGCAATATCATACTAATTAAATTATTTATCATGAAAATTGAAGCATGATATAATTAAGTGTCTAATTTTTTTTTCGCAACTTGCAGCAACTTTGATCAACAGAAAATTAAGCTTAATGCATCAATAATGCAGCGTGCTTTAAGTAGCTTTCCAATCGAACAAATTGAGAATGACAGAACTCGTGATATAGATGCCTCTCAAAGTCAACAAATTGCAGGCTAGAAATGATGTTGTGCTCTAGTTAGGTCTTTCTCATTATTTCTCGAATGAAACTATAAAATATCCAGCAAGCGTATTTGTTGAAATGCACCAATCAGGAAATCGAGGTTGATTAGACACCCATTTTTTGTAAATAAAATTTCCGCATTTCATTTTATGAGAATAAAGGGACCAATCTTATCATTTTCATATAAGAAAAACCGATTCTTTTTTTTATTTTTATGAATTTGAATAACTTGTAAGTGGATACAATTTACCTCCTTTGCCCTGAAAAAAATAAAAATAAAAGAGAGGCTAATTCCCTTTCGAAATGAGAAAATTGCAATATGAGAAATTTTTTTAAAAAAATTCATCATGCTCTACGGAGGATTTTACTTGTTCTCTGATTTAGCGATGAATTAGCCCTTCTACCAACAACCAGATTGATTATTTCCCAGTAAAATACCATAATTAAGCTAAAAAAAAACTATTTCCTTTCTTTTTGGGGTCGGAAAAGTCAGATTCTTGAAGATTTGCCACTTTTGCACAAATGCCAATGATCTTGTCTTACGGAATATTAATTTTTAATTAACACAAAACGCCATTGGCGACTCGGATTGATGAATGATTTAAACTGTTAATTTCTTTTTCTCCTTTTTCCCCCAACTTATGGACATGATATAACAGTAGAATTAGCACTCGCAACATCACATCATTTCCCAATGTTATCGCAAGTCGACAAGCGGCAGTGAAAAGCTAGTGTACGTGATTTGCAACCTTGTTTTCTTTTGTTTTTTCGATTTGCACCGATGAAAGAAGGGAAAAAAGAGTAGAAGAGGGAAGCTCGACACAAAGGACTCCATCAAAACTTGGTAAAATTTGCCTATTTGGATTCTTTTGAAAGAAATAGGGTTTAATCGAACTCGGTAGTTAACTCCAAGATTCTAGAGATGACTTCAAAAGAACAAGTATCCCGTGATTCCCTTGATTCATGTTTACAATTCGGTTTGATTATAATTTGAAGAAAAAATAAATAATATAATATATATACATATATACAAAAAAAAAAAGATATTATTATAATTAGAGGTTATCATTTTCAAGGTGAATCGATTCTCACTTTTAGAGCCTAGAACCGATGATTTTTTTTTTGTTTCATCTATTCCTTATAAGTGGGAGTTTTCCAACATTAAAAGAAAAAAAATATTTACTTATTAAGGCTTATTTCAAAATAAAAATTAAAAAAAGCTAAGAGATCTTTGTCGGTTTGTTGGTTTGGTTCCTTATGTAATTGTAAACCACCTAAAACTAGTAAGTTCGGTCCTCTTCCCGAGTTGGACTAGGATCAATGTACTTCCCTAATTGTACTAATGATTATTCAAAGAACTTAAAAGCACTTAATTTCAAAAAAAAAACTTAAATTTTAAGTTCAATCACATTTTTTAGGAAATTTTGGATTTTAAATTTTTTTTTTTTTTGGTCGGCACCATTTTGAAAAAGTTGACTCCTTCTAGATCAAGTGTTTGATCTTATGGTTTTTGGAGATTTCAAATCATCTAAATTAAATATAATGTATTCATTTTGATTTTATTAGTATTTGGGAAAGTTTGGAGTATAAATTAAGAGCTATAACTTCTTTTTTATAAAGAAAGAACATCACATTTCTAAGAAAGTTTGGCTCTTTTGGTCAAATATTTGAGAGAAAAATCCAAATAAGAGACTGAAGTGTTATTATTTTCTCAAATAAGGGCTTAAAGTGCCATGTCAATCTTAAACAAAGGCCTCACTTCACCAAATGATCGAAGGCATTTCATCATTTACTTTTTTCTTTCCATAAAAAAAAAAAAAAAAAAAAAAAAAACTTAAAAAAACACAAATAATAGTAATAGTAATAATAATAATAATAAAAATGCCACCGCCCCACCAATGATAGGGTGGCAGCCATAGGCTGGAGGGCCCTCCCACCTTTTTTAAAATTATTATTTGTGTTTTTTTACGGAAATGCCCTCGACCATTTGGTCAAGTGAAGTCTTTTTTTTAAGATTGACATGGCACTTCAGATCCTTATTTAAAATAAAGTATACTTTAAACCCTTATTTAAAAAAATGATAATGCTTAAAAACCTTATTTGATAAAACGATGACACTTCAAACCTTATTTGGAATTTTCCCAATGTTTGATTTTGTTGTTTTTGAACTTCAAAATCATCTATTTCACTTATAATTGTGTTCATTTTAATTATATTAGTACTTGGGAAAGTTTAGAGAACAAATTGAGGGCCATTGAATACCCTGAACTTTTTTTTTGAAAAAAAAAAATACCAACTTTTAACTTGTCTCAAAATTGCACTAATTAGCTCTTCGTAGAAAAATCTTTGTTAGTTATCCCTAATTTCCCTAATTTTTATACCAAAAAACAGTTTCATTAAGTAATTTTTCAAGTCACTTTGCCAATGTAGATTTGCCATTTCAAACAACTAATAATGATTTTTGGATAGAGGGTTAACGATGATAGGTTTGAGATTAGATTGAAAGTTTGTAATGTTTCTTTACACACGAAAAAAAGGTTTGGGATAGATTTGAGACAAGAGTTAAAGTTGATGATATTTTTTTAGACAAAAAAAAAGTCTAGGACAAATTTAGAATTGGACTTGAAGTTTAGAGTTTTTTTTTGACAAAAAAAAAAGTTCAGGGCAGAATTGAGAATCGATATAAAATTTCGGGGTATTTTAGGGAATTCGGCCAACTTTAACCATGAACCTAAGGCCACATCGATGAGAGTTGAGAATGAAAAAAAATAAATTAATGCAGCGAAGATAAAGGTAATAAGGACTAAGCTTTCCATTATGATGATATCAAAGAGAGATTTGGGGTCGGGTACGATTATATTATTAAAAATTCACATAAAGCGATTCATGGGACGAATTATTGTTGTCTTGAAAGCGTCGTTGCTATCGTCTTTTAGCGTGGCCAACCTTACTAAAGTTAATTTCTATTTTTCGAATAGTCATAGGTTACATCGTACACCACTTTACTCCTCCAAATGCTTGCTCTTTTCCTTCTGTCAAACCTCCATTCATGTTGAAAGAGAAATTTGATAGGTCCTTCTTCTTATTCATCGTGCTTTTCGGATAAATTTTGCGACTTTTCTCGAATTTTTTTATATGCCACGCATTCCGTCTTGCTCATTCGTTACACCGTCCATGTCCATTGCTATTAAAAATTAATCATTCTTTTTTTTTTTCTATTTTCGAAGATGGAACACATGTCTCTCAACCGCACCACCGACAACTGACTTTTTTTTATTTATTTATAAAAGCCACTAAAAACATCAACTTTTACTTATTGTGACACATTTACAATAGATTATTTTTGTGACACCAGAAACCCCAAATTTGTACATTTGTAACACATTTACCCTAAACTTTTTCTGTGACACTAAAAACCTCAAATTTTTTCTGTGATACCATGAGGTAAATGTATCATATGGATACAAGTTTAAGATTTTTGGTGTCACAAGAATAAATTTAGGGTGAATCTGCCACATTATATAAGTTTAGAATAATTATGCCATATATGTACAAGTTTGAAGTTTTTGGTATCAAGAAAAATAGTTTTGAGTAAATGTGTCATAGTGGGAAAATTTTGAAATCTTTTGTGGTTTTTTCCCTATTTTTTTGTATAATAAAATAGTTAAAATTGAATTTACTATCCCTATTTAATCACTAATAATACATGAAGTAACTCCCTAAAAGGTAATGAAAATTATGTTGCATTATGAACTCAAAGTAAGATATCAGCTGTGTATTAATCTTTTTAAATAAAGCAAGGCTAGTACCATCAATCACAAGTTCTGAATTAACAAGATTAGTGATGATATTAGAATCAATCTCAATAACAATCTTGTGAGAATCTAATTTCTAAAATTGAGTCCCACCAACAATGTCTTTGTAAGTTTCACTCGTGTCAATGAACATATTTCAATGAATGGCAAAATCACCTGACCAATCACTTCATTTGGTTCCGAATAAGTCCCTACTCTAGATCTACGGATGCAATTATATTCACCTAATTCGGCTACATGTAAGGAAGACCGACCTAGAGAGTGACAAGACGTGGCCTAAAAGTAAATCTGAACACGGAACACATTGAGATCTCAATTTTGAAACTTCAACTATAAGTCAAACATTTGACCACTTAAATTAGCTTGTTGGATCTACACTCTTCTAATCCTTTCACGGGTACGTGGATGAAGTATAATTGCACAAGTAGCTATTGAACCAAATACCGATATAAGGAAGATCCTTCGTTTTCGATCCTTGGTCTCAAATCATTCATCAAATGTTCATGCTCGCACCACCAAATGCAAATTATCTTTATTTAAGCTATCAATTTGGGATTAATGTTTGCATCTTGCGGAGTTCACGAGATTAGCATAGTATTATTCGGAATTCACGATCTCGAATGAGACCCTTGATCATAAGAAAATGATAACATGATATAACATTGTTTAGATCTTTTCTAGCTTCATGCATACAAAAGAAGAAGCCCTCCATATGTGCAAGCAAGTTCTCATACGATTGTTTAACTTGCATATCATTTTAAGTTACCCATTCTGATATCATATTATCGATTTTAATTTCACTAATTTACCAACAAAATTTTTTTACTAATTACATCACAAACGCTCGTTCGAATTGCTTACCACGCTTCATCTGATCGTTACCAAATTACCAACTTTCGTAGCTGACTTACCGGCTTTCGTTGGTGTAATCTCATCACGCGTTTACTCGCCCGATGATCTTCTGGCCCTCCCTAAATTCACATGAGAGAGAGAGAGAGAGAGAGAGAGAGAGAGAGAGAGAGAGTTTTGCAATTCATCCGATGGCTATTATCTTTTGACTAACTTTATAAGCGATTAGCTGTTGCATGATCCTAAAACAAGGGTGGCCGCATCCGTCACCTTGAATTGGAGAGCGAGTTTTGCTCTTCTCCCCTCAATTCAAGCTCTAACGCCAGAACGACGACCCCCTCTCTCTCTTCCTCCGCACGTATAAAATCCTTTCTCCGCCGCTCGATCGAACGCACGCCCTCTCTAGCATCTCGAGAAGCCAAATCCGCGAAAGGAGAGTCAATAACAATGGCGAGAACTTTCAAGGCCGCTGCTCTCGTCGCCACCGCCCTCTGCCTCTCGTCCCTCCTCGGCTTCGCCTATGGCCACGACCAGCTCTCCGTCGTCGGCAAGGTCTACTGCGACACCTGCCGCGTAGACTTCGAAACCAAAGCCAGCTACGGTCTCCCAGGTACTTTGCCGTGTCGATGTATTTCTCGTCGCGGAACGAACGGTATGATGCATGTCGGACGTATTTGCCTGGACTAAAAACATAACGAGAGCTTACGTCGATTTGTGCAGATTCCAAGGTACGCCTGGAATGCCACAACCGCACCACCGGGGTCCTCACCCTGAAGGCCGACACTGTCACCGACAAGAGCGGCGGGTACAAATTGACCGTCGACGGGGACCACGAGGAGGAGGTATGCGAGTTGTCGCTGGTCGAGAGCAGCGAGCCCGAGTGCAGCAGCCTCTTGGAAGGCGCCGTGCACAACGCTAGAGTGGCCCTCACCAATAAGAACGGCGTCGCACAGGCCGTCCGCTTCGCCAACCCGCTCGCCTTCGCCAAGGTGAAGCCTCTGCCCCACTGCGGCCAAGTCCTCCTCGAGATGGGCGTCTTGCCGCCGGGCGTGGAGTACTGATCGGACCAAGGATGCGGACCGAATTGTGGCGGTGGCCGGCCACTTTCTCCAATATTCTAAAATAACCAAAAGTTGGGGGAGAGAATTCTAATTTCCAATTTGTGGGCAATTCTGGGGCTGTGACATTGTATGTCCATGAATTTATGAAAAAAACAAGGAACAAAAAAAGTTTTCCCTTTTAACGTCTCTACTTCTATATATGTACAACTGCCTTATTATTGCTTCCTAGACCAAACTTTCATAAGCTTTCCATCAGAGCGATGCAATGCTGCAAATCCACATTCTACTATATATGTATGGATACGATTGCGATATGCGTGTCGAGCCGGACAGAACAATGACGATCATTCGTGGGTGGCAAAGGCCTCGACAGGGTAGATGCCGGCCAGGCCGCCGATGGCTTTGAACCGGATCTTCCAGGGGTCCAGATCATGAGGTTCTTGGCCTCCGCGCCCTTGAGCTTCCTGATCATCTTCCTCTCCAGGTAGCTGGACATCTCAGCGTCGTAGCTGACGAGCCTCCCCATCTTCTTGAATGTGTGCTCGATCTGCTTCTCCTGGTGGATCCACAGGTACCCGGTCCTCTCCATGAATCCCACCTCGATCAGTTCCTGGAAAGGCGAAAGCCCAACTGGGAGCTCGTGCTGGTCGTAGAGGGAGAGGATCCATTGGAGAGCTTCTTTGCCCTTCTTGATGGTTGCTCCTTCTCTCTCTGCCATGGCTCTTCAGAGCTGTGTGTCTGTCCTGAACTCTGCAACTTAAATCTACCGGCGGGCATATTAGAAGTAATCAGATAACTTACAAGAACAATGCGAGCACGAGTTGAGAGAAGACAAACGGATGCGACTTAGCTTAACCCGCTGCTGAATCCTGGCCTAAAAAGAAAACGAATTTTTGGAGAATAAGAACACCCATGAAAGTTGTGGTAGTCACAAGCGTTTAGGACATTGGAGTGATCATCCCATGAATTCTGTTTATCAATAGCCATCGAAGTTCTCCTAATGCAATCGTCGTGTATGGAATAATTCAGCGACACGGCATCCTCATCGGAAAGGCGCAGCAGATCTCACCTTGTAGTTGCTTAAAGAACATCGCCTGTTAGAAGTAACATTGGGAACTAGTTTCTGTCCACCGGGGATTACCTGTACTGCTGCAGTTTGACATTAGCTTCGAAATGTACATTATTACTACTGGCTTAAACACTCAGCTTCCTACACGATCCCGAGACACGAACATCTGATGCTACAAGAAAACTCTAATTTTTTTTTCCTATTGGGTAGTGATTATGGGTGAAATTCACTTTTTAAAGCCTTTTAAGATCAACTGGTCCCGTGCCCGCTGAGATCAGTCCTTTGTTTTTCCCCGAACTCCGGGCATCAAACACATGCTCACCTTTCACCCGAATTGAGGTTTCGTGCATCAGATCAAAGTTATTTTAGGTACAAGCCCAGAACAACAA
Organism: Corymbia calophylla; assembly: GCA_014182845.1. NCBI lineage: Eukaryota > Viridiplantae > Streptophyta > Magnoliopsida > Myrtales > Myrtaceae > Corymbia > Corymbia calophylla. The sequence continues at coordinate 26,523,582 of CM024698.1, read as the reverse complement.
AGCTGTTGCCGGTTGGAGAGTCTGAGACGGACCTACCGCTGCTGCAGGCTGAAGATAGACACATCAAGAAGAAAAGGACATCTATGTGATCTTCTTAATGGATGATGATAACAACCTGGTATTCAGTCCAATCCACTGATAAGGTACTTAAAAAGAAAGATAAAGCTGCAATTATGCAACATGAGGAACAGGGAACCCAATAATCAACACAGTTAATTCTTCTTATGAATACACTAGAATATCCAACATCAAATGGGCATAGCATTTCTTCCCATTTCCGTCCTAGTCCACGGTGAATAAGATTACAGCAGGTTTAGACTAAAAAAAAAAAGATTACAGCAGGTGAAAATCATTTCAATTCGGGGAAGCTTTTCCTCCGAGTCGTCACGCACCACTAGCAAACAATCTGGTCCATTCCTTTGCTGCAGGGTCAAATTAAAGAGGGCACGTCGGATGTAAAGGATCAGAACAGATACGTCAACTTTTTGCGTTCCACTGGACTATAGTAAGTGATTATTTACGAAAGCATAGGTAGAGCAAAAGATAAGATCAGCGAAATATTTTGAATATGTCACACGAATCTTAATCATTCAAAGTGCGACATGATCGGAGAACCGATTACTGAGACCCCATGAAACCACAAAGACATAGCATCACCTGTTTCAACAGCTTCAGCCTCATTTGCCTTCCAATGCTTAGCGATATCCTCCCAAAGTGGATCGTTGGGGTTTGGAGCACTCAAAAGAGATTGAATGCTGCAGAACAGTCCATCAGAAAATGCTTCCATCAGCTATTGTACAAAAATCCAAAACAAAAATGCTGAACCTCAAATCCCAAATACAGTAAACTTACCAGTTTGGACAACAAACTCAAACAGAAGCTATCGCATTAGCCTCAATAAGAAAAGCATGAGCTAAAGGGAGAGTGAAAGCTGTGAGCCAGCAAAGCGAAGATCTGTGTCTAACAACAATTTGGTAGAATTTTTGTGTTCCTTAGCTAATTAGATTAGAGTGCCAATGCAGCCCCCTCAGTCAATTTCCAGAAGTCTCAAATATGCGAAGGGCAATCATAGAGTATCTTAGAAGTACATTTCAAATCTGCAGCTCAGGACTCCACCTGTCTTTCAGGATGTCAAGGCATGTCCTACCAAGCTGATTGGAGGAAAAATCACATAACAAAATCGGATGAACATTCCAATCTAGAAAAAGAAAAAGAAATTGTAATGGTACCTTGTCAATGTTGGGATCATACATATTATTTGGAGAAGCCTAAACTGTTGCACAAGTAACGGTCACCACTGTTTTCTGATGAAGCAGTTGAAAACCTCAGGACAAATAACAACATAAAAAGTACTTAGAGAAGATTCAGAAGTCAGCAATGCTTGTAATGTCCACGTTCCTCTGACAGAATCGCGTAAGCAACTGTGTTTCATATGTTCGCACGACCAATCAAGTCAATCAGAATGGTTAACAGATGAACTGTGAAAAGAGTAGTTCAGACAAGTAACATGCAGACTAGAGGCAGCCACTCTGCAGTCGGCATGAAGAGGAATCCAATACGAACTACTACCGTAAGCTAATCATTTTTTCCCTGCCAAAGTCAGCAACGCTCTAGCAGGCACTATACATTGTCCGGTGTTACTAGTTTTCGACATCGGGCATGTTCCTTAGCCTTAGACTAACTATAACGAGAGCCATGTTCATCGTGCAGATTCCAAGGTACCGTTTGGAATGCCACAACTGTACCTCAAGGGTCCTCACCGGCTCAGCTGTGGTGGTAACCGACAAGAGCGGCAAGTACAAATTGGTTGCCAACGGAGACCACGAGGAGGAGATATGCCAATTCCAGTTGGTTGAGAGCAGTGACCCCGAGTGCAACATGCTCTCCGAAGTTGCCCTGCACAATGCTAGAGTGGCTCTCACCGATAAGAATGGCGCCGCACAGCCGGTCTGCTTCGCCAACTCACTCGCCTAAACCAAGGGTAGTCTCTGGCCAACTGCGCACAAGTCCTCCTTGGCATTGGCATGGGGCTCTTGCCTCCTGGCGTGGAGTGTTATTGGCCAAGATGAGGACCAAATTGCGGCAGTGGCGGGCCACTTTCGACAATATTGTAAAATAACGACAATTGGGGGGAGAGAATTTTCGTTTTCAAGTTGTGGGCAATTCTGAGGCTGTGACAATGTATGCGACGTCCACGAATTCATTAACAAAAATTCTTTTAGCGTCTCTAGTTCTATCTATATAAATTCCTTGTCATCCCTATTGAATTGAATCCTTGCTTCATTCACCAAACTCAATGAGCAGGGCAATGCCATGGAGCAATTCAGTTTCACTAGATAAATCGATTCAAGCCAGACGGAACAATGACATTGAAAATCGCCAATCTCGAGAAAGAACCGAATTAGTTGCGAGTCGCAGCAATGACAATCAATCACGGGTGGCAAAGGCCTCGATGGGGAAGGCGAGGTGAGGCCTCCGATGGCTTTGAACCGGATCTTCCCAGTGGGCGGGTCGTTGACAAAGATCTCACTGTGAGGGGTCCATATCAATAACTCCTTGGCCTTCACGCCCTTTAGCTTCCTGATCCTCCTCTTCTCCGAGTAACCGGACATCTCGGCATCATACCTAGCGAGCTTCCCTATCATCTTGAACTTGTGCTTGATCCTCTTCTCCTGGAGGACCCACATGTACCCGGTCCCTCCACGAATCCCTCCTCAATCAATTTCTGGAAAGGCAAAAGCCCAACCAGGAGTCCATACTGTTCGTAGAGAGATATTATCCATTCGAGAGCTTCTTTGCCTTTCTTGACGGTTGCCCCTTCTCCCTCTGCCAAGGCCTTCAGAGATGCGCCTGTGCCAAGCCCCGTGACGTATAACTACTAGTAGGGCATTTAGAAGCTATCGCAGCACTTACAAGAACAATGCAAACATGAGAGAAAACAAACAGATTTGGCTTTTGCTTGATGTGCTGCTGAATACTGGCCAGAAAGGAAAAGGGATAAAAAGGGAATTGCTGGAGCACAAGTTCAACCATGTAAAATGCGGTATTCAGAAGCGTCAGTACATTAGAATGATCATCTAGTATTTTATTTGTCACGGCCGTTAAAAGTTCTCCTGATGCAATCTGGGAACCAGTTAGGGGGAGAACATGATTTAGCTCCTGTCCACTTGCACTTCTGCAGCTTTACGGTACCTTCGAAATGCAAATCAAACACTCAGCTTGCCACACTAGCCAGAGATGCAACATGTACACTAATTTTATTTATTTTTAATTTGGGAAGTGATTAGGGATGAAATCTACTTTTTAAGGCCATTTGAAATCAACTGGTCCGGCACCCGCTGAGACCACTCCTTGGTTTTTCCCCAACTCAACGGGCATCAAACACATGCTCATCTTTTGCCCGCGTAGAAGGGTTTGTCCATCAAATTCAAAGTTATTCTAGGTACAAGCCCCGGACAACAAAGCAGTTTGAAAGTCCGAGATGGATCTACCGTTACTAGAAGCTGCAAGTATACAAATCAAGTTTTCGTTTTTGGAAAAGAAAATGACATCTGTGACCTTCCAAAAGGATAAATATCTAATTTTCAGTCTAATCCACTGATAAGATACTTAAAAAGAAAGATAAAGCTGCAATTATCCAGCAGAAGGAGCAGGGAACACAGTAATTAACACAGTTAATTATCCGTATGAATATACAAGAATATCCAACATCAAATGGACAAAGCATTTCTTCCCATTTCCATCTGAAGTCCACAGTAAGTAAGATCACACTAGGTGAAAATCATTTCAATTTGGAGAAGTTTTTCTTCCACTTCGTCAAGCACCACTAGCATACAATCTGGTCCATTCCTTCGCTGCAGGGTCAAATTACAGAGGGTACATCAAATAACAAGGATAGAGCAGAAATTTGAATTTTAGCCTTCCACTGAACTATATTAAGTGATTATTCATGTGAGCATAAGAAGTGAAAAAGATAAGATCAGCGAAATATGGAAAATATTTGTCATCCGAATCTTAATCATTCAAAATACCAAATGATCGGGCGAGACCCAGTAAAACCACGAAAACAAAGCATTACCTGTTTCCACAGCTTCAGCCTCGTTTGTCTTCCAATGCTTAGCGATATTCTCAGAAAGTGGATCGTCAGGATTTGGAGCACTTAAAAGAGCTTGAATGCTGCAGAACAGAACATCCGAAAACACTTCCATTAGCTATTGCATGAAAAATCCAACATAAACATGCCGAACCTCAAATTCCAAATACAGTAAACTCATCATTTTGCACAACAAACTCAAACAAATGCTATTGCATTAGCCTCCATAATAAAAGCACAAGATAAAGGGAGAGTAATGCCGTGAGCCAGCAAAACTAAGATCTACGTCTATCACAATTTGGTGGACCTTCTGTGTTCCTTAGCTAACTAGATTGTTGGAGTGCCGATAAAACCTCTTCAGTCCCTTTCCAGAAGTATCAGATATGCAAAGGGAAACCATTAGAGTACCTTAGAAGTACGGTTCGAATCTGTAGTGCAGGACTCCACTTGTCTTTCAGGATGTCAAGGCATATCCTACCAAGCTGATTGGAAGAAAAACCACATTAAGAATCAGATGGATATTCCACCAAGAAAAGAAAAAAAAAATTGTAATAGTACCTTGTCAATGTTGGGATGGTATATTTTTGTGAGAAACCTAACCTGTTGCATAAGTAATGATTAGAAGCTAAACCCCACGAGTCACCACTATTTTCTGATAAAGCAGTTGAAAACTTCAGGACAAATATAAGCTTCAAAAGTACTTAAGTGAAGACCCAGGAATCAGCAATGCTGGTAACGTCCAACTTCACTAAGAGTTCTCTATGCAACCATATGCATATATTCGCACAACCAATCAAATCAATTAGAATAGCTAACAGATAACCATAGAAAGAGTAACTCAGACAAGTAACATGCAGACTGGACGGAAGAGGAATCCAGTCTGACCTACGGCAGTAAACCAATCATTTTTTTTTTGCCTGCCACCTAAAGCAAATCCTACTCCACTTTAAACATGGTTCACTGCGGACAACTAAGCTGCCCAAAAATCAACGTCCCATTGGAACCATCTAAAGAAGACCAGAATGATTCATGTATAATTGACATCGATTGCTAAACTTTCTAGATAGCAGAAATGAGCGACGAGTCAATACACAGTTCCGACAAAATGCAAAGGCTGTAGAAACAAGAGAAAAGCATTTACCACACCATAAACCCAAGAAAAAACTAATAAAAGAGGGTTCGAAACAATTACAAAAGGAAAGATGGTTCACCATCCTAATCATCCATTTTTTTTTGGTAAGCAAATTACTGTCTTTAAACTAGGATGTAACTTTCACTGTCAACACCAAGCATAAATTGGTTATGTAGCTTTCACAACCAATATACAGAGCACTTGCAATCTACCACCTCTACTTGATTGAGATTCTGTACTGAAAACAACCAAGCAGCAGATACTATGACAATAGAAGTAACTAAATATTGGAAGAAAAGACAGTGCTTAACTGCAAACTACCTTAGGAGCAGCCATAGGATATTCTTCAGGCAAAAACAACTCTAATTTGAAAACTCCTCCTGCAATGATTGCAAAAAGACGAGCAAACAAGTTAACTAAGAAATTATTATGAGAGAACAAACTTTTCTAAGCTGTAGTCAGGAGATTTGAATGGAGGTATACTAAGAAATATCATGGAAAGCTAAATTATCAAGGACAACATGCACTGCAGAAATGGGTTGTGTAAAAATGGGCAGATACAACATGAACAAACTGATACTTTTCCCTGCTGAAGGAATCAAAACAGCCTCCCTAGGATGAATAGATGACCTTAGACTCCACCTATGAGAAATTATTTCCAATATAACAAAGGTCAAAAATTGATCTTTTGCATCATGCAGATGCACGAATTTGCGTGAATCTAATCATCTGCCGTCTCTCAGATTTTAGTGAGCAAATTACACCGTCAATAGCACCATAACAACCACCACCAGCTCTCCCTACTCCTTAGACACACACACTAAAAAAAAAAAAGTGCGCAGCTAAATAACCTTGTGCAGACAGGTGGGTTCAACTCATTCAATTCAGTAATCCGTATGCATCACTGGAAGGTGCATAGTTACATCAGGTTAAAACTTAATACCTTCATAAGGAGATTGTGTAGGCCCAAGGATCATCACGTTAAAATACCGCATATTGTCCTCTGAAGGTGAAGCACTGATGCCAGGAGCTGAACCACAGATCTCAGAAATTAGTTCTTAAACAATACATCTAGCAATTCAACCGATTTACACAGCTCCTAATGTCCCTAAATAGACGGATAAAGGAGGAGAAGCATAAAATCAGCGCCCAAGAGGAGAGTCTCTTCCAACAGCTAAAGTTACGAAACTTGTGTCATAAAACAGAAACACGAAAACAAAATAGATCCAAGAGCAATGCAAATCTTTCAAGATTAAAAGATAGAAAAGACTATTGGACGAAGGTCAGGACAGCCAAATAAAAAAGCAGTCTGTGTGATGAGTAGGAGCTTACCAGGCTCGCTGAGGAGACGCTGAGTTTCCTGTTCGGTCGCAACAAATTCAAAATGATCAACGGAGCGATGCAAGGAAAAAGAAAGAAAAAAGAAATGAAAATCGTGTTAGAGCTCAACTTAACAAAAAGAATGATCCAATCATCCAACGCCACATTTACTTTTCCTACTCTAGACATGAACCGATCAAACCGCAAACAAATTCCGAAAGACCGAATTCGGAATCGAATCGGTCCCGCAACGGAGACGGAGTCACGAACCGGTCAAGTGAAAACCCTAACGCACACTCTGCTACGCACTAGCGGAACTAATCACGACGCGACGGCGACCTATTCAGTTAAATTGGACATCGACGGTAAACATCCGATCAAAGCAGACGGACTCGTTTCGACGAAGGAGCACAGGCGATGACAATATACGCAGGTCGCGGAAAGTCTGTTTCTCTAGTTCAAGTTCTCGAAACGAAGAAAAGAGATGGGTCGATTCAACACGGCGATCGGACGGAGGATGAAGGAAGGAACTGAAAAGCGAGAGATCGGAAGAGGATCGGAGCACCTTTATGATCCGCCGCGGGAGATTGCTGCTCGCCATTGCTGAAGGGGAGGTCGACGGCAGACCACGCGACGCGAGAGAGAGAGAGAGGAGAGAGAGATGAGTAATTTGGTGTCGACACGCAACGGTTAAGCCCCGCGAATACTTAAGCGGTATTTTTCCCCATTTTCGTGTAATTTTGTTACTAATGCGCATAAGAATCATTTTCCTCATTTTCGTGTAATTTTTTTTATTCTCGCTAAAGTAACTTTCGAAGATTTGAAACGTTTGGTAAGGGCCCGCATGGTAACTTGCCAAACAAGAAAATTTTCTTTCTTTTGTTCCTGAGTAGATTTTTTTTTGTTAAAATTTTTGTTCACGGGAACAATTTGGAACGAAATCAAGAATTAAAAAAAGTAGGCTTTTGATTAGAACAACTTCAGAATCCGCTTTTTTTTTTTTTCCTTTCTTTTTCTTCTCTTCTTCGCCGCCTGGCGGTGGGCGGCGAGGCCGAGCCTCGCCGTGGGCGAGCCGGCTCGGCCGATCCGGCGAGGCCGCGAGCCGCCGCGAGCGGCCGAGCTCGCGCAGCCACCGGTGAGGGTCGGCCTCGCGCCGCCCACACCGCGGCGTCGCCCGGCCTGCCGACGCCGCCCGGCGGTGGGCGGGGCGAGCGTCGGCCGAGCGCCGCTCTCTCGGCGAGGGTGTCGGTCCTCGTCGCCGGCGCCGGCCGCCGCCACGGCGATCTATTAAGCAAAAAAAAAGTTCAAAATGAGAAGAAAAAAAAAAAAAAGAAAATTGTATTTAAATCATTAAAAAATTAAAAGAAATCATTTTGGACTAGAAATTTTCAGATTTTACCAAACGCATTTACATTTAAAAATTTTGGACGATTCTACCAAACACCTTCAAATGCTTTCGAAAATTGTTCCGGGAGCGAGAATAAAAAAGAATCACTTCCGAAAATTTTTTATTCAAGGCACGGAATGGTTACCATTTAATCCCAAAATAATGTCTTTTAAAAACCCGAAAATTTCTAATCCAAAATAATTTCTTTTAATTTTTAAATGATTTAAATATAATTTTCTTTTTTTTTTTCCTTTCCATTTTCACATTTTTTTTTTTTTCCTTAATAGATCGGCGACGACCGGCGACAAGGGCCAACACCCTCGCCGAGGGCCGGCGATGCCCAGCCTCGTCGTGAGGCCTTGGGCGAGGCTCGGGGACCTCGCCCAAATCCGGGCGAGGCTGAGCTCGCCCAACAAGCCTCACCGGCCCACCACCAGGGCGGCGTTAGCTTGGTTGGGTGATGCCGGCCTGGCGGTGGGCCGACGAGGCTCGCGCCACCCAATGAGGCTAGGGGTTTCTCGTGTGGCCAGCTGAGGTGGCTAGGCGAGTAGATCTCGCGGACTCGACCAAGCTCATCGGTGGCGGTGAGCGACGATAGGCGGCAGTAGGCTGAGGGAGGAAGGAGAAAAGAAAAGAGAAAAAAAAGAAAGGGAAAAAAAAATTGATTCTTGAAGTTGTTCTCGAAAACAAGAAGCTACTCTTTTTTTTATTCTTGATTCCATTCCAAATCTGTTCCCAGGAACAAATTTGTTCTCGGGAACACAAATTTTAACAAACGGATTTCTCTTCCAAATCTACTCTCGAGAACAAAAGAACATAAATTATTACTGTTTGACAAGTTACCATGCAAGCCCTCAATAATCCTCGATTTTCTATTTCTTTTCTTTTCTTTTTTTCTTTATTGCTCAAGGTCTAGCACCACGTTAGAAATGGAGGGAACTCGGGAAATTAAATGATTTAAATGCCAGTTATAGAGCTCAATTATCGATCGCATAACAACATTTGATATTCTCCGACAAGGTCAAATAAATTATTTTTCGTTCAGTCAACATTCGAGACCAAAACAAACTTGATATTTATAGGTTGTTGTCAAATAATTATTTTTCCAGTGACTCATTGGAAAAGATATTTTTATTCTAGCTATATATTTCATTTATATGATGAGTGGAGTCAAAGGGTCTGAACATCATGGATCATCAGTGAGTTTAATCATTGAAAAGAGTAGGACCAGGCTGGTCATGAACAGTCCATTTGCAGCACCAGTTAATCGTGAGTTCTAATCATGGAACTGGGCCTACTAGACTTGTATTCGAAAGAAAGCCTCCGCAAATTTCATCACCAGATGAGAAAGCTAGTACCAATAGAAGCAGGTCTGCTTCTGCTTTGTCGATGAAAGAATCATCAGACCCGAATGCAGCGCCTCGCTAATATTGCTCAAGGCGAACGAAACATCGCACTGGTGCAGACAAGCTAATCTTGCCAAATGCACACATAATTACCATTATCCTTTTACTTCAAGTTTTTCTCTTATCCATAAACCATCAAGCTCTTCTTGAAAAGACATAATTTGAAGCGAAGTCGTCTAATTATTTAAACAGATAGAGGAAACTTGGAGAGAGCTCCTACAGGGAGCAGCTCGGACACGCCCTTTCTTGGAGACATCTGTATAAGAAATAATACTTCGTATTCAAATGTGTATAATGAAGAATACAATAAATTTTAGAATTTTCAACAATGGTCTAAAAGAATTGTAGAAAGAAGACTGAGAAGCTAACTAGTACAGCGCCTTGGCGTTTTCTAATTCTGGATGTGTCTGTCTAGTGGCCACTAGGTATCCATGTATCTGTTCAACTTTCTACACTATTGAAAGGAAAAAAAAAAGAATTTAAATCCACAAATTATACGACATGTGGAGGCAACGATACCGATTCACAAGCGAGCGGCTGTAGAACCTCACTATTTATATTAAGGGATATGGGGAAATGGAACAAGGGAAACTAATCATCGTCGGATGGCATAGTAGGGCTTCTTGAGCAGCTTTCCTTCTGATGAAGTTCCACCAACCGCTTTTCTGGATCACAGAGCCCTGAATGACATTTAAAACTGACTGTTAGGTATACCTCTTTAAGACTTATTTCCGAATACTTATTTACGCATCCATTTCCTCCTATGGTCGAAAGAACTTAGCGAAAACCACAACTCAATGTATGTTCTGGACCCAATATCAATATATAGAGTAGGTTGTTGAGTTTCACTGAAACAGAAACAAGCTACCAGGTCGGACCTCAATTGAGATTACTGTTTGTAAGAGTTGCTCACCTGAACATTTCGGAATATCCCAAACAGCAACAAAGGATGGAGTGCAATCTGATTCACAGAGCTTTTGATTGTTCTCATGATTGACATTCATGGCAAGCATCCATGACCCAATTGTAACATCCTCATTGCTGAACATCCGGAAACTGGAATAATGAAGAAGACATTTAAGAGATAGAAAGGTAGTAATTTCACAAAAGAGAATAGCGCCACACTGCTGACAGTTGTGGATAAAATAAGTAGTGATGCAGGGCCTTCAAAAGAAATGCATCATGCCAAGAAGCAATATTTGACATACGGAAACATCTTCACAGGTATCAGGGCTTTGATTTTTAACATTCTTCCTGCATAGCAAAATAAAGTTTATCTTGCTTTTTTAACATTCTTCCTGCATGGCAAAAAAAAGTTTATCTTTCCGTACTCTCTTGTTTCTTATATCCACACGCATTCCACCCTTGGCAGTTCTACTTCCCACTACTTCATGCTAACCTCACCAATGAACAATACTAAGCCTCATTCTACTAAGTGTGTTCGGCTATGTGAATCTTTCAGATCACTGTCCTCAATTCTTTATCAAGTCTTCTCTAGGATCTAAAATCTCCATCCATATCTTTTCTCATCATCTTCTTTAATGTCTCGTTAATTTTTTCTCTACTGGTTTTAACCTGATCCTCCATTTAATAAATGCACCTTCTTACTAGAGCATTGAAGACCTTCGTTAGACAGTATTACAAGCACAGATTCAATAGACCTTTTTTTCCTTTTTTTTCTAAAAGCGTAAATGGGGTAGGCCTTTGCTTTTTGGGTTTAAAATTTGTAGGGAAAATTTAAGCTAGGCAAGCTCTACTGTAACAATTACTGCTGATGTGGTGCCAACTACTTAAAAACATGCAAAAAATTAATTCTTCGTGCTTACTAGGATTAAAATAATGCACGCATGATGGATTGATCTCATGCTGCTTAGGGGCAATGAAGGACGGATATTCACAGTGCAATTAGCAAGTTGCTGAACAAGATATATTGAACAATGCCCTCCAAGGGTGAGAATAGTAAAAGTAGGTAATCTAACATTATATATCAAGTCGACTTGGGATCTTGCCTATTATTTCGAAGAGCAACCAAGCTTGCAACAACATCAGCTGAAAGAGCGTATAATGGACCATATGCATGGAGAAAGTACTCGCTGCCAAGCAAATAGTGCAATGGCTCGTACCTGCATTAATCAAATACTGAATCAAATCCTGGAAAAAGGGGGAGACAGAAGAAATTTATTATGAAGAAACTCCCACTAACTATATAAATGCACCTACAAACCACATGGCCTTGGAAATCATCAATACTTTCTCTTCCTTTTCTATACCAATAAAACAGTAATGCTGTGGAAGATAAAAATCAACCTAAAAGTCCAGTTCAGCATGTGTTATGGCCACCTATAGAATTCCTAACTCCGCTAAAATGGCATATTTACACTAAATCTCTCTTTAAATGACTCGATCAACAAACAACATCAGATAGCTGTCATCTCTCTTTTCATTAACACAAGGGGAAGCATAAAACAAAAAACTACACCATGCACGAACAAAAAAGGTTGTCACCTCTGCTAAAAATGGGGTATTGACACTATAAATCTCTCTTTTCTTTCGACCATTCAACCATAAGCATCAGATATCTGTCATCTCTCTTTTCATCAGGACAATAGGAAGCAAAAACGAGAAACTACGCTGTGCACAGTTAAGAAAATTGTCACATGATTATATAGGTAAGACTAACCATTTAAACTGTGGGTTAGTGAAAACTTGCCCCTTTTTCATGCACCCAATGTAAGTTTGAGGATGACTCCGTTCTTTTGCCAAGAGCAGTGAAAGCCGATCTGACAATTTTTCAGGACAAATTAACATTATAGGGCCAATGGAAAGATATCCCCAAAAAATAGAGACAGTGAGCCTGACATAAGCCTCATTACCAGGTCTTAGATATATGTCATCATCGGCTTTGACATAAAACTCAGAATCATAAAGTGCATATGCAGCTTTAAAGTAAGCTAGCCTGCAATTACAAAGAGACAGTGAACTTCGGCAAATCCATAATGGAGATTAAAAACCAAATCTGTAGCCACCGTACTAACGTTTTATAAGGAAGCATACTGTATTCCTCTTCGATATCCAGTAACAAGAAGTCATCATACTCTGCCACTTCCCTCATAAGCTCCGACATCTTTGACCGATCTTTAGTTTTGCCAATCACAAACCTGAATGCCAAACCAGTGGCTTCCTCCAACCTGCAATCAAATCTTACACTCAATCTATGCATTCCGCCAGTGTTTCTCAGAACTCTCCATTTGAAGTCAAAGGAAAATCAGAAATTGCCGACTCTGGAATGATTTCAAACGCATTACCAGCAAACCACCTATCTTCTACAGTTAAATGCACCAGCCATCGAAAGCAAGTGGGGTTATTTCCAATCTAAGCGATATAACTATTTTTACCAAACGAACTAGAATTAACACGATCTCATCCTATACGGTTCCAAAACGAGACTGAACATGGTCTGTAAAGTTCTCAGAGCAAGATCAGTACCGTTTGAGCCCTTGCCGATCGGATGGCATCCAAGTCTGGCGCAGCGATCTCCGGCGACCGGCCGATGCGAAACCGGTCTGAATCCCCACAAAGCCCATCACTTTATGACGGTTAGCACTCCGAACTCCATCTCCAGCAGAACTCGAGCCGTCCCCGCCGCCCGCTCCCTCCCAGACGACCCGCACTGACCGCGGCTCGTGGACGGAGCACTTGCTTTGCCGGAGGATGGCGATGAGGCCGAACACGAACCCGGAGAGCCCGATCAGGAGGCAGCAGCCCAAGATCAGGACCGTAGATCTGCGCGGCGTAGGGCGGCCCTGGTGGAAGAACTTGGGAGATGGGGGCATGGCGCGAGAGCCCAAGGGGAAGAGGCCTAGTTCATCGAAGGCGGAAGACGTCGCCGTCGAAGTATCGGAAACGAGCTGAAACTGCTACGGCGCCGGCCGAGGGGCGTCGCCTGGAGCTCCTTTCGCGGAGGAGCAACGGCTGACCTTTCGACGCTCCGACGGGCGAGGAAGCTAATTTGCAGTTGCAGGAAGGAAGCGAGAGGAAGAAGGCAAGTCAAGTCATTTTTCATTTTTGTGTTTTTGCCTTTTTTTTTTTTTTTTTTTGGTTGTTGCTGATTTGTGAATTTTTGGAGATTATTTTAATCAATTTAAATCGAATGGATCCACCGGCTGATTTTCGCATTTTTGGAGATTATTTTAATCAAGTTCCCCCTTTTACTTTCTCCTTCTAAGATCTGATTTTAGTATCAAAATTCGTTAAACCCATCACCTGCGTGAGCACATTTGTTAATAAAAGTTTTAAAAATTAGGGGTTACATGTTGCCTATAATAATCCATCTTTATGCGTAACGACTGCACCATTACCACATCAGCCATCATAAATCACTAGGGATGTCAGTAACCAAACCAAAAATCGAACCGAATCGAAATTTCGTGCGTTTTCGATTCGGTTTGATTAACCGAAAAAATCTCCTAATTCAGAATTTATCCAATTCGATTAACCGAACCAATCGGTTAACCGAATTGAACCGGTTTCTAAGGTGCAAAACAAAAATGGGAAATTACGCAGGATCTTTTTCGCTTTTCTTCTTCACTTTCGATGCTCCATGAAGGAGGAGTGAATTCCGTCGGTGTTCCCCTCCGCCGCAGATCGGCGCCTCCCGAAACCCTACGATTCTCGCCGGCGGCGACTGCCCTCTCCTCCTCCGTCTCCTCTCTCTCTCTCTCTGCATCTCCGGCGAAAAATGGCGGACGCCAGTGGCGGCGGCGGGGGGAGCGGGCCGGCGTCGGCCTCACGCTCGCGGGGGGCTCTGAAGCGCAAAAGAGGGAATTCCTCTTCTTCTCGTTCCTTGTTCAAGAGCCTCGGCGCCGACCAGCGGTGCGACCGGATCGCCTCCCTCGAGGCCGAAATTCAGGGGGTTCTCGCGTACTGTCGCGAGATGATGGAGAGGTGGGAGCTTGCCCTGGACCCGAGCTCGGCGGAGTGCGGGTCTGCCAACGGGGCAATCGCCTGCTGCCTTGAGGAGAGCGCCTCGCCGCTATCCCGCCTGGTGGGTGAGGTATACGCCAAGTTGAATGAGGGCAATGCGGGAGGAGGAGGGCTCACGGTGGCGTCGGTGAAGAGTGGAGTGGTGTTCGTCGGGCAGAGAGTGATGTATGGCGTCCCGAATGCCGACGCCGACGTTCTGGAAGATGATTCTCCCTCCTCTCTCAGGTGTTGGGAGGTCCTCGCTTCCTTCCCTTTTTGCTTATTCGTTGATTTCCTTATCTGGTTTTCTTTTGAGCTCGTTAGATGGGTTACGTCTTCGATTGGATCTCTCTTTTGCTTTTAATATCCAATGACATTTCTTAGGTTGATTATGGTACATGTCTTCTTCTTTCAGCAATGGTAAATGCATTACAGAAGTCAGAACATGATCCAGATAGCGAGCTTGATTGGTTGAAAGCCTCAGAAAAGCTTCGTAAAGCGCTAAATGAGAGAGACATACGCTTGTTAGTGGATAGCATGTTGCAGAAGACTCGTGCTGACATGTATGCATCTAAAGATGGTCTATTAGATTCACTGCAGAGTATAAACGTTAATTAAAGCATTTATATATTTTCAGGGCTGACAAGGAGGCCGAACTAGATCATAAAGCGTATATAAAGCAATTGGAGAGAAATAAACGAGAAGTTGAGAGAGAGAAAAAGAGAATGGACCGCGAACTTCAGAAGGAAAAGTTGAAAGCTGTAATTTCCAATATATTTTTAGCTTCTGGCTTGTCTTCATGATTGCATTGTTTCACTAAGTTCTATATTATATGCATCAGGTTAAAGAGTTGCAACATGATGAAATATCAGTTACCTGTTTGGGAAACTTGTCCTCCCTAGATCTTTGTTAGTTTTGTATACATAGACAATGCATACTCAGTTCATTTGCATCTCAATGACCATGTCGCTTTTCTGATCCATGAGCAATGGTTTGATTTTAGGAAAAGGAATTGAAGCGCTCACAAGAGGAGGCAGAGAAGGAAGAGAAGCGTTATGAAAAAGAAGAGATCGAGTTGAAGAAACAATTAAATTAAAATTGCTAAAAAAAGTCAGGAAAAATTGAAAACCGAAAAACCGAACCTAACCGAACCGAATCGAAATTTTCGGTTCGGTTCGGTTTGGATTTTGGTTCGGTTCATTGTATTTCCTTATCGGTTCGGTTCGGTTCGGTTTTCTGAAAAAACCAAACCGAACCGAACCACTTACACCCCTATAAATCACCACATTCATCTCCGTTTGCCATTAGGATTGGATCCATTCCGGGATAGGTTGCTTCCTATTTTGGAACTGAAAATTGGCTATGAAGTGTCAGTTCCACAAACTTAGAACCGTCCACTAGTTCCTAGACTTACTCAATAACCACATGGAGGTCGATTCAGGCGATTCCTCAATTAGTCTAATTCCTTTGCTCACTTCTATTTGCCACCATGAACAACTCGGCTGTTTAAAATGAGATAATGACATAAATAGTTCACGAATCTTGATTAGCTGTGCAGTATAGTTACTGAACTTTTAATTTATTCATAAATCCCTGAATCTTAGTCAAATGTATAATGTGGTCCGTGAGTTTTTAATTTGTTTAATTCAACTTAGTCCCTGAATTATGTGAAAACATTCAATGTTGTCTTTTCATTTATTCAAGTTGAATGACAATATTGAATATTTTCACATAGTTCAAACATGTACTAAAACTCTACGGATCATACTAAAAGTACATGAACTACTTTATATATTGGGTTGAAGTTCATGAATCGCATTAAATAAGATAAAAAATTTAATGACCACATTACACATCAAGCCGAGATTTATGGACTATTTGTGTTATTTTCCTACATCTCACGAAGCCTCTCCATCGGTTGAGGCGTAAATCCATACCGAGGTTACGTCTGTGGGTCTCGTCAATGGGGCCGGATCCAACACTCGTTCGGATCGAACCCGCAAGTATTCTTCTTCATTGGGCCTCGGAAGAGCCCATCACAAAGGCGACGAGTGGGCCTCAAGACGAGTCCAAGTCAACGGCTCCGACGAGAGAGAGAAAGGCTCAGAGAGCCGACCGCACCCGCAACCGTGGGATTGGAACGCCGACACGGAAATCGACTGCGTACGGTGGATTGCGATTCCGAAAGTGACGCGGGCCCGCATCCGGGAATGCATTGCTCCCTCCGCTCCCGCTCGAAACCAGCTGGAATCGTTAAAACGGTAGGGACTGAGTAGGAAAGAATTAAATGGTGATCGGGATCCATCGACGACTCGGAGGGCGGGGGCGTAGTTGACGAGGACGATGGAGTCGTCGTGGAAAACCGAGGCTTTGTCTAATAGCAGATGGTGGATGCCAAAATGATTCGGAAAGTGAGCGACGCGCCGCGTGTCACCAGTCGCAAACCAGATACTATGGAATTACGCAATTAGTTTTGAGAGAATAGTAAGAGGCTGGGAACATCTAGAATGCGACCCACCCGAATGTGAACGCTGTCCCTTCCCAACTCCCTCACGTATTGGGATCGGTAAAGCTCGTGTGGCTTGGAATGCTGAGAAATCCAAAAAGGGGGAAGGAAGGGAGGGAGGGAGGGAGGGAGGGAAGGGGGACGGCTGAACTTGGCTTTTAAACTTTGCGTGTCTATTCTACTTTGGGTGCTTCTTGACCTTTGATTTTTATAAGGCTGTATCACGTGGACTTTAGTAGGTTTTCAAAACACTCGAAGGTGAATAAATAAATGAGAGATTTGTCTAGAAGTGGGAGACCTTGCAATGTCACGTTTTGAATTCATTTATTGGTGGGGAAGAAAAATATCCATAAACTAATAAGAGATGCGAGACGTTCGAGCATCGAGACATTAAGATAAGGATTGCAACTTTAACTGAAGCACCTCACTAAAAGAGAGAAAATTATCTAAAAAGTCATAAATTTATTACACTTTTATCAATTTAATTCTAAATTTTTTCAATTTTTACCAATTAAGTTTATTCGGTTAATTTTAACCAAAAATTACTAGCATAGATAGCCAACGCTAATGTTGCACTTTTAAATAATATTTTAATAATATATTATAATTTTTTATGATTTTTTTCTTTTTACTTTTTCTTTACTTTATAAAAAAAAAAGATTTTTAGAGCTCTAGTTGGCAAGGGTTGTCGGCCGACGCTAATGTTGCACTTTTAAATAATATTTTAATAATATATTAGAATTTTTTATGATTTTTTCTTTTTACTTTTTCTTTACTTTATAAAAAAATTTTTAGAGCTCTAGTTGGCAAGGGTTGCCGGCCGACGCTAATGTTGCACTTTTTTAAATAATATTTTAATAATATATTAGAATTTTTTATGATTTCTTCTTTTTACTTTTTCTTTGCTTTTAAAAAAAAAAAGATTTTTAGAATTCTAGTTGGCAAGGGTTGCCGGCCGGCCCTCACTAGTTCAGAGCGAGGAAAGGAGGTTTTAAATGTAACCGTATCGTGAGCCAATGATCTTCCCGGCTTTTAAAACTTTGCCTGTATATTCTACTTTGGGTGCCGTGGATGCCTGCTCAACCTTTGATTTTTACGAGATTTATAAGGGTCTATCACGACTTTCAATTATTGATCTTTCTTTCGGATGATGATTCAAATGGGTGATGGTGAAGCTGACTTCCAACTTCAGTCCCTTCTACCGACCACAAAAAAAAAAAAAAAAAAAAAAAACTTGTCCTTCTGTACCAGTTGAAAGGTCAGCTCTTGAACTTTCTCTCCCCAACTGTCAAAGAATTATTAAAAAAAAAAAGGGAACAAAGTCATGTGAGAACATGCACGTACTGAAATGGATTGGTCGTATATTTTCTAGGGGCTTAGTATTTTTTTTTTTGTTATTAGATGAAAGTCCCGGAAAATTCAAAGAATATAAAGGACGTAAAATAATCGCTATACCAACCTCGCAGAGTAATTCGACTTTATCTATTTTACAGAAAACATAAAAATGACCATCTATAAAAATAATGAATAAACAAACGAAAAATATTTTAATTATTTATAAAAAAAATTATACATGAATTATTCTCGATAATGATAAATATTTTTTATCGATTAGTTATTTTAAATAACATAGGTGATAATATTTTTACTGAGAATGAAAATTCATTCTTTTCGCTTGAGACAAAATGACGGTCGCGTCGCTCTTTTGTCCATCCGGACAAAGAGAAACTCATGGTTCAAACGATTTAAGACGGGGATGTGAGAAGACGGGTCGTCTTCAAGAAGGGGGAAGTGGTCAAGAGATTCCACATTGAATACGTTCAGCTGGAAGGCTCTGACCAATCTCTCCAACTCTCCTAAAAGGCGAATGTGGCCCGGTCACCTTCCTCTGAAACATCCTGAAGACTTCCCACGCTTTCGTCCCCTCCCTCCCATCCCTCCCTCCCTATCCATAATTTTAGCCGTCGTTTCGGAGGATACAGCAGCCAAGGTTTGGTTTGATTCTTCTCTTTCTTGGCAACTGCTCGTGCTTCGCTGGAGTTTGGCATGCGCTCTTTTTATTTTTTCCATAGCTTCTGAGAGTTCTTGAAGAAGGGTAGTTCCCATTTTTGAATCTTGTTGTCCGTTTTCGGTTTAGCTTGGCTCTGCAGTAAGGAGGGGAGCATCAGGATTGAGCCTAATCTCGTTGGTTGTAAGTTCTAGAAAACTGGGTATCCGAGCTTGTGCTTGCCTTTCTGTCGCGTCCTCATTTGTTCATCGTTCTTCAGCTTCGTGTTCACCTCCTGCTTGTAGACATTCCTTAGGGATGAAATGATTGGGGATCACTTAGAATTCATTCATCCTGAAGGAACTATCGTGCTGAGCAATTTGTCTTTTTGTTTTGATAACTTGTGGTTGATGATGGTAATGATGAGGGATTGAGGGTAGATGAGATGCTGGGGAATTAATATTTACATTAACAGAGTCGTGGAATCTTGATCGTTGCTGTATTAGGCTGATGTATGCGTGTTGGTTTTGTTTTCACTTTTTTATCGGGTTTCAGAGTGGAAGACTTACGCTGATGTCCGGTCGGTCTCACAATAAGGCGTCTTTGAAGATATCGGCTTAATTTTTCAGTGGAGATATCAATTCGCATAGAACAAGCCAACCTGATGCCTTGTTTTCCTTCACCTTTCAAGTGCTACATAGCTTCCTTATTTAAACTAAGGAGAGAGGTCGATGACGGTATGGCTACCCTCTTTTCATACTGATGCCACAAGTAATCCTAGTCTATGTTATATAATTGCGAAATTAAAAAAAAAGAAAGTGTTTCTGTTGGATTTCCTATGTGTGATGCGATGATGTAAAATCTCGGTTAGATTCATTCCTTTCCATAATTGGCTTGTCAGATCTTAGAACTATTATCTTGGAGCATCAGTCAGGTTACTTTATGCATTCTGTCAACCTTCAAATTCATGAGAAAGCTTCTGATTGATTCTCTCACATGTACAGAGGTTTCGGGAATCCAAAATACAAAATTGTTTAAGTATAAAGACTTGGTCAAAGCGACCGAAGATTTTAGTCGATCCAACAAAATCGGTCATGGGGGTTTTGGTTCTGTCTACAAGGTAGTGGAGCCATATCTTGGTGTCTTTTTCAATAGTCTTGGTTCTCTTTTTTCTTCCAAGGATAAGAGTAGCATAACTGGGCAATAATTGGAAATTTTCAACTTGTGTGAACAGGGTGAACTTGAAGATGGCACCTTGGTTGCCGTGAAGGTATTATCGGCCGAATCGAGTCAAGGAGTGCGGGAATTCTTGACAGAGATAAACATGATTGCAAATATAGAGCACCCTAACCTAGTTAAGTTGCACGGTTGCTGTGTGGAAGGAGGGCATAGGATCCTGGTATATGGCTATCTCGAGAACAATAGCCTCGCACAAACACTTCTCGGTGAGTTTACATTTGCATATATACTTCTGCCATTAGCTGCGGCGGTGTGACATTTTTCTTTCCTTCATAGGCGGTTCCCACAGCAGCATCCAATTTCAATGGCCTGCACGACGTAAGATTTGCATAGGCGTGGCAAAAGGGCTAGCATTCCTCCATGAGGAAGCCCAACCTCCGATTATCCATAGAGATATAAAAGCAAGCAATATCCTGCTAGATCGTCAGCTGGAGCCGATAATTTCAGATTTTGGTCTCGCAAAACTTTTTCCGAACAACATGACTCATGTCAGCACCCGTGTTGCCGGAACAGTGTAAATCACGAACTTGTCAATTCCTCCTGTCAGTATATAGTTGAATCTTTCAGAAAATTTTCGTGACTTATTTGCCCCAGTTTAGAACTGCCGCTTCATCTGCTGAATAAGCATTCAAGTTCTCCTTTGTCACTTGTGTATATTCTCTGTTGGTTTGACCTGAATTTCTTGGTGAGATTGCACTGGAGATGTTGACTTATGTAGTAGTGCTGGGTATTTGGGCCCAAGGAAAGTAATTTTAGAAACTCCAATCAAGCTTCTGGAAATATGTTTTCAAATCATGACTGAATGCATATACTCTTCGATATTTGATCCTGATTTCTCTCTTTCCGCAACTCCTGTTTTTGTTTTTATCTTTGTTCTTGGTCAATAACATGGTTCTGCCTATGTTGTTGATGTAGGGGTTATCTAGCACCAGAGTATGCAATGCGAGGTCAGTTGACAAATAAAGCAGATATATACAGTTTCGGCATACTGCTTTTGGAAATTGTTAGTGGGAGATTCAACACAAACAGTAAATTACCGGCTGAAGAACGATATCTTCT
This sequence comes from Corymbia calophylla, assembly GCA_014182845.1. NCBI lineage: Eukaryota > Viridiplantae > Streptophyta > Magnoliopsida > Myrtales > Myrtaceae > Corymbia > Corymbia calophylla. The sequence continues at coordinate 26,502,491 of CM024698.1, read as the reverse complement.
TGATTTGGTAATTTCTCATCCTGTAGATTCCTATAACTGGAAGCTTATTCATATCCCTGAATCCTAAGGATTCCCCTTTTATTAATATCTGAAAATCAATTTTATCGTATGTAGAAAGCAAAGAGAATTTCCTCCTCATTATATTCCAATCCTGGCCAAGTGCTTCACAGAAATTGCCCATGTCCTGTACCAAGTTATACGGCACAATACAAACTTTGAATCTCCTGAAGCTGCCAGTTAGAGGGACAAATTCCGTCTATGTGATAATTTAGTTGTCTTACTTTCATGGATGCTAATGTGTGCAGACTCGTACAAACCAACTGCATTGTTTGGTTAAGCAGAATCATTTACCAAGGACTGATTGCAGTTCTTTAATGATAGGCACGTATGTTGCCCATGAATCTTTCTTTCTCCGTTTTGTTCTACTGATTTTTCTTCTCTTCTTTGTTCTCATATTCTTTTTCCAGTCTTCTCTGCTCTCTCTTGTGAATCTCGGCCGTCTTAAATTATCATTGTACTCAGGAGAGAAATCTATCGCCCATCCGCATTACCAACATGTTTCTCTGAAGTTAGAGCTCTGTACTATGAAAACCTAGCATTACTCCATGTACACTGTGTTGTAGGCATGGAAGCTGCACGAGAAAGGGGAGCTAATGAGCTTAGTGGACGCATTTCTGGAGGGAGAAGATCATAGGGAAGAGGCATGCCTATACATGAAGATTGGTCTTCTCTGCGCACAGGGTTTATCAAGGCTTCGACCATCCATGTCGACTGTCGTGAAGATGCTGATGGGCTTTGTTGAGGTTAATGACAGTGAGATATCGAAACCTGGGTCACTCACAGATTTCATGAGTCTAATTGCTGAGGAAGGTCCGAAAGGTCACTCAAAGGATTCATCTTCCATTGCATCTGGGGAATCAAGCGGGCCAGACAAATCATCTTTGTGGTCGAAAGACACGCCCATCTCATGTGCTACGATGACCTTCAATTCTATTTATGATAGGACCATTTGAACTGCGGTGTAGGTTTTGCACGTAAACGTAGAATAGATATTTGAGAAACTTTGCTGTATTGAGGTTCGTTGTACATAGTATTCTGGCTTGGTTAGGTATTCAAGTTGCCTTTTCTTTTTCCGAAAGTTCCGTGCTTCTTTTCTTAAATGGGCTTCGTCTGTGAGCACAATCTAACAAGCTATAATTTATCCAACTTCGGAAATGAGCAGTCAGCTTCGTTGTCGAAGCAGAGCAAGCGTTGGAAACAGTACTTCTCCCGATCTCCAAGTATGGGATGTGGACAATATGGATAGCATATGCATCTCTAGTAGAATTGAGGTGACAGCTCAGCTCATACGTCAGGGGTTTGCCCTCAAAGATTTGTACTGTGACCTTAGAAGGTATTGTTAAAAGATCATCGATAGGGTTCTTTCTGTGTGGTGTGCTAAAATCTCGGAGTGAAATTGTATTCGATATAAAATTTTAGCGAGTTCATTCCATGCTTAGCTGTGTGCTTGTGCCAACTTACCACCATGCACGATTGAAGATGGAATAATTTGCCTGAAGAATAATTCATATCGAGTTTATGCACTAATTTGAATCATACAGGGCAAGCTTTTACTTATGTCGAGTTTATCAAACATCTCAACATGTGGCTACAAATATCATGAACAATTTGATAGGACTTGTAACAAGAAAGAATGGCTAGAAAACAATCTCTTCTTAATATAACTAGTTTCTTGTCCTATAGCATCTGTACCACAAGATGAGGAGACAAAGGACTCTGTAGCCGACAATGAAACTGCACATCACAGCTATGTTGGTCCACTTCTCTGATTGATTTAAGCCTTGCTGTCTCAGGAAACCACTTCCATATAAGCTGCATTCTCCATTCTCAAACTCTAAGCACATGTTTCTCCCTTCCTGACCACCATATTCATTTAGTATGAAACACTCAAATGGGTACTTAAACAAGCTCATGTAATGCATGAAAATCCAGTATCTAGGGATTTTCTCCTTCGATATGAAATAGCCGGAGAACAGGAAGAAAGATCCCATCAATCCAGCGATAATTGACGTCCCCATGATGAAATTTGGCACGAGAGCGCTGAAACAAGCTACGAAAGAATTGGACATCAAGAGAACCAACCAAACCACGAGCGCGAAGTAGAAAAATGCATCTGCACTTCTCTGAAATCCGACCAGCCAATAGACTGGGATCGAGTAGAGGAAACCCACCATCAAAAGAAATGGAAGGAAGACGATGATATTTGCGACAACATAAGAGGATACCCTGTAAGCTCCTCTTGAAGTCTCCCTCATCAGAATTCTTCTTTCTTGCAGGTAAATGGGTAGGCCTTCCGTTGTGGAAGAGAGCAAGAAGGTTAGGCTGAAGGCAAAAACCCGAGCCGAGTTTGTAGAGCAACTTCTCCTAGATTGTCCCCGACGTTAAGAAAAATGGTGCCGAGCACAAACCCAGCCACAAGGGCCTGTATTACCCTTGTGGCAAAGAGCTGCTTCGTCCTGAAAATGTTCCTGCAAAATCTTTGCCCCAGTATTAGAATCTCTCTGAACCAAGAGTTCGGATACGAGAATAGCTTCTCTTTTCCTTTATAGGACCACACAATCCCGGTTTCTAGTGCCTTGTTTTCATGACCGTCTTTAGCATTGTCTTGGAGATAATGAAGGTTGTTGTGAGCTTCCACACCCAAGTATTCTATACCATCAATGGCATATTCAAGCACATTGACATGGCACGGCATGCCCAAACCAGCGAATCTAAGCTTCTCTTCCAGAAGAGACAGAGGACCATTATGGATAACAAATCCACCCGAAAGCAAAACAACTCGATCAAACAGCTCAAGGATTCGATACCCAGGTTGGTGGATGGTTAATATGATAGTCTTACCTTGATAAACTGCCATGAACTTGAGCATCTTCACAACATGAAGAGCCGCGGCTGAATCCAGTCCTGATGTCGGTTCATCGATCAAGATCACTGCCGGGTCGTGGACTAGTTCCACCCCAATCGACACCCTACGCTTTTCCCCGCCCGAGATCCCTCTGTTGGATGACTTACCACCTATTCTCGTTCTTGCAACATGATCCAAGCCAAGCTCCTTCATTAGTGCCCTCACTCTGGCGACAGCCTCTTTTCTGCCTCCATGAAGCCTGAAAAGCGCGCTATACATGAGCGTTTCCTCGACAGTCAGCGAAGGAAACAGCGTGTCATCTTGGGGAACGTAACCGGATAACCTCTGAAAGCTCTTGGGATCGATCGGCTGATTGTTAACCAGAACTTCCCCAGACACTCGGCCCCGTGAAATTTTCCCGCCTAGGACTTCAAGCAAGGTGGTCTTGCCAGCCCCACTAGGGCCAGCAATGGCAGTGATCTCCGCAGGCCTTGCCTCACAGTTCACATCCTTCAAAATGAACTTTGCACTCGAGTTTCGGTTCTTGTTGCCAAAGAGCCAAGAGAACTCATCAAACTTGGTGCCCAGTTTGCAGGACAAATTCTTTGTCTCCAACTTGTATGAAACTGTCCAGTCACCGGAATCCGGCGCCGACAATGGCAATTCCATCGAAGTAGTCGAAAGATTGGGGGGGCATGAAGGGGCAAAAGAGGAGGAATCTTGGGAAAATTTGATTGAGTGGGATAATGTAAGAGGATGAATAGAAGAAGATGAGCTAACACAACCAAACTAATTGCTATATGGCACACGTCAAGCCAAGTAAGGGGTTGGCATGCAACAATAGAGGCGGCATGCGGCTTGCCTTCAGTTTGTATTATAATTGCTATGCAAAATCTGGGACCTTTGGTGGGTCGGAAGGTGGTGGAGACTCTAAGTGCACTGGAAGAAGAAAAGGCAGGGCAACTGTGGGGTGCCTTTTCGGGTGAACAAAAAGATTGACCGTCTAGTGTTGGCGTTAGCTGTCGAGCTATCTTCCCTGTTATGACAAGCAAGTGGTTGGAAGACACCTACGGTTGAGAGGCATGCCCTGGACTTCTTTTCTTGTTTGGTTAAACAAGGCCAAAAAAATCAACACAAGAAAAGACAAATCAGCTTAAGTGCTAGCAAGGAATAAAATTTCCGTGCAAATGTGAGGCACATTTGACCTGGGACGGGAGCCAGTGCAATGTGCATCATATCCAATCACCGAGGCACCGATGGGTCCATGTAACACCGGGAGGCCGGGAGAGAAAACTGGGAACATCTTTCAGCTACATAATTTTAGGGAACATTCACAAAAATATGATGGATATAATAAAAAATGGGGGCAATCATTAGGTGTATGAAATTGCGCGGACATAGTCGTTCATAGGATAAAAGACATGCAGTGAAGGAAGGGGTCTTAAATATATGGGGGAATTGGACGATCGATTGATCTCGATGAAGCGCGTTCTCACCCAGGGAGAGAACTTCGTGTCCGCACATGGATCGGGTTCGCATGGGCCCATAACTAATGGGATAACGGGAAATTACAGATGGTTCTCTCTTACCCTTCGCAATCATACCAAGATTAACTCGTCAAATGAACAGCCTGCACGTGGCTTGGTTACAAACGTAACCGCATGCGTGGTTCTATGCTGCTTGTCGACACCGCGGATGCACACGTTCGGAGAATTCTCATTTGCTTCTGAATTCTACTTCGACGTATGAATTTCCTTTTTAAATTTAAAAATATATATATAAAATCCAAGTCTGTCTTGTCGACACATGAATATCCAAGAAGTGTGAGTACTTTGGAAAAATATTATTATAAGGTTAAAAACACAAACTCACCTTAAATAGGCCTAATTGCAAATTGTTCCCCTAATGGTAGTGGCGCACTGCATTTTCAAAAACATTTTGTCAACTAGAGCTAGTCCATCTATAACGTTAATATACTGAATTGAAGAGAAGTAGATGTGGATTATAGAGACACAACTCATCATATCGACAAGTTTGTTCGTCCTGAATTGCTTGCGCTTTCTGGCATTTAATTTATAAGCCACAGCACGAACAAGTTTTGAATAAATTCTGAAGGCCGCTCAGCTTCACCAGCTGGTTCTTTCTCCAGCTCCGCAGCAAAGGATGCTGCATCTCGCTGCAAGCACAGTGGAGGACACAAGGATGCGCATAGAGAGAGAGAGAGAGAGAGAGAGAGATGACAAGACAATTCCATAGCGCACATAATAGATGACAAACACCAGGAATGGAGCCAGGCAACCGGATGTGCCCCGGTAACAGGAGAAGCTTGCCTTTGTTTACTCAGGTGACCTCCAGCTAGTGATGATGTCGAACACATCCCCGTCACCTGCTTACAATTATTCAAACCAAATTAGTGACAAAATGTAAAGTACTTAAAAACCCACAGGCAACTTCCTTTATTGGATTAGAGAATGATGTAATCAACAGATTCCAAGATCCAGCTTTACAACTGATAAAAAAGACACTAAATGTTAACCACAAAGTAATTACATCTAGCCTAGCTTGTGACTTCCCAAGGAACATAGGCATAATAAAAGAATCAGAATAACTGAAATCTAGTGAGACCCAATCAGCTGAGGCATGAGCAAGTCTGTTTACATCTCGATTCTCAGGTCAACCGGTCAAATTTCCAGCTCAAGCGTCAGCTGGTAAAATCAGCAACAATAACAAATAACACCTGGCACAAAGTGATTGCATTATGCAACATAATCTATAGCTGGAATGGGCAGATTCTTCATTATTAAGAAAATGATCACCTTTCTTTTGATAATCATGTTTCATCAAGACAGGACACACAGCAATTGTGCATGATAGCCCACAGACTTCACTTCTCAGTGGATGAATGAACTGAAGATGGCATGAGAAAAGCCTCTAAGTTGGGAACTTTGCTTTGATTTTTGGCCACTTGTATCTGATCAGCCAGTGAAAGTTCCCTTTGTGCCTTTTCTCTCTTGATATGCTCTAAATCCAGTTTCTCCCAGGCTGGAATATTAGCAAGAACAGCATCCCCTTGACCCGTGACTTGGACAACCTTTAAGGATCTCTTTCGGTTAATCTAAAAATAAAACATAAAAATGTAATCAGCCTAACACAGTTTTGAGGAACAAAAAGATTGGTTTGTCAGAAAGGAAATCTCTGTCAAAGAAAAGCATAGGACCAACAGACACATTAATGTTGAGAATGAACTGCGGAGCTACAAAAGTTATGGTCACAGCTGACGTAAAGAGGTCCAAAGCATCAAATGCAGGGTTGTTCTCTTAGAGTGCACACAAAACTGCACTTACCTTCAGCAATTTCTTCTTAAGCTTCATCCCTCGAGCAGCTGCTAAGTCATCTTTCTTCTTCTTCTTTGTTTTTCTGCACAATATTCTTTTCATCTTTCCTCGCTCTTTTGCTTTTTCCTCCCTTTCTTTTCTCTTCTGAGCAAACCTAGCCATCTTTTCTGCTTTTACCTCTGCTACTTTATGAGCCCTCCTCATCTTTGCCATATTTTTAGCTCTTTCCTTTTCAGCAAGCCGATGAAGATGTTGGAGATCGATTTCATGCTTTATTTTGTCATAGCTATCCCAGTCCAGTTCTCTCTGATCACTCCATCCTGTCTTAGCTGCCTCTGCTATGTTATTTGCCCATGATGAGAAGAATTTCTCTTTCAACCTTTTACACTTTAAACGTTCTTTCCAAATGCGTCGAAGTGAAGAGCCAATCTTTGCTTTGATCAAATCACTGTAAAATAATCAGACCAATTCTGAGCTGATTTTCCCCCACAAATAGTTAATAAGGACTCTTAGACATTTAAAAATAAGAATAAGGTCCTTCGATTGTAGTAATATTATCAGTCACGCAAACTACTTTATTGCCACTGGCATAAGCAATTACAGATCACAGTAATATATCTATGTTTCTAATATATTATACATGTGTAGATCACAATAACCACCGATGTCAAGTGATTCTGATTGTTCATAAGATACACTGCTATTCTGAACAAAATAATTTTATTTCTCAAGGAAGTTATTCTCACATTTGGTCACCGTAAACTTTACTACAGGTAACAAATGCTGCACTCTGCACCAAGATTTGTCCGTATGTTGATTCAATTACTGCAGGACATCATCTTCTACAAATACTGGAATATGGATCTACTCGCTAATCTCCTCCTACAACTTATAAAGTCAAGCCCATCTCATTTTTCAGTTCACTAAAATAAGCATTCAGTTGTGTCCATGTACTCCGATCTCAGTATCGTGGTCTGTGGAATGACTTATAAAGAGTGCACTCACTGGTTTTTGTGATAAAGTGAAATTCGCTTCATTGAAATAGTTGGATCATTGGATAGACTGTTCAAACACAGAAGACACGAATTACCTGTGAGTACGGGGATGTTCAGCCATCTTCTGCCTGATCTGGAAATAGCAACTGGAAAAGGAGTTAGATGAAAAGGCGGTAATTCTGGCAGAATTAAGTCTTGTGAGGCTTTCAATATTAACAACAAATGGTGAATCAAGAAGAGGGATAATTAGGTGTATAGATGCTTGTCTCCAGCAACAAAGCAGGTGTAGTTCTATAATAAAGTCTGCAAGAATGTATAGCAGTAATGCAGGAGTCACTATGTGAGATTACGCCAATCATCTTTCTGTTAGTCAAAATGAAAAATTGCTTGCTGGCAAATTCCAACAATTCTAAGAAAACGTGAGCCCAAATCAATCTTACATGACTTCACCTTGGGATCTCTCAGTGCTTCAATTGTTCTCTGCTTTATTCGCTTTCGAGTCTCTGCACAATGTAAGAGATATCTAACTCCAAATGTTCCATTATATGGAGGTTTGTGATTCCCAAAGAAGAGATTTACCTTCACTATGTCTTCTGCCAACATTCCACGGCACTTTCCCTTTGTTGGCTTCCCCAATTTTTCTCCTTCTCTCAAGTTCCTTATAACTCTTGTCATTAACACATCCTGAGGGGACAATCTCGCTATTTAGTTTTACTTCCTTGCATTTATTATCAGGAGCACCTGCCATGACCTCCGACCAGTCACATTCCCGCAATCCAGATGTCTCTCCCGGATCAATCCTTGTCTTCGATGATCCAAAGGGGTCAAGAATGGTGGTGGAACAAATCGCGGCAAAGGAAGGTGAGTTGTGCCGCTTTGAACAGATGAACCACATGAATTTGATGTCCGTAGCATGCCCAGCAAGTGGGCACGGAAGATGGTTCCGATCACAGTGGAGGGCTGGGCATGGGACTGCCAATTTTCTGAGGGTTCCACAACGCCACGTTAATACAGCGGTATCCGATTACCAGATAAAAGGGCAAAAAAGTTTAGCCTATCGCAAATAAAACCAAAACGCCACATCGTGTAGCATTAATTCGATGTGGGAAAACGATGATTCTATTGCAGACGAAGCCAGCACAACGATCAATCAAACTCAGCTACAAATGCGACACTAACCAACACTGACGAGCGCCGGATTAAACCGTGAGATCTTTAAAATGAAGCCAAAATGTAACAGCAAAAGCAAGCTTGATAAGCGAGACGCGGCTCGGCTCGATGTTCTCAGAGTGCGCCGCGATGCACGCGCTCACATCGAGGAAAATACCCAATTCGATCGGCTCAGCGCCCGAATTTGATCAGCAGAGAGCTATCCAGGCTCAGCTCGACGGAATGGGCGACGGATTATGCTCCAACTCCAGACTCTAGTCTCTTCGAATCAAAATTCTACGGAGACGAGGCAGCACAGAGAGAGAGAGAGAGAGAGAGAGGAGGCTTACGAGTGGAGAAGCGGCATTGTGCCGCGCAGGAGGGAGTTCAGGCGACGTTGAATTGATGCGAGTTCGTCGACGACGGCGCGCTGAGCACGGCTTCCTTCCTCCGTCGCGCGGAGGCCCCAGAGAAGTGGGTGTAGCGGGAAAGGGCAAATTTTATTGGAGGAGTCCCGACCGTTTGGATATGACGACAGGTTCCGGGTCACGGGTCTTAACCGGACCCCCGAGAAATGATCGACCTTTCCAAAGCAAAAAAATCTTTACTCGAAATTCAACGTTATCTCTTTTCATTTTGGACCCCCGCCCCTAAAAGAAGAGAAAATTACCCATTTTCATGATTTTCTTACATGAGTGACAGCTTTTATTTTATTATTAAAATAATAGTTTGTTCTACATTAAAAAATTAAATAATAAATAATTATAAATTCTTATAAAACATGCTCATTCAAGTGACTTATAATAAATTGTTATTTTTTTAGTAACTTAAAGAGTATTATGCTATCAAAGGCCTTTTTATATTAGCTCTATTGTGATTGAAAATGTTTGTTATACTTGTGCTTGTATTTCTTTTTCATGAAAATGCTGATGTGGTTCATGTGATGTCAATTAATGTAGTGTGGCAATTAGGGATCTAAGACATCTTTTAGAAAAAAATTGAAGGGTAATGGTCGCTTGCTCGATTATACCAATCACGGTGAGTTGGGGTCAAGGTGGCCACTCACTTAAGGGCAACATACACCGCGAATGTTGGTTGGGGGGTTCTTAGATCCAAAAGAGATAAAATTTATGAGTTGATAAGTTGAAACTTACTTAAGATTTAGATGAGAGTCAATCACTATACATGAGAGAGATTGCGAGGCTCATGGTGATGGTAATCATCACTTGTAATGGTTTGCCGTCTCATTCACCTAAGGCTGCAATAATTACCACAACCATCACAATTGGTAATAGTTGTGCGGTGATTGAGGATGCTAGATAGATTTAAGGCAGGGAGAGCCAAACTTTTAGAAATCGTTAAGCTAAACTTTTCTATAACACACACGTATATATATGGTAATTTTTATTAACCTTCACTATATTTTCAAGGCCGTGCGCTCTCCCCTCCAAAACACTCCTCTACACAATGTTATGACTATATTCCCTCTGATGTCTGATAAAAAAAGGTATTCCCATTTATGGGTCCCATTTTCATCGTTCTCGGCTACTGTTCTAAGAAAGTATTCATTTTTTCTGTCGTTTCCCTTTTATAATACTAATCTTCTACTTCTTTTCTTGTGGGTGGCATGTCCACTTTCCCTCCATCATCGATCGAGCGTGGAAGTCTCCATTTCTCTGCCTCTCTATTGCTCCGTGGTTACATGAGAAAGAGCGGAGAGGAGGAAGGAGATGATGGTAAAGTGAATGTGAGACCTACATGGGAAAAAAAAAAGAAATCAATAAAAAGACACAAAAATATATAAGAAAAAGCAATTAAAAATTTTAAATTATGTTAATTATAACAGATTTACCTCGAATTTTTTTATTATATAAAAAATCAAAAATTTATATATATATATGTGATAAATTTATCCCAAAATTTTCATAACATAAAAAACTTAAATTTATATTCAAATTTTAAATTTTAAATATGATGGAGATTTTAGGTTATGTATTAATTTAAGGTAGATGTGTCTCATATGAGATAATAATTTAGAGTTTTTGATTTTTAATTTTGTCAATTTTAGCTGAAGATCCAAAGATATTTCTTTTTCTTGTGGGGGTCCCGCGAGAACGGACGATGCACGCCCCATGCGCTGATGACGCGGCGCACCCAAATCGCGCCGCCTTTGCAATATCTTCTCCCAAATCAAATCACTGAGAATGATTTTTTTTAACGACTCCTGCATGCTTCCTCGAAATCTAATTTTCCTTCTCGAGAAAGCCCCTCGCCTCTTCCTCTCTCCTTCCTCTCTCTCTCTCTCTCTCTCCCCTTCTCCACTTCCTCGCTCGGCTCATATCAGAGCGGAAACATCGTTCACGGAGCTTCAACAAGATCGATCGCGCAGAGCAACCTGAACACCTACAGTCGCCATGAGTCCTCTCAGCTTCGACGGACGCCGTCATTTGACCAAGAGGCGCCACAGCTACGACGTGTTCCTCAGCTTCAGGGGCGAGGACACGCGCCGCACCTTCGTCGGCCACCTCCGCCACGCCCTGCACCAGAAGGGCGTCCACGTCTTCGTCGACGACGACGGCCTCGCCAAGGGGGACGAGATCTCCCCCGCCCTCGAGCGGGCCATCGAGGAGTCCCGGGTCTCCGTCGTCGTGCTCTCCGAGAACTACGCCGGCTCCGCCTGGTGCTTGAACGAGCTCGCCAAGATCGTCGAGTGCAGCAGCCTCGACAGGAAGATGATCGAGCCGGTGTTCTACGGCGTGGATCCTTCGGACGTGAGGAACCGAAGAGGCGCCATCGGCGCGGCGTTCGAGAAGCACGAGCGGAGATTAGGCGAGAACGCGGAGCTGGTCAAGAAATGGAGGGAGGCGATGACGAGCGTCGGCAACCTTTCCGGCTGGACATTGAAGGATAATGAGTAATCTCAATCCTGACTTTTTAATTCTGGCATGATTATTCTGTTGTCGTTTAAGAACTATTCACTAGGCAATTCGAGATCGATTAGATCAAGACGTGTATCGGTAACGATTGGCTCCATCAACGAGGACGAATGCTTTCGCATAACGTCATTCACGTTAGAAATTATGGGAGTGTTAATAGTTGCGATTCTTCTGTGTACCTACTTTCCATCTTTACCTTATTGTTCAGAGTTTCACCGTTCACGCTTGTCTTAGATGAAGTCTGTTTAAACTACTATCTGTGTCTGTTCCAATTAAAAGATTTTTGATAAATAACGAAGTAGCATAATGACGGACAATTATATGCTGGAGGTAAATGATATATTCCTTAAAAAAAAATTCAACTCACTTCGATGGCTTTGGCAGGTGTGAATCGACATTGATTCAGTCAGTCGTCAAAGACGTACTGGGTAAGCTGCATCGCAAAGCTCTGCATGTTGCTGACTTTCCAGTTAGTTTGCAACCTCATGTCGATCTGGTTCATTCAACGTTAAAGTGGAACAGTGCGGTAGGGCTCTGTGGGATAGGTGGCGTAGGCAAGACGACTGTTGCTAAAGCTGTGTATAACCTTATTGCCGATCAATTTGAAGGCCATTGCTTCCTCGCTAACGTTGGTGAAAATTCCAAGCTCGGGGGCCTATCCCGATTACAAGAAGCTCTTCTTCATGAAACACTGATGGGTGCCAACTTGAAGATTCACAATGTTGATCAAGGCATTTACACTATAAGGGGTAGGCTTGGCCAAAAAAAGGTTCTTGTCATAGTTGATAATGTGGATCACTTGGATCAACTGAGGAAACTAGTAGGTGGACCCGACTGGTTCGGTCCAGGAAGTAGAATCATTGTCACAACCAGAGACGAGCATTTATTGGTAGCTCACAGCATTCCTTGGACACATAAAATCAGTTGTTTACATGATCAGGATGCTCTTCGGCTCTTCTGTTGGAATGCTTTTAGGGAAACCCATCCTCGAATTGGCTATGAGAACCTCTCGTATATCTTGATAAATTATGCTAAGGGACTACCGTTAGCCCTCATAGTACTAGGTTCTCTTTTGCGAGGTAGAAACATATCTGAATGGGAGAGCTCACTGGACAAATTGAGAAGAATTCCCAATGAAGAGATCTTCAACGTACTTAAAATTAGTTTTGATGGATTAGAGGAACACGAGAAGGCCATTTTCCTTCATATTGCTTGTTTCTTACAGGGGAAGAGTAAAGACTACATCATGAAAATTTTAGGTGTGTGCGGATTCGATTCTGTAATTGGGATACAGATTCTCAGAGAGAGGTCTCTTGTTAGTGTTGAGTATGGTGTGATACAGATGCATGATTTGCTTCAGCTAATGGGATGGGAAATCGTTCGCCAAGAGTCTATTAGGGAGCCTGGACAACGCAGCAGGTTGTGGTCAACTGATGATGTGCTCTACCTTCTGAGTAACAGTTTGGTGGGTTCCTGCATAGGTCCTTACGTGAAACATATATTTTCTGGTTATATTGATGGTTCCACTTTTCTTCGTAGGTTTAGTACAGGCCTTGTTACTTAAAAAGTGATTTCTTTTGGGTCTGGGTATCAGTTTGATGACTTTAGGAATTTAACTTTGCTTTTCAGGGGACAAATGCAATTGAAGGCATAGTTATAGATTTACCCGTACCTGAAGAGGTGCACTTGAGTGACAGCGCCTTCGCAAATATGACGAGTCTTAGACTGCTTGTAATGCATGGTGTAATCTTTTCTGGTGCTCCTCTCCGACTTCCTTCTGGGCTAAGGTGGATTGAGTTGACTGGATGTTCTATTCCATCACTTGAATTTAGTTATGGCCTGAAGAAACTTAAGGAAGTTAATCTGCGGGGCAGCAACATCAAAAGGCTGGGAGAGGGATTCCAGGTACAAATAGCCTTTGCTTTTACAAAATGATTCTTCTCCTTTTGCTCTCAATCAAGCAGTGTCAGTCACTCACTTTTCTCCTTTTTTGGCAGAATTTCAAGGATCTGAAATGCATAAATTTTGCAGATTGTGGACGATTAATTGAAATCCCTGATTTTTCAACTGCACAAAGTCTTGAAACATTAATTCTTAGTGGCTGTAGTGCCCTAACTAAAGTTCATGAGTCGGTTGGATTTCTTCTAAAGCTCATCACTTTGGACCTACATTCTTGCTCTAACCTCAGCAGTTTTCCTTCCATCATCAAATTAAAATCTCTTAAAACTTTTTTCTTAAGTGGGTGTACCAAGCTAAAAACATTTCCTTGTGTCGGTGAAGACATGCCATGTCTATCTGATCTTTGCCTGGAAAAGTCCGGCATAGAGGAGCTCCCTTCATCTCTTGAACGTCTGGTCAATCTTGAAGCCATATTCTTGGATGGATGCAGAAACCTCACCAGTCTTCCACCAAGCGTTTATAAGTTGGATTGCCTTCACCTGCTTTATATGAGTAATTGCTCAAAACTTGGTAAATTTCCTGAGCTCATTGAAGTTGTAGACTCAATATGTTTACCTTATCACTGCTCTTCGTCGAGGTCTGCAAATCTCATGGAGCTCGTTCTAAGAAATTGCAATTTAAGAAATGTAGATAACCTATTGGCTCCACAAAGCTTCACTACGTTGAGAGGATTAGATCTTTCTGAGAACCCTTTTGTTTGCCTTCCTGTGAGCATTGGGAGACTCTTTCACTTGGACTGGCTTTGCTTAGAGCGTTGTGGACAACTTCGAACAATTTCACAGTTGCCACCAAACATCAAGTATCTGTATGTAAGTGGATGCAAGTTTCTGAGAAAGTTTTTGTGCTTGTCCAGAGTATCTGTATCTGACATGAACCAGTTGCCACTCCTTGAATTGATCGACTTCTCTAATTGCCATAGCATGACTTGGTTTGCTGATGGACCATCAGCTGAGGTACTCTCTCTCTCTCTCTCTCTCTCTCTCTCTCTCTCTCTCTCTCTCTCTCATGCGCTTATGAAGTGAGAATGGTGGTGCATTAAGAGATTGGAGTTGGGTTGCAGGACTTGGGGATGACCTCGGTTAACATATATTTTCCAGGAAGTGAAATTCCTGAGTGGTTTAGCCATCGAAGTGACGAGTGCTCAATATGTTTTCAAGTGCCATTGGATAGGTTTTGGAATTTCAAGTCCCTCATGCTTTGTGTCATCTTCGGACTGGAGGAAAGTCTCACCCAAGGACGGGGGATGCTGGATGGTACCATAGACTATAACTACTCTATCCTTGTCAACGGTCGATGCATTATGAATGATCAATGTCACATGCATTGCATTGACTCAGATCACTTGTGGCTCTTCTATGGTTCGCAACATTTCCTTTGGTCCCATCAGATGCTCGGAGATCAGCTGCATGATTCAGTGAGCTTGATGTTTTCAGTAGGAGTTGACAGAGCGCCCTTCAATGTAGTCTTGAAGAGTTGTGGGGTACATCTAGTATAACACAGATGAAAGTTGAGAAGCATGTTTAGCCTTCACTGGACGCATCTGATGAATGGTGAGACAGTCCATGGATTTATTTAGAAAGAGAAATCCTCTTGATGATGATAATGGAAGCGACTGGAGTATAAAGCAAAAGAGCATCAGCGAGAGTCCCTCTCTCTCTGATCTAGTTGCTGTTTTCTATCAGTTTGTCTTCTAAAATTGAGTGGATGCTGCGGTTACCACACAGTCTGCTCCATTTTGTGCCCCCATGATGTAGGCTGGGCTTGATCCTTCTCAACTACTAATTATCTGAGTGAAATCGACCAATCGTCTTTCCTGAATGTCATTTCTAGTGCTGAATCTGTTTCTTGATCAACTCTTGAGCTTTTGAAGTCATGGTGTGCAATCGAAGTGTGGACAGTCCGAGGTTTGGAAAGTGAAGTTCCCATTATGCTAGAGCTCTCAAGTACTGCGTTGATAGTTAACATATCCGGCTTGTTGACTGCCAGTGAATTAGAACAGTGATTTCTGGCAGCCTCGCTCTGGTTGCAGATCCTTGCCATGGAACGTGAGTCTCTGATCATGACCATGAATTTCTGTCCGATGCAGACCATAACATATCCGACTGCCAGTGAGTGCTTGCTGCTGCTCATGTGTGTGCAGCAGCAATGGAAAGAATTTCATGAACGAGTCGTCCTTAGTCGGGCTTGAATATGTTCTCATCAAATTTCAAGTTCAATCGGTTCAGACAATGGAAAAGCCTTTTTTACCATTGTTTTCTCGTCAAGACTTTAAGTATTATTTGAACTTTAAAAAATAATAATGGATTTATGTATTTCAAAAAGTTTCGAGTATTCTATATTAAAGAAAAGTCAAGTTGTATGAGGTCGTAAGCTTGAAAAGATAAAATTTAAGAGCCAATAAATCTATGAAAAGACAAGTGACCCATTTTTCAATATCGCAATCTTGAATAGATAACTCTCGTTCTAATGCGGAAATCTAAGGGCAGAAATCTAAGGGCGGTTGAGAAATATATTCTTCTTAACTTAAGTACTTATGTCTTCTAGATTTTATATATCCGATGTATTTTTTTTTGTCAGTCTTATTCGAACTCTTATTTTCACTCTTAAATTTTTGCACTACTTTCTTGTCCATACCTGAAACTAATTATCTCTATGCTAACCTTTTGAGAAGGTAGGGATGCGAATCCTCTATCTCCCCATTCTCATGTGGGATGATAGTCACTGGGGCAAATCTCTATGGTTCTTCGATGTATTTTTAGCCTCCAAGAATTAAAAAGTAGGTTGGCTTGAAAAAATGAATTTTCGAAAAAAAGAAAACATGCCAATTTACTAACTGGGTATTTTTGAACATCTCTAATTTCGGTGACTTATCAAAGAAGCGCAAAATATGAGTCTAGACAAGAGTCTAGCATAATGAGTATAATATAAAACGTTTGAAGTCATTAATTGGCCTTAATAAGTAAGGCTAACACATTAAGTTTGATTAATCATGAATCCAATCGATCGCATCAATATAGTATGGAAATATTACAACGCAAAGCCTAAAGCTCATCAATTCTGTGCTTTTTAGGAGTTTAAAGCCCCGTTTGGTAACATTCCTGTTTTTTTTATTTTTCTATTTTTTTGTTCTTTAGAAAAGAATATAAATCTGTTTGGTAACGTATACTAGTGTTTCTATTTCACAAAATAGAAAATTGTTCTAGAGAATAGATTTTGAATAAAAATGAGAAGTAGAAATAATTTCCAAAAAGTTATTTTTTGGGTCGCGCGTTATTCATGACCATTGTCACACATTGCCGCCTGTTGTTGCTTGTTGTCGCCGGTCACCACGGTCCGTTGTCAGTCGACAGGTTGCCCGTCCATTGTTCATCGCCGCCATTGGAAAAAATGGAATAATTTTTTTTTTGTCAGTACCAAACGCATTTTTATTCTTTTTTTATTTCAAGAATAGAAAATTTATACAGTTATTAACGTGTTATTTTATTCAAAAATTATTTTAAGGAGTAAAAATAAAAAAAATTATTTCTCAAAAAAATTATTCATATAAATAGGAATATTATCAAATGTATCCCAATTCTCCATAGGGACAAGGAAAGGAAGAAACGGCGAAGAAGAAGAGAAACCTGTGGTACAGAAGAGAGGGGAAAGACGAAGGGATTAATTGGTGCCACCGATTCGGTGGGCTTCATTTGGTGCCGCCGATTCGGTGGGCTTCATCTAGACGCTTGGCGAGCGCCAAATGGAGTGTTGTTTACGCCAAATCAAGTGGACAGACAAAAATGACCTGCCTAATATTTTCACCCATCAAATAAATAAAAAAAGAATAGAAAATTCACGCGCCTCTTCACGTCACGACTTCTGCATGCTTCCTTTCGTCGTCGAAAGGAGCGGAATGTGATTTCCTGTCTCTTCTCTCCTCCAAGAAAATATTGGGTAAGTTAAATGGTCTACAGTGTAGCTCACCATTCAAAATCGAACACGTGGCGTTCACGTTGACAGTGGGTCCACGCGGGCTGAACTCCTCTCTCCTCTCTCTTCTCTGTCTCCCTACCTGCTCGGTCCTCTCTCTCCTTTTGCAGCCCGACTCTGCTCCGGGCGGGAGGGTGGGGAACACGACGGCGGAGGCAGAGGCGGCGTCGGCGTCGGCGTCGGCATCCACGAGCGGAGGCGGAGGGGCGGGGCTTGGAGAGGCGGAGGCGGGGAGTGCAATAGAGCAAGCGAGCACGCAAAGGGCTCACGCGGCCATGGAAATCACCTCGCGGGTCTGTCTTCCTCGTCCTCCCATGGCAAGCGAGCAAGCAAAGGGCTTGGGGAACGCGACGGCGGGGCACTCGGGCACTCCCCGCCTCCGCCTCCGCTTGTGGACCCAGACGCCGACGCCGACGCCGCCACCGCCTCCCCGAGCCCCGCCCCTCCGCCTCCGCTCGTGGACCCAGACGCCGACGCCACCTCTGCCTCTGCCGTCGTGTTCCCCCCTCCCCCCGGCACCGCCGGAGCAGATTCGAGGTCGAGCTGAACTGTAGATCACAAGTCTAGGCCTCGCTCGACCTTAGATCGAAAATCTGGGTCGCAAGTTCGCTGGCCGAGCCCGATAACAGAGGACTGAAATGGCGGGGAGGTGTTGGACTGAGACAGCGGTGGTGTGGTGGTGCTGGTGGAAGGGAACGAACGTCTGTTCTCGTCCCCGTCGTCCCCGTCGGAGTCAAAGGGCGGAAGAAGAAAGAAATGAAGGAAAAAAGAAGAAAGGAGAGAGAGGACAGAGCAGGTACGGGAGAGAGAGGAGAGAGAGGAGAGAGCAGAGAGGAGTTCGGTCCGCGCAGGCCCACAGCCACGTGTCCGATTTTAAATGATGAACGGCACTATCTACGTGGACTATTTAACCTGCCTAATATTTTGTCCTCGAAGATATTTTCTCCTTCCTCTGAACTTCATCTGGACCTTCCTCTCTCTCCAAGAAAATTTTCTCCTCTCTCTCTCCCTCTCTCTCTCTACCTCCCATCTTCTGTCAGTAGAGTAACTGTAATGGATCTCGCAAAGAAGCGGAAGATGGATGATAACCGCGTCGCGTCGTTGGACTCCTCCGATACCGACCTCGCTCTCACCCGCAACAAGAGCCGCAGGATGCTCGAGGGTTCATATTGGGCGGAACATCTTTCCCCCAGCTTCAACACGGTCGATCGCACGCAGCAACCTGAACACCTGACCGCAGCTAATCCTCTCAGTTACAATGGACACTGTTGTTCAACCCCTAGGCGCTATAGCTACGATGTCTTCCTCAGCTTCAGGGGCGAAGACACGCGCCACGGTTTCACCGGCCATCTCCGCCACGCCCTGCGCCAGAAGGGAGTCCACGTCTTCTTCGACGACGCCAGCCTCAGGAAGGGCGACGAGATCTCGCCCGCTCTCGAGCGAGCCATCGAGGAGTCTAGGGTCTCCCTCGTCGTGCTCTCGGAGAACTATGCCGGTTCCGCCTGGTGCTTGAACGAACTTGTAAAGATCATGGAGTGGCGCCGTCGCGACGAGAAGCAAGTGACCGCGCCGGTGTTCTACCACGTGGAGGCTTCGGACGTGCGGCACCAGAGAGGCCCCTTCGGCGCGGCGTTCGAGAAGCTGGAGTGCAGATTCCGCGAGAACGTGGCGCTGGTGATGAAATGGAGGAAGGCGATGGAGGGCGCTGCCAACCTTGTCGGGTGGGCATTGCCGAAGAACGAGTAATCTCAAACCTGACTTCTAAAAATCTGCCATGATTATTCATATGTTTTGCTAAACTCTGTTGTTCCCATTCTTACAGTTTACCCTACTTTCTGAATATTTTACATGCTTGTCTCAGTAAGAAGCGTGCTTAAACTGCTATATGGGTACGTTCCAACCACCAAAAGATTTTCGACGAATAACCAAGCAGCATTGAAATGACAGACACTTATCTGCTGTAGTAGGATGATTCAGTCCTTTCGAAAATTCAACTCATCTAGATGGCTTTGGCAGGTGTGAGTCGACACTCAGTCGGTTAATCGTCAAGATTGTATTGAGCAAGCTGGGTCACAAATCTCTGCATGTTGCTGACTTTCCAGTTCGTTTGCAACCTCATGTCGATCTGGTTAATTCAAAGCTAGCATGGAACCGTGTCGTGGGGCTCCGTGGGATAGGCGGAGTAGGTAAGACGACTGTTGCTAAAGCTGTCTATAACTGTATTGCTAATCAATTTGAAGGCAGTTGCTTCCTCGCCAATGTTCGAGAGAATTCCAAGCATGGGGGCCTAACTCGATTACAAGAAGCTCTTCTTCATCAAACATTGAGGGATGTCAACTTGAAGATTCGTGATGTTGATCAAGGAATTCACACTGTAAGGGATAGACTTAGCCAAAAGAAGGTTCTTGTGATAGTCGATGATGTTGATCACATGGATCAACTAAGAAAACTAGTGGGTGGACCTGCCTGGTTCGGTCCAGGAAGTAGAATCATTGTAACGACCAGAGATGAGCATTTATTAGTAGCTCATGATGTCGATTGGATATACACAATCCACTGTTTACATAATCAGGATGCTCTTCAGCTCTTCTGTTGGAATGCTTTTAGGGGAATCCATCCTGGAATTGGTTATGAGAACCTCTCGTATATGTTGATAAATTATGCGAAGGGACTTCCCTTGGCCCTCATAGTATTAGGTTCCTTTTTGCGAGGTAGAAGCATCTCTGAATGGAAGAGCACACTGGATAAATTGGAAAGAATTCCCCATGAAGACATATACAACGTACTCAAAATTAGTTTTGATGGATTAGAGGAACAGGAGAAGGCCATTTTCCTCGATATTGCTTGTTTCTTAAGGGGGAAGAGTAAAGGCTCTATCAAGGAAATTTTAGATGCGTGTGAATTCAATTCAGTAATTGGGATGCAGATTCTCGAAGAGAGGTCTCTTGTAAGTGTTGAGCATGGTGTGATACAGATGCATGATTTGCTTCAGCAGATGGGATGGGAAATCGTTCGCCGAGAGTCAATTAGGGAACCTGGACAGCGCAGTAGGTTGTGGTCAAAAGATGACGTGCTTTATGTTCTGAGTAACAGTTTGGTAGGTTCCTATACACGCCACAACGTAAAATATGTTTTTTTTTTTTTTTGGTGAAATCGATGGTTTCCACTTTTGTTCTTTGGAGTAGGACAGGCCATGTTACCTAAAACGTGATTTTTTTTTTTCAGCCAGGGGGTCAAAAAGTTCGATGATTCAGTGAATTTAACTTTGCTTTTCAGGGGACAAATGCTGTCGAATGCATATTTATGGATCTACCTGAACCTGAAGAGGTGCACTTGGGTGACAACGCCTTAGCAAATATGACGAGTCTTAGGTTGCTCGTGATTCAGGGTGCACACTTTTCTGGTGCTCCTCTCTGTCTTCCTTCTGGGCTAAGGTGGATCGAGTTGCCTGGATGTTCTTTTTCATCACTTGAATTTAATTTTGGTCTGAAGAAACTTAGAGAAATTAATCTGAGGGGCAGCAACTTCAAACGGCTGGGAGGAGGATTCCAGGTGCAATTAGCCTTTGCTTTTACATAATGATTTTTTTTTCCTTTTGCTATCAGTCAAGCAATGTCAAGCACTCACTTTTCTCCTTTTTTCGCAGAAATTCAAGCATCTGAAATCCATCAATTTTGCAGATTGTGGACAATTAATTGAAATCCCTGATTTTTCAACCGTACAAAATCTTGAAAATTAATTCTTAGGGGCTGTAATGCCCTAACTAAAGTTCATGAATCAGTTGGATTTCTTCTGAAGCTTATCACTTTGGACCTACATTCTTGCTCTAACCTCAGCAGTTTTCCTTCCATCATCAAATTAAAATCTCTTAAAGCTTTTGTCCTAAGTGGGTGTACCAAGCTAAAAAGGTTTCCTCATGTTGGTGAAAACATGCCATGTCTGTCTGAGCTTTACCTAGAAAAGTCTGGTATAGAGGAACTGCCTTCATCTCTTGAACATCTGGTCAATCTTCAATCCGTATTCTTGGATGGATGCAAAAACCTTACCTGTCTTCCACTCAGCATGTATAAGTTACATTACCTACGCCTGCTTTATCTGAGTAATTGCTCAAAACTTGGTAAATTTCCTGAGCCCATTGAAGATGTAGACTCAATATTTTTGCCTTGTTGCTGCTCTTCATTGAGGTCTGCAAATTTCATGGAGGTTGTTCTCAGGAATTGCAATTTAAGAGATGTAGATTTTCTTTTGGCTCAACAAAGCTTCACCACGTTGAGAGGCTTGGATCTTTCTGAGAACCCTTTTGTTAGCCTTCCTGCTAGCATCGGTAGACTCCTTTACTTGGACTGGCTTGGCTTAGAGCATTGTGAACAACTTCAAGAAATCTCACTGTTGCCACCAAACATCAAGCAACTGTATGTAAGTGGATGCAAGTCACTGAGAAAGTTCTTGCGGTTGTCAAGAGTGTCTGTATCTGACATGCAGAAGTTACCACTCCTTGAATTGGTCGACTTCTCCAATTGCCATAACATGACTTGGTCTGCTGATCGACCATCGGCTGACGTACACATCCCCCCCCCCCTCTCTCTCATGTGCACATGAAGTGAGAATGGTGCATTTATAGATTAAAATTGGGTTGCAGGACTGGAGGCCGACCTTTACCATAAATTTTCCGGGAAGTGAAATTCCTGAGTGGTTTAGCCATCGAAGTTTGGAGGGTACAATATGTTTCCAAGTGCCGTGGGACAGGTTTTGAATTGCAAGTCCTTCTTGTTTTGTGTTGTCTTCTGCTTGGAGGAAAGTCTCACCCAAGAACGCGGGATGACGGATGTTACTATAGACTGTAATTACTCTATCACTGTCAATGGTCAATGCATTATGAATGACCGATATGACATGCAGCTTGTTGACTCAGATCACTTGTGGCTCATTCATAATTCACAAGCTTTGCGTAGGTCTTGTGAGGAGCTTTTGTATCAGCCTCACGGTTCAGTGTGCTTGATGTTTTCAGTCGAAGTTGACAGAGCGCCCTCCAGTGTAGTCGTGAAGAGTTGTGGGGTACATCTAGCATAATGCAGGATGAAAATCTAGAGGCACGTTTGGCCTTCTCTGGACACATCTGATGATAAAATAATGAGACGGTCCATGGATTTATCTAGACCGACAAGTCCTCCTGACGATGATAACGGAAGTGATCGGTGCATAAAGCGAAAGAGCATTGCTCGCTCTGATCTGGTTGCGGTTTTCAAGACCATCAGTTTGTGTTTTTACAGTTGAATTGATGCTGCAGCTACATCACAGTCTGCTCCATGTTGTGCCCCCTGATGTAGGTTGAGCTCGATCCTTCTCAACTATGTATCATTTGAGCAAAATTGAACAATCATCTTCCCTAATGTCACTCCTAGTACTGAATCTTTTTGTTGATCAACTCCTGAGGTTTTGAAGTCATGGTGTAAAATCGAAGTGTGAACAGTCCAAGGTTGGGAAAGTATGAAGTTCCAATCATGCCTGAGCTCTCTCATGTACAGCGTTTGATATTATAATATCCAGCTTGTTGACTACCAGTGAATTAGAACAGTGATTTCTGGCAGACCCGCTCTGGTTGCAGATTCCTGCCACGGGACGTGAGGCTGTGACCATGACCGTGAATTTCTGTCCAATGCAGACCATGATACAATTGGTTTGATAGTATGTACGACTCCGAGCTCGTGTGTACAAGGAAAGGATTTCACAAACGAGTGGTCCTTAGTCAGGTCTCGCCAAGTTCCAAGTTTAACCGAGGTTCGAAAAGTTGACAAGATTATTTAAATTTCGGAAAAATAAGAATGGATACGTACATTTTGAAAAGGTTTTGAGTATTTTATATTAAAGATAAGTCAGATCGCACGAGATTGTAAACTCAAAAAGATAAAATTCAAGGGCTAATAAATCTTATGAGAAGTTTGCTTCGGCTGGACAAGTGGCGGCCATTTTTAGACTCCAAGATCCCAAGCTCGAATGCATAACTCTCATTCTAACGCCGAAAGCCGATGGCGGTTGAGCCCATTTCCGAACTTGCATGTTTCTATATTTTATAGAGGCCCACTCTTCGCTCCTCTAATTATAAAAGCCCGTATGCCATTTGGTTTTGTTAGGTACATTACTCGATTTCAAGACTTCACAAGAAAATTTCAAAAATTTAAAAATTAGGGAGCAATTTACAGCACGCGCCAAAACTCACCTTTTATTGTAGCACGGATCTATCCCCTGTAGAAGGAGCTAAATGGTCACGTGACAAGCACATGACCAGAGCTGGGATTGGAAAATTGGCCGGTATCGACGCTAAGAGGGACGTCACATACAACTGACTTTTAAGGACTTCAGGGGCACATTGCATGAATTGAAAAAGTCAGGGAGCAATTTACAATAATTGCCAAAATTTGGGGGCGAAATGTAATTCTCGGTACGCGATGGAAGGTTTTCCCAACAAGGCCTCCTGAAACTGGTTAATATCCACCCAATACGGCAAAACTTGTACTCCGGGCATCTGCGATTCTCTCTCTCTCTCTCTCTCTCTCTCTCTCTCTCTTCCTTACCTCCCATCGTCTATCAGCAGAACAACTGCGATGGATCTCGCGAAGAAGCGGAAGATGGACGACAACGGCGCCGCGCCGTCGGACTCCGCCGATCCCAGCCTCGCCCTCACCCGCGACGAGGGCCGCCGGATGCTCGAGAGCTTCTCCAAGGACCAGCTCCTCGACCTGCTCCAGGAGGCCCTGCTCCGCCACCCCGACGTCCGCTCCGCCGCCCGCTCCCTCGCCGACGCCGACGCCACCCGCCGCAAGCTCTTCATCCGTGGCCTCGGCTGGGACACCACCAACGACAGCCTCCGCTCGCTCTTCTCCGCCTACGGCGAGCTCGAGGAGGCCGTCGTCATCCTCGACAAGGCCACAGGGAAAAGCAAGGGTTACGGCTTCGTCACCTTCAAGCACGTGGACGGCGCTCTCCTCGCCCTGCGCGAGCCGAGCAAGAGGATCGACGGGCGCGTCACGGTCACGCAGCTCGCGGCGGCTGGGAATTCGGGCGCTAGCACGGGCAATTCGGCCGATGTCTCGGACCGGAAGATCTACGTGGCGAACGTGCCGAACGACATGCCTGCGGATAAGCTGTTATCTCACTTCCTGATGTACGGCGAGATCGAGGAAGGCCCGCTAGGGTTCGATAAGCAGACTGGGAAATCGAGAGGGTTTGCTCTGTTTGTTTATAAGACAGCCGAGGGAGCTCAGGCGGCTTTGGCCGAGCCAGTGAAGAACATTGACGGGAGGCCATTAAATTGTAAGCTTGCAATTGATGGGAAGAGGAAGCCGGGTCCAGCTAATAATGTTGGACCTGGTAATGGCCACGCTGATGCAGCGGGGATGAGCGGCCCAGGTTCGATGCCAGGGTCGGTTCCAGGGCAATTTGGTGGCCCCGGGGGAATGGGGTCCTATGGTGGGTTTCAGGGTCCGCCGGGATTGGTACATTTGAGTTCAGGTGGGCCTGGGATGTCGGCGGTGGGCAGTCAGGTGCCTCATACTTTAGGTGGTGCTGGCGGATACGGTGGTGGGATGGTTGCTTCATACGGTGGTTATGGGGGACCGGGAACAACTGGGTATGGCAGTGCAGGCGGTGCTTTAGGTGGTGTTGGGACTGGTCTTGGTGGCGCAGGTGGTGGTATAGGCGGCACAAGCAGTGGTTTAGGCACCGCGGGTGGCTCATCTTTGTACAGGCCTTCAGGAGGGTACCCAGAAAGTGGACAATATGGCTTATCGTCTACGTCAGCATACCCAAGCCAGCAGCATCAGCCAACAGGGACTTCTCCAGCGCCGAGGGTTCCACCAGGAGGAATGTATCCGAATGTGCCTTCCTATTACTGAGGTAATTTCATTTACAAGTATTGATGGATCTAGTTGTCTATTTTCCTTATCCAAATTGGTATGCTATTTTATACCTGGTTAGATATGATTGCTTGATTTCCTTAATTGCTAGGGGCTGGTTACTCTGTTTTTTTTTAACTTGTTTGTGGCTGGGCACTTTGATGAGTTCTTATGCTAGTGCTATCAACGATGGTATGAAATGGTTTTATTAGTTAGCAACGTGATTCACTCGGTCTGTCTTTTCCACCTCCTGCTTTATTTTCCTTTGTGTGTGTGCCCTGTCAATTATGCATATTCAATACTGCTCTGTCTGTGATGTGCATGTGCTTATTTATTTATTTATTTTTTTGGGGGGGGGGGGTGCATTTATCAGGAATCTCAGTAAAGAATGTTAAAGTGATCAATTTTTGATTGGGTTGTTTTTGAGTTGCATTAAATGTTGTTAGTTGGTTCATGCTGTCTGTGCTGATTATTCTTTCACTGTGTTTCCATGATGTTTTACGTCTGCTGCATTTTTCTGATTGTTTAGTTTATCACGTTTCAATCTGCATTTAGGTGCTTGTGGCAGTCATTTCTTGTGGTTGTAGCTCATGGTTGGATGAGTTTTGGTCACTGGGCGCTAAAGTTATTGATCTCTCTCTCTCTCTCTCTCTCTCTCTCTCGGCTGTTTTTCAGTAGCATTTCTTGTTTCTAAAAGGTTAGATGAGGTCTGTGTCCATTTCAATTTTTTTTAACACTTTTACAGTATTTGAGTTCTACACAAGTGCCTGGATGATTAGGTTATCATTTCTCAGTCTGTTATCTTGGTAGATGACAGATTGCTGTGTGTGATTGTATATCATGGAGTGGTTGTTTGACTGGGTTTGGCCTGATAGCTAGGATGGCTTGACCTGCCGCCATTGCATGAATTCTTGTGCCTAGGGAAGTTTAGTTTGCTTTGCTTGTTTTATCTTCTTTCATTTACAGCTATAAGTAGAGGATGTTTGGTTTTGAATCTGAGTTCAACACTTATTGCCTAGCTAGACAACCTAGCAAAACTATTAATTCGTTCATTGACGTTACAGAGTAGGGTCGTTACATCATAAACATGCATGTTGTCAAAGTTTTTTCTTTGTGAGTTGGGATCTTGCTATTGATAAAGATTTACATGATACAAGGATGCTTTTCCAAACTGTTTCAGCTTTCTGCATGTTTGAGGGCTGAATATGCTTTGCTTTGTGTAGCTCTAAAGTTGTCATTTGGTTGGATTGAAGGATGATGTTAAAGTGCTTTAAATTTTTAAGGCGTTTTAATCTTTCATTTATGCTCTTTATTTTAAGTTAATGGAAGGCGGAAACCTAGCCAGTATGCTAATCCCTCATCCTCAGATTTGTCCTTCCCAGGAGTTTGTGTCCCAATTGTAGGAATGAAACATTGATATAGTTCTAAAAACCAAGGTGCAAGTCCTAAAGAATAAGAAAGAAAGTTTTTTGATAAGATGAGATAAAACTATTGACAATGAAAGCACCATGTCATATTTTCCCTCTGGCTTCCACTTCCGGCTGTCTTAATATCATCTACAACTTGATCTATGGCAACAACTAAGGGTGCTTTGATAACCATTCTATTTTGGAGAACAATTTTTGCTCAAATAGTATTTTTTTATTCTATTCTTTGGATGAGTTTGAGCATTCAAAGGCGTTTGATGATTGCATAAAAATTCTATTCCCGGAATAGTAGAAGAATAAAAAGGCGCTTGGTACGACTCTCAAATTTTCTTGGGACATAGCATGTTTTTTTCTTTTTCCTTCTCTTCTTTTCTTCCTCTAAATGGCGATGTCACTGACCTCGAGGGAGCCTTGCCGGCCCCTTGCGAGGTTGTTGGACCTTGTTTGGTCGGTTGCCTTGGTTGGCGACCGGCTAGAGGAAGAGAAAAAGAAAGAAAAGAAAATGGTTTGGGCTTGATTCTTGAGTTGTTTCCAGAAATAAAAAAGCAACTTTTTTCTACTTCTTGATTATGTTCCAAATCTATTTCCAGGAACAAAAACATTATCAAACGGATTTTTGTTCTTTCTTTGTTCCGGGGAACAAAACAGAAAGTCACTAATTGGCCGGTTACCAAACAGGGCCTAAACCAACAGACAAAGTGGAAGTGGATACATCACTTGATTTTCACACAAAGAAGAAAAAAAAAAAGAGAGAAAAATCTGAGTTCTGCGTCTATTTCAATATGGTTATGAGATCTGGATTCTCATTTACGACAGAGGACTCGTCATTTACCATATTTTATTTTGTCCAATATAGTCAGCCTTATTCAACTCATGCAAGTGCTGCTGCTTCTGCCTCTTGTACAGATTTTCCTTGCTATTGCTTTAGTAGGCTTTTGCTTCATTGACTTTGTTTCTTTTCAAGTGTGACTGGTTTAATGGGCTTTAATAGATGAGATGAAGTCAAATAACATGCATTAACATTATAGTGTTCTGAATTAGAAAAATAAATTTTCTCAATCTACAATTAGTTGTCAAGTTAGAAAGTTTGCTGTCAAGGCTGTGGCTCAGAGAAAATATTTGGTGTTTTATACTCTTCTGTTTTGTTGTCAGCATTTCAATAAGCAGATGTGCTTTGCATGTCCAGAGTAATTAATTGCTTCTCTCTGTGGGTCCCCTTTAATTTTCATGCACGCTGTCTTTGTTTGTTTACTTAGATTGGTTGAGTGGATGCATACTTGTTGGTAGTTTGTTGTTTTTACACTTGCTGTTCTTTGAAATTTTTAAAAGTAGGACATTTAAGCATTATAAGCATCTTGAATTGCTCCAGCTTGACTTTGTGATGGTTATTGTGTTAACGTCTTTTTTAGAAGAATTTTGGAGAGATCTGTAGTACTTTGATCTTAGAAAAGACTTGATATCTAATAGAATAGAGGATGATGGTATAAAAGATTATAATCCCAAATAGCAGGATAAGAGGATAGAGTTTAATCACTTGTGGCGGTGGTGATGTCATCATTGTTGTATGTTTGGTTCTATTCTAAGGCTTGTGTTTGCTAGCATCTGTTCTCTTTAGTTAATCAGCCTGTTTCATTTTCAAAGTAGGGAATTTTTAGATATCACTTTACCTGAATTTTACATCAGAGAATACCAATCTTCTCTTTGTCAACTTTTTTTGGCATGACTGCCTTGCCATTGCATCTTTTACTGTTGGCATTGATGTTGATGCACTTCTGCTTTAGCTTTATGTGTTTGAATGAAGAAATTTGTGTTTGATTCTGTCGAATGATGTGACACGTGACTGGATGTTTGATTCAGGTGTATGACAGCTTGTTGGACGCAGATGCTTTAATCATTCTGGTGATTGCGTGAATGAGGACAATATATTCTCTGGTTGATGAGTGATTACCTGTGCTTTAGCAGCCGCTTGCTTCATCTGCTCCTTTATGCTGTGGATTATTGTGGTTGTCCTGGTTGAAGTTAATTTTAATTATGGTAGTTTACTTATTGAGGTTGGTACTTATGCTTTGGGATCTTGCATTGTGGAGGGTTGCTATCTATTTGCCTTTCTAATGCTAGTTCTGAACTTTTTGACAACTGTTATGGCACCACTGCCTCTTTTTGGTGCTTTAGAATGATTTTGCATATTTGCGATAAGATATCTTGCTTCTATCATTGTTGGGCATAGTGACCATGTTAGCCAATCATTTCTGTTGCATGTGGATATCTACAATCTTAAGTTGGAGACTGATTCATGAAGGTCTCACTTTACTTTGTGGTATTTTTGAACAAGTGATCATTTGTATGTCTTCATTGCCCTTATATAGTTTTCTAAATAATACTTTGCATGCTTGGAAGCATTGCCTGCCTATGTCGAGCATTCCAGGATCGAGGGGAGGGGGGACCACCAATTTATATCTGTTTTTGACACAGAAGTGTGAATAATTTTTGTATACGCTTAAAAATTTGGTTTGAACCCCGCCCAAAAGGACATACACATACACAAAAAAAGAGAGAGAATTGACCCAAAAAAAAAGGCTTAAAAGTTTCTGGTCCAAAGATTGGTGTGAATGGGAGATCAGCAACATCTGAGTAGCACCCTAATCTTGCTGTTTAATGCTTTTGGCCCAGCCAGTCACTGTCTATGTGTACTGTGGTACCTGGAGTTGTGGATGGTGTATCCATGAACCTCTTGTATAATGTTCTTCACAATGCTCCCCGGTACAGTTTTGCAAGTGTGGTTCTTGGTGAAACTATGAGAATGCCTAGTTGTTGGATGTGCTCATTGATTCTTGATTTGCTTTAGACTGCTGCTGGTAAAATATATTGGGGCCAAGCCTACCTTGTGATTGTGGTACCTTGCAGTTATTACTTGCTGACTTTGGCTTGCATTGTAACTTAGAATTCAAATAGTGTGAGTTGTAATCCTTCTACAGCCAATGTTCAGCATGGCACTTAAGTTTGGAAAAGGGACTTAGTCTCTTAATGCTTAATGGTGATATCCACTGCTATTGCTTTGTTATCTGAATATGGATGTGGGCTTGACAACCTCACATTCATGATGATCTCTAGCTGCCTCCTAGATTGGGGCTGCTTTCTCATTGTTGTTTGTACTAAGTAGGTCATTCTGTGTTCTTGTGTTAGGTTCATATTCTGTGCATTTGTGCGAAATCATCCAGTTTCTTTTTTTTTATCTATACTCAAGACTACAACAACTTTGGATGTGGATAGGCAGTTTTAGTTGTCTGAGCAATCCTGCTTACCCAACTGTTGTGTGTCCTTTCAACGTTTCTTTTACAAGGTGCTTGTATCCAGCACTTATTACCTGTCCTGCAGCATCTCGGCTGGGTGCTTCACATAAAAGAGTCTATTAAGCTTAGGTTCTTGTCATTGGGTTTGGGTAATCTATTTGTCCATAAATCTTCTCTTATATTTATCTGCTAGGATAGGCTGTTCTAGAGTCCTTGATTTCCGAAGGATAGGATATATTGAGGGGAGTGCTTTTAGTTATTGACTTGATTTGAAGGAACTAACTTTGCCAAGGGTATAGGGCCCTATTGCTGAATAATTCCTTTGAACTGTCATAATCTTGTCATGTCCTTGTGCGGTTTGTGTAAGAAATTTGATTCTTCCGTAGCATGTTTACCAAGTAGTGGTATTGCAACACAAGGGACTGGGTTATCGAATGTCCATGGCTACATTAATTTGCTAACAGTTTGGCTTGTGACAAATTTTTGGGTTTTAGTTTGTGCCTTTATCCTTTTCTGGAGGGCTCGGTGTGACAGGATTTGTAGCGGGAGGCTGATGTAACATGATTACATGAGAGAGAGAGAGAGAGAGATTTGTGTAGTAAAGCTTTCAAATTTTATCGTGTCTCCGGAGACATTTATCTCGGAAAATTTTGAAATGTATTGTTGAGCGATGTATCCTCTTGTGCATAATGACTATTGTAAAGGCGCGTCTTTTTATGCGACTTGCATGATGAGATTGGCAATCTGCTTACATGTATAACGGGATTTCCCTTGGAATGAATGACCAACTCGTTAGGCGATGGACATGTGCAAAGTTAACCTACTGGAATTTACTGGTTAAACCTGTTACATTTAACAAATCGTATGGGTTTTATCAGCAATCCTCTGAAAAGAGTTAAATCTAATTTTTTGTCATTCTAACTTTTCCCGAGTGTTTTGAGAAACCTAAGAAATGGGGAAAAAGGAGCCCTCATTCATGGCCATTGACATAAAGGTTAATTATCATATTGATAACAGTAGTCGTTGTAAGATTGGAATATCCTGCGTTGAGAGAGTGGAATATTCTTCTTAGATTTTGTTTGGTGGAGGGGCAGGATTTGGGTGGTAGACAATAACTGACGGATGGCGGCTGTATCGATTGCTGTCTGGTAAGGTTCTGGGCGGATTTCGTGGCCGGAAGAGAGGTGACACGGTTCAGTCGATGTGCAAGACATCTGCTTCATGAATGATTCTCCGTCTCCAACTCGTTGGCTATTTTATTTCGGGCTAATTTTCTAAATGGTCCTCAACTTTGGGGTCCAATGTCTATCCAATCCTCCAAAAATGATCCTTAGCTTTTTCAAAATTATCAATATTGGGAGGTTGATTATTCGTACGAAAATGAGTGTTAGATGAAGACATAGAGTTCGATCTAATTGTCCTCAATATTAATAATTTTAAAGAAATTAGTAGCAATTTTTGAATGCATGGCAAATTTGATACTAAAATGGAAGTTGGGGATCATTTTAGATAAAGAAAAGTTGGAAACAAAATTTGAATTAGAGCTCAAGTTGAGGTTTTCTTATGGAATTTGTACATTATTTTTCACCTCTGTGATAACTACTGAGTCCGCACACATTTTTCCTTTTTTCGGTTGAAAGTTTGCACGCATGAATCACCCCTTTTGAATACTAGCGACCTATCATTTTCATTTTGTCCTTTTGAGTTGGACCTACTGGTAAAGAAAACAATGTATCTTTCATCCGTACCTCCATTCTTCCGCATTTTATTATAAAGATTAACTTCTGCTTAGTTTTTCTTTTGCAACTTCCTTCTTCTTCTTCTTTTCTTTTTGAAGTCTACGACTTTCACAATTTGAGTTTTGCTTAATGTGAAACAGTTCATGATCGGAAGTGGTATTTTGAAAAATCATGTTGGACTTAAAACAAAGTTCATTAATTATCACATATGACCAAAGAAAAAAGATTATAAGTCATGCGAATTAAAAACTCATCAGAGAAGGAAAATGATGGTAAGAAAAGCACTGGTCAATTATATAATATCAAATACCATTTGAAGGAGTGACCTTTCTCAATAAGTTGGATCGTATTTCCCTAAACCCAATTAAATTTTTGGGCGGCAAAGCGGAATAAATTAGAGCAATAAAAATTACATAAGGAAGAAAAAATGACATTACTGTAATTAGGCAATACTCGATTTTCTCAAACGGACTTTTTGGGTTTTGGTTCCTAAGACATCGGTTAAATTTTAGAAGTGAAAATAAAGAGGCCATTTGGGCCCGTTCGTTTATCCTCGTCGCATGTAAAAATACAATCCGTTTTCCATTTTCGATTTCTCAAATAATAATGCGTTCATGAGAGAGAGACAGCAAAGGCGAAAATCGTCAGAGCGGAGTTTTCGAGTCCCGCGCGATCTTTTCGCTAATTAACGTGACAAAATATCACTTTTAATTAAAACTTTACATTAATTTTTTTCCACAGCGAAATTCTATATATAAACTAAAAGCCTCGAACCTCGACCTCGCTTTTCGACCTCTCGCTCTAACATTTGTAAAACCCTTTCTCACTCTCTCTCTCTCTCTCTCCATCTTCATCGAAATGAGGACTTCAGTGTTGAGGTTGATCCGATCGCGGTCGTCCTCCGCCGCCTCTCCGCGGCCGCACCTCCTCCGCCGGCCCTACAGCTCGGAGTCTGTGCCGGAACGGAAGGTGGCCGTGCTCGGCGCCGCCGGCGGGATCGGCCAGCCCCTCGCCCTTCTCATGAAGCTCAACCCTCTCGTCTCCCAGCTCGCTCTTTACGATATCGCCGGCACCCCCGGTGTCGCCGCCGACGTCGGCCACATCAACACCAGATCTGAGGTCTCTTCACGCTCTCCCTCTTTCGATCAGTTTTATATGGGGGTTCTGTGTGCGATTACCGATCGCTTTCTAGTCTTTATGTACTTGACTGCATGATTTGGCTAATTTATTCCCCTGCCTCCCCTGTGTTTGCGTTGCCTTGTTGATTAGTTTATGATGATAACAATTTCTATTGAAGTAGACCTTCAACCGGTACATTCATGGTCAGGAATCATATTTATATGATTCACATCCATATGGTATGGACTGCTTCGGTGAAGCATCTCTCCTATTAGTTGGATTTTGTTGCTTGATGGATAATCCATGATTGATTCACCATTTTGGGCTTGTGATATATGCGATAGTGCTATTTTCAAGGTAGACAAGGCTATTAGGATGGCTCCGTTTCAACTCCTTGTTTTGATACGACTTTGCAATATGATGCGGTGACATCAGCTTGTATTGTTTTGCGAAATGATCATAGGTTGCTGGATACGTGGGTGAGGAGCAGCTCGGGCAAGCTTTGGAGGGATCGGATGTTGTCATTATTCCGGCTGGTGTGCCAAGGAAGCCTGGGATGACCCGCGATGATCTCTTTAACATAAATGCCGGCATTGTCAAGTCCTTGTGTACTGCAATCGCAAAGTACTGCCCCAATGTGAGTATTCTGCATTCCGCCAATGAGAGTCTGGGCAATTTGATTTTCCAATCTCCCAATATATTTTATGGCCATTTAAGTTTATCTGACTATATATCTGTTTCTCTTTTGTTTGTCATTGGTCATTTTAATTTGGTCATCAATATCATAGAATCACCTGTATTTTACCTAATTTGGGTGGTGTTATGTGCTTTGTGTCTGAATTGTCCTTTGACCTATCAAGATGCTGTAAAGCAGTGTCACATATGCTATATGGCTAAGCATACTTGGGAATTCTCTTTAAAATATGTTTATTGGAGACTATGTTCCTGTGATCAGGCACTTGTGAACATGATTAGCAACCCTGTGAACTCAACAGTGCCAATTGCTGCTGAGGTCTTTAAGAAGGCAGGGACCTATGATGAGAAGAAGCTTTTTGGAGTGACGACTCTTGATGTTGTTAGGGCCAAAACTTTCTATGCTGGGAAGGCTAAAGTCCCTGTTGAAGGTACAATTGTTGAGGTTATTATCAGAAGTCACACTTATTTTTGGTTACTAAGAATAAACTTATTGATTTATCTTCTTTTAGTTTCTCAGTTAATCTTTCTTTGTCATGTTCTTTGCAGGCGTAATTGTGCCTGTTGTTGGTGGTCATGCGGGCATTACAATCCTCCCTCTGTTTTCTCAGGTACTTGCTTTTCCCTCCTTTACATTCATGTTGAAATATAAGATAGATATTTGTCTGCAACACCTTAAGTGTATACATAGGTAATTTGATTGCTATTTCTCACTTTGTAGGCTGTACCCAAGGCCAATTTGGTGGATGAAGATATCAAGGCACTTACCAAGCGTACACAAGATGGAGGGACGGAAGTTGTGGAAGCGAAGGCTGGAAAGGGATCTGCAACATTGTCCATGGCGTAAGTGTTGAAAGATTGTCTGAATATCTGGGTCAATTTTTTGCTTACGCTAGAATTTTACTGCAAAAACTTAGAAGAAGGATTCCATCAGCTCTAGATATGAGATGAAGGATCTCTCTCTCTCTCTCTCTCTCTCTCTCTCTCCTCCATGTTCATCTGCATAGATTCTGATGTTTTTGGCTGGTTGGTCCACTGCCACCTGGTCTCTTTTTCATCTCAAGAAGATTCTGTATCCCTGTATTTTGAAATTTTAATTTTGGTGCAGTCTTACAATTCATTTTGGGGGAATTCAATTTGCATCTTTTGCAGGTATGCTGGAGCATTATTTGCAGATGCTTGCCTGAAGGGCCTAAATGGTGTCCCTGATGTAGTGGAATGTTCCTTTGTGCAGTCTAGCATCACTGAACTTCCTTTCTTTGCTTCTAAGGTAATTGAATCACTCTGAAAATTCTTAAATGAGTATTTTTTTTGTCTGAGGGGACTTTCACTTGGTTTTTATGCTTTATTAGGAATATGATCAGGGGCTTGGGATGGTCTGGTTTGTCATCTCTATCCCACCATGCAAAGTAGAAAGTCAAACCTGTTTGTATTCGAAAAAACAAGTGCAGATATTATTTTAACATGACTAAATGGACAAGGCTGGGTATTGAAACTTGGTCTATGTTGGTTAGTGTAATGATTCATTGCCTTGAATTCTTATAAGGACTGTATTTGAGATACGCCTACTGAAGCTTGATGTTGATGAAGCTTCATATTTAGGCACTAATATACTTTTTATTGCACCCTAAAGTCGGCTAGGCTAGGCTAGTGCAAGTACAATATGCACATATGTAAGCATATATTCTTTCACTTTTCGGAATTTTATCACTTTTAGCTGATCATTCTAACTTTCATTTCAAGCATGTGCAGTAAATTGACTATTTTGTCTTATTTGTAGGTGAAACTAGGAAAGAATGGCGTGGAGGAAGTTTTCGAGTTGGGTCCTATGTCTGACTATGAGAAGCAGGGGCTGGAAAGCCTGATTCCTGAGCTCAAATCTTCTATTGAGAAGGGGATCAAGTTTGCCAATCAGTAGACACTGTGGAACAAAAGACTGATCTCCCCATTTTGTTTGAGAAGCAAGACAAATTTTGCATCATTTGTCAGGTGTTGTATTCGTTTTTGTGGCCAATGGCACAGGCTGTACTTGAGGAGTAGGTTTCATATGAACATCTTAAATAATTATTGATCTCACACATGGAGGGGAATCAACATTGACCTCTATTCAATTTAGACAACTTTCATTGATTGAGGATCTTGGAGCTTATAAACATCGTAAAACTCCTGATTGTTGAGAATGCAACATTGGTACAGGGATGATCGGTGCATGATATGGACCAGCCCTTTGATAGGGCTGTAGTACATTTAGTTTAAGTCCTCTATGCCCCCGAGGTTTACATTTTTCAGTGACGACATCGGCCTTCTCCCCAAGGTCGAGTCCACCAGCTCAGTTGAAGATCACAGACGAAAAGGTCACATGCTTTGTGTTAGCTTAGATAGAAAAACGGTGGTGATATAGGAGTTTTGTAAGATGACGGTGAAAGGGATCGAATGGGCGTGTCATTTCTCAAAATGTAAAAACCTTAGCGATGACATCAACTTTAGTCAATCTTGATATTAAGAAGGCCTTATTCAAAGAATTTTTATGAGCTTTCTTGGGATGTGACCAAGTTCGTGGCAAAAGCATGATGGATCAACTAATTACCATTTCTTTGTAAGTCCTGGGTCCTCGCTCTCCTTTTGTCTTGACGTCGTTTTCTAGATGTATGGCCGATAAAAAATTCTAGGATCCGTACTTTCACTTATTCTATAGAATATGTAAATTATAAAATACATCCTAAAAGGTTCAAACGTCGAAGTATGCATAAGAGTTGACAAATCCCCTTGCCACCATGTGCAGTTCCTTAAATGTTTTGCAAGCTCGAGGAGATCCGGCATCAATGGCCGAAAAAGGGTTGATCTCAGATAGATCACGAGTCAAGGCCTTTTCATCAATCTGAGCAGCAGATACCGCTTTCTCTTTGGATTCTAAGAATGGGCTTGAAACATCAGTCCCACAAAAACTCATCTTCATCTAAGCTGCTCTGCTTCAGATACTCTGCGTTAGCTCTCATCTGCACCTCCTTGTTTCTCTTCTTGGCGCCTTTTAGGCATGGTCCGGAGCCGCTCTTCGGTACTGACCGTACCCACTTTAACGGGGACCTTAGAGATGCCAGATTCCCCTGGAACCACCTTTGCTTTGGACCGGCCTTTGAGAAGCTTAAGCTTGCCGTCTTCTCCAAGACCTGGCCAGTTGACGCTGCCCCCGGTGGCATGGAGCGGCATGCCGAGACTTTATACGGTGCTCTAGCTGCTAGAGGCCACGAGATCCACATATTCACCGTCCCTTCTGATAGAAAATCGCACCACGATATCCACCAAGGGAATCTCCATGTCTATTTTGCGGCCAACGATCATGGTTCAGTCAACTGTTCTCTGGCGTTCGAGATATTCAATCAAGTGAATGCGAATGGACCATTTGATTATGTTCACTCTGAGAGCGTCTCGCTCCCGCACTGGCGTGCAAAAATGGTAGCAAACGTAGCCGTGACTTGGCACGGGATATGGTACGAGATCATGCACTCGAAGTTGTTTCAAGAACTTCTGTCCAACCCGGACAGTCTTCTGCCAGGGCCCATGACCGAGCTCCAGGAGGCGATGCCAAGGCTCTTGGACGAGATAAGGTTCTTTCCAAGCTATACACAGCACATTTGTATAAGCAACAATGCCGCGGATGTTCTGGTCAAGATCTACCAACTTCCACAGAAGAAAGTGCATGTAATTCTTAATGGGGTCGACGAAACAAAGTTCACGCATGATCCAATAGCCGGGGCCCGGTTCAGGCGGAGGCATGGGGTTCCAGAAAATGCAAGCATTGTTATGGGAGTGGCGGGCCGGTTGGTCCGCGACAAGGGACATCCGCTTCTCTACGAGGCCTTTTCATCCTTCACGAGGCGCCATCCTGGCGTATTTCTGCTTGTTGCAGGATCAGGTCCTTGGGGAAGAAGATATGCTGAATTGGGCCCTACTGTGAAGGTTTTAGGGGCATTGGATCCTTCAGAGCTGTCCGAGTTCTATAACGCACTCGATGTGTTTGTAAACCCCACATTGAGGCCTCAAGGACTTGATCTGACACTGATCGAAGCAATGCATTGTGGAAAGCCGGTTTTGACACCTAACTACCCAAGCATTGTTGGGACAGTAGTTGTTAGTGAGGAATTTGGTTACACATTTTCACCCAATGTGGAGTCATTTGGGGAAGCCTTGGAGTTGGTAGTGCGAGATGGAACGAAGAAGTTATGGAACAAAGGCAAGGTCTGTAAGCAGCATGCAGTTTCACTGTTTACAGCGAGTAAAATGGCGTCTGCTTACGAGCGATTCTTCCTTTGCATGAAAAACTCCCGATACTGTCAGTATCCTTTTCCTACAGATTGTTAGGACTATCTCTGGTATATTGCAGAAGTACTCTCAGCCATTGAAATTTACGCACTGAAATACAACGAACTTTATCCTTTATAGTTCATTTGGTCCTTGAAAATTATATGACTAGTCTCCAGGTGAGTATTTGGTTTCTCTTCGTTTCTACTGATGATTTCCACAGCTCGGAACTACCTTCTATGGGAAACAACATATAGATAGTGGTTGTCTTAGGAGAGACTATGCATAAGATGCCTCACTAGGATCTGAAGAGTGTCCTGGAATTGTGTGATTTCAACATAGCTCTCTGTTTAATTCCCTCGTGATATAAAGATTTGTGCATCTGCTGCTGGTATTACATTGCAACTCGGACAATGAAATTGTCACGGCATGAAGAAAGAATGTTGAGGCTTATTCTGCTTTCTACTAGGAATTTTTCCAGAAGCAAGAAGATCAAGTCATAGCCTTTACTTTCCTAATTCCGATCCTCTATTGGCATATAGACCCCTCACAAATGTTGAGGGGAAATAAGATTTACTTTGCTAGCTTTGTAGCAATTCAAAAAGGTGAAATGGCTTCCCTGGATTTGATTCATTTGATTCATATCAGAATGAAGTACCTTGATGGATTAGCTGCAACAAGGATGATGCAGAATCTAATTTGGCAGGAACAGAATCATATGACTTAATTGATTGGAAGACTACGAAAACTAACAAAGCATTTTCCTACTTGGAGCAGCGTAAAGTACTAACCCGTTGCATTTTTACCATTAAAAAGATTAGCTGGAAGGACGTGTCTGGGAAATTCTCTTGCCCTACTGCATATTGC
Organism: Corymbia calophylla; assembly: GCA_014182845.1. Classification (NCBI taxonomy): domain Eukaryota; kingdom Viridiplantae; phylum Streptophyta; class Magnoliopsida; order Myrtales; family Myrtaceae; genus Corymbia; species Corymbia calophylla. The sequence goes on along the minus strand of CM024698.1, from coordinate 26,463,917 downwards.
AGGACCAAGCATTAACGGGTTTCTTGCCAAATGCTAAGTATTGTCCTGTATGTTTTAACTCGTCTGACATTGTTCTACATTTCACAAAGCAACTATCATCAGACACTTAAGGACAGAGAACATCAACAATAAGACTTCCAACTTCATTGTTGCACTAGTGAAGCATTAAGTGAATAGTGTCACACAATTTGCACTCTCTTTGCACTTCAAAAACAAATTAAGAAGCAGGCGAGATATTATTTATCAGATAGAGTTTTTTTTATCTTCTTTGAATGCTAATAGTAACTTTTGGCAGAAATATGAAATTATTGGCAAATAATTGCTAGTGATGTTGAGGATCTGGTCCTCCTGGTGACTCTCTCTCTGTCTCTTTTCCCATCCTCCTCCTAAAGTACTCCAGCTTCAAAACGCTGTAGCCTGACTTATACAAAATCTCCTGCTCATCAATCTTCTTCTCCGTCTTTGAGAACATAAGAGGAAACCAGGCCTCTGAGCTCACCACGAGCAATGTTACAAGTAGCAGCAGCAAAATTTGTGCCTTAATTAAATGAGCCATGGAGGATGAGGACTAGCAGGAATGCCAATGTAAAACAACAAAGCAAGCAAGCAAAAATGAGGGTGGTTGCAATCTGCATTAAGCAGCTCAAAGTACTTGCTTGCTAGAAGCTAAATTGGCCCCAGAATTTAAACAAGGAGGACCTAGAAGGGCTTTAATATTTTCAATTCTGCTGAACATTACAAGACAGACTGATATTGGAACATCAGCATAAGCAGAAAACTACTTTCTTATCGATCCAAGCCCAACAAAACTGTCTTCATTGTAAAGTTTGGATCTTTATACTTTCTTGAATCAGCACATAACTTTAATGCACAGAGCAATTGTGTTCATTTCGAAGAGGGAGGCTTATCTGGATTGTTTGATGAATGGTCGGGCCAATTTAATTCAAATCAGATATGGATGCCACTTCTGCTTTCTTGAATCATCAGCACTTAAAAGCTCAAACCCTCGTTGGAGGACCAGATCAACATCCTATTCATTGTTTTGTTCTGTTGTGACCATAAAGCAAACTGACTCTCAGGAGGAACAACACGTAAGGACAGAGAGACCTTTTAACTAACAGCCAAGCCATCGTATCCACAATCAATACTTAATGATTTCTTAGGCACCTGAAAAGGTTCTCGGTCCATGAGAAACTACAAAATAGCCACGCCCATTGTGAGTTTTGATGACTTGTCACTTTTGCATGTCTGTGCTGCTTGTTTTGGACTATTATGCAAAGGCAAATAACTTTTGGGTGTCCTGCATTACAGGACAGAGTGTTCAAGACATTCCATTTGTAAGGGTCTACCTTGGCCCCACTCGTAATGATATTATCCGTTTTGGAGTGCGGCACTCACAGGCTCGTCCCTCCTCACGGTTTTGTTTTTCTTTGGCCAAAAAAGGTCTCATTGCGAGTTGAGATTGGCACATCACCTTATCGTCCATAAGGGATGTGGTTCATTCCTGCCCCTTTGCTATCCGTGAGGCGGAGCCACACTCCCATCTCTTGGAGGACTGGGTCGTTACACCATTGGCTTCTTTAGTGCAAAAGAAGGAAGAAAGAAAAGGCAAGGCACGTTGTCAAGAAACAATGAAATTTTCACAAATATTTGGCTAAAGCTCCAGGTAATGGACCTTTCCCTGAGCCACACATGATGAAGTACCTGTGAATTCAATCAGGTGTTGGTATATTACATCATTAATTACTTCATCTGTGTGGCTCTTTCTCTTTATCAAAGGCATGCACGTAGAGCGTATGGATCTCCAACACGCCACTGTTCTTATAACTATCCATTGTTTTTGGTGCAAAAGTTCTCTGCAACATGTGCATATTGAATAGGCTTTGAAACTGACCATACTGCACTGACAGTCTACATGGGACGGTGACCACCCTCGCATCATCACTACTGAAGATAATATTATAGCTAAAGGAGATTGTAGGTCGGCAATTCCTCGTTGTAAAACAAAGGATACTGGCCACAAAAATGCCAGAAAAGAAAGAGCAAAACAGACCATGATCCCTTCAACGGAACTGGTGCTTGTGCTCGGACAAGAGCTCCGACAATAACATTTTGGGCTGGTGAGGCCCATTGCGCAAGATGCCGTGAGAGCTCAAGCCAAATCCAGCATAAATGACTGGCCGAAATTCAAATAAATCAGAGCATAAATGAGTTCAGGCAACTGAGTTCTTGGAGTTAGGCCCTTGTAATTCTGATCCTCGAGCAATTACAAATTGTCGAAAGTACGTGTGGGACTGTAGTGCTACTATTCTTCGGCATTGAGGTACTAGGTTTCCAAAAAGACCTCAGAAAGCTCTCTCTCTCTCTCATGGTGTATTATGCGCATTTTGAACATCAACGTGTATGTCTGCTAGCACCCGAAACACCTCAAGCCGTGCGATTGTCCGTTACTGAGTCCGCGTTCCTTGGATTAAGTCGAGATTTCTAAAGTTTTGTTGCGGTAATTAAGGTGCATTTGGGAAGTCTTTCCCAAAGCCTTTTAGGGAAATGCAACTATCAAATTATTTTGAGAGTTTTGGAAAGATACGATTGTATTTTGAAAAGCTTTTAACTTAAGATAAGTCCGGAGATACTTTGAACTTTTAGTATTTCTAGAATGTAAATGTATTTTTTCCTTCCAACATTATCTTCATTGAACTTCATAATTTTGAAATGTCCCCATCTCATTTGACCTCACCGATGAGGGGCCCACGAGGCCAAATAGCTTAGACGAGGTGGCCTGAGGTTGCACAAGCCTAGACGACACTACTTGAGGTTAACCTTAGATGTAGCTAGTTCATAGTTGATTTGGTTCGCCGGCGATTAAGTTTTACCAGAAAGATTTGAAAATAAAAAAAAATTTAACAGAAGTAATTTATAAAGTATATTATTTTCCAAACGGTATTTAAATCAAAGTTATTTTTCAATGTGTTTTTAAATCACATTTTAGCAAATATTATCAACATTTTGGAAAAATTCCTTTCACTTAAAGTTTTTTGCATTTTCCCAAAGCCGAACAAAATGCACTTTTGGATATGTCTTAATAATCAAGAAAAAATGAAAATTGATAGGCCATCGTTAGTGCATCGCCAATTATCAATTTTGTGGACCAAATGCATTTTAGTTTTTCGCTCAAGATTTCTGAATTCGATTTTGGTTAAAAAAAAAAAAATTTCGCTCAAGATGCATTTGGGAGAGCATTTTCAAAATCCTTTGGGTCTTCAAAGGCCCTTGTGCCAAAGTTAAGTTATTTTGCAACATGATCCTAAAGGCCCTTAAGCCAAAGTTGAGCTTTACAAATGTTGAAAGTTTAATGTAACCCCAACTAGCTTTACCTTTCTGTATTTCGAAAATGCCATTGTCCAGGATTTAGTGAATTTTTTTCCTTCCAAGTTTTCCCTCGCTAATATTTTTGTATTTCTATCTTGCCCTCACTAAATTATTTATATTCCAGTGTTGCCCTCACCTCACACACACACACACACCCTCTCCTCCCCCCATCTCCCCTCCGCCTTGCCACCGCTCGACCCTGCCATATCCCGTGAGTCTAATACCGGAGTCCACCCACAACCGCCGCCACACCAACAAGCCATGTTAGCCTCTAACTTCTACCTCCAGCATCACTAATGGATTGTGTCAATAAGCCCGCTCTGCCCGGGGTCAGTGACAACCTTGGACCTCGAAAAAGCCACCTACGTCATCACCGACCCAATCGACCTTGGATCAACCCCGAATTGACCTAGATCTAGCATCGAGCGATCCCAAGATCCGAGATTTATGGCTCCAACAATCCTAGATCCAAGAATTAGGCTAGATCGAGCATGGCCAGCTCGGGACTTGAGGCCTGTGCTCAATTTCAAGCCCTTAATTGACGGTGTCAAGCAACTCCTAGTCGAGCGCAACCGAGTTGAAGACTCAAGGCTCGTCGTCCTCCTCGACAGCTGTGGTTTGGTAGATTATGAAGCAGAGCAGAGGGGAAGAATGATGACGGATGCACAAATGGAGAGACTGATTCACGGTCGGGTCAAGACTTAAAGCCAAGGATAGAGAGGGCGATGGCGTGCTAGGCTGACGGAAGGGGCGGAGAGGCTATAATCCGTGGGGCTTTTGCTTTTCTGATCAAAAGCGAATCCCTTCATCATAATCTACCAAACACTGTTTGCGTTGAGCATATATACCTCCAAAGCTCACCCGAACGAACTCTGAGTCCCTACTGGGGCCATTACTTCTCAGCTTTCCCATTTAGCAAGGTGACCCGGCCATGTTAGGAACTTGTAGGTTTTCTTTTCAAATTGCTGTGCTCATTGGATTTCCGAGATATGATTAATTTGGTCTAGGAAATCTTAATTAAGGACGCAGTATTTCTCATTACTACCCCAATTACCTATTGATTCTTTATCGGAAAGCAAGCAAGGAACTTGATTGGGAACTTTGTCTGTTAGTTTGTGCAAAAGCAACAGTTTCTCCATGATTCAAATGCCTTAGTGGAAAAGTACTCCCACTAATCATGAGTTGGAGAGCAAGACCACGAGAAACTTAATCTGCACTTTAGTGGAGCACCATATAACAATCATCAATCTTGATAAATATGAACTTAACTATATTAAGACCCTGATGTACCATCTAATAGAGTAGTGAAACATTTTTCCTTTATGAACCTCAGGTCCTTTCTATTAGAAACGACTATTATCCGCCAACGTCAAGCTACAATCAATCACCGAAATGATGTAAAGCCTTGCGGAGATGCAGTAACGAAGTGGCATTTATTTAAGAAAGAGGATACATGTTCCAATTTCTTTCTATAGCAAGAAATAGAAACATCCAAAGTACTAACATAAATCCTCAGTACACGAGGTAAGTCTCTTTCATCTATATTTCCCTTCTCCAGCGGAACATCCTACCAGGGGTTCAATGATGGTGCGGATCAGGTCCTCCGGGCGCGGCCCGCTTCGAGTCGTTGTGCCACTCCATTTCGTCCTTCTTCTGCATGTAACCTATCAGGACTTGTTTCGCAATCTCCATCCTTGTTCTGCCTCCAACATTCGACAATGCCTTGGGTGTTCTTGCTTCATTACATGAAAACACAAGTAGGAACATCACAAGGTAGAGCCAGAACCTCATTGAAGCCATTAAGCCTAATTCAGTTTCTGCTCAGATTAACTTGGTGAAGTGATGCACCAAGAACCGATGTGGACGTATTTATATGGTGATTTTCATGATACTTTATTCGAGTGGCTTGTGTGGATCCGCATGAAACAAATAAAGGGTTGGCACTTTATTAGTCAGTGCACCCTTATTCTGTGCAATTATAAAGAAAAAGAGAAATAAAGAAATAAAGAGATTCATCCAACTAAATGGTAGTTCAAGTTTCTTCTCAAAACACTGATTTTCCTTGGTCTTGTTCTATTGCAGTCTGACTCCATAAGATGATATTAGAATTCAAATGCCGACGTCGGTGGGAATCGGTGGGAAACGGTGGATTTTCTTGATAGCATGATAATGCCAGGTGGCGACTTTCCGCCGCCAATCTTATGAAAAGAGCTCGCCTCCAACAAGTCAATTCTCAAACTCAAAAAACATGTCTTATCTTCTTTACTTGAGCCCGACGGAACCTATATTCCTTTCTCCCTTTGGTTGGTGAATGAATCAGAATTCCTTTTGGGTTGGTGATGCACGCTCTTTCTGGTCTGCACTGTTCTGCCAAATCGGAGTGGTTGTGTGCCTAGTCATTAGTCGTGTGACCGCTTTTGTCCTCATTCGCCCATGATCCGCGTGGTGAAGTTGGAAAACCCCCCTTTTTCCGCCTCAAAGCATGAACGGATTTCCATCCTAAATCTTTTGCTCTAGATCATGTCGAGATTCAGAATCAACCTTTTTCGTCTAGCTTTTCGGAAAGACGAATGATGACGCCGCTGAGTTTCTTTGATTTCTTGCTCTAGTTTTTAGACTTTCTTACCTCTCAAGCCGCCATCTCTTTTTCCTCCTCTTTTCTCACTTGTTACCGTTATAGCTCTTACTTTCGAGCCTTCTTTTGCTGGATCTTATCTCCATGATGAGATATCTTTCATCGAAAGTCATTTTTCGATTTTATTAAGAGTAAATACCGTCAAAAATCCCAAACTATGCTATTTGTGGCAATTTTATCATGAACCTTTTTATGCCATAAAAAATCACAAATTATATCACTTGTGATAATTTTATCATGAACTTTTTTTGGTGTCACAAAAAATCTAAACTATATTGGGATAATTTTACTCCAAACTTTTTAGCTAAAGAGCATTTTCATTTTCATTTTCTTTTTTTTCTTCTCCTCTCTTTCCTTTGCCAACCATGGTAGAGGAAAGCTAGTGTTGGAGTTGAGCTAGGGCTGCCCTCGCCCACCCTAGTGAGGGCAAGGCAAGCCCTCACTGGATCTAGCTTGGGCGGCCCTCCTCACTAGCGTCAGGCAAAGGCGGCCCTCGCCCTAGTCGGATCTGGCTTGGGTGGCCCTCGCCTGTCCAATGCTAGCAAGGGCCACCCTCGCCGGCTTCCCTCTGCCATGGTCGGTAGAGGGAAAGAGGAGAAGAAAAAGAAAAAGAAATAAATGAAAAAAAGATGAAAATGCCATTCGGCCAAAAAGTTTAGGATGAATTGTCCCAAGTGACATAATTTGAAGTTTTTGGTGACATAAAAAAGTTCAGGATAAAATTGTTACAAGTGGCATAGTTTGGGGTATTTTATAACACAAAAAATTTGATATAAAATTGTCATAAGTGGCATAATTTGGAATTTTTGATAATATTTACCTTTTTATTATCTGGATAAAGACTATATCATGCGATAAGGAATCAAATTTCTTTAATTCAAACAAGGCTGTACAATCCCGGACCAAGGCAGAATTTAATCGATGGTAATGTCTAAAAGTTGCAAGATCAGTCTCGAACTATACCAGAATTCAATCGAGGACACAAATTAAGGATATTGAATACAACGTCGGAATTCAATCAACAACAAGGTATTGAGGTAAAGATGCACGCTGCAATCTAATCGACGGCATGAATTTGAAAGCTATAACCAAGGAAATTTAAAGCGAAAAGTAAAGATAATTGAAAGACAACATTTTGATGATTTGTGTGAAGTCCTCTCTTGTTGAATACCTAGTAGTACATATAGTGAAGGTGTAGTAAACACTTCTTGACTACGCCCAGTGGTTGTATAACTGTCTTCATCGGGTGTTGGTGGTTTTGCAGTTATCAACAACCATTCCATGATTGGATCTTTGAATGGTTACTACTCATTCTACAATGTGCGTTTTTGATATCAACCGTCTCGGTGATTTGAATAGTACTTGAAATACTTCCAATGAAAACTTGCTGCCAGTGCTTATTATATAGGCAGCCATTAACTATCTGTCATTATATTTCAATAAATGGATACATGGTATTAAAGAATATTGTCATGTAGTGTGTTAGTTCATGTACTTGATGATGACTTTATAACATGACGCCTATGTATCATGTATGTGATTGCCACTTACCCTTGTTCATATGCTACATATTTCTTACTCCTCTGCCAAGCGCAATCAAATCAACTTTTGGTGTCAACAATTCTTTACATCTAATTTTGAGAGTCTTTATTTCATATTTTTTATGCTGCCATGAAAGAAATTCTATAAATGCTATTATTCACCGATGGACCACGGAGATAATGGATTTCATACATAGAAATCACTCGCCCCAGTTCACCATTTTCTTGGCCACAAAGAAAATTACTCGCCATGTTAACAACCGTGCACGTTGAAAAATAAAGTAATGCATTTAAAAGTGACTAGTATATATTATCATTAGATTAGTAAATTTTCACAAGTGTGCATGACGCAACACATGACATCACGCGTGTTTATGCCCCCACCGACCCAAAGACGCAACAAGTTTTTCACTATCGTAAACGATGCGCACGAATGAATGGATTATAGACTGAAAGAAGCTTTGGGAAAAGTGGAGAGGCCAGGGCAGTGGAGCGACAAAACATATTAAGAGGATACGAAAACGACGAGAGTTATGGAGTTTTGAGAGTTGAGGGAAAGAAGAAGGTACGATTCGCGTAAATTGCACCTGACAACGCTTGAAACGGCACACCTAACTAAAAATTTAAATCCAGTTGATCATATCTGATCCATGCAAAGCAGAGGACCATGAAAACTTACAGGGCAAAGAGAAACCCAGAAAAGAAGAGAATCGAGAGAGAGAGAGAGAGGCTTGGGCTATACGGAAGAGCTGGATCTGAGGGTGGTGACGATCCTTGCCGGGCGTGTGAGGGCGGCGACGCCCGCCTGGTGACAGGGCCCCAACCCACAAGTGCAGGAAGTTCTGACTGTATAAAACAAAGACCAAAGGGAAGAGTAGACCGCGAACCAGATGGGTAGCAACCGCAAAGTTCTTAATCTAAAGACTAAACCAAAGTGCATGATTTGAGTTCAGAAAAGAAAGGAAAAATCGTGAACTAAAGAAGAACAAAAACAGGGGAAGCAAACTGTGAGCAGCGGAGACCATCATTCGCCGCCATTGACCAAGTGAACCGTTGCAAACCGGGCGAGGGAGTCGCCAACACGTGCATGACGATGTATATCCGTTAGCCCCCCGGTCGCCATCTTCACACACAGCATCCAACTCTTGAAGGTTCGCTCAGACTGCTGCGCCTTAAGTTCAACTTCCCGCTTCTCAAGTTGTAGCGAAGAGTAAAAACCCGGGGACTCTAACGAACCAATCGCGATCAGATCTAGCTGAGGGCCTGCTGGCATCACGCGAGGAAGTGAGGACCCGTGATTCCTTCCCTGTGCACAGGCGAGGGTTGCCGGCCCTCGTCGATGACTTTGGAGTGGCGACGCCGCCACCTTCAAGTCTTCACGATCTGTCCTTTTACGTCCCTTCTTCATTTTCATTTTTTTTTTTTTTTTTTTGCTTTTTTATGCCCCTAAATCTTCGCTCTTTAATTGAGGCTCAGGCAAAAATTTACGGAAAACAATGTTGTTTTGGCCATGACCGCATGCCTACATAATAAGGGGGAAAGTAACATTATAAAAAACCATGCAATTTTTGTTAGCCAAATTTGATGTAGACAGATTATATCAAGTTGATAAATTTGAGATTTGATTATGCTTTTTGAAAATTTGAGGATTTGATTGCATTTTCGCAATAAATTTTTAGGAGTTTTGGTACTTATATGACTAGAAATTGTTTGAGCCAAAAGTTGGTTGTTTTTTCTTTATTTTGCCTTTTCCTTAAAATGTTAAGCCATTTCACCTTTTTTTTCCTTTAAATTTTCAGCCTCTTTTTATATTTTAATTTTTCAGGCTTCTTTGTGAGGGAAAAAAATTTGTCCAAAAAATCATAAACTAATTGCACTTCCACTAATTCAATCTTAAACCTTTCAATTTTGTCAATTAAATCTCAAACATTTTCACGTTATGCAAATTGAGTCATTTCTCCAATTTTAACCAAAAATTACAAACTTAGATTGGTTATTCTAAGTGTATGATCGACACCGACATGGTTAATTTTTATAATTTTTAAAAAAAGTTTAAGTTTTTTCCTTCTTCTTCTTTTTGCTTCTAAACTCGGCAAGAATCACTAGCCAAACCTCGCTAGTGATAGGCAAGGGCCGGCCAACCCTTGCCGGTCGTGGATGAGGGTCACCAAACTTGGTAGAAAAAAGGGGAAAAAAAAAAAAATTGCTCATATCAATACAAGCCATCCTACTTGACACTATTAGTGTCCACGTTGACAATTTCCAATTAAAATTGATTAGATAGTTTCAATTGACAAAACATAAAAATATTTAAAACTCGATTGACATAATTAAATAGTTTATGATTAAATTGATAAATATGACTTTTTGAACCATTTTTATTTCTTTGTGACATGTCGCTACATCAACACCATGCCTCTTCATAAATTTAATCAAAACACTGCACCAGCATTTTCCATTCGACACATTGGATAGAATTAACAAAAAAATTTATTGTATAAATTTGATAACTTTAAGAATTTGATTGTAATTTATTAAAATTTCAACATGATATTGTAACGCCATAACAAATTTCAAGATTCCCATTGGGCTTGCGCTCAGTTTCAACGGATACTTAGGTTGACAACCACCGGTTTCGACTTTGCATCAGCCATCAAGTTGACTGCTAAAGTAGCCTATAGGAGGGTCGACAGCTCACCAAAAACCTACTCATAGTGACCTGGTAACAATCATGGTGCACTGGGTCATTCTCACGCTGATCCAGTTGACCATGCCCTAACTCATTTAATAAATATTTGACTTTATCGATCAAACCAGAAAGTTACAGTTAGTGCTTCAAGACCAAAATAAAGCACTTTGACACCGCATACACGATCCCTAGTCTTTTCAAAACAAGAACTGCCAAAAAGTAAGGCGACGACCCGCAAAATAAGAGTGATGTTACCATCCCACTAAACCAAAAGGTTCCTCTATCCTCACATAATAGGGGATGTGGTTCATTAAGAAATACATGAGTAATGTCCACCTCCTCTTCGGTGTTCAGTGGCATTTAAATAGGAAGAATTTGGAGAGTCGGCTTTCCATACACAACCAGTCAAATGCAGCCGAATAAAGAATATGTGCTTTTTTGCATATAATGCATAAAAGTTCTGAAACTTTTTCACAGGTCCGTGATTCTTTATAATATCGTCACGAGGACTTCATGACTTCCAGCTATAGAAAGAAAGACCATACATTATCATCTAGACATCATAAAGACTGGATATTGTCTGTATGACAGCCCGTGTATCACAGATTAATAGATAAATTGAGGATTGATACAACAAATAGAGTACTTACGTTCTTGGATCGATTAGCACCTCAACGAGTCATGCCAGGGAGAGATTCTCGCTCCAATGAGGCAAAAGATAATGATAATTTTGGAGGATGAGAGTCAAAGTATTCCTGCTCTGCCACAATTCAACCACTCATCCTCATTTAATGGAAAAATTCACTAAGTACATCCACTAAAGTTCCATCAGTGGAACAAAACTTCAGTGGCCATGACTATCAGTTTTTGCTATGGTATTTTAGCAATGGAAAATGTTACTTGAATTAAGAAATGTAGGTGTGTCTAGTCACTAGCAAACCTAATCAGTAAAGACTGTACTATGACGGTCATGGAGCACAAATAGAATGAGAAAAGACCAAAAATGAAGGACGGCAATAGTGGGAAATGGCTGTTATGTCCATCGATAACTTCTACCTCTCCCTAATATTAGACTCAGGACAGTGTGCTGCAGAAGTTTAGTTAATGTAAAATTTTCCATATACACAGAGAAAAACTAATGGGTAAACATGAAAGGCAAGCAATGCTGCATGACATTCAGTTAGCACAAAGAGCTGTAACCATTTGACACAACTGTCTACTTACTCGTAATTCTGACATTCTGTCTAATCGGGTAGAAGCGGTAATCTGCTGACGTTGTAAGCGGAGCCATTGGTGCTCCCAGAGTCATCAAACCCATCAACTACCTCGTTGTTTGTAGAATCTATGTCTTCATAGCTTCCACCGTTGTATGGAAGGATACGCAGACGTATATCCGGCTCTTTACCAACTCTTTCTGATTGTAGTTGGTATTTTCGTATGAGGTCCATCTGAAGAGACATTATGGAAGATGATCTTGGAAGTAATTCCACAGGTTCTCCTTTTGGAATGACAACCTCTTCAATGGCCACTCTTGCCTCCTGGAAAGCGATTCATGAAGAAAATAAAAACGATTGTTCAGGCGCAATCCTACAACTTTCTAAGGCCCAACAATGATCAAAAGATTGGCAAATTCAATTTCGTTCCATGCCTCATGCGATAGTGCACTATTATGCATTTTTTCCTTGAATGCCTGATAATAACAGAAGAGCTGCCCTGCAAGGATGGAAGTTCCTGGAATTTTGGGTGGAAATGGTTATCTGTTTTCCTATCATCTTTCATTTGGTCAGAGGTTCTCCTGAGCCAGGCCAACTTCAGAGTTCTGGAACCTGTATGCCCTGTTAATGTCCCGCTCCCCGTACCTCAGAAATTGCAATGACGTAGTATATTATGATGGATCTGCATGCCCTTGAGGAATGAAGCATATTATTATCACAAACATGATGTAGGATTTTGAAATGACAATGCTTTCATATATCAAGTGCCAATCACTTCAAAATCCTACATCATGTTTGTGATAATTAATATACTCAATTCCTCAAGAGCGTGCTGTTCCATCAACAGGCATGACATCATAAGGTTGATCCCACTTTTTATTTATACTCTTCTAATTAAAACCGTTTTAAATTAGACTGAAATGAGAATATATAGTCACCTCCAGGGCGTCGGTTTTCTCTGACAACTTCGATGTGTCCTCTACTTCAGTATCATCCGAACCATCAAGATCCCTCAATAATGCCCTCACAGCATTTGTTATTTGAACCAGTGAACTTGTCTGGTAGGAAGAAAAACGAAATTCTGTGATTAAAATTGAACTATGAATAATTCCTGTGAAATAAAGAAATTGCAGACGATAACCTTTGTGACATAAATGGGAATTCCATGAGATCTAGCAGCAGCTTGAATTCCTGGATTCTTTTTGAGCTTGGACTGCAATGCAATTAATGCATCTGCCTGGCTGATGTTATCAGTTAATTGGATAACATCTTCACCCAAATTCAGCTGTTTAATTACTTGGATTATGCTTGCTTCCAGGATCTACAATAACTGCTCACTCTATAAGCTATGTAGCAAGAGATTTCAAACGGAACATGATTTCTATTTCAACAACATGATCAAATCTGTTGAATTGCAGCAATATTAGCTGGAAGAGATCAGTAAAACAAACAGAACATCACCAGATGCCATGATGTCATTATCAAATTGTGTACAATTTGTTATTTGCTAAGGCAAGATGGTTCAAGAATAACAAGAACACGATATACTTTATTGGAAGAAAAATGAAAATATACAATTCTGCTAACTAGGATATTTTATTTCTAGAAAGAGAAGGCAGAGAAAGAATTCAAAAAGGTTATCCCTTATATTATAAAAGGACTTTGAGTTTTTCTTTCAAAGAACACTCATGGATATAGTCCGGCATCTTCTAAGCTTATTCAGATGAAAAAGGATAGTCCTTAAGAATCCAAGTAATTCTGTTAATTGGAAGGAAAAAAGAAGAAGAAGAAGAAGAAGAAGAAGAAGAAGAAGAATTACTGAGCATCTCATGGTGCAACAGTCAATCTTTATGTACAATAGCACCTGAACAGACATGAATCACATGACCACTACTTACAAGAGGTTCTCCATGAAGGATGGAGTACCCAAGCAATCAGCTTCAAATTTTTTTAAGTGAGAGAGGTGATACCTATTGCCTTCATAAACTCAATGAGATGGATTATTTATATGCCTAAAACCACAGCTGCTTACCCCATAACTATACAAGAGAAGACGAGCCCCATCTTCACTGAAACTCTCCCTGTTTAGAGGCAACTCGGGAGCATAATCACTATAGCCAGCACTTTCACCAGCCCTATCTGGAACATGAATAAAGCTAGTATCATCATTATCACTCAGGGAAGAGTAGGTGAAAGGTTCCGTCTCTGCATTTCCTCTCGAATCCTTGGCCCCCATCTTGCGAACTTCGAATTTAGGTAGCCGCCCTATGCCAACATCAGAGCAATCACTAAGTAACAATGGCAGATTAGGTAAAAATTCCCATGTGTATATAACAATTGGCCAAAAGCAACAATTGTAATAAATCAAATTTCATCAGGAAGTTCACCTGACAAAATAGCATCCACTGTTGCTTCTAAGCTACGATGAACTCGCAACTCAGTTTTTGAGACAATCTCAACACCACAGCTAAACGTGGAGGGTCCTTTCCTCTCAAGCACAGTCTTTTGGACACCCCTACGGCTAGCTTCCTCATCCCCTAGAGTGACACTCTACAGAAAACAACTATAGTTTATTGGCATGAGGAAAATCAAGGACCAGAGAAGTTCCTGTGGGGGACTGCACTTTGTTTTGTGAAAAGTAAAGCAACCAGTAATAAACATTGGTGAGACACCATCACGCTAAGAAAACCAAAGTACTAGTTTTTCCCTCATTTAACCAATTGATAAGCTACAGATATCTCGAAGTAATCAAGGAGATATTGACAAATCGTAACTGACATTACAAGTCTCCAACCTGAATTCCTCCTACAAGCATCTCCAGTGCAGGATTCATTATCAAATTATCTATAGTTACACCATGGGCAGTCGCAACTAGCTGAATCCCACGTTGGGCAATTGTGCTTGCAGCCATTGCTTCAAGCTTTGTGCCAATCTCATCTATTACAATTACTTGTGGCATATGATTTTCCACTGCTTCAATTAATACCTATATAAGAAGAAGAAAGATGTCAATTGCCGCAAGAATGGTCACTCCTGTATCTCCATTTGGAACCACATGCAGTACTAATTGGTCGTAAAAAGAGGAACTAGGTTGAACTTGTAGCTTCCAAGAAAATCTGTTGGGGAAGTTCTGAAATGAAGTAAAAGCAAGTAATCTAGGAATTAAATATCAGGTCCCACCTTATGTTGCATGTCAGAGTTGGGAACTTGCATTCGCCGAGCATTGCCTATTCCTTCATGAGGTATGTCACCATCCCCACCAATCTCGTTGGAAGTGTCAACAATCATAACGCGTTTTCCATAATCATTTGCAAGCATTCTAGCTATTTCCCTGGACAAAGTAAATTCACACCCACTCTACTTGAATGAGCTCACTTATCCAAAGTGGATTTCATCATATCAAGGATGAAATTGAAGCAACATTATGCAGTAAGTAAAAATCCCTGGTAAGGCTTGACTCAAATGGCACGATTCTTGGTCTATAATACAGGCAGACAGAGAGAGTAGATTGTGTAGGATTTTCCACAAGGATATCTAATGGACCCAGGGATAATGATACGTCAAGTTGGTCATCTTAAAATGTGAAGACCAGAAAGCTCACAGATAATGCATCTTCCAAAATAACTCTTTGCAACAAACAGTTCTCTATGAGTATTGAATGCAAAAGTCGATTCATAGTAAAGCAACAGTCAGATGCATTTGCCGAAGTTATCTTAGTAACAATCAGTAGCATTTTCTAAAGTTATCTTACCAACTAAATGACAAGTCAAAGCAGCAAGACTTTGTTCTTCTAACCTAGTTGACTCAAGGAAGATAGCAATAAACATCGAAAGTATCTGCAATATGATGATTAGCTACTGGAAGGTTCAGATCGACTAATTCAAGCCAGAGTAAGTTGGCTTCATAAGCCTGTTCGCAAGAAAATCGGCTGCATATTCCTCGTTTGGAACTTCTAAAGTGAAAGAACATGAGTCCTAGTTATGAGAGTAAATCAATGAACCGTGATAAGGACTGTAATCAACAACCTGATGATGGTAGTTTTCCCCACACCAGGTGGTCCAATAAGCAACAGAGAAGCCCCAGTTTGAACCAAATCCCGCAGCAGAGGAGCGCTCCCCGATATTGCTCGCCCAACACGGCAAGTTAGTCCAATAATTGTTGCCTTCCGATTCCTAATACCGCTAATGCGATGCAATGTTCGACTGATGCCCGCTCGATTGTCTATGGCAAAGTCGCCAACCTATCACATAAATCCATTAGTGAGTATCGACCACATCATTAGTCCTCTTTGAAAGCAAATTTAAAGGCAGAGACAAAGCCGCTCTTGCAAATATCAGCGCATCCAAGACATCTTGATTGATACAGGAGGCAATGTGCAGGAAACCGAGTGACCGAGAATTCTTGAATGAGATAAACAAGTCATAAATCCAATCAAGTCAAGTAAGCAGATGGTGGGCCGATATTTTCCTATAACCCCTGAGACATTGTTTATTAGATTATGCAAGAAACTCTCATGAAAGATCCTAAGCTTAAACACCCTTCCAATTTTGCCATGTTTATCAGCAATCCAGTTTGCTTATAATTTCCCCTGTCCCAGCTCTACTCTGTTTATATCCTCGTGAGGATCAACTGGTATTTTTCCATACCAGTTGACATTAATCGATGCCTTATTACCGGGTATAGCGTGCAGCCGCAGCTAATCAAGCCGACATATAATATCATCCAATACAATTTTCCGTCGACTAAACCCTAAAGTTCAATAAAGCTCACCTGAGACGTGGCGCGCTCGAGATCCTCGTGCGTCACCGGAAGCTCCGACAACACGAAATCGCCCGACGGGAACCGGGCCAACGGCTTCCGGCCCAAGTCCATGACCACCTCGATCAACTGACTCCGCTCCGGATGCTCGCTGACCCTCCGCCGCATCTCCTCGGGGAGGAGGGCCAGGAGGCGGCCCAGCTCGACATCGAAGTCGTCCTCCGGCGAGCCCGGGTCCGGAGAACCGCCTGCGGCGGCGAACCTCCGGCGCCCGGGAGATCTCAGGGCGAGGCCGCGGCGGGGAACGGGCGGGGCGAGAAGCGGGAGGGAGAGGCGAGCGGCGGGGGAGGCGGCGCGGGCCAGAGTGGGGGCGCTCCTGGGGCGAGCTTGACGGGCGGGTGAAGTCGAGAATACGAAATCGGAGAGCAGCGCATCGATTTTTTGGCGGGAAATTGGGACACTGAGGAAATTTTCGGGTGGCGAGCGAGTGGGGAATGCTGTGACGGAGCTCGTGCTTTGCCTTTGACTTGCATCCACTCCGCTCTTCCAGGAGAGAAGGAAAGAGCAAATGCGGGCAGCAAGTGGCGGCAGATTTTTCAGGTTCTGAGGAAATAATCGAAAAAAAAACAATATATATGACGAAATAAGGGAATAAAAATATAACGACGAATTATTTTTACTATATAAAAGTACAAGTAGTGCCTGCTTTTTTGATTAGTAATTACATTGATAGCTTACTAAAATATTGTAAGGTTCTAAAATTGTGATAGGTGTACAAAAATCGAATATGTTACCTTGCAGGATAGAAATTTGTCTATAATATATTGACAGTGATGCAAGAGTTTAAAGTTATCAATTAATAGCTAATAATCTTTGTGTTTAATAAAATCTTAATGACTTATAAAATAGGATAGGTGAAAAGTTGCCTTTTTATGATGGCAAGTTAACTCATGGAAAAGTGACTTGGTATTATAGTAGTGATTGATGCTTAATTTTTCATTTGGAGAGTTAGTCTCTATACTAGAGATGCTAAGGCTTGAGATATAGATCAAACAACGTCGTCTGGCAACGATTTTGCTAAAATTGAGATATTAAGTTGAATTTGCTCCACTGAACAAACTTTTAAACCCCAAATCTTCCCCAAATTCCAGAAATCCCTAGCCCTGAATTTCAGTTCCAATTTGAATGAATTGTCTAGCAACAGGCGCTGCGGGAAAGAGAGCAAAGCATCATTCGAGAAAGCTGGAGACGACAGCAAGAAAAACATTGCACTGGTACAAGCAAGAACAACTGAGGCGACTGAGTAAATTTCTGTGGGGGAACAAAGGGAGTTTCTGCAGAAAAGTGAAGATACTGCGGGGGATAGGATCGACTCTTTATGAAGTTTATAGAAGAAAAATAATGGAAATCTCTGTATTTGTTTCTACTCGTGTTTTCATGTAATGAAGCAAGAACACACAAGGCATTGTCAAACAGTGGAGGCAGGACAAGGATGGAGATTGCGAAACAAGTCCTGATAGGTTACATGCAGAAGGAGGAGGAAATGGAGTGGCACATCAACTCCAAGCGGGCCACGCCCGGAGGACCAGATCCATATCATCATTGAACCCCGGTTTGGGCGCGACTTTCTTGTTAAACCGCACCTTGTATCCTCTTTATTGAATGAATGCCAGTTGGATACCACACCTCGGCAAGACATGCAAAGTACTGATGTAAATCCTCAGTATGCGATGAAAACTGTAAGTCTCTCCAATCCAATTTTCCCTTCTCTAGCGGAACGTCCTTACCGGGGTTCAATGATGGTGCGGATCAGGTCCTCCGGGCGCGGCCCACTTCAAGTCGATGTGCCACCCCATTTCCTCCTCCTTCTGCATGTAAGCTATCAGGACTTGTTTCGCAATCTCCATCCTTGTCCTGCCTCCACTGTTTGACAATGCCTTGGGTGTTCGTGCTTCCTCACATGAAAATACAAGTAGAAACATAACAAGGTAGAGCCAGAACCTCAGTGAAGCCATTTAACCTAATACAGTTTCTGCTCAGATCAACTTGGTGAAGTGATGCACCAAGAAACGGTGAAGGATATTTATATGGCGATTTTACTGATACTTTATTCGAGTGGAATTGTGTGGATCCGCATCAAACAAATAAAGGATTGGCACTTTTTATTAGTCAGCGCATGATTATTTCTGTGCAATTAAAAGAAAGAAAGAGAGAGATATTTAAACAAATAAAGGGGACTCAAGGCTCGTTGTCAATTTCAAGCCCTAATTGATGGGTCAGTCAACCCCTAGTCTGTGCAACTGAGCTGGAGACTCAAGGCTTGTTATCCTCACCGTCTAGGGGTGTGCAACGGGTACCATTCCAAATCGGACTGCACTAGCCAGCTAATTTTGGGCGGTTCCCGGCTCGGTTCTCGTTCTCATTCTTGATGGCTCTGGTTCCTAGTTCCAACATGGGAACCGGACCGGTAATTTTTAATATATATATAATATTTTAAAATTTCTTAAGAATTCGAAAAAAGAAGAAGAAAATTCTTGAGAGTTTTAAGAAAATTCAATTACATGCAAATTAAGAGAACATATCGATAAAGAAGTGCATAAATAAAGAGGGCTGTCTTTGAGAACGTGCTGCAACATTAACAATTTTTTACACGGAAAAGCAAAGTTACCAGTTCCACCAGATCGGACTGGTTGGTCGGTCCGATTCTCGGTTCCAAGATAGGTTGGTCATGTCCACAGTCCCAAGATTTGGGAACCGGTCCTCCCGGTCACTTTGAAACCGAACCAGATTGGGAATCGACCACCCCTATTGTTGTCGGCTGTGGCGACACAAAGTAGAGCAAAGGGGAAGAATAATGACATGTAGAGATGGAGAGACTATTCACAATCGGCTCAAGAGTCAAGGGAAGAGAGGGTGATCTTATAGGCCTACCAAATGGGTGGGTCAAATGATAGGATCGGTCATATCCATGTTAATCCATTTAACTTGTTTTGACTCATATTCATATAGTGTAAATTTAGTAACCCATACTCAACCCAATCTTTACCCGACTCAACCTATATTGCTAAAATTCATAATATTATATATAGCTAATTTTGGTAGAAATTTGTTGACGTGGAGTCGACACTAATGTAGATAAATTTTATTAATATTTAATTATTCTTTCAAAAAATTTATTTTTTTCTCTTTTCTTCTTTGGCCGGTTGTTGAAGGCTCGGCAACTAGCTGGAGGCCACAACCAATGAGGGTTGGCCTCGCCAAGATTTGGAGAGAGGCAACCTCGCCAACCTCGAGTGAGGCTCGCATGAGCCAAATCCGACAAGCTTGAGCCTCGCCAAAGGCCAGCAAGGGTTGGCCACACCAGGGATCTAGCAAGGGGCAAACTTGCCAAAGGCCAGTGAGGGTTGACCTTGTTGAAGGCTAGCGAGGCTCACCCTCGCTAGATCCGATGAGGTCGAGCCTCGCCCAAGGCCAATGAGGGCCGGCCTCACCTGAGGCTGTTCACTGGAGGTTAGACGGCTAGCTAGAGGAGAAAGGGGATAAAATAGAAGAAAATGAAAAAAGACGAGATGGAAACGAGCGGTGGAGGCAGCACGAAGGAGAGTGACGAAAACGAGCGATGGAATCTGTTAAGCCACCCTTAGTTCAAGCATGAGAATGCAGAAAATGGGTACATGCACTTCTGTTAAGTATGCCACTTAATGTTTTAACTAGATCGAAAATGAGTCACAAGTTCTGACCCATTTTTGACCCATATAAATTAGCCTTACTTTTTGAACCTAATTTTAGTTGGGTCTTTAAAAATTTATAACCCATACATAACCCATTAAGATAAAATATGAGTCAAAACATGGGTCATTGACCCATTTTGACACCCTAAGGCGAGATGTGTTGAGCCAGAGGAAAGCACGACGAGGCTGTCCTAAGTGGGGCTTTTGCTTTTCTGATCAAAAGCGAATCTCTTCATTAGACTCTACCAAACACTATTTGCTTTGAGCAAATTTACCTCCAAAACTCTCCCAAACGCACAATAAGTCCCTATTGGGGCTATTACTTCTCGGCTTTCCTAGTTAGCAAGGTGACCCGGCCCTGTTAGGAACATGCAGGTTTTCTTTTCAAATTGCAGTGCTAATAGGACTTCCATGATTGATTTGGACTAGGAAATATTAATTAACGACGCAAATATTTCTCCATTACTACCCCAATTACAAAATAATTCTTTTCGAAGAGCAAGCAAGGAACTAGGGGTGTCGAGATGGGTCATGAACTCATTTTGTGAGTTATGTTCTATCTTAATGGATTAAAAATGAGTCAGAATGTGTGACCCATTTTCGACTTAACTATAAAATGTATGAGTCATTTTCGATCCATTTTTTACTCATTTTTAACCTAATTGTAAAAACGTAATTTTCTTCTTTGAGTCATCATCATGCTCGGTGAGTGGTGGTGACCCACCAGTGACTGCGACACTTCGCCGCTCGCCTCCACCCCATCTCAATTTATAATTTTTTTATAAAGATATATTTAATTGGTGAAATTCTTTAAAAATATTTCAATTTATAGGTTTTTTACATTTTTTATTTTATTTACTATTTTTTAATTTTTTTAAATTTGATTTGAAGTTTTATTCATTTAGCGTGGAGCTTAAAGTAAGTTTGAGTTTTTCTACAATAATAATGGTTTTTAGCAATATGAGTCGGGTTAGGTGTAGGTCAAGTATAGGTCACTAAATCTACATTACATTAATATGGGTCAAAACAGATTAAATTGGTCAATATAGGTCGGATTATTTTCGACCCGACTTAAACCCAACCCGACCCACCAATTTAACGGGTCTACAAGGAACTAGAGTGGGACCATTGTCTGTTGGTTTGTGCAAAAGCAACGGTTCTCCATGATTCAAATGCCTACTAGAAAAGTACTCCCACTAACCACAAGCTGGAGAGCAAGACAACGAGAAACTTAATCTGCATTTTAGTGGAGCACCATATAACAATCATTAATCTTGATATATATGAAGACTAACTATAAAAGACCCATATGCACCATCTAATAGAGTAGTGGAACCTTTTTTCTTTATGAACCTTGAGCCGTTTCTATTAAAAACAACTATTTCCCGCCAACGTCAAGCTACAATCAATCACCAAAATGACATAAAGATTTGCCGAGGCGCAGTATCGAACTGGCATTTATTCAAGAAAGAGGATACATGTTGCAATTTCTTTCTATAACAAGAAATAGACACATGCAAAGTACTAATATAAATCTTCATTGACAATAAACTATGAAACCGACATAGCTTGTATCCATGTTCCCAATTTCAAAATTGGTGGCTGACATTCCACTATTTATTTTGTAATATGACCGTACGGTCATGTAATCATTTTTTTATAGATTTTTAGGATAATTTTTCTTTTTTTGTGATGTGATGTCATATCGACACCATCCCTCTTCACAAATTTAATCAAAACATGACACTGCATTTTTCATTTGGCAAATTGGATAGAGTAAACAAAAAATTTAATTATACCAATTTGATAAATTTTAAAAATTGATTGCACTTTATTAAAGTTTTAACTCTATATTGTGAATTTCAAATACACAAGTTGACATTTCGACTTTGC
Organism: Corymbia calophylla; assembly: GCA_014182845.1. Taxonomy (NCBI): domain Eukaryota; kingdom Viridiplantae; phylum Streptophyta; class Magnoliopsida; order Myrtales; family Myrtaceae; genus Corymbia; species Corymbia calophylla. The sequence continues at coordinate 26,442,087 of CM024698.1, read as the reverse complement.
ATCGACCATCAAGTTGATTGCTAAAGTATCCTATAGGAGGGTCGACAGTTCACCAAAATCCAATTCATAGTGATCTCACAATAATCATGGTATGGCTGGGTCTGTCTCACACAGATCCAATTGACCATGCCCTAACTCATTTATTTAATATTTAACTTTATCAGCCATATTAGAAAGTTATAGTTAGTGCTTCATGATAAAGCACTTTGACACCGCAAACACGATCTCTGACCTTTTCAAAACAAGAACTGCCGAAAAAGTAATGCGACGAGCCGCAAAATAAGACTGAGATTACCGTCCACTAAACCAAAAGGTTCATCTATCCTCACATGTTAGGATGTAGCTCATTTAAGAAATCCAAGATTATTGTCCACCTCCTGTTCGATGTTCAGCAGCATTTAAATAGGAAGAATTTGGAGAGTCGGCTTCCCATACACAACCAGTCAAATGCAGCCGAATGAAGAGTATATACTTTTACATATAATGCATCAAGGTCTGAACCTTTCTGCAAGTCCGTCATTCTTTATAATATCGTCATGCGCACTTCATATGACTTCCCGCTATAGAAAGAAAGACCACTTGTCATCTAGATAACTTAAAGACTGGATGTCGTCTGTATTACAGCCTGTGTATCACATCTTAATAGATGAATTGAGGATAGATACAACAAATAAAGTAATTACATTCCTTGATCGATTAGCACCTCGACGAGTCATGCCAGGGAGAGATTCTCGCTCCAATAAGGCAAAAGATACTGATAATTTTGGAGGATGAGAGTGAAAATATTCCTGCTCTGCCACAATTCAACCATTCATCCTCATTTAGGGGAAAAATTCACTAAGTGCATCCCCGAAAGTTCCATCAGTGGAACAAAACTCCGGTGGCCATGTCCATCACTTTTTGCTATGGTATTTTAGCACTGAAAAATATTACTCAAATTAAGAAATGTAGGTGTGTCTAGTTAGTGGCAAACCTAATCAGTAAAGACTGTACTATGACGGTCATGGAGCACAAATAGAATGAGAAAAGACCAAAAATGAAGACTGCAATAGTGGGAAATGGCTATTACATCCATCAATAACTTCTACCTCTTCCTAATGTTAGACTCTTCAAGATAGTGTGCTGCAGAAGTAGAGCACAAATAATAACATTTCTGATTAGAAATTGACTTTTGGAAGAGAAATGGAATTTTCTATTTCTATTATTGGATGAGTTTCTGAGAAAAAAACGTGTTTGATAACAATACAAAATTTTATTTTTGGAATAAAATTCATTTGATAACGAAAAAAATTTCACTTTCCCGAGCGGCGGCGACAAGGGGAGGGGGCGGCGGTTGACGACCAACGAACAGTAAGAAACTCCTTTGGGTGAGAAATAAAAAAAAAAAAAGAAACAATTTTTAATTTCTATTTCAAAAATAAAAAAGTAAATATTTTTTGTTTTTGATTTCTATTCCAAACCTATTTCTGGAATAGAAATCTGTTCTAGAAATAGAAAAATGAAATTATTTTACCAAACGGATTATATTCCAAAAACAGATCTGGATTAGAAAAATAGTTTTTGAATAGAAATAGAATGGTTACTATATACAGGTTACTATATACAGCCTTAGTTAATGTAAAATTTTCCATGTACACAGAGAACTAATGGGTAAACATGAAAGGCAAGCAATGCTGCATAACATTCAGTTAGCACAAAGAGCTTGTAACCATTTGACGCAACTGTCTACTTAATCGTAATTCTGACATTCTGTCTAATTGGGTAGAAGCTGTAATCTGCTGACGTTGTAAGCGGAGCCATTGGTGCTCCAAAAGTCATCAAACCCATCAACTACCTCGTTGTTCGTAGAATATATGTTTTCATAGCTTCCACCGTCGTATGGAAGGATACGCAGATGTATATCCAGCTCTTTACCTACTCTTTCTGATCTTAGTTGGTATTTTCATATGAGGTCCATCTGAAGAGACATTATGGAAGATGATCATGGAAGTAATTCCACGGGTTCTCCTTTTGGAATGACAACCTGTTCAATGGCCACTCTTGCCTCCTGGAAAGCGATCCATGAAGAAAATAAAAACGATTGTTCAGGTGCAATCCTACAACTTTCTAAGGTCCAACAATGACTAAAAGATTAACTAATTCAATTTCATTCCATGCCTCATGCAATAGTGCACTATTATGTATTTTTTCCTTGAATGCTTGATAATAACAGAAGAGCTGCCCTCCAGGGATGGAAGTTCCTGGAATTTTGGGTGGAAACGGTTTCTGTTTTCCTATCATCTTTCATTTGGTTGGAGGTTGTCCTGAGCCAGGCCAACTTCAGAGTTCTGGAACCTGTATGCGCCAATAATGTCCCGTTCCCCACCGCTCAGAAATTGAATTGATGTAGTATATCATGATGGATCTGCACGCCCTTGAAGAATGAAGCATATTATTAGAACAAACATGATATAGGATTTTGAGATGACAAAGCTTTTATATAGCAAGTGCCAATCACCTCAAAATCCTACAACATGTTTGTGATAATTAATATACTTCATTCCTCAAGAGCGTGCAGTTCCATCAACAGGCACGACATCGTAAGGGGTTGATCATTTTTTATTTATGCTCTTCTAATTAAAACTGTTTTAAATTGGACTGAAATGAGAATAAATATTCACCTCTAGGGCATCAGTTCTCTCTGACAACTTCAATGTGTCCTCTACTTCAGTATCCTCCGAGCCATCAAGATCCCTCAATAATGGCCTCACAGCGTTTGTTATTTGAACCTGTGAACTTGTCTGGTAGAGAGAAAAACGAAATTCTGTGATTTAAATTGAACTGTAAATTGAACTGTGAATAATTCCGGTCAAATAAAGAAATTGCAGACAACCTTTTTGACATAAATGGGAATTCCATGAGATCTAGCAGCAGCTTGAATTCCTGGATTCTTTATGAGCTTGGGCTGTAATGCAATCAATGCATGTGCCTGGCTGATGTTATCAGTTAATTGGATAGCATCTTCACCCAAATTCAGCTGTTTAATTACTTGAAAAATTGCCAATGCAACCCCAGTAAACGTTTTTAATAAATTAAGACACTTAAGTGATTGTTTGACAAATTTATGACACCAAAACAAGCGTCCTGAAAAAAAAAATGGTAGTGTCATTTTGTCAAGAATTACATACATTTAAGTTGAAAAAAGAGAGATTCTCAATATTTGAAATTTTTAGGAAGGTTGTTTTTGGATAAAAAGATTCAGATTGCACAATTGGAATTTGAAAGAAATAAAATAAAACTACCAACTTACTTTATTGGCCATAAATTCAACATTTGTATAATAAGTAACTTGAGTCTATTTGGTATAACTTTTTCACAAAAGATTCAATTGCGAAAAAGAGTGTCACAACTTTTTAGAGGTGTTTGCTAAACACCTCACGGCTCTAATACCTTCAAAATTATATTAGCTTACAACATCTTTTGAGAAGCCGTCCCACAAATTGCCACTTAAAAACTGTATTAACTAACATTTAATTTACAGTATTTCACAACACAAGTACATCTTATTTAGCAGATTACAATTCAATGAGGATTATACCAAAAAAACTCCATAGATAGCATACAATATATTAGAGGTACTTGGGGATAAAGGATCAAGGAGATGAATTAAGAGTTTTGAGAATTAAGGAAGATTAAACTTATCAAAGATAAAAATATATTAATTTAATCTCAGAAAGCATTAGAGTTTTAAGAAATTGTAATTTAAAGTAGTAGACATTCAGTTTATATTGGAATTATAATTTTGTCTCTGATTGAATAACATACCATACAAGTTTTTAAGGGCTTTTCATGAAATTTAAGGGAGTTTTATTTTTTTTGTCTAGAAACACGGAGAGGGGAAATCAAGAGATGGGAGGAGAAAGTTGGATAAAACTTGAAATTTCTCTCCCAAAAATTTTTTTATCCTTAGTTTTTTTTTTTTATCTCCCCGTCTCTCATTTTCCTCCTTCTCCATGTTCCTAGCAAAGCCTAATTGCAGACGATGCATTGGATCATTATTTCATCAGGATGCTGGTCTACATTGTAAACAAAAAGATCGAATCCATATAATACTTGATGAAAACAGAGGCGAAGTAGTTGCAATTGTAATGCAGTTCATGTTCTGTTCCCATACAAAAGTTGAATATGCCTTGGCTCATTGTTTGAGTGTGATATCCTACGGTTCCAACTGCCAGTGGAGCATATCAAACATTGACTGAAAGATATCTGTTTTACAAAACTGGATGTATGTGGTTTCGCTCGGCCGTCATGAAGTCGATTTGATCAACTTGTGATGTTCCTACTCATGTTTTCATGTAATGAAGCAAGAACACACAAGGCATTGTCAAACAGTGGAGGCAGGACAAGGATAGAGATTGCGAAACAAGTCCTGATAGGTTACATGCAGAAGAAGGAGGAAATGGAGTGGCACATCAACTCCAAACGGGTCGCGCCCGGAGGACCAGATCCGCACAATCATTGAACGCTGCTTAGGACGTTCCTGCATTTAGTAGAGCACCATATAACAATCATTAATCTTGATAAATATGGAGATTAACTATATAAAGACCCATATGCACCATCTAATACAGTAGTGGAACCTTTTTTCCTTTATGAACCTCAAGCCCTTTCTATTAAAAAAAAAAAACACTACTTTCCACCATCGTCAAGCTAAAATCAATTGCCGAAATGTTGTAAAGACTTGCCAAGGCGCAGTGTCGAACTAGCATTTATGCAAGAAAGAGGGTACATGTTACAATTTCTTTCTATAACAAGAAATAGGCACACGCAAAAGCACTAATGTAAATCCACAGTACACGACGTAAACCGTAAGTCTCTTCAATCCACTTTTCCCTTCTCGAGCGGAAAGACCTACCCGGGGTTCAGTGAAGGTGCGGATCAGGTCCTCTGGGCGTGGCCCGCGTGGAGTTGATGTGCCACTCCATTTCCTCCATCTGCACGTAGTCTACCGGGACTTGTTTCGCAATCACCATCCTTGCCCTGCCTCCACCGTTCAACAATGCCTTGGGTATTCTTGCTTCATTACTTGAAAACACGAGTAGGAACATCAAAATGTAGGGCCAGAGCCTCAGTGAAGCCATTTAACCTAATTTCTGCTCAGATTAACTTGGTGAAGTGATGCACCAAGAACCAGCGTGGGGATATTTATATGGTGATTTTCCTGATAATTTATTCGAGTGGAATGTGTGGATCCGCATCAAACAAATAAAGGGTTGGCACTTTATTAGTCAGTGCATGCTTATTTCGGTGCAATTATTGAGAGAGAGAGAGAGATATTCAAACAAATAAAGGGTAGTTCTAGTTTCTTCTCAAAACCCTGATTTTCCCTGGCCTTGTTCTATTGCAATCTGGCTCCAAAAGATATTAGAATTCAAATGCCGACGTCGGTGGGAAACGGTGGATTTTCCCGATGGCATAAGAATAGGAGCTCTCCTCCACCAAGTCTATTCTCAAATTCAAAAGCATGTTTATTTTCTTTACTTGAACCAGACGGAATATTACCTTTGTCCCTCTGGTTGGTGAGGGAATCAGAATCCTTTTTGGGGTTCAAATTTCACGTCGTTCTTGTCTGTAATGTCTGCCAAATGGGAGCGGTGTGTGCTTAGTCATTGCTCTCGTGGCCGCTTTTGTCCTCATTCATCCATCATCGATGTAGTGAAGTTCAAAACCCCATTTTTTCCGTCTCACAGCATGAACGGATTTCCATTACGTCGGGATTCAGGATAAACCTTTTCGTTTCCCTTTCCAAAAGAGTTTTGTTAGCATAACAATATTTAAGTTATTATAAAAATAACATCTTATTGTAAATCATAAATTCTGAAGGAATAGATTCCATAATAATTTATTATTATTTATTATTTAATTTTTTATGATCCACGATATACTATTATTTTTATAGTAGATCAAAAATTGTCACTCAACCAATTTTCGATCAAAAATCCAAAGATGCTGTGGAGTTTCTTTGATTTCTTGCTCTAGTCTTTAGACTTTCTTGCCTTAAGCCACCATCTCTTTTCGGGAGAATTGCCAAAAAGTCTGCCTATTGGGGTTGTCTTGCGGTTCGATCCTAAACCTTTTTTTTTTTTTATCGATTCAGTCCTAAACCTTTTGCGATTGTGCCAATTGAGTCCATCCGGCCAAATTTGGCCGGCCGGAGTGACGTGAACGCCGGCCGGCGCCGGCGAGAATATTTTAATAATTTTTATTTTTATTTTTAAATAATTTTTTGATTTTTATTATTTTCCGAATTTTTTATTGATTTTTAAAATTTTCTGTTTCTTTTCTTTTCTTTTCTTTTTCTCCCCCTCCCCCCCCCCCCCCCGCCGCCGGGCGGGGCCGGCCACCGCCGACAAGGCCGGCCCCACTCGCGCGAGGGCCGCGAAGCCCTCGCCGCCGACCTCGCCCGGACCTACGGGCCGCCGGCCGGTCGCGGCCCGGCCGCCCGGATCTGGGCGAGGCTGGCCGCGGCGAGGTGGCTTCGCCCGATCCGGGCGCCGGCCGCGGCGAGGCGGCTTCGCCCAAATCCGGGCGAGGCCGGCCTCGCCATGGCTCGGCCGCGGGCGAAGGCGGCCTCGCCGGGCCGGCGAGGCCATGGCGGGCTTGGGCGAAGGTCGCCATGGCCTCGTCGGCCGCGGGCGAGGCCGCCCGCCCGCGGCCAGGCCATGGCGAGGCCGCCTCACCGCGCCCCGGGCCTCGCCCGGTGCGGGGCGAGGCCGTCGGCGAGGGTGGCCGGTCCCGACGGAGGCCGCGACCCTCGCCGGCCACCGGCGAGGGCCGCGGCCCTCGTGCGGTGGCCGGCAACCTCGTCGGAGCTGGCCGGCCACGCCGCCGGCGAGGGGGAGGGGAGGGGGAGAAAAAAAAAAAAAAAAAAACAGAAAAATAAAAAAAAACAACAAAAAATTCGGAAAATAATAAAAAATTATTAAAATATTTCGCCGATGCTTGGCCGGCGTCCACGTCCCTCCGGCCGGCCAAATTTGGCCGAATGGACTCAATTGGCACAATCGCAAAAGGTTTAGGATTGAATCGGTAAAAAAAAGGGTTTAGAGGACCGAAGACAACCCCAATAAAGTTTAGACTTTTTGGCAATTCTCCCTCTCTTTTTCCTCCTCTTTTCTAACTTGTTACAGATTTATTTTTTTTCGAACACTTGTTTCTTTTAATAGCTCTAAATTTCAAGTCTTTATTTCATATATTTGTATGCCGCCAGAAAAAAAATTTTCTATAAATGCTATTATTCACTAACAATACCAAGGTCGCCTTAGCCCATAGCCCCAAGGCCATGGCAAGGTTAACCTCACTCAGATCTATGTGAAGCTACCTTGCCCACGGCCCCTAGGCCTCCTCTAGATCTAAGCAAGGCCGAACGAAGGCCACAACCCTCGTTGGAAGCTGGCAAGAGCTTCATGGCATTCACCCAATGGCCCATGGGGAAAAAAGCACAAAAGAAGAAAAGCAAAAAGAAAAATAAGTAAAAAATTCAGAAAAAATAAAATATTATTAAAATTTTTACACGTCGGCATTGGTCGACATCCACGTTAGCGGCGACCGGCCAAAATTAGGTAGATGGACTAAATTAACACAATTGTAAAATATTTATGATTGAATTGATTAAAAAATATTTAGAATTGAATTAATAAAATTACGATGGGTTTATGACTTTTTTGGTAATTCTCTCCGGAGCATTGAGAATAATGGATTTGATACATAGAAATCACTTGCTACAATTCACTATTTTCTTGGGTACAAAGAAAATTACTCGCCATGTTACCAACTCTGCACATTGAAAAGTAACGTAATGCATTTATAAGTGCCTAGTGTATGTTATCATTAGGTTAGTAAATTTTCAAAAGTGTGCTCCATGACGTAACACATGACATCACACATGTTTATGCCCCCCATCGACCCAACCTCGCAACAAGTTTTTCACTATTGTAATCGATGCGCACGAATGAATTGTATTATATAGACTGAAAAAAAGCTTTGCCAAAAGTAGAGCCGCCGGGGCAGTGTAGCTCAGACAAAACAAATTAGAGGGAACGAAAACGACGAAAGTCTCTTGAGTGTTGAGAGTTGACGGAAAGAAGGTGGCTCGAGTCGCGTAAATTGCCCCTGAAAACGCTTGAATAGGCGCACCTAACTCAAAAACTAAAGTACAGCTTATCATATCTGATCAATAAAAAGTAGAGGAACACGAAACCTTACAGGATAAAGAGAACCGCAGAAAAGAAGAGAGGCTGAACTTTTGGCTCAAATAATTAAGTCCTAAATGCATAAAAAACCAAAAGATTTAGAATTTTGCTAGCATGACAATCGTTAAACTACTATGAAAATAATAACTTATTATAAGCCACATATTTTTAAAGGAGCGAGCCTTGCAATAATTAATAATTATGTGTCATTTGGTTTTTTATGATTTTGAATAAACTGTTATTTTTATAGTAGATTAAAGACTATAACCCAATCATTTCTCAAAAATTTATTAGGAAAGTATAATCGAGTTCTCAAATTTTCAAAAAGGATAATCAAGTCTCAAAATTTGTCAAATTAAGATAGAAGAATACTAGAAATGCCCAAAATTATGTACATTGCTCACTTTAGTACCAAAAGTTCTTACTAGATTACTTGAGTGCCAAATCGGAGAAAAAGAGGTAACTCAAGTGTTAAAGGCGAGAAATTTCAGTAAAAAATAATATGTAGCTCTTATAATAAAAATGTAATATGACTTGTCATATTATTTAAAATATCAAGTCCACAAACACTTCCGTGTATAGCATTGAAGTGATAACTTTAAAAAAGTTTTGCACTTAAAAAATCACTATTTACAACATTTAGACTACGTCATTTAGGGATTATATGGTGACTAGACAGATTGATGAGCCATGTAGGATCGAGAAATAAATAAAATATGAGCACGTTAGATTTTTGGTAGCCTGGATCAAAGTTAGTATTTAAACGATTGTTTTTTTTATTTAAACTGTCATTTAAGTGATTTGAAAAAAACTTTTGGCTAACAAAAATTGCACATTTCTTCTTCTTTTTTATATTACTTTCCCCCTCATATTTAGCCGTTAATTTTAACTAACGCGTGCGGTCATGGCCAAAAAAACATTATTTTCCCTAAATTTTTTTACCTGAACTTCAATTAAAGAGCATTAAGAAAAAAAGCAAAAAAATAAAAAATAAAAATAAGGAAGGGACGAAAAAGGACATATCGTGAAGACTTGAATCGATCGCATCATTAGTCCTCTTTGAAATCAAATTTAAAAACAGAGATAAAGCCGCTCTTGCAAATATCAGCGCATCCAAGACATCGCGATTGACACCTGAGGCAACGTGCGGGAAATCGAGTGACCGAGAATTCTTGAATGAGATAAACAAGTCATAAATCCAATCAAGTCAAGTAAGCGGATGGTGGGCCGATATTTTCCTATAATTCCCGCGACATTGTTTATTAGATTATGCAAGAAAATCTAATTAACGATACTAAGCTTAAACACCCTTCCAATTTTGCCATGTTTATCAGCAACCCAGTTTGCTTATAATGTCCCCTGTCCCTGCTCTACTCTGTTCATATCCTCGTGGGGATCAACTGGTATTTTTCCATACCAGTCGACATTAATCGCTGCCTTATTACCGGGGCGGAGCGCGCAGCCGGAGCTAATCAAAGCCGACATAGAATATCATCTAGTATAATTTTCCGTCGACTAAACCCTAAAGTTCAATAAAGCTCACCTGAGACGTGGGGCGCTCGAGATCCTCGTGCGTCCTCGGAAGCCCCGACAGCACAAAATCGCCCGATGGGAACTGGGCCAACTGCTTCCGGCCCAAGTCCATGACCACCTCGATCAACTGACTTCGCTCCGGATGCTCGCTGACCCTCCGCCGCATCTCCTCGGGGAGGAGGGCCAGGAGGCGGCCCAGCTCGACATCGAAGTCGTCCTCCGGCTAGCCCGGGTCCGGAGAACCGCCCGCGGCGGCGAATCTCCGGCGCCCGGGAGATTCCAGGGCGAGGCCGCGGCGGGGGAAGGGGCGGGGCGAGAAGCGGGAGGAGAGGAGAGGAGAGCGGCGGCGGAGGCGGTGTGGGTCGGAGTGGGGGTGCTCGTGGGGCGAGCTTGACGGGCGGGTGAAGTTGGATGTGCGAAATCGGAGAGCAGCGCATCGGTTTTTTGGCGGGAAATAGGGACACGAGGGGAAATTTTCGGGTGGGGCGAACGACTGGGAATGCTGAGACAGAGATCATGCTTTGCCTTTGATTTTGCTTGCACTCCACTCTTCCAGGAAAGAAGGAAAGAGCAAAGGCGGGCAACAAGTGGCGGCAGATTTTTCAGGTTCTGAAGAAATAATTGGAAAATAATATATATTTATATATATAACACGAAATAAGGGAATAAAAATATATCGAGGAATTATTTTTTACTACATGAAAGTACAACTAGTGCCTGCTTTTAATTATTAGTAATTACATTGATAGTAAGGTTATCAAATTGCTTTAACGTTCTAAAGTTGTGATTGGTAGAGGTGATTGGTTTCCGATCCCGTTCGATTCCAAGGAAAAACCAAGGGCTGAACTGGGAGGACCAGTTCCCATTTTTTGGGACTGGAGATCAAATTGAACAATCCTAGGACTAGGAACCGAATCGACTAATTAGTCCGATCCGATTCGGGATAATTACTAAAAAAGTTCTAAACCTATTGCAATCGTGCTAATTCAGTCATAATTTTTTTTTTAGCCAATTGAGTCATAAAATTTTTACAATTGTATAAATTCAATTCATCCGATCAAATTTGGCCGGGCAAGGCTGACGTGGCCATTGGTTGGCGTTGGCAACTATTTTTTATTAACTTTTTATTTTTTTCTCCTCCCTCCTCCTTCATCATCCGTCCTTCTTCCTTTGCTTCGGCAACCGACCAGCCCTCCCCTTTGGCTGGTCACCTAAGCAAAGGGAAGAAGGACGGAGGAGGAAAAAAAAAAAAAAAAAAAAAAGAAAAATAATTTTTAAAATAGCTGTTGGTGCCGACCGGTGGTTACATTAGTATCGGTCGGCGGTCACATCAATATTGACCGAGTCAATTTTGGCCGGATGAACCGAACTCGCATAATTGCAAAAGGGTTTAGGACTCAATTGGTCAAAAAATAAGTTTAGGACCGAATCGACACAATTGCAATAGGTTTAAAACTTTTTGGTAATTTTTCTAGTCCAATTCAATGGAAATGACCATTTAGCAAAAAAAATTTAAAAAATTTAAAATATACTAGAATTATTATTATTTTAGAGTTTTTTGCATTTTTAAGATATTAAAAAAATATTTTTAAATAAAAAATACTCAATCCATTGGTCCTAGGTTCTCTCTAGAATTGGAAACCGGATTGAAAATTATCGATTCCATTTTTATGGAACTGGGAACTAGATCGACGCCCCTAAGAATCGGACTAAACCGGCTGGTCCCGTCCAGTTTGGGTGGTTCCTGATTTGGGCAGTCCGATATGCTCAACTCTAGTGATTGGTGTGCAAAATTTGAAATAGTTACCTTGCACAATAAAAATTTGACTGTGGCATATTAATAGTGACGCGAGTGTTCAAAGTTAGTAATAAATGGATAATAATCTTCTTGTCAAATAAAATGTTGATGACTTATGAGAGAGTATAGTGAAAGTTGCCTTTGACGATGACGAGTTACCCGGTGGAAAGGTAACTTGGTATTTAGTACAGATTGATACTTAATTTTTCATTTGGAGAGTTTGTCTCCATAGTACACATATCAACGCTTGAGATATAAATCAAATAATGTTGTTCGGCAACAGTATTGCCAAAATTAAGTTCAATTTGCTCCATTGACCAAACACTAAGCCCCAAATATTCCCCGAATTCCAAAATACCCTAACCTTGATTTTCAATTCCAATCGAAATGCATTGATTAGCAACGAGCGGAACTAGGGGTGAGTATGACCTAGTGAGCTTGGGATCAACGACTAGACCGACCTTATGGATTCAGTCTGATTTTGAGGTCAACATGGGACCAACCAATTTATTCAGCGACCAGTGAGGCCAGCAAAGAAAAGCGAGCGGCACAAACATTGAGCATTGAGCGTCAAGCATTGAGTGTCAAGCATTGAACGGCGAGAGCATTGAGTCGCGAGCAAGGCAAGGTTGCTCACAAATGAAGTTATCTCTCTCAATTTTATTTGGCAAATTGAAGATGATAAAAGAGAAAGAAGAAAACAGGAGTACTGGAGGTAGAAGAGGAGAACGTTGTTTAAGTCAGGGTTTACTCTTTAATATAGATATATAATATATACAGTTAGGATTGAATCAAATTGGACCAACCCTAAACCCCTAGAACTAAGAACCAACTTGCATAGTGCTGGGACCAACCCAATTCTCTTGAAAACTATACCAGAACCGACAAGGTTGGGCTGATTCAGGATTAGTCCAAGGTTGACCCTAGACCAATGCTCCCCCTAGGCGAGCCCATCTCTTCCCACTACAGTCAAGGCATTGGTGAAATTGTAGATAAGCCTCATTAGGATGTTCCACATCGAGGCTAATTGTCTCGGAAGAGATCGTCGAGCGAAGAATTTGGATTTCAGCCTAATTTAGTCCTAAATCCTCCAAATCAAGAGCAAGAATGTGCTTAAATGACATCATTTGAAATTACTGATGTTGTTATCATCTCTCTGTTAGGCCATGTCATATGTTTTAATGTTAAATGGATGCTTCGTAGGATTTCGGACAAGAAAACATTACCAAAGCAACTCAAGTAAACGTTTTAAATAAATTAAGACATCTAAGTGATTGAAAAGTTCACTGTCATTATAATAGGAAAAATACCAAAAAAGTCATAAATCTTTTAATTTGACCAATTAAATCCTAAATATTTTCACATCTGTACTAATTCAGTCCACTCGACCAATTTAGGCCAGAAATCGGTAACGTGGACATTAGTCGTTCCATGTGGCATCATTGGTACTGACATGGATATTTTAAAATAATTTTTTAATGATATTTTGATTTTTTTAAAAGTTTTTTCCTTTCCTTTTCTTATTTTTCCTTTTTTTTCTTTGGAATATGGCCAATACTGGCCACGGCGGCCCTCACCATATTGGGCAAGGGCTGAACCCTCACCACCTAGGCGAGGGCAACTCTCATTTGATTTGGTGAGGGCTTGATCCTTGCCGCTTGGGCAAGGACGTCCCTCACTAGACTCGGTGGGGGCAGCGACAGATTTGGCAAAGGTCAAGCCCTTGGTAGACTCGGTGAGGCCGCCCTCACCTAGGCAACAAGGGTCAATCCCTCACCAGATTTGGCAAGGGCCGCCCTCGCCCAGGCCATGAGGTTCGTGCTCTCATTGGATCCGATGTAGGCCAAGATGCCCTTGTTGGTGCCTGCCTGTAGCCAATCACTGGCCATGGCCGGTATGGGCCATAGTCCAAAGAAAAAGAATAGGAAAAAAAAAAAAAACAATAAAAATATATATTTTTAAAAAATAATAAAAAATATTTAAGTTAGTACCGAGTAATGCCATGTAGGACACTTGGCGTCCACATTTTTGATTTTCAGCTTAAATTGGTCGAATGGACTGAATTGGTACCAATATAAAAAAATTTATGATTAAATTGGTCCAATTAAAATATTGATGACTGAATTAGTATAAATAGAATAAATTCATGACTTTTTTTGTACTTTTACCCATCAAAACAAGCGTCCAAAAAAACATGGCACTAGTGTCATTTGGTCAAGAAATTAGATAAATTTAAGTTAAAAAGAGAGAAATTCTCAATATTTGAATTTTTAGGAAAGTTGTTGGATAAAAAGATTCAAATTGTACAATTGAAATTTGAAAGAATAAATATGATTATTTTCTGGTACAGAAAAAAATATATGATTATTTTTTCAGAAAATGGCTTCTTAAAAAAAAATTTAAAAGATTACATTTTTTATGAAATAAATGGAGCTCAAAAAAAAAATTTGGTTAGAAACATGGAGAGGGAAATAAAGAGATGGGAGGAGAAAGTTAAATGAAACTTGAAGTCTCTCTCCCAAAAAGTTGAATTTTTATCCTTATATTTCTTAAACTCCCCCGTCTCTCATTTTCTCCCCTCTCCATGTTCCTTAGCAAAGCCGAATTGCAGACAATGCATTCAATCATTATTGCTGGTCTACATTGTAAACAAAAAGATGGAATCCATAGAATACTTGAAGAAAACAAAGGCAAAGCAGCTGCGAATGTAGTCAACTTCATATTCTGTTCCCATACAAAAGTCGAATATTCTGGGGCCCATTGTTTGAATACGATATCCTATGATTTCACAGTGCCAGTCGAGCATATCGAACACTGACAAAAAGAGAAGGACGCATACTGAGTCGCTTGGCTGTCATGAAGTCAACATGTCAATTTTCTTCTCTTTACTGGACTGAGCAGTAAAGCAAAGGAAGAGAAGGACGACTTTGAAAGCGAGTAAACCACGCCAACCGAATGACAGTGAAAAGACAGAACGAAATAATTATCAGGCTCGTCGATTACATAAACCCTTAAATCGCGGGTCTAGCGGTTGACTCTCGATGAAATCCCTTAGCCATGATAGGCCTTGAATAATGTTTATACGTGATACTTTCATCACATGATATTCTAATGTATGGCACGACGCTTAATTTTTCCATTTGTTATTATTTTTTAGATGAATTTTGAAGAAAAGGGATCATTGAATCAACTGTTCGATATAATGTTAAGTACACAACTAAGTCATATAAATATTTTTATGAAGGATTCATCATCTTATCATAAGTGCTTTTGATCTGTAGGTTTATGTGCATGTAACCCCGTTTGGTGTAACAAAAGAGAGAGACAAAAAGGCTGGAAACCATTTTATGGGGACGATGACCAGACAAATTTGAAGTAGTCAAGGACACCAAAGTGGACTCAGTTATTGCTGAGCTCTAAGTTTACTGGAGAGAGGGGACAGAGACCAAATGAGAAAGCTCTCAAATTTCCAAAGAGTCAAAACACAAACCCAATTAGAAACCGAAAGTGTGAATAGAAGAAAAGAAAACACTAATATGGGTGGTCCCCGCCTTAAGTTCAAGTCCCTCTCCATGAACTCCATGATCTCTTGATTTCTATTAATTGATGTGAAGAGTGCATTGATTAGGCCTCACTTGAAGCACATCCACATTTTACTTCACCTCAACTCAGTGAGAGATCGAGAGAGCGAGATCATATCTAGAGGTCCGGCTAGACACTTACAATCATGCCCATGTCTCTGATGGTTAGTAGCTTCGTGCCAAAGACCTGCGGTGTCCATGGAATCTCAACTCAAAAGATCGAGCTGAAGCAGCCATGCAAGCAGAGGGTATTCGAGCTGAAGCAGCCATGCAAGCAGAGGGTATCTGTCATGTAAGGATAATCCATAGCCCCCAACTTATTTTTGCTCGGTTCTTCGGTATCGGACAAGCATTGTATGTAGCATTTTGTGTCATCAAGCATGACAATGAGTAGTTCCGTAAGTTCTGGCCCCTTTTAACCATGTATGCCTTTTGCTTTAGTTACTTATGAGCTTGGAAACGTACGACATGCTATTCATGATGACTTTCCTGGAAAAAAATCTAAATTGGGATGTTTGGAGATGTGTTATTAAAAGCACAACTAGTTATGTTGGAGGTAATGCATCTTTTAACAAGTTGACTCACATTTAGGAATTATTCAGTACATAGCTCAACTCCAAACTAAATATTTAGAAATTATGTGGTATAAATTATTGTCGTGAGACTTGATGATAGTGACATGAAGTAAGGCAATTCTTTATCGTATATCTGTAGATGCAAAGCACAGCCTCAGAAGCCCCCAATCGAAAAAGGCACAGACCCTCCTCAACATAATAACGTGCCCACGGAGGCGAAGCAGGACGGGAAAGAGAGCAAAGCATCAGTCAAGAAAGGTGAAGACGACAGCAAGCAAAACATTGCACCGGCACAAGCAAGAAAAGCTGAGGCAACTGAGTAAATTTCTGTGGGAAACAAAGTGAGTTTCTGCAGAAAAGTGAAGATACGGCGGAAGATAGGATTGACTCTTTATGAAGCTTGTAGTAGAGAAATAATAGAAATCTCTGTATTTGTAACATATGAGTAAGTCGTTGCCGAGTAGTTCAGTTTGTTTAGATATTACTGGTGTGGTTTTATTTTATATTTCATCTATCGCTAAGATTAGTCTAATGCGCGAGAAGCGCATGTCCTGGTGTGTTATGGCCATGCAATGAAACTTGTGGAAATATATACTAGTTGAAGTTTGTGAAATATCCAGATACCATATGAGGTTTACTGTTGATAACTCAATTTTGCTCCACAAACCAAACCCTAAACCCAAAATCTTCCCAAAATTGAAAAGTTAGATTAATTTTCTTCCCACAAGATCCTACCCACGAATATCAATTTCAAATCGAACGAACAGTTCAATAGTACGGCAGCCATATCGTAGCGACACATTGGTGAAACCGAACATAAGCCTCTTCAGAAATTTTGACGTAGAGGCTGGATGTGGAGGAAGAATTACGGTGGGTGTCTCGGGCTTGGAGAGAGAGAGAGAGGAGGGTAGCCAACATGGTGTCCGAAGTGAAGCATTAACTTTAGTTTGCAATTGAAATGAGGGGCCAAGGTTTGGATTCCAACCTAATTTCGTTCCAAATCTCAAACTAGGGAAAGAGAGGGTTTAAATGGTGTCGTTTTAGAATATTGTCATTGTTGCCATCTCTTGCAAGCCATGTCAGATGATTTACAATTAAATTAATGTTTTGTAGAATTTTCAAGCAAGGGAAATTGCTGAAGTAGATTAGTTGATTGTTTCTGAAAAATTATATTATTTAAGTAATCAATTGAAAAGTTATAAAAACATCGCATTAAAGTTATGATACCGTGAGAATTCTTTTCCTTAAGAAATAATATATAATTCGGCTAAACATATAAATTAGGATTAATTAAAATTGGAATGAGAAAGTTGGATAAAACTCGAAATTTTTCTCTCCCAAAAAGTTGGATTTTTATCCTTATTTTTTTATTGCCCCATCTCTCCTTGTTCCCTAGCAAAGCCTAACTGCTGACAATGCATTCAATCATTATTTCATCAGGATGCTTGTCTACATTGTAAACAAAAAGATCAAATCCATAGAATACTTGACGAAAATAAAGGCGAAGGAGTTGCAAATGTAATCAAACTTTATATTCTGTTCCCATAAAAAACTTGAATATTCCGTGCTTATCATTTGAATATGATATCCAATGGTTTCAAGAAATAGTCGAGTAGATCAAGCATTGAGTAAAAGATATTGGTTATACAAAACGGGATGCATACCGTCTCGCTCGGCTGTCATAAAGTCGATATGGTCAACTTTCTTTTCTTTATTGGGCTGAGCAGTAAGCAAAGGACGACTTTGAAAGCGAGTAAATTACACCGACCAAATAACAAAAAGACAAGACACAGAATGAAATAATTATCAGGCTTGTTGATAACATTGGAGCCCAATAATCCCCGGTTAAGCCGTTGACTCTCAAAGATATCCTTTAGCCATGATGTCTAACATGGCTTAGTATAATGTTTATACGTGATACTTTTACTATGTCATATCCTAACGTATAACGTGTCACTTAATTTTTCCATTTGTTTCTGTTTTTTAAATAAATTCTGAAAGAAATGAGGTCATTAAATCCACCGTTTGCTACCACATTAAGTACACAACAAGTCATATAAATATTTTTACATGTGTATATAACCCCATTCGGTGTAACGAAGAGAGAAATAAAGAAGATGGAAACCATTTTATGGGTAGGTGACCAGACAATCATGAGGTAGTCAAGGCCGCCACAGAGGACTCAATTATTGCTGAACTCTAGGCTTCTCCTAGGCTTACTGTAGAGAGTGGACGAAGACCAAATGAGAAAGCTCTCAAATTTGATTGTGGCATATTGATAGCACGCGAGTGTTCAAAGTTAGTAATAAATGGATGATAATCTTCTTGTCAAATAAAATGTTAATGACTTATGAGATGGTATAGTGAAAGTTGCCTTTGTCGGTGACGAGTTACCCGATGGAAAGGTAACGTGGTATTTAGTACAGATTGATACTTAATTTTTCATTTGGAGAGTTAGTCTCTATAGCACACATGTCAACGCTTGAGATATAAATCAAATAATATTGTTCAGCAACAGAATTGCCAAAATTAAGTTCAATTTGCTCCATTGACCAAACACTAAGCCCCAAATTTTCCCCGAATTCCAAAATACCCTAACCCTAATTTTCAATTCCAATCGAAATGCATTGATTAGCAACAAGCAGGACTAGAGGTGAGTATGACCTAGTGAGCTTGGGATCAATGACTGAACCGACCTTATGGGTTTGATCCGATTCTAGGGTCAACCTAGGACCAACCAATTTATTCGACAACTAGTGAGGCCAACAAAGAAAAGCGAGCGGTGCGAACATTGAGCATTGAGTGTCGAGTGTTGAGCAGCGAGAGCATTGAGCTGCGAGCAAGGCAAGGTTACTCACAAACGAAATTATCTCTCTCAATTTTGCTTGGCAAATTGAAGAGGATAGAAGAGAAAGAAGAAAACAGGAGTACTGGAGGTGGAAGAGGAGAACGCTGTTTAAGTTAGGGTTTACTCTTTAATATAGATATATAATATATACAGCTAAGGTTGATATGGATTGGACCAACCCTAAACTCCTAGAACCGAGAACTAACCCGCATAGTGCTGGGACCAACCTAATTCTCTAGGATCAGTCTAGGGTTGAACTTAGACCAATGCTCACCCTAGGTGAGCCTGCCTCTTTCCACCACAGGTCAAGGCATTGGTGAAATTAGGGGTGGGTAGGGTTCAGACCTGGACTCTGTACCCGACCCTGTTATAACCGGTTCCTATTTTCTGGACCCTATACCTTACCATGTTTTTATTGGACCATATTTTGGGCCCAACCCTGTTTTTTCGGTCCGGGAACAGGATTAACCCTATTTTTATTGGAACCTGTTTTGCAACCGTTCAATATTCTATACGGTTTCGAATTTTACATTAATTAAACGACAACAACGTAATTCTCCTAACATTATAAGACAAAGCAAAAATCCTAAGAATGCATAAGCATTAGCAACAAATATGAATATAATATTAGTCTCGTTCCCACAAATACTTCTAATATGACCTAATGTGCTTATTTATGTGTATGCAACAGAGCTCTTATTAAGAAGACATCTTTCTTGAGTTTGACTGAGAATTAGTGCTACAATAGTTAATAGCATTTGTCATGCGACTATAGTAATAGTTGAAAGTGAGATTATTAAAAAAGAAAAATAATTCATGAGAATAGTTCTTTTTAACAATTCTTTCAAAACAATTCTCTCTTAACTTGATTTAGAGAAAATATATCTTTTTTTAATATTTCTTCGAAGACAAAGAGACTCAAAAGTATTATACGAGAGAGATGATTTTTTTTTTTTTTTTTTTTTAGGGGTAAAAACCGGTTCCAAAACCGGTCCGGTTAAGGTGGGTCTTTGCTTGGACCCTGTTCCCGAACCGATTTCAACCGGTTCCCAAAAACTGGAACCTGTACCCGGACCGGTTTAATCGGGAACCGGTTCCTGACCCTGTTTTTCGGGTGGTCCGGTCCGGGTTCCGGGTAAACCTGGTCCGGTTGCACACCCCTAGGTGAAATTGTAGATAAGCCTCATTAGGATGTTCCACATCGAGGCTAATTGTCTAGGGAGAGATGGTTGGGCGAAGAATTTGGATTTCGGCCTAGTTTAGTCCTAAATCCTCCAAATCAAAAGCAAGAATGTGCTTAAATGACATCATTTGAAAATACTAATGTTGTTATCATCTCTCCGTTAGGCCATGTCATATGTTTTAATGTTATATGGATGATTCCTGGGATTTTGGACAAGAAAACATTGCCTAAGCAACTCAAGTAAACTTTTTTAATAAATTAAGACATCTAAGCGATTGAAAAGTTCAAGTGGTTATAATAGGAAAAATACCAAAAAAGTCATAAATCTTTTAATTTAACCAATTTAATCCTAAATATTTTCACATTGGTATCAATTTAGTCCATCTGACCAATTTAGGCCAGAAATCAGTAACGTGGATATCAACCGTTCTACATGGCATCACTGACTCACTGGCACTGATATGGACATTTAAAAAAAAAATTATTTTTTGATTTTTGATTTTTCAAAAAAATTTTCCTTTCCTTTTTTTATTTTTCCTTTTTCTTCTTTGGACTATGGCCGATACTAGCCATGATTGGTGAGGGCAGCCCTCACCATATTGGGCAAGGGCTGAACCCTCATCGCCTGGGCGAGGGCAACCCTCATTGGATTTGGTGAGGGCTTGACCCTCGTCGCTTGGGCAAGGACGTCCCTCACTAGACTCAATGGGGGCGGCAAGGATCAAGCCATTACTAGATTTGGCAAAGGCCGAGCCCTTGCAACTCGACAAGGGCCACCCTTGCCTAGGCGACAAGGGTTAATCACTCACTAGATTTGGCAAGGGCCGCCCTTGCCCAGGCCATGAGGTTCATGCTCTCATTGGATCCGATGTAGGCCAAGATGCCCTTGTTGGCACCCACCTATAGCCGATCACTAGCCATGGCCGGTATAGGCCATAGTCCAAAGGAAAACATTAGGAAAAAGAAGAAGGAAAAACAAGAAAAAAAATAAAATAAATATCTAAGTTAGTACCAGTGATGTCACGTAGGACACTTGGCGTCCACATTATTGATTTTCGGCCTAAATTGGCTGAATGGACTAAATTGGTACCAATGTGAAAAAGTTTATGATTAATTTGCTCCAATTAAAGGGTTAAAGACTGAATTTGTATAAATAGAATAAATTTATGACTTTTTTGGTACTTTTATCCATCAAAATAAGCGTCCAACAAAAAACATGGCACTAGTGTCATTTGGTCAAGAAATTAGATAAATTTAAGTTAAAAAGAGAGAAATTCTCAATTTTCGAAATTTTTAGGAAAGTTGTTTATGATTGAAATTTGAAAGAATAAATATGATTATTTTCTGGTACAGAAAAAAATATGATTATTTTTTAGAAAATGGCTTCTTAAAAATATTTTTTAGAAATGCTACATTTTTTATGAAATGAACGGAGCTTTTAAAAAAAAATTGGTTAGAAACATGGAGAGGGAAATAAAGATATGGGAGGAGAAAGTTGGATGAAACTTGAAGTTCTCTCTCCCAAAAAGTTGAATTTTTTATCCTTATATTTCTTAAACTCCCCGTCTCTCATTTTCTACCCTCTCCATGTTCCTTAGCAAAGCCTAATTGCAGACAATGCATTCAATCATTATTGCTGGTGTACATTGTAAACAAAAAGATTGAATCCATAGAATACTTGAAGAAAACAAAGGCGAAGGAGTTGCGAAAGTAATCAAACTTCATATTCTGTTCCAAAAAAAACTTGAATATTCCGTGGATTAGAATACTTAAAGAAAACAAAAGCGAAGGAGTTGCGAATGTAATCAAACTTCATATTCTGTTCCCAAAAAAAACTTGAATATTCCGTGGATTAGAATACTTGAAGAAAAGAAAGGCGAAGGAGTTGCGAATGTAATCAAACTTCATATTCTGTTCCTAAAAAAAACTTGAATATTCCGTGGATTAAAATATTTGAAGAAAACAAAGGCGAAGGAGTTGTGAATGTAATCAAACTTCATATTCTATTCCGAAAAAAAACTTGAATATTCCGTGGATGCCATTCGCAACTCCTTCGCCTTTGTTTTCTTCAAGTTTTTTATGGATTCGATCTTTTTGTTTACAGTGTAGATGAGCATCCTGATGAAATAATGATTGAACGCATTGTCTGCAATTAGGCTGGGGAGATAAAAAAAACGAATCCATAGAATACTTGAAGAAAACGAGGGCGAAGCAGCTGCGAATGCAGTCAACTTCATATTCTGTTCCCATACAAAAGTTGAATATTCTGGGGCCCATTGTTTGAATACGATATCCTATGATTTCACAGTGCCAGTCGAGCATATCGAACACCGACAAAAAGAGAAGGGCGCATACTGTGTCGCTTGGCTGTCGTGAAGTCAACATGACTGGACTGAGCTGTAAAGCAAAGGAAGAGAAGGACGACTTTGAATGCGAGAAAACCACGCCAACCGAATGACAGTGAAAAGACAGAACAAAATAATTATCAGGCTCGTCGATTACATAAACCCTTAAATCACGGGTCAAGCCGTTGAGTCTCGATGAAATCCCTTAGCCATGATATCTAACTAGGCCTTGAATAATGTTTATACGTGGTACTTTTTTTTTTTTTTTTTTAACCTTTCCCATCAATGATACACACGTTCGAACTAATGGAATGGCACATGGTTTTATACATGATACTTTCATCACATGATATTCTAATGTATGGCACAACGCTTAATTTTTCCATTGGTTGTTATTTTTAAGATAAATTTTGAAAAAAAAGGATCATTGAATCAACTGTTCGATATAATGTTAAGTGCACACTAAGTCATATAAATATTTTTATGAAGGATTCATCATCTTATCATAAGTGCTTTTGATCCGTAGGTTTTTGTGCATGTAACCCCGTTTGGTGTAACAAAAGAGAGAGACAAAAAGGCTGGAAACCATTTTATGGGGACGATGACCAGACAAATATGAAGTAGTCAAGGACACCAAAGTGGACTCAATTATTGCTGAGCTCTAAGTTTACTGGTGAGAGGGGACAAAGACCAAATGAGAAAGCTCTCAAATTTCCAAAGATTCGGAACACAAACCCAATTAGAAACCGATAGTGTGAAAAGAGGAAAAGAAAACACTAATATGGGTGGTCCCCGCCTTAAGTTCAAGTCCCTCTCCATGAACTCCATGATCTCTATAAATTGATATGAAGAGTGCATTGATTAGCCCTCACTTGAAGCACACCCACATTTTACTTCACCTCAACTTAGTGAGAGATCGAGAGAGCGAGATCATATCTAGAGGTCCAGCTAGACACTTACAATCATGCCCATGTCTCTGATGGTTAGTAACTTCGTGCCAAAGACCTGCATGGTCCATGGAATCTCAACTCAAAAGATCGAGCTGAAGCAACCATGCAAGCAGAGGGTATCTGTCATGTAAGGATAATCCATAGCCCCCAACTTATTTTTCTCAGTTCTTCGGTATTGGACAAGAATTGTATGTAGCATTTTGCGTGTCATAAGCATGACAATGAGTAGTTCCGTAAGTTCTGGCCCCTTTCAACCATGTATGCCTTTTGCTTTAGTTACTTATGAGCTTGGAAACGTACGACATGCTATTCATGATGATTTTCCCTGGAAAAAAAATAAATCCAAATTGGGGTGTTTGGAGATGTGTTATTAAAAGCACAACTAGTTATGTCGGAGGTAATGCATCTTTTAACAAGTTGACTCATATTTAGGAATTATTCAGTACATAGCTCAACTCCAGACTAAATATTTTGAAATTATGCGGTACAAATTATTGTCGTGAGACTTGATGATAATGACATGAAGTACGTGAATTCTTTATCGTATATCAGTAGATGCAAAGCACAGCCTCAGAAGTCCAAAATCGACCCAGGCCCAGGTCCTCAACATAATAACGTGCCCACGGAGGCGAAGCAGGACGGGAAAGAGAGCAAAGCATCAGTCAAGAAAGCTGAAGACGACAGCAAGCAAAACATTGCACCGGCACAAGCAAGAAAAGCTGAGGCAACTGAGTAAATTTCTGTGGGAAACAAAGTGAGTTTCTGCAGAAAAGTGAAGATACGGCGGAGGAGAGGATTGGCTCTTTATGAAGCTTTTAGTAGAGAAATAATAGAAATCTCTGTATTTGTAACATATGAATAAGTCGTTGTCGAGTAGTTCAGTTTGTTTAGATATTACTGGTGTGGTTTTATTTTATATTTCATCAATCGCTAAGCTTAGTCTAATGCGCGAGAAGCGCATGTCCTGGTGTGTTATGGCCATGCAATGAAGCTTGTGGAAATATATACTAGTTGAAGTTTGTGAAATATCCAGATGCCATATGAGGTTTACTGTTGATAGCTCGACTTTGCTCCACAAACCAAACCCTAAGCCCAAAATATTACCAAAATTGAAAAGCTAGATTAATTTTCTTCCTAAAAAACCCTACTCCCGAATATCAATTTCAAATCGAACGAATTGTTCGATAGTAAGGAAGCCATATCGTAGTGACGCATTGGTGAAACCGAACATAAGCCTTTTCCGAAAATTTGACGTCGAGGCTGGATGTGGAGGGAGAATTACGGTGGGTGTCCCGGACTTAGAGAGAGAGAGAGAGAGAGAGAGAGAGAGTGAGATGACGACGGTGTTGGCAGACGAAGGAGGAGGGTAGCCAACATGGTGTCCAAAGTGAAGCATTAATTTTAGTTTGCAGTTGAAATGAGGGGCTAAGGTTTGGATTTCAACCTAAATTCGTTCCAAATCTCAAACTGGGGAAGGAGAGGGTTTAAATGGTGTCGTTTTAGAATATTGTCATTTTTGTCGTCTCTTCTGCAAGCCATGTCCTGCAAGCCATGTTGGATGATTTACTATTAAATTAATGTTTTGTAGGATTTTCAAGCAAGGGAAATTGCCGATGTAGATTAATTGATCATTTCTAAAAAATTATATTATTTAAGTGATCAATTAAAAGGTAATAAAATGAACACTGCAAAAAAGTTATGGTACCATGAGAAATTTTTTCTTAAGAAATGATATACAATTCAACCAAACATATAAACTAGGATTAGTTTAAATTGGAAGGAGAAAGTTGGATAAAACTCGAAAATTTTCTCTCCCAAAAAGTTGGATTTTTATCCTTATTTTTTTATCTCCCCATATCTCCATGTTCCCTAGCAAAGCCTAATTGTAGACAATGCATTCAATCATTATTTCATCAGGATCCTCGTCTACACTGTAAACAAAAAGATTGAATCCATAGAATACTTGAATA
The DNA here is from genome assembly GCA_014182845.1 of Corymbia calophylla. Taxonomy (NCBI): domain Eukaryota; kingdom Viridiplantae; phylum Streptophyta; class Magnoliopsida; order Myrtales; family Myrtaceae; genus Corymbia; species Corymbia calophylla. Next base: position 26,417,073 of record CM024698.1, on the reverse strand, counting down.
AAACAAAGGCGAAGGAGTTGCGAAAGTAATTAAACTTCATATTCTGTTCCCAAAAAAAACTTGAATATTCCATGGATTAGAATACTTGAAGAAAACAAAGGCGAAGGAGTTGCGAATGTAATCAAACTTCATATTCTGTTCCAAAAAAAACTTGAATATTCCGTGGATTAGAATACTTGAAGAAAAGAAAGGCAAAGGAGTTGCGAATGTAATCAAACTTCATATTCTATTCCCAAAAAAAACTTGAATATTCCGTGGATGCCATTCGCAACTCCTTCGCCTCTGTTTTCTTCAAGTATTCTATGGATTTGATCTGTTTGTTTACAGTGTAGACAAGCATCCTGATGAAATAATGACTAAATGCATTGTCTGCAATTAGGCTGGGGAGATAAAAAAATAAGGTCGACTTTCTTTTCTTCATTGGGCTGAGCAGTCGAGCAGATCATGCTTGGCTGTCGTAAAATCGATATGGTCAACTTTCTTTTCTTTATTGGGCTGAGCAGTAAGCAAAGGACAACTTTGAAAGCGACTAAACTACGCCGACCAAATAACAAAAAGAGAAGACACAGAATGAAATAATTATCAGGCTCGTTGATAACATTGGAGCACAGTAATCGGGAAGATATTCTTTAGCCACGATGTCTAGCATGGCATAGTATAATATTTATACGTGATATTTTTGTCATGTTATATTCTAACATACGACTTATCATTTAATTTTTTTGTCTGTTATTATTTTTTAAATAAATTTTGAAAGAAATGAGGTAATTAAATCAATTGTTTGATTCCATATTAAGTACACAACAAGTTATATAAATATTTTTATGTGTATATAACCCCATTTGGTGTAACAAAGAGAGAAATAAAGAAGATGGAAACAATTTTGTGGGTAGGCGACCAGACAATTATGAGGTAGTCAAGCCGCCACAGAGGACTCAATTATTGCTGAAACTCTAGGCTTCTCCTAGGCTTACGAGAGGGGACGAAGACCAAATGAGAAAGCTCTCAAATTTTCAAAGAGTCAAACGCAAACCCGATTAGAAACCGAAGTGTGAAAAGGAGAAAAAGAAAGCTCTAACCTTGGACCCAAAAAAAAAAAAAAAAAGCTCTAACATGGGTGTTCCCCACCTTATGAGTATGTCCCCCTCTCCATGAACTCCATGATTGCTCGATTTCTCTCACTCCAGCATCTCCATTTAAGTGCACCCGCATTTTACTGCACCTCTACTCCTGAGATATTGTGTGTGTGTGTGAGAGGGAGAGAGATCTCATATCAAGAGCTCTAGCTCTAAACTTAGAATCATGCCCATGTCTCTGGTTGTCAGCAGCCTCGTGCCGAAGACCTGCTCGGTCCATGCAATCCCAAGTCAAAAGCTCAAGTTGAAGCAGCCATGCAAAACGAGGATGTTTGTCATGTAATTATAATTCGTAGCCCCCTAACTTAATTTTGCTCCGTTTCTTTGCATTTTGCGTGTCATCAAGTAAGCGAAATAGCTTTAGGTTCTGGTCTTTGTTCCTTTGGTAGAGAGAATATTTTTATCTTTGACATTATATGTCTTTTACTTTCATTGCTTCTGAACTCCAAAGCATGTGACTTGCGATATGAAGATAACTTTTTTTGTAGAAAGTATTATATATCCCTGGAGAGTGTAACTGACTACTCTTTTAGATATTTCATGTAATAAATTTTGGTTTAGATTATGGTTAGCATTAGTGTGTGAGAAGAAAGTACTTGGTGCTAGTTATCTGGTGATAATGCATGGTTTAACCAGTTGAATCATATTGAGAAATTATGCAGTATAAATAGCTCTACTCCATACTAAATATTTAGAAATTATATAGTATATATTATTGTAACGAGATTTGATGATGATGACATTGAGTACGTTTGTCTTTTTGGGAGAGATCAGAAGATGCAAAGATGGGCCTCAGAAGCCCCCAATTAAAAAAGGCAAAACCCCTCCTCAACATAATGACTTGCCCAAGGCAGCGGAGCTGGACGTGAAAGGAGCAAAGCATCAATACAAAAAGCTGGAGAAGACAGCCAAAAAGACATTGCAGCGGCACAAGCAAGGAACACTGAGGCGACTGAGTAGGTTTCCGCGTGAAACAAAGAGTTCCCGCAGAAAAGTGAAAATACGGCGGGGATAGGATCGAATCTTTATGAAGCTTATAGTAGAGAAATAATAGAAATCTCAGTATTTGTAATCTATTAATACGTCGTTGTCGAGTAGTTCAGTTTGTTTAGATATTACTGGTGTGGCTTGGTTTTGTCTCTCATCGATCGCTAAGCTTAGTCTAATGCATGATAAGGGCATGTTGTATGGTGTGCTATGGCCATGTAGTGAAGCTTGTGGAAATATATACTTGTTGAAGTTTGCGAAATATCAAGATTTTATGTGAAGTTTACTGTTGATAGACACCAATTATCCTCTAGTTTCATATCACGAGTTATTCCAAACAAGGGTCAATTAGTATGTGGATATTTTTTTTTTTTTGTAAATTTTTCATAAAGAATCCTTTGCAAGAATTATCCAAGATCTTTTATATAGGAATATGTAGTGATTATCAAGACGAAAAGAAAAGTACATTCTCTCACCTAACTGATCCAACGGTCTCATCTAACAAATATTTTCCAAAACCTTCATAAAAAAATGTCACCTTTTTTTTCGTATATCTTTATAACGAAGAAATGAAAAAATGGGATCTAAAAATGAAGATTATCGATGGCCAGTGAAAAAATACAGGATGTCACTAAATCCTTTTCTTTCTTTTCTTTTTATTTTTTTTATCTCCCCGTCCCTCATTTTCCTTCCTTTCCATGTTCCCTAGCAAAGCCTAATTGCAGACAATGCATTCAATCATTTTTTCATCAGGATGCTCGTCTACATCGTAAACAAAAAGATCGAAATCAAAGAATACTTGAAGAAAAGCAAAGGCAAAGTAGTTGCGAATGCAACGCAGTTCATATTCTGTCCCCATACAAAAGTTGAATATTCCGGGGCTCATTGTTTGAATATGATATCCTATGGTTTCAAGTGCCAGTCGAGCATATCAAACATTGACTAAAAGATATCTGTTTTATAAAATTGGGTGCATACGAGAAAATACTGTCTTGCTCAGCCGTCTTGAAGTCAATATCGTCAACTTTTTTCTCGCTTTATTGGACTGAGCAGTAAGCAAAGGACGACTTTGGAAGCGACTAAACTACGCCAGCCAAAAGACAAAAAGAGAAGACAGAGAATGAAATCTTAATCAGGCTCGTTGATTACATTGGAACCCTTAAATCACAGGTTAAGCCGTTGACTCTCGAAGAAATCCTTTAGCCACTATGTCTAACTAGGCCTAATATAAGTTTGATACGGGATAGTTTCACCACGTGATATCCTAACGTACAACACATCACTTTATTTTTTTTTTTTTCCATCTGTTATCATCTTTCAGATAAATTTTGAAAGATGTAGGTACTCCATTTGATGTAACAAAAGAGAGAAATAAAGAAGATGGAAACCTTTTTATGGGGATGAAGTGGTCAAGGACACCACAGTGGACTGAATTGCGAATTATTGCTGAGCTCTAAGTTTACTGCGGAGAGGGGACAAAGACCAAATGAGAAAGCTCTCAAATTTCCAAAGAGTCGAAAACAAACCCACTTACAAGCCGGGGTGTGAAAACAGGAAAAGAAAGCACTAACTTGGGCGTTCCCATGAACTCCGTGATTGCTTGATTTCTCTAAGTTCATACGTATCGATTAGGCCTCTAACAAAGTGTCCTAACGTCTGCTTTGAGAATCCCAAATGCATACGCATTTATGCCTCTATAAAACAATAGCGCTTAATACATGATCCTAGCATATCATGTAGCGGAATACAATTTCCATTGTGTAAAGCCACTATGCAACGGAGATACATATAGGACATCAAATGCTAAAAAGCCATGTCCAAAAACACATGCTGTCATATAATGACGGGCACAAATCTTAATGCAGCCGATATTAAGTGTACACGGTGTAAATTGTCCACAGACTGCTGAAGCGTTCACGGATGAGGCTTCTCCACCAGACGCGGTACTTGTTTTCGTAGTACCGCTCGTGATACTCATTTAGCTCCTTGATTTCGTTGAACAAGTAGCCGGGATCGCGATCGTACATGACCTCCCTGTACCTTATCAACAGATTCACCACGTCCACGTTGCTTCCCAATGCGTTATTGATGATCCCGTGGTTGTGGAGAACTTAAATGTCCCCGGGGCTATTGACCAAACTGTTCCAGAACATTAAGTAATTCGTGGAGATGGGCTGGGGGGGATCGACTTTCAGCTCGTACACAACGAAATTCAAAAGGACAGAGATGGTGTGATCGTTCATGGACAACGGAGGGACCCATAGAGTGCCGTGACCGAACTCGTTGTCCAGTAAGTCATGGCCCTTCCTCTTCCTGAATTGCCAGCCCGCCTCTTCCAGCTCTGATGTGAAGTGTAGGACAAGGCCCCGGATACTGTCATTGGGATTCGACCACGGCTTGACTCGATTCTTTCCCTTCTTGTGAACTCTCTCACTCACCGTTTGGAGGAAGGCAGAGTGGAAAACCTCGAGCGGATGATCCTTGGGTTTTTGGTGTCCAACTTAGAGGCAGTATTCTGTCTGGGCAACAGCGGGTCGAAGAAGGTAACTGTGAGTCTTCCAGCGTCACAGCTTGTTGATCGATGTCGTTCTTCTTTGTTGCTGATCAGCTCGTACGGTGTCTCAAGAACGAAGAAAGGCAGTTGATTCTCAAGCAATAGAAGGTCGCGCCAAAGGGCCGTTCGAATCCCAGGGTTGGTGAAAATCAGATCGTCCTCAATTGCCTCCACGGTGGACTGCAAGCAAAAACGATCAATGATTTAAGCTAAGACTAACAGAAGTTAGATCTAAGCCTAATCTAGCACGCATTCGAAGGATAGACAAGAAGTTGGAGATAGACCGCAATCGATTTCCTCAAAAAAGTAATGCCGCTGTACCTTGTTGTTGAGAAGGTCATGGTAAAGGCGCAACGATTCGACCACGAAACAACCATCGACGACCATCATCTCCACTACGTTTTCGCTGCTCATGGAGCGCGTAGCCCCTCCCTCGTGAACATTAATCGCATAACAGGCCCTCGTTTTCTGCTCCAATTTCTGCATGGCTTCCACAAGGGCGTCCGAAAGCACGGCTTTCCCCTTCCGACCACCATCACCGTCTTTTTCGCGTTCATGGTCATCGGTCTCTCTCTTCCGCCCAGTTGTCCTCGATGTATCTCCGTCGCTTCTCCTCCGCTCCAACTTCCCTCCAAGAAGCTGGATTAAAAACCGTGCTTTTCATGAAATCCAGTCTAGATCTATATCCATCCGCAAATTTGTACATACCAATGCGTATCATTTCAGAATCGAATGGTTATTGTGAACTTCATGCCAGTTGCAATGGACTCGTTCGATGGTCCGCTAACTCTTTGCATTGGAGACGAGCCCTCGGTCGAGGTGCTTCTTGATGTCAATGATCCATAACGGTGTCCGACGCTTGTTATCATGGCCACGAATCGTGGGCCACGATTTATAGGGGGTACAAACATAGTAAGCCCAAAAGAACAGATAGTTAAGGTGGAATCAAGGCTTGTGTATGAGTCGAGGTGGAACTTTAGTTCCCCCAGACAAATGCAAGTGTTCGAGACATTATATAATCACCGGAGTTTTCACTTCAGAGAATGGCAGTCGAGTGTTCAAGCAAGTAAACCTGTAGAGAGAGGGGGGAGTCTCATGCCCTCCTCACTTTACCAAGTTTTTTAAGAAAGTATAATTGAATTTTAAAACTGCAATCAATGGAAGAGTTTGATTAAATCAATTTGATAAGTTTTAGGAGTTTAAGTACACTTATCCTTTATAAAAACCAAACAGACATGTCTACATGTTGCAAATCAAGAAATTGCTATATTTATGGCAGAATTCTATGTTCCATTCCTAACCATGGAGGATCTTTTCCTGGTAAATTTCAATTTGTGTTAGTTATTGTCAAAATAATTATTGGTAAAAAAGTGACTGACAACAACTTTTCCGAATAACTTGTTAATAACTTACCGATATTTTTAATGAAATTATGAACCTTTTAAGTAATATGCAAATTACCAATTTCTATTTACATAACTCATAACACTTCAAATATATTAATCTAATATGAAATTATCAACCAATTAGATTGACTTATCAGCTTTTTTTTAGACAAAATTATCAACTAGTTTTGGGTTATTAACTGTCATTGAGTAACTCACTAATGTTTAACTTATTGTTTACTCCCTAAATTAACTAGCTCTTTAGAGAGATTACGAACCTATATTAGCATAGTTCACTAACTTTCTTTAGGGAAAAAAAAAACACCATAACTTTTGTAAGATACTCACTTCAATGCAATAAATTTCTTTTTCTTTTTTTGGTTCGATTACATAAATGCCGCATTGGCGAAAAATCAATCACTTAAATTCTGATTCCAACAATTTATCTTAGGTGACTTCTAAAATTAATTTTTTATTCCAACATGACTTCTTCTAAAGGAAATTTGAATCCAACAGGACAATCTTCGTTTGGCGTGGCAAACAGGGCTAAAACAGCAGTCTTTTTGGCCCTTTTGTTCAGCCAAATTGATCTGAAATGGAGACCCTAATTATAGGAGGGGGAATTTATCTCAGCCAGTGCAACTGTCTTGCAGCCCCATGTGCTTCTTCCATCTTTCTGGCCGCAATTAATCTCGTCTCAGCGGTCTTCGTGCTAGCATTCATCTGCTGGATTGATAAAAGGGCTCCTGACATTCCCAAGTTTCTAGCTTCATCCACCTCGGTATATCATTGCTCAGGCTTGTAGTACTAGTTCCCATCTGGAAGCGTAAATAAGGGCAAAGAAAGTCGAAGTACTCTCCAAAGGTTTCTCCTTGGCACCGCACGAAAGGAATCATTTTCACCGAAGACACTAGAGATATGAAGTCACTTAGTACGAGTACCAAAAAGAAGATAATAATAACAACGATGTTAAAAAATTTTTTTGGTAAGAAACAACGATGTTAAAAATTGACATAACGAGAAACCGACATCTTCCTTCTCACTATTCAAAAGCGCCGACTCTGCACGGACGCCTTCTTCAAAGACTACTCTCCCCCCCCCGCCCCTCTCTCTCCCGGTACCGACCCGACTTTATTTTGTCGGTTTGGCTAAAAAAGGGGAAGATATCGTAGATCTGCAGGCCATGGGTTACAATGATGTTCTCGGGGAGCTGGCTAAGGCCGCCCCCTTCTCCGCTCTTCTAACCGCTCGGTGCTTGGTGTAATTCTTAAAAAATACATATTGTTATCATTTGGTAAGATCTTGCGTCAAATTTCTAGACCTACTCCTTCGATTTTTGTATGGTAAATTTTCCTTGTATGATCATTTGAATCATATTATCATTTGAAGAGGTGTTGGAACTAATTAGTTGAATAGATGTATCCAAAAATGACGATGACAGGGGTTGAAGAGGGGAATGGAAACCAGGTAGCCCCAAAGAGGAGATGCGTTTCTGATTCCATATCACATGTCATGGACAAAGCAACCCTCTCCGCGTTATTTTGATTCCTTTTGTCGTATTAAAGATTTTGAGTAACCGATACGTAATTTTGACATTTCAATATCTTTATCATTTACTAGTCATTTACAACAATCCCTTCTTTAAAGTTTTCCGTCCTTAGCAAAGGAAAATCAAGTAATCTAAACTTAGCAAGTCTCATGACAAGTCGTGGATCTACATCAATGATAAGTTTTGTCCAAGCAGGGTTAAGCTGTTTGTTTAGAGCTTTTTTCGAAGAAAATTACCAAAAATTTATATAACTATTGCACATGGCTAGGGGCAACCTTTCCCAGTCCTGCCGATGTCCAACAACCAGCGGAGGGAAATAAGGAAGATAGAAAAATGAGAAATGAAAGAGAATAAAGAGAATAAAAAATTTTAAAATTTTAAAAAAATTGCAAAAATCATCCAATTTAGCGCCGGCTGTACCACCTAGGATAACCAATGTTGACTAGGCCATCGCGTCAGCAATTTCCAAACAAAATTAGTTTGAAGAACTAAATTGATAAATTGTTAAAAGATCAATATCTTAATTGGTACAATTAAATGGTTTAGTACTTATACTCAATTGACATAAATGCAATATGATTAGGACTAATTTAGCCAAATTGAAAAAAGGGGTGGGAAACAAGATAGCCCCAAAGAGGAGGTGTGTTGTTGATTCGAATGTTGAGTCACTTATACATACCTTGACATTTCAAAATGTTTATCCTTTGCTCGTCATTCACGACAACTCCTTTAAAGTTTTCCGTCCTCAGACGAAGGAGAATCAAGTAATCTAAACTTTCCGACTCTCATGACAAGCCGTGGATCTATGGCTATGATAAGTGATGTCCAAGATGGGTTAAACTGTTTGTTTGCGGCTTTTCTCTAGGAAAATATCAAAAAGTTCTAAACTTATAACACTTATACTAATTCAGTCCTTAATCATTCATTTTGGCCAATTTAGTCCTAAATCTTCTAATAATTTTCCAACTTAGTTTTAAACATTTCAATTGTGTTAATTGAGTCCTAAACCTTTTCGACGATTTGCCAATTTACTCCTAATTTTTTTTACGATTTACTAATTTAATCATTTCAGCTAATTTTGACCAAAAATTGCTGATGTGCTGTCCGGTCAACTCCAATTATCCTATATAACACGGCCGACATTGATGTAAACAATTTATGTAATTATTGAATTTTCTGAATTTTTTTCCTTTTTTTTTTTCCTTTCCTTTCCTTTCTCTTTTTTCTTTTTCCCTTATTTTCCTCCACTATTTTTCAGTCATTGGTGAAAGTGAGGCTTGGGACGCCCTCACTAGCCTCTAGCAAGGACTAGGAGAGGTCCCTTGCCATCTAGACAAGGTCGTCCCTCACTAGATTTGACAAGGGCCGGAACGCCCCCACCTCTGGCGAGGGTGTCTCAGCCCCCGCCAACGATCGGCAACCGACTAGGGAAATAAAGAAAAAAGAGAAAGGAAAGAAAAACGGGAAAATTTTTTAAAAAGTATAAAAATTGCAAAAGTAGTCTATACCAGCACTGTCCGGATCACCTAAAATGACTGATATTGACTAGACCGTCACATTAGTGATTTCCTACCAAAATTAGTTAGGATGACTAAATTGACAAATCCTCAAAATGTTTAAGATTCAATTAGTATAATTGAAAGGTTTAAGATTAAATTCGCATGAACGCAATAGCTTTAGGACTAAATTGATCAAATTGACGAGGGAAATGCAACCGAGGTAGCCACAAAGTGGAGACGGCGATGAGTGTTTCTCATTCAAATGTATCACATTTCATGCACGAAGTGATCCCCTCGGCTTTATTTTGATTCTTTTTGCCATACTAAAGATTATGAGTCACACATGCGTACCTTTGACATTTCAAAATCTTTATCCTTTACTTGTCCTTAACAAAGGAAAATCAAGTAATCTAAACTTTCCGACTCTCGTGATGAGGCGTGGATCCATAGCAATGATAAGCAATGTCCAAAGACGGTTAAACTGTTTGTTTAAGGCTTTTCTTGTTATATATGCCTTTTGAATTTTGCATATAGATGATTTTCATCAATAAGAAGATGGAGGAAAAACATAACTTATTGAAGCCGTGCTACGTCGTATCCGCTCTAAATCTATTTTGGGTCTTCCTAGAACTGTGCAGATTGAGGAATTGTTCATCTGTGCTGATACTGGTGCACTGATGCAAGGACCTCCTAAACGTTTTTAAACTCGCAAAGTATGGTTATTAACTGTTCCTTCTCACCCCTTTTTAAATGCTTAGTACCAGAGTTCTGACTACTTGACGTTTAATACCTGGAGACTTCTGCTATTTAGTCAAGATGTCAAGTTTTCAGTGGAGGAACTCTCCTCTGCGAATAAAAGAGTCTCAACTGGGCAGGTTCGTCTTCTTGGGTTTAAGCCATTGAGTTGCTTAAAAGATTATCACAACCTACGGCCATCTACAGTTATTTTCCCCAGCAATGAGGTAACTAACATTCTCGCAGTTTTTTAGCACAAAGTATGTCTTGGATCGTATATTCCTCCTTTGAGAACCATAAATTAGTTGCAGATGCCTTGGGTAATTTCCAGATATCTTTCACGTGGGAGACATGCTATTTTCTTGCCTTCGGCAGTGCTCCATTAGTTTCATCTCAACGGCACAGAGTGAATGATATCTGAACAGACACTAGTCAAGCACTAAATTGGAACCTTATGTCTAATGTTGCCATTTAATCTCAATGATCCCTCTCATAAATTGCTACAATTCTCTGATGCATTTCATTGGTTCAGGAATAGTTCAAACTCTTATGCTAATCCTTCCCTAACATACTTGGATAATTTATTTATGTACGAATGTTAGGTGTCTCCGTTAGAAAAATAATTCAGAAGATTGGAATCGGACTTTGAGATGTGAATACACTGTCTTCTAGGAATTATTTGCCCCCAAGGTTATAAATGGTTACTGGCAAAAATCTTCCAAAATACAACATTGTCTCAAAATGAGAATTCCATATAGCAATTATGATATTTCTCTATGGACACTGAAAAGGAAACAATTGGGGAATAAATGATGTATCTTAAGAAAGAAAAGAAAATAAACAAGTGTTAATTATTGAACCAGAAACGTTTGAATGGATACAGCATTTCCCTGTGAAAGGTTGCATCTTTTTGAAAGTATATTGTGAATAGGCATGCTATTTGAACAATCAAAATCGCACAATTATTTGTGCACTCGCACACGGATACTATAGGGTCTAGTCTACTTAATCCATGGTCTTCAATTGTAAGGTTAGAAGCCTTCCACTTATATATTAAACCACACACTCATATTTTTTCGTTATGGGACAAGGCACATCTTTGTTTATTTTACAAACAAACTATCGATAGTGTCAATTTAGTCATGTTACTTGTCCGAAGTACTCATGGCCAAGTTCTGTCTAGGCTAAATGTTTTTAGTCTCTGTGTATGTTATTCCAGTTAAGTAAATTAATATGAAGAGCATTTGTCAGTGGCTCTCTCCACTTTTTGGTTAAATGCCTGTAGTCGTCTAGAAATTTAATAGTGTCGCCTAAATATTTAAAATCATCGTCCAAAACACATATTGCTTCAGTTTTCCTAACATTTATCCTCTCTTATTGAGTTGCACTGCCACGTGGAAGATACATATTTATTCAGTTAGATAAGCAAGTGGCCACATATTTGTAGAGCCTGATACTGAGGATTCCTCTTGGAATTGGAAAGTTTTCGTAACACTCCTTACAAGATAAATTTGTCACTGTTGATAGGTTGACTTATTCGTAAATGGTGACTTAGCATGGGTACTTGGTAGATTTTGACTGATTCCTTGAACTATTGCTTGAATCAACTGTCATTAGCGAACCATTGAGTATCTGTGTCCTAGGTTGGTGATCTCGTCATGTTGTTCCCTTTAGTTTTCTTGTGTCCTCGAGATTTCTTGTCTGTGTCTAATTCATTGGCATTTGCTTTCCTCACAATTCAACTACAGCAAGTTATTGGTAGCACTCGAACTTTCATTGCTCTGCACAGATCCTTGTTATGGCGAAACGCATATTCATTTCTCTGTTAACTGTCAAATGCTTAACATGCACGAACGCTTAGCTTTGGTTGTCATTTCAGTCTTTATTCAGGATAGAGCTTTTCCCACCGTGATGCACATTCAGGAACTTCCCTTTGATCGAGAAACTTTTTGCCTTGGTGATGTTGAAGTTGACTTATGACGTTTCATTATACATAGCAATATTTAGTAGAGCAATAATGTAGCCAGAACCTTTGAGATTCCGTTGAATATGGCAGCTTAGTTATTGCCTATTGGGATCTCTGTTTATAGAGATAAGTATGAGGAGAGCGATAATGCCGGCCATGAATAGGTGACCGAGGTGTTCAATAAACAAAAAGCCCTTCCAGATAGCGTTGTTCAGAAATCTGCACTGTATAATTGGGCTGAGCTTCTGACCAAAAACAAATAATGATAATTGGGCTTAACTCCAAAAATAATTAATGTAAACCCTTGCATTAATTACATTACGAGTGCAGCTATAAGTGTCTTCAGGTTAAGCTATAAGTGAACTCGTAATGTAATTACTGCAAATATTACTTAACCTTAAGACCCTTACAGCTGCAATAGACTCCCCAGAATGCCGAAGTCCTCAACTGCAGCATCAAATGCTGTTGAGTGAAACTTAGATGACAATCATCGACAACAAGCTCCTTCTTGCATTTGCAAAGATTACATAGCTTCCGACCTAGAGAAGTTGCTTCCCTAGAAGAGCAGGCGGAGGAATGCTCCCCGAGACATGACTTGCACTCATTTAATTAGATTGATTGCATCATGAGGAAGCATAGCCTTAAATCTATGTAGTTATCATTAACCGTGAAGCTCAAAAACATGTTTATCTGTTTCTCTTATTTACAGAACAAAATACTACCTTTGTCACGGTCGGGCCCGCCTCTCCCTCAAAACAAGAACGCTGCGCTTGTAGCAATTCTTCTGCAGCTTTTGCTAAACGTATACAAGATGCTTGCAGTGTCCTAACCACTGCTTAGAGAAATCCCAAATGCATGAACCAAATTATGTAACCACAAAAAGTTCCAAATTGAATTCGACACCACAACAATCTGAAATTTCCAAATGTAGCGACAATATAATTCCATGAAGCAAAAGCCACTACGCAACCAAGACAGACGAATACAGGACATCAAATGCAAAAAGCCATTAGCTAATAACACCTGTTGTCATAGAATGACAGGCACAAAGCTTAATGTGGCCGATAGTAAGCATACGCGGCGTAAAACGTCTGGATGAGGGTAAGCAGCAAGAGGATAATGGCAGCAAAGAGAGAGAGGCATGTCCATGGACTGCTGAAGCGTTCGCGGATGAGGCTTCTCCACCAGACATGATACTTGCTATCGTAGTACCGTTCGCAATAATCATTCACTTCCTTGATTTCGTCGTACAAGTAGCCCAGATCGAGATCGTAAATGACCTCTCTACACCTCATCAACAGTTCTGCCACCTCCTTCTCGCTTCCCATGTTATTGATGATCCTGTGCTTGCGGAGAATCTGAATGTCCCTGGGGCTATTGACCAAACTGTTCCAGAACATTAAGTAATTCGTGAAGAAGGGCTCGGGGTGGTTGACACTCAGTTCGTACCCGACGAAATTCAGAAGGAGAGAGATAGTGTAGCCGTTGAGGGACAATGGAGGGACCCTTAGAGTGCGGTGACCGAACTCAACGTCCAGTAAGTCATGGTCCTTCCACTTCTTGAATTGCACACCCGCCTCTTGGAGCTCTGATGCGAAGTGTAGGACGATGCCCCCGCTACGACCACTGGGATTCAACCGCGATTCGACTCGATTCTTTCCCTTCTCATGGACTTTCTCATTCACCGATTTGAGGAAGGTAGATCGGAAAATATCGAGCAGATGAGCCTTGGGTTTTCGGGCGTCCAACTTAGAGGCAGCATTCTGTTGCGGTAACAGGGGGTTGAAGAAGGTGACCGCGAGTTCTTCCAGTGGCACAGCTTGTTGATGATCAATGTTGTTCTTCTTGTTGATCAGCTCGTAGAGTTTCTCGAGAACGAAGAAAGGCAGTTGGTTCTCAAGCAATAGCAGGTCGCGTCGAAGGGACGTCAGAATCTGGGGGTTGGTGAGGATCGGGTCGTCCTGAATTGCCTCCACAGTGGACTGCAAGCATAAACTATCAATGACTTGAGCAGAGACTAGCAGAAGCTTGGTCGGTTTGAAGGATAGACAAGAAGTTGCGAATAGATCACAATTAATTCACTCAAAAAAAGTTAAGCTAATAAATGATATTGTTTAATGGTTGAATGCTGCTCTACCTTCTTGTGGAGAAGGTCGTAGTAAAAGCGCAGTAGTTCGACCACGAAGCAACCATCAACGACCATCGTCTCTACAAAGAGACCGCGGTAGAAGGGGTTTTCTTTCGCATAACAGGCTTCCATTTCCGGCTTCAATATAAGCATGGCTTCCCAAAGGTCATCCAAATGCAGGGCTTTCGCCACTCGTCCACCATCATCGTCTCCTTCACGTTCACGGTCAACGGACACTCTCTCTCCCTCGGTCGTCCTCGACCTATCTCGGTCGCTTCTCCACCGCTCCAACTCTCCTCCCAGAAGGCGGTTTAGAAACCGCACCTTGTGCTCTTCCATGACCCGCAGTCGAAGATTGAGTCCTTCCTGATCTTGTCTTCTGAAGGGACCGATGCGTATCATTTCGGGAAGGAATGCGTTATTGTGAACATCACGCCAGTTGCTAGGGACTATGTCGATGGCCCCTGAACTCTTCGCATTGGAAGGGAGCGCCCAGGCGAGCCTGTCCTTTACCGGAAGAACAGACTCTATAACTGGACGCAGAGGGTTGTGATCATCGTCTAGAGGCATTGTGGAAAGAATATAAGCCCAAAAGAAACGGATAAATGCCAGGTGGAATCAAAGGTTTGGGTATGGGTCGAGATGGAACTTTAACTCCTGAAGATACATATGCAGGTGGCCGAGAGATGATATAATTAGTGGAGTTTTTCGTGTGGAGCGAGAGATAGAGAGACGGAGACACAGAGGGTTCACACCACTTGCATCACGTTACCATTACAGAACAAGAGAAAATCAAAAGAATCTAACTACCGCGAATTTAACTTTTATGCATGCTGATTTCATCAATAATTTTGTTCATAAATGAAAGAGGAGAGTGTGTTAGAGGAGATATCTGATTTATGTTCACACATGTTACCGATAAGAAAAAATTATCTAACTACTATGAATCTAACTTATGTGTGATCCCATTTCATCCAACGAAAATTGTATTTTTGGAGACCCTATTTAAAAGACATGATTACATGCTGTAAATCAAGAAATTGCTATATTTATGGAAGAATTCTATGTTCGATGCCTAAAAATAGTGTTTTCTCCATGCTGGTAAATTTTAGTTTTTGTTAGTCAGTGTCAAAAAATAATTAATAAAATTTAAGAAGTGAGCGTAGTACGAAAGTCATATACTCGCTATACTATTTTCCCTTTTTTTTTTATTAAATTACCATCTAATTTCGAATTGGCAACTCTAATTTGGTCTAAAGTGATGTTCATTTGTTTTCTTTTTATTTGTCAACTTTTCTTATCGTTTACAAAATTTTATTGATCTTTTTTAGCAATGCTTTAATATACCGACTCTTTCTAGAAATTACCAATCTTAATTAGAGGACTACCCTACTTTCTTCAATTAAATTATCAACTAATTTCAATTTATCAACTCTCGTTAAAATTACTTATCAAATTCTTGATTCAAAGACAAACTCTTTCTATTGTTTACCATCTTGTATTGTCTTTTTGACTCCGTCTTAGAATGATCAACTTAGAAATTACTAGCTCTAATTTGAGCGACTTATCAATTTTTCTCCAGTCAAGCTATCAACCAATCAAATGTTACCAACTCTCATTTAAATTAGTTACTAGTAATTATCCGTTTTCATTTTCATTTATCGATTTTTCTCTTGAATTACTCAATTTGGAATATAACTGAAATAAAAGTTTATTTCATATAATAGCTGGTGAATTTACGCCATTGATAGAAAAGGGTAAATAAAAGTTGGTAAAAGATAAGTGTTTCTTCGTTAGAGATAAGAGAATTTGATAACTAAAAAATGGGATAATCTGCAAACTATTCAAGAAGCTAATAATTTCATGAAAACGTCAATAAGTTGTTATTAAGTCATCAGGAAATAAAGTCACGATAATTATTTTTACCGACACTTAGTCGACACTTTTGACTCTTACAGAATTCTACTAGTATGAAAGAAAAAATTGTTTTTTTCTAAAAGCATAACAGCAGAGTTGCCCACGTGTAATTTTGGGGGAGGATTTATCTGGTTTTACGAACTATGGGAACTGAGAGCATGACGGATCGGGATTGTGCACAGCAATGACGCGCCGCCCTTCATCACATGAATGCTTTTGAAATTGTATAACCGGATCCGCTATTTTCAAAGCCTGTGCTGCTCAAATAATCGGGTTAACAAGGCAAAAAAAGGTTAATAAGACAAAAAAAAGAAGGACAAAGGGGTCTTTTGGTCATCGAGGGTTAAATTGACAATCAAGCCACGAGCAATGGTGACCTGACCCCTCGTCACATGCAGTGCTAGGTGACGGGCCTTTCTCAGCCACAAGATTTTAAAATGTAAGATTAATATAAATAGAATTCTGAACTGATTTGTGATTAATTTACTCAAAATTAATTTTTTGACCATAAAAAATTAAATCCTAAATAAACACGGTTGTGATAAATTTATTCCCGTTAGTTTTGATACACATGTGACAAATGGAGGGGAAAATTACCCAAACAAACTAAACCTTTTGCAATTTTTCTGATTTAGTCATAAATATTTTTTATGCTAATTTAGTCATAAACATTTTGCAATTATGTCGGTCGGTCGATCGTGAATCATTACAATTATGACAATTCAGTATATCGGGGCAAAATTGGGCGGCCGATGCTGATGTGGATGCTAAACTACTTGGCGGGGGCGGGCGTCTTGCTAACATGGCATTTTTTAATAATGTTTTATTTTATTCGAATTCTTTTATTAATTTTTTTTATTTTTCCTTTGTTTTCTTTTTTTTTTTTCCTACTTTTGGCCGAATAGGGTATAGCCAGTGAGGTCCTTGCCCAACCATCGCAAGGCTTGCCCTTGCCTAAATCTGGTAGGGGTGAGCCTTGCGGTCGCAACGCCTCACCCTCAACGTCACTAGGCGAGCTCGACCTCGCCCAGCGCTAGTGAGGCCTTGCCAATGGTCGACGAGTCCTTGCTAGCAATACCTTTTGGTTAGCTAGAAGAAGTAGAAAAAAGAAAAAAGAAAGAGATAATAAAGGAAAAATTAATAAAATTTTTGAAAAAATTAAAATATTATATTAAAAAATTGCCACATCAAAGCATCGACGGGCCAGCTAGCGTCGATTTGCATCAGCATCGCCTGGCCAATTTTGGCCAAATTAACTGAATTGACACAATTGCAAAAAATTTAAGACTGAATTAGCATAAAAAAATATTTATGATTGAATTGGAAAAATTGCAAAATGTTTAGGACTATTTGGGTAATTTTCTCACAAACGGAGAGTAAAATCTAAATTGATATACCTATCACCAGTCAATCATGTGTCATTCAATTCAGTAATTTGATAATAAAATTTAATGGAAACTAATAGAGATAAATTTGCTCTAGTATACTAGTTTGAGTTTCTTATTAATTTCAAGTAAATTTGTCATATGTATACCAATTTAAGATTTTTCGTAATCCTGAAACATATAGGTAACCAATTCGAACATTATTTGGTTGAATTAAATTTTTAATGTACAAAAATTATTATATCCAGCAAAAGTAGTATTGTCATTATTATTATTTTTCCTTTCGTATGATAATGTTCCCTTTTTGTCAAAGTAGGGTCGTACTTTAATTCAATATCTTATATCATATCAGGCATAATTAACGAGCATCTTAAAATATCGGTTAAAGTAATGTCTATATGTTTTTAGTCAAGCAAGTATCTCACACCAAGAAGAAAATATATTGATGTTTAAAAGATTAGTCAATTTGATTGATTTTACACATTGACATTTGTACTTTCTAGATAGTACGTTGTTAAATTTAAACTCAAAATGCGAATGCTAAAAGAAACAATTTTGCAAAAGAATGTAAAATACAAATGCATTCAGACATAATGTAAAATAAAAATGCTTTCAGACATGCTCTCAATGTTTTCTCTCGGCTGTCATGAAGTCAATATGGTCATTTTTTTTCTCATTTATTGGACTAAACAAAGGAAGACTTTGAAAGTGAATCAACTGCGCCTCTTAGAAAACAGAACGAAAAGATAGAGAATAAAATATTTATTAGGCTGCTTGATCCCTAGGGATCGGTAATCACGGGTAGGCCATTGATTCTCGAAGATATCCTTAATTTTGGTAATTGTTTAATATTCTTGTCGTTCCACGGCGCCTTCATAATTTTCTTTGTTTGTTTTTCCATATTTTTTTCCTTTCATCTTCCTCATTCAACCCTCTCAAAACTCCTTCCTCATGAAGAAAAGTCCTCCACGATGAACTCAACGGGAGTCAGATTTTGGGTACCTACTAATAAATCAATGCTCTTGTATGAGACCCAACAACAACAACAGAAATTGCTAAGTCCAGAATTGAGATCCAACCTAAAGTCATTGCATTCACAAGAGGAAATCGGATTTCTTTTTTTACTGGGCAAAAGCTGAGCCGGGTTTACAATTCAAAGAACACAAAAGAAACCCCCCAAACGGCCCACCCCCGAAAGAGAAAAGAGAGAAAAGGAGGAACAACAACGCAGGAGTAGAGACTTTCTTGTCGCGGGCCGGGGGCGAATCTCCATCGAACGAGAAAACCCTCGCCCTCCTCCTCCTCTCATGCCCCCTTCGAATTAAAGAAAAAGAAAAGTCAGGAACGGAACCCTTTAAAAAACAGAAGAATCTGTTGAGGGAAGGAAAGGGAAAGGGAAAGGGAAAGGGAAGGACTCAAGACCTCATCATGCGAAAACTCGAGTAGAAGTCAAAGGAAAAGTTTTGGGAGAGCGCAGCAAAAAACAGACTTGGGGGTTGCGATGCTTGGGGGGGTGTTGATCTCCCCATTCCTGGAGCCTCCATTCGCATCGCATCGCCAGGATGTGGTGGTTACTTGATGCTGACGTGATCTTCTCGAGGATGAAGCAAGGCCAGACAGTGGCATCAAGCTGACACGGATCAAAAGATTACTATTAACACATGAATTAGGTCAAGTTTGTGGTCTTGACCGACCTGCCGATGGGTGATTCGCCAAGAAATAAGCATAGAAAGGCAGCGGGCTATGAAGGCAAAGATTTGGATGAGTTGTGTCATCCCGGCACGTGAGGTTTTTGTCCATGGAGTTAGCGCAGTTTGCATCGATACAACAACATGATTCTAGGATTCAAAGTCTTTTGTAGGGGATTGTGGCAAAGACCGTCTAAGTGGGCGGTGGTGAGTTTTAATTGAAGGGTTATGTCGGTGTGAGATGGATACATCAAAGTCCTTTTGTACATCATCGGAATGCATCACACAAGTAACAGCGATCATTCACATAGAACCTAAACTAATATAGAGTTGATACATGATATCATCATTCTAGACATAATTTGACCGTATACAACATGCACTTGAAATTCTGCATGTGTAAGATTTAGTAATTCAAGGACAATGTCCGTTGCAAATATATCTAACAAGTTGTAACATTGTTTCATAAATTGATATTCTTAATCCGATATTATTGTTATAAGGTCATAGTTCAAAGGACATAGAACAGTTATTATGCTTTTATCATTATCATTATTTTTTGTCATATAGGCGTTTATTTAAAGGGGTTTCAACATTTTAAAACTAGCAGAGGGAAATTCGAAGCCGGTGTTTTAATTTAGTTCATAGCAAGAAAATTTGATTATAAATATCTTTAGTTATTGTAGGTGTGAAAATGAGAAAATGTGAGCTACTTGGATTTGATGGTTGATTGTGGATACAAAGAACGGTCAAATTTATAATGGCACGCGGTTACGAAATTGTTCAAGAAATTCTTGTCCAATTATCACATTAGAAGACACCGAAAAAATAGAATACGGTTCACGAGTTGATGCCAATTGTCAATCCTGAAAACGAAAGTTAGATGCCAAATGATTCTTGTCCATCGAGTGTGGGAGTGTTCTCCAGATCATTCGGAAAGTGAGTTTCCTCCGAAAAGGGTGACCCGTGAGAATCACGGGTGCCGGTCAATCAAGCTATAGACTTTTGCGAAGTGATGGGACGTTTACGGTCATCTTGGAGCACAACTTGGGTTGCTGGACAAGTTAATCGAGAAGAAAACACCACAGCCTATTGACCGGCGAAAGGAACAAGAGCAACCCATCGTCCCGAAGTACGAAGCAAAAAGATAAGATGGAGTGTCGTGGACGTTTGAGCGAATTTTAATTCGTGGCCTAGCGGAAGCCGGTTTTTACTTGGATCTTTCGTAAAAAGTTTGGATGTATTTATACGGTGAAAGCTAATTCAGTGTGTACAAGAAAAACTAATGACCATGTATAAATACTGCAAAAGTTAGGTCAGTTTTGAGTTGCTAAACACATTAAGTTTGTTACTTTTCTATGTTAAAAGTTATTAAAGATACAAAAATTAATGTATGACACCCCACTTAATTTTTATGACCAGACATATGTGGAGTAGTTAAGGACCCCATAGAGCACTAGATTGTCTCAAAACTCTAGTTTGATGAAGACGATAACAACAAGAATATTAAATTGGCACAAGCAAGAAAAACATGGACGGCTGAGTAAATTATTATTTGGTCCGCCACCTGTGAAGTTAAAAAAAAGAAAAAGTTTCTACATAAAAGTGAAGATATGGTGGACGATGGAATCGACTCTTATTTAAGCTCAGCATAGAAATAATGAAAATCTCTCTATTTGTAACGTATGAAGAAACCATAAGTAGTTTAGTTTTGTTTAGATATGACTTGTGCGGCTTTGTTTTATATATCATCGATCGTTTGCTAAACTTAGCCTAATGTGTGAGAAGCATATCTTATAAGGTGTTCTATGAGAAGCCTGTGGAGATACATATAGTAAAACTTCGTGAAATATCAAAATTTCACGTAAAATTTACCGTTGATAGATACCTAGTGTCCTCTAATTTAATATTTTAAGTTTTCCTCCATGCAATTGATAATTAGTAAATAGATTTTCTTTTTGAATTTTTATTTCGTAAATATTTAGATAGAGGAATCCATCGCCCTGATTATGTGGGGATTCTAATACCAGAATCTATTTGAATCTATTTTACCAAGACAAAAAGAAAAAAGCGTCCTCTCGGAATTGATCAAGGTGACTTTATATCAAATCAAACCTTCATATAAAATGTACTGTTTCGACGATTGAGCTCATGGGCTAGCTGGGTCGAGATCGGTGTCGCTAAAAACCTTTTGCGCAAACTCGCCGATGATCGGAAAAATTGCTATTTGATGAAAGTGGATCGAGTTTGGACGGGCTATTGCACTGGTCAGAGGCCCAATATGGGAGATTTCTTTCCAAGTCCAACTCACTTATAATTGGGCCAAAGGCTCCATTTATTATTCACGAGAAAAAAAATGCAATAGGTCGAAAGAGACCCATCCAAATGATGGGCCGGGTCACTTGTATTTGGATCCGTCGGGCAGCCCGGAAGCTGCAGAATGGGTTATCCAAAGCTTGCACGATACCCAATGACAATCCTAGTACTTGCATCCAATGTTTTGAGTGCTGAGGGCCCGAATGACAACAATTTTATTTCTGACAAGAACTATATTTGTGTTGCCAAGAACATTTATGGAACAGAAATCCATTTGGTAACCCAAGTTTAATTTTTTGTTTATGGAATAAATTTTTAATTTGGAGATAAATTTGGAATAAAAATGAGAAGTAAACATTTTCTCCTTCTTTATATCTAGAATAAAAATGAGAAATTAAAAAAAAAATTATTGTTTACCCTCACTATTAGCTAGCCGCCCACCTACAACCATCTACCGCCGTTGCCGCCTGTGAGAAAGAAATTTTGCGTCGTTATCAAACGAATTCCTATTCTGGAAATAGAAATTTTGTGTAATTCAAGTAAAAGAATAAGAAAAATCTATTTTTGAAATAGAAATTAATAGCTAGAACTGAATCGTTATCATTAGTAGCGCGGCTGATCAAAGAGGGAAAAATAATAAACCAGAGTCCACCCCCTAGACACTTCACAATTTCAAAACTTTCCCTGTGCGTGCGTGCGTCCGATTATGGAGCTTCGCGGGGAAAGCAGAGTTTTGGCGGTGGCAATGGAGTTGGACCCAGATGACGTTTTCAGGGAGGACGAGGACGATCCTGAGAACGGAGCTCTTTGGGTTCTGCTTCTTTCTGCTCCTTTTATCTGTTTCGGCTTGTGTTTGGAGAATGAGTTCAAGCTTGCCTGCAGGCTAGGAGTTGTTAATGCAATAGAAGAGTTCAAGCTCTCTGTTTATAAGGATAAGTATGAGGAGAGTGATAATGCCAGCCATGAACTGGTGAGCGAGGTGTTCAAGAAAGAAAAGGCCCTTACAGATGGCTCCGTTCGGATATCTGCACTATATAATTGGGCTGAGCTCGCTGACAGCACAGGGAGGTGAAAAAGGATCTCATTCATTTGTGTTTCCCCTAAGATTTTTTATTCTTAAAAATTCGATTCTCGTGATGCAATTTTAGCGGCCAGTTAAAACGAGTATCCTCCATTCTCTGATATATATCATGTCGATTATTTGTTTATTTATTTTTTAAGGGACCGCCTTTTGCAACCAAACAGAGGTTTCCGGTGATTTGCTCGAGGAGAATACATGAAAGCACTGGTGATTAAGACAGAAAGAAAATCTTTATAGATGGCTGTAATCACTGGCCTTCCTCTTGTTGATGTGCACCGCTGCAGTTGAAGGATTTGACGGTAGCGGAGTCAAAGTTCTACTTGACTGCGCACGATCTGCCTTTCTCTAGGATGAAAGAGGAATTGGTCAAGAGGATATTCACTCAGATGGGGAAGTGAACTCGTAATGCAATTACTGCAAGGGTTATTATATTGCTTAACCTTAAGACACTTATAGCTGCAATAGACTCCCCAGAATGCTGGAGTCCTCGACTGCAGCATCAAATGCTGTCGAGTGAAACTTGAATGACACTCATCGATGACAAGCTCCTTCTTGTATTTGTAAAGATTATGTAGCTTCCGATCTAGAGGAATGGTTCTCTAGAAGAGCAGGCGGAGGGATGTTCCCCGAGACATGACTCTCACTTAGTTAATGAGATTATTGCACCGTAAGGAAGCGTAGCCTTAAATTTATGTAGTTTATCTACAGAAAAAATATTACCTTTGTCAAAGTGCGGCCGGTCTCTCCCTGAAAACGAGGAGCGCTGCGCTTGTAGCGATTCTCCCGCAGCTTCTGCCAAACGTAAACGATATGCTTTCAGTGTCCTAACCACTGCTGAGAGAAATCCCAA
This sequence comes from Corymbia calophylla, assembly GCA_014182845.1. Classification (NCBI taxonomy): domain Eukaryota; kingdom Viridiplantae; phylum Streptophyta; class Magnoliopsida; order Myrtales; family Myrtaceae; genus Corymbia; species Corymbia calophylla. Next base: position 26,393,897 of record CM024698.1, on the reverse strand, counting down.
ATGCATATCTTTCATGCCCATTGAACCAAATTATGTACCACAAAGAGTTCCAAATTGAATTCGAAACCACAACAATCTGAAATTTCCAAATATAGCGACAATACAGTTTCCATCAAGTAAAGCCACAGCGCAACTAGGACAGAGACAAATACAGGACATCAAATGCTAAAAAGCCATTGCTAATAACACCTGTTGTCATAGAATGACAGGCACAAAGCTTAATGCGGCCGATAGTAAGCGTACATGGTGTAAAACGTCTGAAGGAGGGTAAGCAGCAATAGGATAATGGCAGCAAAGAGAGAGAGGCATGTCCACGGACTGCTGAAACGTTCACGGATGAGGCTTCTCCACCAGACGCGGCGCTTACTTTCATAGTACTGCTCGCAATAACCATTCACCCCCTCGATTATGTAGTGCAAGTAGCCCAGATCACGATCGGAGATGACTTCTCTGCACCTCATCAACAGATTTGCTACGTCCACATCGCTTCCCAACGCATTATTGATAATACCGTGGTTGCAGAGGATCTGAACGTCCCTGGGGCCATTGACCAAACTGTTCCAGAACATTAAGTAATTCGTGAAGAAGCGCTCGGGGTGGTGGACGCTCAGTTCGTATCCAACGAAAGTCAAAAGGAGAGAGATAGTGTAGTCGTTGAGGGACAACGGAGGGACCCGTAGAGTGCGGCGACCGAACTCAATGTCCAGTAAGTCATGGCCCTTCCACTTCTTGAATTGCACGCCCGCCTCTTGGAGCTCCGATGCAAAGTGTAGGACGATGCCCCTGATACTGCCATTAGGATTCAACCGTGACTTGACTTGATTCTTTCCCTTGTTGTGAACTTTCTCACTCACCGATTTGAGGAAGGTAGATCGGAAAACGTCGAGCAGATGAGCCTTAGGTTTTTTGGCGTCCAACTTAGAGGCAGCATTCTCTTGGGGTAACAGGGGGTCGAAGAAGGTGACCGTGAGTTCTTCCAGCGGCACAGCCTGTTGATGATCAATGTTGTTCTTCTTGTTAATCAGTTCGTACAGTTTCTCGAGAACGAAGAAAGGTAGTTGGTTCTCAAGCAATAGAAGGTCGCGTCAAAGGGTTGTGAGAATCTGCGGGTTGGTGAGGATCGGGTCGTCCTCAATTGCCTCCCCAGCAGACTGCAAGCAAAAACGATCAATGACTTGAGCAGAGACTAACAGAAGTTTGATCAATGCCTAATTTAGCATGTATGTTTAAGCCTCTGATGGATTATTCTTTTGGATCGGTCGGTTTGGAGGATAGACAACAAAATGTAGATAGATCACAATTAATTCACTTGAAAAGGTTAAAGCTAATAAAGGACATTGTTTAATATTGAATGCTGCTCTACCTTGTTGTGGATAAGGTCGTAGTAAAGGCGCAGTAGTTCGACCACAAAGCAACCATCCACGACCATTGTCTCTACAAACAAGTAGTCGGGAAACCCGATCATTCTCTCCGAATAACAGGCTTTAGCTTCCTGCTCCAATATCCGCATGGCTTCCACAAGGTCATCCAAACGCAGGGCTTTCGCCACTCGACCACCATCTTCGTCTTCTTCACGTTCACAGTCAACGGACACTCTTTCTCCCTCGGTCGTCCTCGACATACCTCCGTCGCTTCTCCACCGCTCCAACTCTCCTCCCAGAAGGCGGTTTAGAAACCGCGCCTTGTGCACTTGCATGACCAGCAATTGACGATAGAGTCGGCCCTCATCTCTGCAGGAATCTCTGCAGGGACCGAGGCGTATCATTTCGGGAAGGAATGCGTTTTTTTGAACATCACGCCAGTTGCTAGGGACTATGTCGATGGCCCGTGAACCCTTGGCATTGTAAGCGAGATCCTTGGCGAGGTTTTCCTTTACCCGAATAACATACTCTGGACACCGAGGGTCTAGGATAGGGTCAGTCATTGTAGAAATAAATTCCAGGTGGAATCAAAGGTTTGGGTATGGGTCGAGATGGAACTTTAATTCCTGAAGACACATATGCAAGTGGTCGAGAGATTATATAGTTAGTAAAGGTTTTTCGTGTGGAGCGAGAGACGGAGACGTCGGAGAGACGGAGAGAAAGAGGGTTCACACGCGCATCACGTTACCATTACAGAACATGGGAAAAACAACAAAATCTAACTACCGCAAATTTAACTTTTATGCATGCTAACTTCATCAATAATTTTGTTTATAAATGAAAGAGGAGAGTGTGTTAGAGGAGATATCTGATTTATGTTCACACACGTTACCGATAAGAAAAAATAATCTAACTACCTCGAATCTAACTTATATGTGATCCCACTTCATCCAATGAAAATTGTATTTATAGAGACCCTATTTAAAAGACATGATTATATGCTGTAAATCAAGAAATTGCTATATTTATGGCGGAATCCTATGTTCCATGCCTAAAAATAGTACTTTCCGTGCTGGTAAATTTTAATTTGTGTTAGTCAGTGTCAAAACATTATTAATAAAATTTTAGAGCGCCGTGAAAAGTTATGTCAATTGTTGTATATTATTTTCCCAAACTTTTTCACTAAATTACTATCTAATTTTGGATTAGCAACTCTAATTTGGTCTAAAGTGATGTTCATTTGTTTTCTTTTTATTTGTCGACTTTTCTTATCATTTACAAAATTTTATTGATCTTTTTTAGCAATGCTTTAATATACCGATTCTTTCTAGAAATTACCAATCTTAATTAGAGGACTAGCCTACTTTCTTCAATTAAATTATCAACTTATTTCAATTTATCAACTCCCATTAAAATTACTTATCAATTTTTTGATTCAATTACAAACTCTTTCTATCGTTTACCATCTTGTATTGTCTTTTTAACTCCATCTTATAATGATCAACTCAAAAATTACTAGCTCTAACTTGAGCTACTTATCAATTTTTCTCTGGTCAAATTATCAACCAATCAAATGTTACCAACTCTCATTTAAATTAGTTACTAGTAATTATCCGCTTTCATTTTCATTTATCGATTTTTCTCTTGAATTACTCAATTTGGAATATAACTGAAATAAAATTTTAATTTCATATAATAGCTGGTAAATTTACGCCATTGATAGAAAAGGGTAAATAAAAGTTGGTAAAGATAAGATAAGTGTTTTTTGTTAGAGATAAGAGAATTTGATAACTAAAAAATGGGATAATCTGTAAACTATTCAAGAAGCTAATAATTTCATGAAAACGTCAGTAAGTTGTTATTAAGTCATCGGTAAATAAAGCCACGGTAATTATTTTTACCGACAGTTGACACTTTTGACTCTCACAGAACTCTACTGGTATGAAAGAAAAAATTGTTTTGTCTAAAAGCAGAACAGCGGAGCTGCCCACGTGTAATTTTGGGGGAGATTTTATTTGGTTAAACGAACTATGGAAACTGAGAGCATGACGGATCGGGATTGTGCACAGCAATGACGCCCCGCCCTTCACCACACGAATGCTTTTGGAATGGGAAGACTTTGTATAACCGGATCCGCTATTTTCAAAGCCTGTGCTGCTCAAATAATCAGGTTAACAAGGCAAAAAAAGGTTAATAAGACAAAAATTGGACAAAGGGGTCTTTCGGTCATCGAGGGTTAAATTGACGATCAAGCCACGATCAATGGTGACCTGACCCCTCGTCATGTACAGTGCTAAGTAACGGGCCTATCTCGGGCACAAGATTCTTAAATGTAAGGTTAATATAAAAAATTTCAAAAATTATTTTTTTACATTTATAATAAATTTACTCAAAATTAATTTTTTAACTATAAAATATCAAATCCCAAACAAATACATTTGTAATAAATTTACCTCCGTTAGTTTCAATACACTTGTGACAAATGAAAACTAGTCGATTCCAACATCATTTGGTCGAATTAAATTTTTAATGTACAAAGATAATCCGTCCAGCAAAAGTATGATTGTCCTTATTATTTTATTTTTTTTCCTTTTGTATGATAATGTTCCCTTTTAGTCAAATTAGGGTCACACTTTAACTCAATATCTTATATCATATTGGGCGTAATTAACGAGCACCTTAAAATATCGGTTAAAGTAATGTCTATTTCTTTTAAATCCAGCAACTATTTCACACCAAGAAGAAAATATATTGATTTTTAAAAGATTAGTCAATGTGATTGATTTTACACATTGATATTTGTACTTTCTAGATAGTACGTCGTCATATTTGAACTCAAAATGCAAATGCTAAAAGAAACGATTTTGCAAAAGAATGTAAAATACAAATGCTTTTAGACTTAATGTAAAATACAAATGCTTTCAGACATGCTCTCAATGTTTTTCTCTCGGCTGTCATGAAGTCAATATGTCATTTTTTTCTCATTTATTGGACTAAACAAAGGACGACTTTGACAGTGAATCAACTACGCCTCCCAGAAAACAGAACGAAAAGACAGAGAATAAAATATTTATTAGGCTGATTGATCCCTAGGGATCGGTAATCACGGGTAGGCCATTGATTCTCGAAGATATCCTTAATTTAGGTAATTATTAATCTCTTGCCAATTTTGTCGTGATGTCTAATTAAGCCGAATATAATATTTATGCGTGATACTTTTATCATATGACATTTTAATGGATGATACACCACTTAATTTTTATGACCAGACAAATGTAAAGTAGTTAAGGACCCCATGGAGGACTAGACCGTCACAAAACTCTAGTTTGATGGAGGTGATAACAACAAGAATATTAAATTGGCACAACCAAGAAAACATGGACGGCTGAGTAAATTATTGTTTGGTCCACCGTTTGTGAAGAAAAAAGAAAAAGTTTCTATAGAAAAGTGAAGATATGGTGGAGGATGGAATCGACTCTTATTTAAGCTCAACATAGAAATAATGAAAATCTCTCTATTCGTAACGTATGAATAAACCATAAATAGTTTAGTTCTGTTTAGATATGACTTGTGTGGCTTTGTTTTATGTCTCATCGATCGTTTGCTAAACTTAGCCTAACCCATGAGAAGCATATGTTATAAGATGTGTTATGGGAAGCCCGTGGAGATACATATCATAGAAGTTCATGAAATTTCAAAATTCCACATAAAATTTACTATTGATAGACACACTGTGTCCTCTAATTTAATATTTTAAGTTATCCCCCAAGCAAGTGATAATTAGTTAGTAAATTTAACTTATATGCGGGCTGAGCCACCAAACCAATTTCTACTTCGAGAACAGAAATTTTGTGCCACTCAGGGAATGGAATAAGAAAATGCTATTTTTGGAATAGAAATTCATTTCTAGAATCAAATCTTTATCGTTAGTAGAACGGCTGACAATTATAAACCAGAGTCCACCCCTCAGACACTTCACAATTTCAAAACTTTCCCTGTTCGTGCGTGCGTGCGTGCGTGTGTCCAATTTTGGAGCTTCTCGGGGAAAGCAGAGTTTTGGCGGTGGCAATGGAGTTGGACCCAGATGACGTTTTCAGGGAGGACGAGGACGATCCTGAGAACGGAGCTCTTCGGGTTCTGCTTCTTTCTGCCCTTGTAATCTGTTTCGGCTTGGGTTTGGAGAATGAGTTAAGTTCATGCGTTTGATTTGTTTGCAGGAAAGGGCGTCGAGCAAAGAGCTCGTGGTGTACTTTTGGTCGATGCTTCCCCTAAAATGTTCTCCACCAAATGCTTTCCTCCTAGTTCCTTCGCTACCGGTTTTGATTTTCTTTTCATCTTCTTCTTTTTCTCTATGGAAATTTCAAATGGTCTAAGTGTCTCGATTCCATACATGTTTCTTTTGTTATGATCCTTTTTGTTAAAATATTTAAATAATAAATTATACCTTCATCTAACAGTTTAAGCTTTTTGAATAGTTAGCAGTAGTATCATAAAATCTAACATGGTATCAGAACAAGAGGTCATAAGTTCAAATCTTCCAAACCCCTATTTTTCTTTAGTATTAGACTCATCACATTAAGCGTGAGAGAGAATGTTAGAATATTTGATTAATAAATCTTTATCTTAGTACTATGCAAAAAACTAGACTAAGCATGAAGGGGAATTAGAATATTTAAATAATAAATCATGCTGTGGTTACATTGGCAAATCTAATAAAGATAAGTGAAGATTAACTTATGATGCACTAGTCCCTGTTGCTTCTTATGTGAACACTTCCCAGGTTGGTCACCCTTTTTTGGAATTATACTTATTCCTTTTGAAGGGTGGATGTGATCCCACTCTTTCGTAGTATGCTGGTATCAAATATTTGCCCTAAAACTTTGGATGGGAAATTGTTCTTCCATCAGTGAGGTCAGGTTGTGGCTCCCCACCAACTTCTGGATGGAGGGTAGTATACTATAGTTCGTATCTTTTAACTAGCGCCTTTATGCCATATGCACGAAGCCTTATCACTACCCGCTGGATAGATTTTTTTTTTTTTTTTGCAGCATTCCCATGAACAATAGTTGCTAACGTTCAATCCTCTTAGCTTTGTAATGCTATGGTTTTTGTTGTTATTGATGTTTTTTTCGCTTATGGACGTCATGTGTCTAGACTTTTGAATTTGTCGATTTGAATGTTTTTCCTTATTTCTTTCAAGACCGGCTTACTCAACTGTTCTATATTTGTTAATGAGCAGGAAGATCAGAAGGATGAAAGCCACTTTCAAATTACTATTAGCTGTATAATGGAGTCATTGAAGACTCAAAAAGTTCATAGATCATATGATGAAGTTGCAATATGCTTTTTCACCGGCGACCCTTGCCACCACAGGAAAAAAAGAGCAAAGTAAAAAAGGAAAAGAAAAATAAAAAAATTCATGAACTGTTGGGAAGCACTTTGATTTTGTCATATAAAACTGGATCATTGGAATTTCTTGTGAAACTTATGGACGTCATTCAGTGCGTGAGACATGTTTTGCAGCCTTGCAGAGACATTATGCAGTTTTGCAGGCCCTTGCTCCTGAAGAAGATGACTTGCCGGAAACCAAAGATGATACGGCGCGGCGCCTGATGAGCAAGCCCTGGCTAGGCAAGGAAAAGGTTCCTCGCGCTTGTTTGCATCCCTTTTGTTAGTTTCTGGTTTTAATGGGCAAGTGGGCGTATGTTTGCGGGTTATCCACGGCAAGAAAAAATAACAAGGAGACGACATGGTAAGAAAAACTTTTATGGTGGGCGGCTGTTTTGGGAGTAGAGGAAAGCCAATGGGAATTTAAGGGATTTTGTATTAGAAGGGCTGCAAGTACGAGGATGCTTCTTGCTAGTTTTCTGCTCAACCAGTGTAGAAGGGTTGCCTATCTATAGGCAGATTTCTACCGACATAAACCACTCGGTGTTTTTGCAGCAACATGTACAATTCTCAACCATGAATTTACTTACTGACCCCTTATGTAAAGGAGACAAGAATTTAGAAGCTCTTGGTTTCTAGATTGGACTAGAAAGCTCTCAAGATGGATCAATATTAACAATCATTTATGTTAGGACGTAATGAAAACGCGATTCTTGGTATTACCTTGATCTGCCTTTTCATGCTTGCCTGCAGGCCAGGAGTTGTTAATGCGATAGAACAGTTCAACCTGACTCTTTATGGGAGTAGGTATGAGGAAAGCAATAATGCCGGCTATAAAAGGGGAGCGAGGCGTCCAAGAAATGGAAAGCCCCGGCAGAGAGTGCCCATTTTAGAAATCTGCACTCTTGTGTTTCCCCTGTGCACCTTTTTTTTTTTTTTTAAATTTGATTCTTGTCATGCAAATTTACCCTACAATTATTGGACAGGATCTTTCTTTTGAGCCGGTTAAAAAGAGTTCTCTAGAAAGTCGTTTTGACATATCATGAGTATAATTTATTTATTTATTTATTTATTTTTGGTTTGGTCCTATTTTGTATCTATTTTACAAACCATTATATGTGTTATGTGCTATACGTAGGTTGTGAAACCCTGCTCTCTTACTCATGCATTCCCACCTTAGCCCCCAAGAAAGTGGGGAATCAATCTCCTCACCTCTCTTTTCTCAAGTGGGAAGGATGGCCGCTAGGGCAACCCCGATACCTTTTGCAACCAAATAAAAGTTTTAGGTGATTTGCATGAAGAGAGATCGTGTAGATAATACCTCTGGTGGTTAAGTTTGGCAGCAAATCAGTATAGATGGCCGCATTCACTGACCTTCGTCTTGTTGATGTGCGCCCCTGCAGTTAAAGGATTTGATGGTAGTGGAGTTGAAATTCTACTTGACTATGCCCGATCTGCCCGTCTCTAGGAAGAAAGTGGATTTGATCAGAGGACATTGACTTGCATGGGGAAGCGAACTGATGATGTAATTACTGCAAGGTTTTTGCGTTGCTTAACTCTGACTCTTGATAGCTGCCATAAACTCCCGAGAGTGCTGAAGTCCAACTGCAGCATCAAAACGGTGAATCCTAGATGACATCTTTGATGACAAGCTCCTTCTTGCCCTTTTAAAGATATTGTAGCTTCCGACCGAGAGAAATGGTTCTCTAGGAGAGCAGGCGGATGTATAGTCTTTGTGACAAACCTTGCACTTATTTAATGAGATGATTGCATCATAAGGAAGCATGGCGTTACATGCTTGTAGTTATTAAATAACTGTCTGCCTCTCCCTGAAAACAAGGAAGGCTGAGCTTGTAGCGATTGTTCTGCAGCTTCTGTTAGTTGTAAACCATCCGGGTTCAGTGTCCTAACCCCTGCTTAGAGAATCCCACACTCGTTTGCTTTTTCGCCCATTGAACCAAAGTATTACAACAATAGTGCTTAATACACGATCTCAGCGTATTATGTTGCTCAAGCATTTGATAATTTAATCAATAGATGCAAAATGTTCCAAATTGAATTCAACACCACAACAATAAGTTTTAAATGTAGCGGGATACAATTTCCATGATGTAGAGCCACTATGCAACTAAGACAAATAAAGGACATCAAATGCTAAAAAGCCATAACCAACAATACATATCGTCAGAGAATGACAGGCACAAAACTTAATGTGGCCGATAGTAAGGGTACACGGTGTAAATCGTCTGGATGGCGGTAAGAAGCAAGAGGATAGTGGCGACCGTGCTTAAATGTTTGCGGATAAGGTTGTTCCACCAGAGGCGGTACATGCTCTCGTAGTACGGCTTGCAATAATCATTAACCTCCTCGATTTCGTTGGACAAGTAGCTCCAATCGAGATCGTAAACGATCTCCCTGCACAGCTGTTTCAATAGGTTTGCCACTTCCCCGTGGCCTCCTAGCACGTGACTGACGATACCGTGCGTGTGGAGAATCTGAATGTCCTCCGAGCTATTGACCAAAGCGTCCCAGAAAATGAAGTAATTCGTGAAGAAAGGCTTGGCTTTGCTGTGGCACTGTTCGTAGGCAACGAAATTCAGAAAGACACGGATGGTGTTGTCGTTGATAGACAACTGAGGGACCAGTAGAGTGCCATCATCAAAGCCGATGTTCAGTAAGTCGTCGCCCTTCCGTTCCCGGAACTGCACACCCGCCTCTTGGAGCTGCAAGACAAAGTGTTCCAATTGCCTTTCTTGGACAAGGGTGCTCACACCGTCACTGGGATTCAGCTGCGAACCTGTGTCCTTTTTGGTCTTCTTTTTCACCAATTGGAGGAAAGTAGAGCGGAAAACGGCGAGCAGATGAACATTGGGTTTTGTGGTGTTCGACTTGTAGGCAGCTTTCTCTCGGGGTAACAGCGGATTGAAGAAAGAGACCGCGAGTGTCTCCAGCGACTCAGCTTGTCGATCCATGTTGTTGTTGGTCAGCTCGAAGATTTTCTTGAGAAGGAACAAAGGTAGTTGGTTCTCAAGCATCAGGAGTTCGCGTTGAAGGGTTCTTAGCATCCAGTGGGTGGTGAAGATCGGATCGGCCACGTTTGCCTCCCCAGTGGACTGCAAGCAAGACAGTTTACGAAGCTAAATGCGTAATTTAGTATGCACCTAATAATCTGGACTTTAGCTTCTAATGGAATATTCTTTTGGATCTTTCAAGATAGACAGGACGAAAATGGCTAAGTTAATTTACGCAAAAACTCAAATTCGAAAAAGGTTAGACTGATAATTGAAAGACATTCTTTATTATTTAAACACCACTCTACCTTGGTGCGGATATGATTGTTATAGAGGCGCAATAGTTCGATCACGAAGCAACCGTCAACAACCATCATCCACACGAAGTCTTTGCTATGAATATTATGAAACTTCTCTGAATAACAGGCCCTCGTTTTCGTCTCCAATTCCTGCATGGCTTTCACGAGGGCATCCAAAAGCGCCAATTTCGCCATCCGACCCCCCTTGCCGTCATCTTCACATTCACGGTCAGCAGACGTTCTCTTCCCCTCGGTCAACAACGACGGATCTCCATCGCTTTTCCGCCGCTCTAACTTCCCTCCCAAAAGGCGCTCCAGAAACCGCATCTTGTGCTCTTCCATGACCCGCAGCCTCTCTTTTCTGTCCGAGTAATGGAAGGGACCGATGGATATCATTTTGGGCTGGAACGCGTTCTTGTAAACTTCACACAAGTTGTTGGGGACTCGGTAGATGGTCCACGACCTACCCGAATTGTAAGCGTGCCCTTCGTCGAGGGACTTGTTGATATCGATAACCCACTCATTATTGGAATACTGGTCTGGTACTTCTTGTTCTTTGGATCTTTCTTCATTTCTCAAGTGCCTCTTGGGGTGATGCGATCCTAAATTTCTGAGTTTGATCCCAGATTTTCTCTTGCTATTGTTGCCTCGACCCATTGTACAAAAAAAAGGAGAGAGAGAGAGAGAGAGCCCAAAAGAAACAGATAAATTCCAGGTGGAATCAAGGCTTGTGAATGAGTCGAGATGGAACTTTGGTTCATGAAGACACCCATGCAAGTGTTTAGAGTCTTTAGATAACTCTTTCGAAACCTTCGAAGGCTTGTTTGAAAAGCAACGTTAGGAACACGGGTCGTCATCGTCGTAGTCGTCGTCGGGGTCAATGATCATCTAGCAATGCAATAATGCAAACCTATCAAAATCACTGACTTTGAGTGTCAAGACACATGTTGACCAAACACGGCTCTGGTCAGCATCGTGTGACTGCGATTATCGATTGAAACAACTAGGGCTGAGCGACCGCCCAAATCGGGACCAGACCGGACTGAACCGACTGGTTGGGTTAGGTTCCCCAAGACATCGGTCCGGTTTCGATTTCATAAAATAGAACTAGTGATTTTTCGATCCGATTCTTAGCCTTCCTACGAAGAATCGAGGCCGGACCATACCAATTTTTTTAAATATACATATTTTATTTTTTTAAAATTATGAATAAATTTTAAAATAGATAATTTTATTTTTAAACACGACTAAAAAATTAATTTGAACTTTCTTGCTCATGTTGGCGTCCTTCTCCCGCCTTCTCGGCTAGTGCCCGGCACGTTTTTCACACTCCACATGGGTCTTTGTCCCCTTCTCGTGGGAGAATTGCCAAAAAAGTCCTAAACCTATTGGGGTTGTGCTAATTTAGTCCTAAACCTTTTTTTTTTTACCGATTCAATCCTAAACCTTTTGCGATTGTGCCAATTGAGTCCATCCGGCCAAATTTGGCCGGCCGGAGCTGACGTGGACGCCGGCCGGCGCCGGCGACAATATTTTAATAATTTTTTTATTATTTTCCGAATTTTTTATTGTTTTTTTAATTTTTCTTTTTTTTCTTTTCTTTTTTTTCTCCCCCTCCCCTCCCCCTCGCCGGCGGCGGGCCGGCCAGCTCCGACAAGGCTGCCGGCCACCGCACGAGGGCCGCAAAGCCCTCGCCGGCGACCTCGCCCGGACCGGGCGAGGCACCGGGGGGCCGTGGCAAGGCGGCCTCGCCCGGATCTAGGCGAAGCCGCCTCACGCGGCCGGCGCCCGGATCGGGCGAAGCGCCTCGCCGCGGCCCGGCCTCGCCCGGATCAGGGCGGCCGGGCCGCGACCCTCGCCGGCGGCCCCAGTGCAGGTGAGGTCGCCGACGAGGGCTTCACGGCCCTCGCGCGTGGCCGGTAGCCTCGTCGGCGCTGGCCGGCCACTGCCGGCAGTGGGGAGGAGGGGGGGGAGGGGAGAAAAAGAAAAGAAAAGAAAAGAAACAGAAAAATTAAAAAAATCAATTAAAAATTCGGAAAATAATAAAAAAAAATCAAAAAATAATAATAAAAAAATCAAAAAATAATAATTAAAAAATCAAAAAATCAAAAAACTATTGTCGCCGGCGCCGGCCGGCGTCCACGTCAGCTCCAGCCGGCCAAATTTGGCCGGATGGACTCAATTGGCACAATTGCAAAAGGTTTAGGACTGAATCGGTAAAAAAAAAAATTTAGGGACGAATTGGCCTGGACAACCCCAATAGGTTTAGGACTTTTTTGGCAATTCTCCCCCTTCTCGTTGGTCCTTTAGCAGATTTGACCTCACGACAGCCGTGAGAAAGAATATGCTTCCCGTTTATTTGATTAGATTCCTTTTAGTCAATGTTCGATATGCTCGAGTTGCAACTACTTCGCCTCTGTTTCTTCAAGTAGTAAATCAATTCGATTTTCAAAACCAAACATCTAGTAGTTCGAACTATTATTTGTTAAAACTGTACATTTCAAAACTTGAATGTAATTTTTTTTTTTTAATCTTTGATAGGTTAGATTGTTCTTAGTTCTCCCTTAATTCATCTCCCTAATCCTTTTTTTTTCCAAATATCTCTATTGTCTCTTATGCTGTGTTTAGATTATTTTTGTACCGTGGAGCATTGCAACTCGTACCTTTGGTAATACATGTTTTAAAACCATAATATCTTAAAAGTTAAGTGAGACAGCTTTCCAAAAGTTAATGTAAGCAGCTCTAATTCTGAAGGTACTCCAGCTACTAGGTGTTTAGCAAATACCTTAAAAAAATTATAGCATCCCTTTTCATAGTTGAATCCGTTGCAAAAATGTTATACTAAATAGATAAGAAAATTATCAATTCAGTCCTAAATCTATTGTATTAAAATCATAATATCTTAAAAGTTAAGTGAGACAACTTCCCAAAAGTTATTGTAAGCAACTCTAATTTTGAAGGTACTCCAGCTATTAAGTGTTTAGGAAATACCTTAAAAATATTATAGCATCCCTTTTCATAGTTGAATTTGTTGTGAAAATATTATACTAAATAGACAAGAAAATTATCAATTCATTCCTAAATCTATTGCATGAATGTCAATTCGGTCTTGAACTTTCCAATTTTATTAATGTAACCCTAAATCTCTGTGAAAAATTTCAATGTGCTTATTCCGGTAAATTGTTGCTGAAAATCGCCAACATAATGATGTCGTTCCAAGTAAAGCAGTCCACATCGAACAACGGACAATCATTGGATGTCATGTTAATAATTTTTGGCATCAATTGACCAGAAAGACTATATTAAAATTTCATACAATGATTTAGAACTATATTGATAAATTGAAAAGTTTAGAATTGAATTAATATCTATTCAATAAATTTATGATTAATATGGCAATTATCCCCCAAAATAGACTCTAGCTACTAAATCTACATAAGTTGAATCCATGGAAAAATGCGTAGACTAGAATTAGAAAATACGGAGCTTATTGAGATTCCAACTTCCGAATGACTCCTAGAAGCGCAAAAAAAAGAAAAAAGAAAAAGAAAAAAAAGAAGGTGCCCCAAGCAATAGGCGTTTAAAGAGCTCGTATTTAAATCATTGCCTATTCTGCACGTGCCACTTTTGGAGGAAAATTTCCCAATGATGCCATTGCCATATGAATCACGGCCATCATATTAATTTAACATCCATAACCAGATGTAGAAACAATCACAGACGAATGTTTTGTGCAATAGTCAACTCGACCATGACGTCACACGCATATGACATATTTCCTCCAAGAATGACAAGGCAAGAGTCTGTCCCTGAACCCCATGTGTAAAATGATGTTGTTTTCCATATGCTTGCTTAAATTAGCGAATTGGGTCAAATTTAGTTATGTTGTTCAAACCCTAACCCTCGGAGAACGGGGGCGAATGCCAAGAAGGCGTCCACGCAGTTGGCGCTTTCGATTAGTGAGACAGAGAAGGAAGATGTCGATTTCTTGCTATGCCAATTTTTAACATCACCTTTTTTTTTTTTTTTGGTGGGGGGGGTGGGGAGAGTTGTGCCTTGTGACTTTATAACTCTGGCGTTTTCGATGAAAATGATTTTTTTTTTTTTGGTGTGGAAGCCGTTGGAAGGTGGTCTGGGCATGCACTTACGAAGGTGAAACCTTTCAAGAGTACTTCAATGTTCTTTGCCCTTATTGCTTCTAGATGGGAACGACAAGCCTGAGCAATATATCGAGGTGGATGAGGCTATGAACTTTGGACGATCAAGAATTGTTCCGTCAATCTAGCAGATGAATTCTAGAATACAAAGGCGGATGCACTTGCTGAGATAAATTCCCCCTTCTAGAATTATAGTTTTCAATATCAGATCAATTTGGGTGGACAAAATGGTCCAAAAGACTGTCATCTTGGAACTTTTTTAGCCACGTCAACTGAAGATTGTCCATCTAGGTTCAAATTTCCTTTACAAAAGCCACGAGGGAATAAAAATTTAATTAAAAAAGTCATGTAGGATGAATTGTTAGAATATGTACTTAAATGATCGAATTTTTTTACCAATGCAATTCAAGTAATTGAAAAAGGTCATGGCACTGAAATGAGTATCGTATAAAAATTATGTTACTTGTGATGTCATTTTCTATAAAAAAAAAAGTTCATGAATCACACTAATTTAGATTTGTAATCTTTCTAAAATATTAGTAAATTTAGGGAGTTGCTATCTATGGCAAATAAAAGTAGGTAAGTTAATAAAAAAATACAATTGAACATTGCTAATTCACTCAAATGAGAGTCGATATTCTAAAACTAGTTGACAAAAATTTGTAAGTCGATCTATTAGGTTGGTAATTTCAAATAAGATTAATATGTTTAAAGCATTAGAAGTTGTGCAAATGAAAATTGATAATTTGTATATTACTTTAAAAAGTTCATAATTTTATAAAAATACTGGCAAGTTATCCATAAGTTATTTGGAAAAGTTGTTGTGCTCACCTTTTCACCAATAATTTTTTTGATACTGCCCAACCCAAACTAAAATTTACCAACACAGGGAAAGATCCTCTACTTTATAGGTATGGGACATAGAATTCTGCCATAGATATAGCAATTTCTTGATGTACAACATGGAGTCATGTCTTTTAGATAGGGTTTCTAGAAACACAATTTTTGATGGATGAAATCAGCTCGCATATAAGTTAAATTCATAGTGGTTAGATTTTTTTGTCTTGATGGTAACGTGTGTGTGAAGTCAGCACGCATGTATGTTAAATTCGTAGTATTCAGCACGCATATATGTTAAATTCTTAGTAGTTATATGTTCATACCTCTTTGGTGAAGTGACGCGTGCGTTGGGGCGCTCGACGCGTGCGTTGGGGCGCTCCCCACTCCCCTCGCGCACTTGCTTGACTAAGTGGTGACGTGATACGTGTGTGGTCTACTTGACTGAGCACTCTAACTGAGGCAACTAGATTTTAAGAATGCGTTTGTTTCAATGAAAGAGACTTTTCGCTGCTTGTTTTTTGAAAAATAATTTGATCAATGGAAAATACTTTCCATTCAACATAAATATTACGTATTATTTTAATAAAATGAATTATTGTGATAGGAATGGGAAAATACTTTCCCTCTTTATTAAATCTTTAGGTCATTCCCTTTTTATTATGTCATCTCTATCATTTTCTTTTACTCTCCAACATCTCTCTTCTTTTTTTCCAATCAATAGAAATATTATGTATTATTTTAGGAAAATGAATTCCTGTGCATGGAAATGGAAAAACACTTTCCTTCTTTATCAGGTCTTATCCTTGAAAGAGGACAAGAAAATGGGAGTGGGTAAGTTCTAGGTTGTTCTTTTTCTGCAAGTAGTGTCTGAACGTTGGCTTCGGCCTCCTCCCAATCAACTTTTCTTGCCTTGTCTGCTTTATCTTACGTGCTTGCTCCATTAGAAACTTCACTTTCAACATTAGGATAGGTCTATTGCTACCTCGAAGTGGTTAAGTCTCGTCTGATGAACTCGAGGACCCTGAAAATGTTTCATTGGCTAGCAAGTTCATTCGTAGGCTGTTCTTTGATTGATGAAGATAAAGCTTATTGCCCCACAAATGAGATGAGCCCCATAGCTGCGACACAATTTGAAAGTGAGAGGCACACTAATGTAAATTGTTAGTTTAAATGTTATTCAATCGTTTTCCAAATGTGATTCAAACGTATGAAAACATTTTCAATCACATGTCATCAAACACAAGAAAACTAATCATTTTCATGGAAAATGATTTTCTAGAAAACATTTTTCAAAAATAGCACGATTTCCGCAAAACAAATGTACCCTAAGACTAACAATTCCTATAATTTTTTATTTCTTTTCTAGGTTCTATATTTTTTTCCATATTTATTAGAAATAAAAATTATCTTTTCACATCATAAATTCCCATCCTCGCAGCTAGTTCCAAAAAGAACCTTTAGATCTAATATGGGAAAATAATGTGTGCATCATGAATATTAATTATTTCAATTCTATATTTTTGTTGTTCTTTTTTTTTTTCAATACTATCTACCCTTTTTACTTGTTACTCTACAAGGAAACAATTCCTCTTAAAATGTAAAAATGAAAAAAGAAGAAGAAGATTCTAACAAAAAAGTTAATTAAGTTAAAGTTAGTAATTTCGATCAATCTAAGACGTAATGAAAAAAGATAATAAAAGATAAGAAAATTAGAATGTGAATAGTAATCATTCTATTTTTTGATCTTATTTTGGGCTAAAAATAAAATTTTCCATTTCTATTATCTAGACGAGTTTTTGAGCAAAAATACATATTTGATAATGACATAAAATTTCTATTTTTGAAATAGAAATTCGTTTAACAATGATATAAAATTTCTCTCTCTTAGGTGGCCAATGGATGGCAGAGGGAAAGGCGGCTAGATAGCAGCTAGGATGAGCAATAAGAAGAGTTTTTATTCCTCATTTGTGTTCCAAATATATTTTTTGGGATAAAAATTTCTTCCGAAACAAAAATATGAAATTACATTACCAAACAGATTTATGTTCCAAACCTATTTCCGAATAAAAAAAAAATAGAGAAATATAATAATTATCATTGGCGCCCTTATTAAATGATTGTGATGAGAGTTGGCAATTCGATATTAATTAGTAGTTCAGTTGAAAAAAAGTAGGTTATTGAGATTGATCATTTTTAAAGAGCGACTTAAGTAAACCGCAATTATAATTTCAAAGGCAACATCAAACATCTGATCAAAGAGTTAGTGATACTTGAGTGAACTTACAAAACTTGTCACATATTATGTGACACATAATAAACATGAAATTCCCGCCTCCTCACCGAAAAGAAGTGAAATATCGTTCGTTTTACTGTCGACTAAAATAACTAGAAAATTACTTGTATATGGACTCGAATCCACCGCCTCCATTGTCAATTATATGAGCCTCACGTAGGATTCACGTGATCAACGGGTTAGAGCAAGTCTCGTCTTCCATCCGAGTTTCGATGCAAGTGTGCGAGCGGAAGCATGGAAAGGGACTCGAATCCACCGCCTCCATCGTCAATTATATGAGCCTCACGTAGGATTCACGTGATCAACGGGTTAGAGCAAGTCTCGTCTTCCATCCGAGTTTCGATGCAAGTGTGCGAGCAGAAGCATGGAAAGGGACTCGAATCCACCGCCTCCATCGTCAATTATACGAGCCTCACGTAGGATTCACGTGATCAACGGGTTAGAGCAAGTCTCGTCTTCCATCCGAGTTTCGATGCAAGTGTGCGAGCGGAAGCATGGAAAGGGCCAAGAAATGAGAGAGAGAGAGAGAGAGAGAGAGAGAGAGAGAGAGAGAGCCAAGAAATAAGAGTGTGGGGGGGGGTGGGAAAGGGCCCAGAAATGAGGCACTGGATGAGTATCGGTTGAGTGCTAAAGAGTAATGACGCCATCAAGATAATTAAATTTTTCTACAGGTGACCTAATTAAAATATTCATGCGCTTTTTCCAAATAGAGCTGGTCCTGCCTAGGTTTCTCCCTCTACAACGATTAATAAATCCTCGTCGAAAGATCCCCGCAAGATGTTGACATTTGTTTAATTCTAATCCATCACCGTTTTTTTGCCCACTAACAAGAGCCTGAGGGGTTAGAGGGAGAGGCACCAATTACAATAATCCACAAAGAGCAGAGCAAAATGACCAATCTTTTCATTAGCTCCTCCACCACTTTTCTTTGATAGAGGCCCAACGCATCATTGTGAGAAAATATTGAGTGCCTCCTGAGCGCAGCGGGGCAAACAAGAAGGTCCTTGAGAATGCAATACATGTCCAAATGTGGTCAAATCATTTTGAATTCTCTCGTCTCTCCCTTGCACTCTCTCTCTTGCCCGACTATTTCTCTTTGCCGCCCTCTCTCTCCCACTGAGCCCGACTGGCGAACTTCCAAATGGCGAAGGCAACATTTTGAGGCAAAGGTGGAGGTTGCGCGGTGATTCATTGTATGAGGACTTGATTGTGGCTCAGGGACACAGAGAGAGAGAGGGCACAGTTGGGGCCTCTCCAGAGAACCGTTGTGCGAAAAGTTCAACGTCTCATAGAGGCTCCTGAGCTCTGCAAGTGCTTCGAGGGGCGACCCATTGAACGAGTTGGAGGAAAAGTCCCAATGGGTGAGGTTGCGGGGGTTCTTGATCTAGGTCGGGATCAGACCAAAGGGCAAGTTTCGGGAGAGGTTGAGAGAGACGAGTGAGATCGCCTTGAAAAGGCAGGAGGGGATGGGCTTGGAGAAGTCGTTGCCAACGAGGTTGAGCCATCTGTCGTCTAAGTGAGCCAAGGAGGCCAAGCTTAGAGGGGATGTAGCCAGAGAGGTTCTTGCCAATGAGGAAGAAGGCAACCCGATTGCGAGTGCAGGCAATGCCAAAGTTGGAGGGGCTGCGCGATGGTTCGTTGGTTGGACGAGGGTTCAATGGGAGAGGGGGCAATGAAGAGAGGGAGAGTTGGGCAAGAGAGAAAGAGTGCGCAGGGGAGAGAGGAAAAGAGAGGACGCTCAGTTCAAAATTTAGTCTAATAATTTGGATCCCACAAGTGACATATGTCGCTTTCTTAAGAATCTTCTTATTTATCACGATGATTGCCTCGTATTCTTTTTCATCTCATTGAAATTTTAATTAAAGATGATCAGTTCCCAATTTCTTTTTATTTATCATGATGATTGCCTCGTATTCTTTTTCATCTCATTGAAGTTTTAATTAAGGATGATCGGTTCCCAATTTTGGTTCTAGGTGAAACCGAGAAACGGATCACTTGAATCTAAGGACCGGGAACCACACCAGTCAAACAGGACTAGTTGCACTTTATTTCCACTAAAACAACTGTGCTCCAACCCATTTGGTTTGGTGCCAAGTGGTCTTAATAAAACTCAAAACACATTTTAACATGAGAAATATTAAACTCCATTTGTGAACATTAATCACACCATGTTTACTTCGTGTTCAATCATAACCCCCTGAAGGCCATGAACGATATGACCAAAAGTCAAGCTTGGCTTGGGATTTATAGGCAAGTTCTCTTATGCTCTTTGAATATTTTGTTGATATGGGACTTTTGGAGATGAATGCCTTGTCTCTTGCAAGCGAGGGGAGCAAGAGAGAGAAAGAAAGGGCGAGTGAGTGTGAGAAATGGGAGTGTGGCTATTGGAGTTTTAGTTCCACATTAGGTGAAAGAACAAACTTGCAAGGAGGCTTGCTCTTTAAGTAGCAAGGAACAAGAAGATCTTGTGGTCTCTAGGGCCACAAGAGTCTTCAATAAGAATCTTCAATAATTTGGGATTTTTCATAGTATTAACTCAAAAACTTAAGCAACTAAGCAAATATTTGTTGGGTCCACCAATTGTGAAAAAGAAGACGAAATAAGTGCATTGTAATTCCTAATACTTATTGTGAAAATGCAATTAAGGTTTAAATTTTTTTTTAAATGTAATAAAGTCTTAAAACTTATCAAATTGATGCAATTAAGTACTTTTATTTACACAGTCAACATGGCCAATGGAAAATGCTGATATGAAAATTTTAAATTATTTTCTCTCTTTTATGTGGCATCTTTTATAAATATTTTCTTCTTTAACTCTTATTTAAGTTGGATTAAAAAGAATAAAATTTTGATGTAAAAAAATTGGAAAAGAAAAAAAATTGCAAGGGGCCTTGCCCATGGAGTACCTTCGATGCCTATCACTGGAGGGGCTAAAGGAGGTCGTTGGCCCTGAGCAAGGAAGACCAGTTCACTAGCCCTAGGCGAGGCTTGGCAAGACTCACCTAGGTTTGCCCTACCCAAATCTGGGCCCTATCTCAAATTTGGGCAATGCTGGCCCTTGCCTAGGACAGGTGAGCCAGCCACCCTCCCCTTGTCAGTCCCTCAGGGGAAGGTAGCAGCAACACCCAATCGGCAACGTCCTTGCCATTATTTAAAAAAAAAAAAAATTATAACCTTTTTTAATTTAATTTAAATAAGACTCGCAGAAGAAAATAATAAAAAATTGCCACACAAGAGAGAAAAATAATTACAAAATGGCATTCAATAGTTTTCGTTAGTTAAATCGATAGTGTTAACATAAATATTTAATTGTACTTTTTGATAATTTTAATGCTCAATTGTACTTTCGTAATAAATTTTAGAATTTTTAGCATACTTATCACTTCTTATTTATTTATTTATTTATTTATTTTATAGATGGTAGACCAACAAAAATCTACTCAATTGCCTCATTTTTTCTTGCTTGTGCTGGATTAGTATTCCAGTTGGTGCCAGCTCGGGCTTTCTCGACTGATGCACTGCTCTCTTTTCGCACTTTGGCTTCTAGTTAGGTGTGTTTTGAATCTTGGAACTCTTCGTTAAACTAAAATTTTAGTAATAATCCAATTTATAACTTAATTGCACTCATTTGATAAGTTTTAAAATTTAATTATCCTTTTTTAAGATTTAATGGCACTTTCGCAATAAATTTTAACATTGATGAGTTGAGAAAGTTGGAAATGACACTAACAAGAATATTAAATTGGCACAAGCAAGAAAAATTTAGGTGACTGAGTAAATTATTGTTCGGTCTACTATCCGCCAAAAATTAGAAAAAGTTTCTACAAAAAAGTGTAGATATGATAGAGGATGGAATTGACTCTTATTTAAGCTTGGTAGAGAAATTATGCAAAACTCTTTATGCCTGATGTATGAATAAATTGTGGTCGAGTAGTTTAGTTTTGTTTAGATATGACTTGTGTGGCGTTGTTTTATGTCTCATCAATCGCTTAACTTAGTCTAACGCATGAGAGGCGCACGTTGAAGGTGTGTTCTGGGCATGCAATGAAGCCTGTAGAGATACACGCTATAAAATATTGCTAAGAATCCAGATTTCACTTGAAGTTTACTGTTGATTGACACCCAATATCCTCTAGTGTCATATTTAAGTTATTCCCCCAAGCAAGTGATAATTAGTACCTAGGTTTTCTTCTCGAATTTTTTTTATTTCGCATATATTTAGATAAAAGAATCTGTCACATAGATTATATGGGTATCTTAATACTAGAATGTTAAGTAGTTATCAAGATAAAAAAGAAAAAAAGCGTCGTCTCGTGAATCGATCAAGCTAACTAGCTTATAACACATTATATCGAACCTTCATATAAAATGTAAAGTTTCGACATCTGACCTCATGGGCTAGCTAGGTCGAGATCGGTCGCTAAAAACCTTTTGCGCAAACTCGTCAATGATCAGAAAAACTACTATTTGATGAAAGTGGATCGGGTTTGGACGGGCCAGCGCACTGGTCAGAGGCCCAAGACGGGAGATCTTTCTCCCAGTCCAACTCACTTATAATTGGGCCAGAGGCTTCATTTATTCACGGGAGAAGTCGAGAGAGGCCCGTCCAAATGATGGGCCGGGTCGCTTGGATCCGGATCCGTCGGGCAGCCCGGAAGCTGCTGAACGGGTTCTCCAAAGCTTGCACGATACACCATGACAGTCACTTTGAGCGCTAAAAGTAACGCTGAGCGCCCAAAGAGGGAAAAACCATAAACCAGAGTCCACCACTCAAGACACTTTGCAATTTCAAAACTTTCTCTGTGCGTGCGTGCGATTTTGGAGCTTCTCGGGGGAGCAAGAGCTTTTGGCGGTGGCAATGGAGTTGGACCCAGACGACGTTTTCAGGGACGACGACGACGATCCTGAGAACGAAGCTCTTCGGGTTCTGCTTCTTCTTCTTCTTTCTGCCCCCTTTTCATCTGTTTCGGCTTGTGCTTGGAGAATGAGTTGAGTTCGTGTGTTTGATTTGTTCGCAGGAAAGGGCGTCCAGCAAAGACCTCGTGGTGTACTTGGTCGATGCTTCCCCTAAAATGTTCTCCACCAAATGCCCTTCCGTGAGTTTCCTTCGCTACCGGTTTTGATTTTCTCTTCATCATATTTTTTGTTGTTTTGGATGGAGACGATTTCGCGGATTCTTGCCATCTCCTGTTTCGAAAATTTCAAGTGGTTTGAGCGTCTAGGTTCGCCGCGTGTTTCTTTTGTCGTGATCCTTTTGATCCTTCTTGGGATCTTTGCCCTCAATAGTTTCGTTTTCTCAGTCAAGAGTGGTTTTATTTTCAAGTGGGTTGCTGGAATTTGCCTGATGTAGTATACGTTCGGTAATCTCTCATACTGTGGTTACAAGAAGAAATGACTACCCGTTGTTCTTCTTTAAAAAAGAAGTGAAGATTAGCTTAAGATACACTAGTTCTTGTTTTTTCTTATGCGAACACTTTCCAGGTTGCTCACCCTTTTTTATTCCTTTTGAAGGTGTTCATGCTCTTTCGTTGTATGCTGATATTAAATATGTGCCCCAAAACTTTGGATGGGAAATTGTTTTTCATCAGCGAGGTCAGGTTGTGGCTCCCCACCACCTTCTAGATGAGGGTGGTGTACTGTAGTTAGTATCTTTTAACAAGCGCGAAGCCTTCTTACTTCAAGCTAGATAGAATTTCTTTTTCTTTTTCTTTTCTTTAGCATTTCCATGTACAATAGTTGCTGATGTTTAATCTTCTTAGCCTTGTAATGCTATGGTCTTTGTTGTTATTGATAATTTTTTTGCTTATGGATGTCATGTGTCTAGAGTTGATTTGATTCTTCTCCTTATTACTTTCAAGACTGGCTGACTCAACTGTTCTATCTTTGTTAACGAGCAGGAAGATCAGAAGGATGAAAGCCACTTTCAGATTGCCATTAGCTGTATACTGGAGTCATTGAAGACTCAAATAATCAATAGATCATACGATGAAGTTGCAGTATGCTTTTTCAACACGGTAAATGCTGATATGAGGAACTTCAACATATTTTTTAAGTGCTTTGGGTACCACTTTCAATGAGAGAGTGTCATTGCCATTCATGTATAGTTGAAAGTTGTGGATTCATATTGAAATACAGGGAAAACTTGCACATAATGTCAACTTAATTTTTAAATGCCTGCTCTTAACTTGAGTCGTGGTAGATACTTATGGTCAGTCTCATTTGACAATGATGATTTTCTTTAAATTTGCAGAGAGAAAAGAAGAACTTACAGGATTCAAATAACGTATATGTGTTTAATGTTGCTGATCGGGAGTTCCTGGACAGGCCAACGGCTAAATTCATAAAGGAATTTTCCCATTTAGAGGGTAAGTGCCAATGGATCAGTTCTGTTACTCATGCATGGTAAAGAACATGTTGCTGTAACAGTTGAGTGCATTGGTGCAATGGGAAATATTACTCATTTAGACATCTTGAGATAAGTTGTGTTTAACCTAAACTTCTGTGATGGAGTATGGAAGTAAAATTTTCGTCTGATTCTTGACTTAAAAGCTTGCAGAGTTCTTTATGAAAGATATCGGCAGTCAATATGGCATTGTGTCTGGATCTCGAGAGAATTCACTTTACAATGCTCTTTGGGTGGCACAAGCTCTTTTACGTAAAGGGTATGCTACATAAACTTCTTAAGAGAATGTGAAGCAAGATTATTATTATTATTATTATTATTATTATTATTATTATTATTAGTATTATTTACAATATTTTGCTCAGGGAAGTTGTGTTTATAGTAACTGGTAGTAATTTAGAATGCAACTACTGCAGATCTGCAAAGACAGCCGATAAACGTATCCTTATTTTTACTGATGAGGACGACCCTTTTGGAAACATCAAGGGTGGGGCAAAAGCGGATATGACAAGGACCACTTTGCAGCGTGCCAAAGTATCGACTGCTATTCATACAACAATTTGGTTCCTATTAAGGAATTTTGCTAATGTCCAATTTGGATTTTTCTAGGATGCACAAGATCTTGGAATATCAATTGAACTTCTTCCCTTGAGTCAGCTAGACAGGGAGTTCGATATTTCGCTTTTCTATGCTGTATTCCCTTGCCACTGCCCTCTTATTTCTCAAGTTGTTATTGACGACCTTCATTTACATTAATGGCAAAAACTTATGAATGTCAGGATTTGATTGGATTGCAAGGTGAGGGTCTTGCTCAATTTATGCCTGCTGCCGGAGAGAGGTAAGCCATCTTTGCATTGCTTTTTTGTAGTTTATAAGTGCCATGCTAGGGGCTATTTCTTTTTTCTTATGATGGAATCTGGAACTGGTGCCTTACCTTCTAATGACTTAAAGGAAATCAATTTGGGTACTCTAGTTACCTCAGAATGAGAGGAAAAATTAGCTACTCGAAAGCTTTAACTGAGATACCGGACAAGCCAATAGCATATTTATTGTTCAGTTTATTATCATTTAGGGGAAATTGAGGAATTTTTATCAGTTGAGTATCCTGTTGGCTATCGAAAGGAGAAAATATATCAATGAAGAAAACTTGGAAATAATATACCAATCAAGGTAGTTATCTAACTAGGATTGCTAGGGTGTTTACAAAATTGTATTGTGTAGATTTTCTGAACTCTGTGAAACATCCCTAAAAACGTTAGTTGAATAATAAACTTCTGTGAAAAACATTTAGGTTATATAATAAAATGACTTTTAGAGTATATGGAGGAAAATATACAGTAAAATATCTCATTTCATAAGATTGAGCTGTATAATCGCAGGACTTAATAAAACCTGTCTATAATTGAAGGATTCAAATCTTTATTCTAAAACTAACATTTGGAAAATGTTAATATGTTTGGATGTTTGTATGTTGGTTTTGTCATGAGCTGAGTCTAAGAAGAGGAGCTTGTCCAACATTGTGCAATTGGGAAATTTATGAGCACGTGAGACTATAAAAGCAAGAGTTTACAATGACACATCTTCTTGGAAGGTGACTTTTGTCCCAGTTTGCATTTGTGAACATAGTGGGCGAGCTCTGCATTATAAAGTGAGTCTCAAGGAGTTCAGGTGGTTTAGTTGGGTGCACGTCTTACAGATGATGTGGGCCTAATCACTTGTGGGGCTTTTTGGAGCCCGTGAAGTTCCAGTGCAAAATATTGTGTAGGACTTACTAGTGGGTGTGATCTGACTCATGCTTTTAGGGAGAGCGAGTTGACTCGGGATCTAACCTCGGTCCTTCCTATTCTTCAATTTTAGCATGATCTGACAAGATGCTATGCTTTTGACTTGTAAAAAAATTGATTCCATGATTAAAAACTCGAGTTGACTACAGTGGCCAAGATCATAGCAAAAATGAAGAAGAACCTTTGTTGAATATGAATGAGACTATATGCAGCCAAATATGGCTTAATGGTTCAAATTATAATGAGACAAGGGGAAATAATAGCCAATGTTTAGGTTGATATAAATTGAGCATAAGTTATTGGGTTTCAAATGCTGTCGCCCTTTTTCACATTCTCCGCATCTCAAGCTGCCATAAAATCTCTCTGCAGTCAAAGATGTGCTTTTCTCAGATGATGGTAGGATGGTAGGGGGCTAACTCTCCATGTTATCACAACTATCCTGTGTTTGTGTAACTAAGCCTATTTGATATTCTATCCTCCAAGGATACTGGGGAAATATATACTTACAAATATAGGCTTGACTGGTCAATCAGCAGCATTCATATGCTGATAATAAATAGGCTAGATTATCTGATAATGGATAGGTTAGGTTATCCTGTCATTCCTTCACCAGCAAAGATATCTGGTAGACGGCTTATGACAATAATTTATTGTATTGTTTACTGTCTGATGCTGACTCAGGATTGCTGATGTCTTTTTTTCCTTTACATGTCTCTGTTCATAATGTATTTATCTCTTCTATAAATCCAGAATGGAAGATATGAAATATCAACTGAGAAAACGTATGTTCAAGAAGCGCATCGTGAGGAAATTTACATTTTCAGTTGCCAACGGAGTGTCCATCGAAGTGCACACGTATGCTTTTATCCGTCCAACAGTTCTAGGTAGTATTGTGATCAATTTCTAGATAAATGTAGCTATGTCTAAGCCTGATCCTGAATGTTATCTCTTGTGCAACTGATTCCTATGTTGGTCGCCTTTTATTTTTCAGGGTCAATAACCTGGCTTGATTCAGTCACAAATCAACCTATCAAGGTAAAGCAACGCGCTACTTTGCTTCTTGTTCCTTCTAGTGGATATTGTATGCCATTGGTTATATACTTGCCTATATGAAGTCAGTAACTTAGCTCATTTGTTTTGAGCTTTTGTGGATCTGCGTACTTGTTTGTTTGAAAAATTCACTGTGAAAGAGATATTTTTATCCTACTTGAAGTTGTAGCTTCTGAGTTTTCTATTTGCTTTTAATGCCATCACCTGTAGCTTTTGAAATTTTCAATTTATACTCACTTTATTCTGAATTTTTTTAATATAAGGGTGCTTCTAAATCAATTTTGGGTCTTCCTGAAACTATGCAGATTGAAAGGTCATTCATCTGTGCTGATACTGGTGCACTGATGCAAGAACCTCCAAAACGTTTCCAAACTTACAAGAAGTATGGTTATTGGCTATTCCATCTTGCCTCTTTATAATGCTTTAGTACCAGAGGTCTAACTTTTTGACTTTTACTTTCTGGCCCAACTTCTGCTGTTTAGTCAAGATGTCAAGTTTTCAGTGGAGGAACTTTCTGAGATAAAAAGAGTCTCAACTGGACAGCTGCGTCTTCTTGGGTTTAAGCCACTTAGTTGCTTAAAAGATTATCACAACCTGCGGCCGTCTACATTTATTTTCCCCAGTGACGAGGTAATTAACAGTCTTTTAGCACAATGTATGTCGTTGCTAGTTTATTCCTCCTTTAAGAACCATAAACCACTTTTAGATGCTTTGGGTAAATTCCAAAGATCTTTTATGTGCGAGACATGCAATTTTCTTGCTTTTTTTGTCAAGTACAAATACTAGGTGTGTCAACTTGACCATGTTACCTATTGGAGGTACTCCTGGAGCTAAGTGTTATCTAGGGTATGTAATTTTTGTCTATGCGTCTGTCATTCCTGTTGTAACTTATAAAGTAAATTAATGTGAAGAGCATTTGTCAGTGGGCTCTCTCCACTTTGCAACGTGGAAGATACATATTATGCAGTTAGATAAGCAAGTGGCCGCATAGTTTTAGAACCTCATACTAAGGTTTCCTCTTAGAATTGGAAAGTTTTTGTAACACTTCTTGCAAGATAAATGTATCACTGTTGATTGAATAAAAAAAAATCATAAATGGTGGCTTAGTGTGGGTACTTGTAAGCATACCTGTGTCTATTTCTTGCTTTTCTTGTAAGAACTTCATGGCTTATTCATTGGACTTATGCTTTAATTAACTGTCATTAGTGAACCATTAAGTATCTGCATCCTACATTGGCGATGTTGTCACGTCGTTCCCTTAGTTTTCTTCTGTCCTTGAGTTTTCTTGTCTCTGTCTTATTCACTTGCATTTGCTTTTCATGCTATTCAACAACAGGAAGTAATTGGGAGCACTCGAATTTTCATTGCTCTGCACAGATCCATGATACGGCTGAACCGGTTAGTTAGACTTTTCACTCAAGATGCCTATTCACTTCTCTGTTAACTGTCAAATGTTTGATATGGGAGAACATTTAGCTTTGGTCATCATTTCAGTCGTTATTCAGGATAGAGCTTTAACACCTTGATGCACATTCGGAATTTTTTTCTTCAGTTTGTCATAATCATTTTAAATTGATTCTTTCCTTTGATTGAGAAACTTTTTGCCTTGCAATGTTGAAGTTGATTTATGATGTTACATTATACATGGCAATATTCAGTAGAGCAATAATGTGCCGGACCTGTTGAGATTCTGTTGACTATAGTATGTTAGCTATTAAGGTCTGATAAGGTAATGCATGTTCTATGATGATGCATTTTGTGCTATTGGCTGATAGATAATCTGACTGAAATTGTGTTTGATTGTTTTCTTTAACAGTTCATCTCGAGCAATATTCAATCCTGAACTATTTGTGCTGTTAATTGTGTGAAAATGTGCTCCATCCACTAATTTGTTTTGTCATTTCCAGTTTTGCAGTTGCATTCCATGGCACTTCATCTCATTCGCAGTTGGTTGCGCTCGTTGCTCAAGTAAGATGTCACTTAAATGTCTGGTTAATATGCTGTTCGTATGATACATTAAACAGGTGTGACAGTATTGATGGGTTTATCTGATTCTGTTGCTACTATTGATATTAAATATTCTTATCTTGCCTGTTAATTTCAAGTACCCTAAATAGACAAAAGAATCACTTGTTACCAGACCTGATACTTTTGACTTTAATCATCCTTGTATGTAGCTCAATGATGCTTGTCTACTTTATGAATTCTCATGTTTGGGTTCTTGCTTCTTGATAAAATAGCGCAATGACAAGTTTTTCTCACTTTTTGCCGACCACACAGGAAGAAATTATTGATTCCGGAGGACAGGTTGAGCCACCTGGAATGCATATGATTTATCTTCCATATTCTGATGACATCAGACATGCTGAGGAGGTAATCCTTGTTTGTTTTGATATTGTTGCAATTGTTCATTTCCCCATCTTTTTATTCTGATTTTATCATCGCTTTTAAGAGAAACCAATGCTGTAGGGCTAAATATGTCATGATTAAAGGTCTCAGTGATGTTTTGCAGCTTCACTCAACTAATGCAGCTGTACCTCGAGCAAATGAGGATCAAATTAAGGCTGCTGCTGCTTTAATAAAGCGTATTGACTTGAAGGACTTTTCAGTCTACCAGTTTGCAAACCCTGGTAAAAATTTCTGTTTCTTCCACTGGTGGTGCATGCTGAAGGTTTACTCATACTAGGTTCCTTAGATGAGTGTTGTTTATTTTAAAGTATGTCCATTTGATTGTGAAGTTGTCATGGTCAATGTATAGATATAGAAGACTTTTTAAAGCTAATCTGGCAGCTATTTATAGGGTGGCATAATTAATATATTCGCAGATGATCATCCGTACAATGTATGTTTGATTGATTAACTGGAGGTAATGTGCTTGTTGATGGATGTGTGTTTGGCTTATGGTGCTAAGTGTGGACTGTTGGTTATTGACCTTTGGTAAATGAGTGAATATTACTTGTGGTGTGAGGACTATGAAATTGTTTTGAAAGGAAAAAAAATTCTCTCATATGCAATGACTTGTCTTCTACCTTACGAAGCAAATCTTATGGCATGCTAGTTAACCTACATTTGGTATAGGTCCCACGGTGCCATGTATGTTGGTTTCAATAAATAAAGTCTCCAGTACCTTTTATGTATGTGCCATCAAGATATATTTGCTTTGATGGTGAACTGTTGGGGAGCGGTTTGAGTTTTTCATTAAAAACTGGACCGTGAGATTTTACTAAAATACGGCCTCTTGTTAAATTTTCAATGTTATTTAGTAACGGAGATATATTTTGCAGCCTTGCAGAGACATTATGCAGTTTTGCAGGCCCTTGCTCTTGAAGAAGATGACTTGCCAGAAATCAAAGATGAAACATTGCCCGATGAGGAAGGCCTGGCTAGGTAAGGAAAAAGATTCCTCATGTTGAGAGTGTTTGCATCCCTTTTAAGTCAGGATGGAATGAGACCTTGATTCTTGGTATCACCTTTGGCTGCCTTTTTATGCTTGCCTGCAGGCCAGGGGTTGTTAAAGCGATAGAAGAGTTCAAGCTTTCTGTTTATGGGGATAAGTATGAGGAAAGTGATAATGCTGGCCATAAAAAGGTGAGCGAGGCATCCAAGAAACGAAAAGCCCTTGCAGATAGTGCTGTTCAGAAATCTGTGCAATATAATTGGGCTGAGCTCACTGACAGTGGCAAGGTGAAACAGGATCTCTCTCTTGTTTCCTCTGCATTTTTTTTTTTTTAAATTCGATTCTTCTCAAAGCAATTATGGCCTGCAGTTATCGGACTATTTCTCTCGAGCCACTTAAAAAAGAGTTCTGAAGTAGTTTTCCCTGTTCTCTCACGTATCATGCAGATTGTTGTTTTGTTTATTTGTTAACAAAGTGCCTTTTGCAACCAAATTAGAGGTTTTTGGTGATTTGCATGAGGAGAATCATGAATATGAAAGCACTTGTGGTTAAGTTTGGCAGAAAATCAGTACAGAGTGACTGCATTCACTGACCTTCCTCTTGTTGACTTGCACCCCTGCAGTTGAAGGATTTGACGGTAGTGGAGTTAAAGTTCTACTTGACAGCGCACAATCTGCCCATCACTGGGAAGAAAGAGGATTTGATCAAGAGGATATTGACTCACATGGGGAAGTGAACTTGCAATGTAATTATTGCAAGGTTTTTGCATTGCTTTTGATTCCTTGAGAGCTGCAATAGAATCCCAAGAATGCTGAAATCCAACTGCAGCATCAAATGAAAGTTAGATGGTATTCATTAATGACAAGCTCGTCCTTGCCTTTGTAAAGATAACGTAGCTTCTGACCGAGAGAAATGGTTCTCTAGAAGATTGCATCATGAGGAAGCGTGGCCTTAAATCTATGTAGTTCAAAAGTGTTTTTCTGTTTCTCCCATGTACAGAACAAAATATGACTTTTGTTAAAGACCTGCCTGCTATCCCTGCAAACAAGGAGGACTGAGCTCGAAGCAATTGTTCTGCAGCTTCTGCTAGAAGGAAACCATGTCCTTCAGTGTCCTGACCTCCGCTTAGAGGATCCAAATACAACGTGCTTTTATGCCTGTCAAACCGAGTAATGCACAGCAATTGCTCGCAATACATGGTCCTAGCATATTATGTTTTCTCAGGCACTATATGTTTTATTAATCAGAAGATTCTAAAAGTTCCAAATTGAATTAGGCACCACGACAATCCAAATGTTCCAATGCAGCGGATACAAATCCCATTATGTAAAGGCAAAGGCCGTTATGCAACAAAGATAAATACAGGACATCAAATGCAAGAAAAACCATGACAAACAACACAACTTGGCAAAGGATGACTGACACAAAGCTTAATTCGGACAGCCACAGAGCTTAACGTGGCCAATAGTAACGGTACACGGAGTAAAGCGTCTGGAGGAGTGTAAGCAGCAAGAGGATGATGGTGGCAAAGAGAGAGGAGCATGTCCATGGACTGCTGAAACGTTCGCGGATGAGTTTTCTCCACCAGACACGGTACTTGCTCTCGTCATGAGGCTTGCAATAATCATTCACCACCTTGATCTTGTTGGGCAGGTAGCACTGATCGAGATCGTACACGATCTCTCTACACAGCTTGCTCAACAGATTCACCACGTCCCCGTTGCTTCCCAACACGTGATTGATGATCCCGTGCGTGTGGAGAATTTGAATGTCCCCGAGGCTATTGACCAAACTGTCCGAGAACATGAAGTAGTTCGTGAAGAAGGGCTTGGCGTGGTCGTGGCACTGTTCGTAGGCAACAAAATTCAAAAAGAGAGGGACGGTATTCTCGTCCATGGACAACGGAGGGATCCGTAAAGTGCCGTGAGCGAAGTCGATGTCCAGTAAGTCATGGCCCTTCCACTTCTTGAATCGCACGCCTGCCTCTTGGAGCTCTGAGACGAAGCGTATTAGCTGCCTTTCTTGGACAAGGGCGCTGACACTGCCATCGGGATTCCACTGCATCTTGACTCGGGCCATTCCCTTCTTGTCGACTTTCTCTCTCACCGATTTGAGGAAGGTAGAGCGGATGACATCGAGCAGATGAGTGTAGGGTTTTGTGGTGTTCAACTTAGAGGCAGCATTGTCTCTAGGTAGCGGTGGATCTAAGAAGGTGACCAGGAGTACTTCCCGCAACATAGCTTGTTGATCAATGTTGTTGTTGTTGATCAGCTCGTACAGTTTCTTGAGAACAAAGAACGGAAGTTGGTTCTCAAGCATCAGAAGATCGCGTTGAAGGGTCCTTAGCATCAGGGGTGATGAATATCGGATCGTCCACATTTGCCATTCCATTGGACTACAAGCAAAAACGATCAATGATTTCAGCTAAGACTAACAGCAGTTAGATATCTGTACTCACGCAAGCTTACATGTAATGCTTGAATACTCGTCGCTTTGATGACTAATCAGAGTCGTTGCGACATAAACAGGCATGATGTAATGAAGACTCCAGGGGTCCTGCTTTATTTTGCATCTCAACGGTCTTTCACGGTCAGTATTCCTAAATATGCCTTTGTTCCTATATTCTTAGTAAACTATTTATCTAAATGCATAATTTAGCATGCATTTTATGATGTGGAGTGTAGCTTATAATGAAAAATATTCATTTGGATTTGTTGGCTTCAAGATTGAAAACTCGTACATGACTACAATTAATGCAGTCAAAAACTTAAGACTCAAAAGTGAAGGACGTTGTTTAGTGTTTAAATGCCACTTCACCTCAGTGCAGACATGGTCGTAGTAAAGGCGCAATAGTTCGACCAGGAAGCAACCATCGACCACCGTCATCTGTACAAACTCGTAGCTGTTGATTTCATCAAAACTATCCGAATAACAGGCCCTCGTTTTCTCCTCCAAGTTTTGCATGGCTTTGACAAGGTCATCCAAAAGCACGGCGCTCGCCATCCAACCAGCATTGTCGTCTTCTTCACCTTCACGGGCATCGGACTCTGGCTCTCCCTCCATTGTCGTCGACATGTCTCAATTGTTTCTTTGCCGCTCTAACTTCCCTCCCAGAAGGTGCGCCAGAAACCGCATTTTGTGCTCTTCCATGACCTGCAGTTGCAGCTTCTCTCTCTGTCCAAATAATGGAAGGGACCGATGGATACCATTTTGGGCTGGAATGCGTTCTTGTGAACTTCGCACAAGTTGTTAGGGACTCGGTAGATGGTCCACGACCTCCCCGAATCATAAGTGAGCCCCTCATCGAGGCAGTTCTTGATTTCGACAACCCACTCTAGAGACTGAGGCTTGTTATCAGTGTAATACTGATCTTGTTCTCCTTCTTGTTCTTCGAATTCTTCTTCATTTCTTGGGTAGCTCTTGTGGTGATGAGATCCCACAGTTCTGAGTTTGTTCCCGGATTTTCTGTTGCTCTTGTTGCCTCGACCCATTGTGGATAGAAGTATAAGAAGCCCAAAAGAAACAGGTAAGTTTCAGGCGGACTCAAGGATTGTGTATGAGTGGAGATGGAACTTTGGTTCATGAATGCAACATTTTGAGACTTCCGTAGAGTTTCCACATCACTAAATGGCAGTTGAGTGTTCCTGCAAGCAAAAGTGTGGAGAGAGAGGAGGAGAGAGAGAGAGAGAGGGGTTCCAACTCACATTACCTAAAAGGGGAAAAAAATGTAACAACTAGGTATTTGTCGTATATGGAAACTGACTACATTCACCCAAAACCGTGTTTATAAATGAAAATAAGAAAACTTATTTCTGGCCAAAATTGGCCAGAATGAGTAAATTGATAAATAGTTAAAAAGTTTAGAACTTAATTTGCACAATTGAAATATTTATGATTTAATTAGCAATGACACTATTGAAAGGTTTATGACTTAATTAGCAAATTGT
This sequence comes from Corymbia calophylla, assembly GCA_014182845.1. NCBI lineage: Eukaryota > Viridiplantae > Streptophyta > Magnoliopsida > Myrtales > Myrtaceae > Corymbia > Corymbia calophylla. The sequence goes on along the minus strand of CM024698.1, from coordinate 26,359,967 downwards.
CATAAAGTTAAGGACTAAGGTTTAGGGGAGATTGGTACAAGCACAATATTTTTAGGACATCTAGGTCATTTCCCCTAAAGTGAGGCATGGTTTTAATGGTTAAAAGAACTTTTCCCCTAAAGTGAGGAACAGTTAGGACTAAAGATGGAGACAACTAATCACTGCCAAATTCACACGCATTACACAAATGATCCGCATTAGTTTCATAACCCATCTCAAGGATGCCAGCACATAAGTTTTTATTTTTATTTTAAGACGAAAATCCTTAACACTAATGAAGAATAACTTGGATTATTGATGTGCCGACGATCTTCATTTTTCTATTCCCGCATGGCAGTTGCGATCAATAACATTGAGTCTCACATATGAACTGGAAGCTAAAAGGAGTAATTACGAAAAGTCAAGAACTAATAACTAAATATAAACAAAAAAATTGTCCAAAAAATCTTTAACTTATTACATTTTTGCCAATTTAGTTATAAACTTTTTAATTATTCCAATTGAATCCTAAAAATTTTAATGTTTTACCAATTGAGTCTATTTGGTCAATTTTGGTTGAGAACCGTTGATGTGGACCCCAATCGTTCTACTTACTACAACCAATGTGATCGGTGCAATGTAAGATGATTGACATCTATGCTAGCGATTTTTGACCAAAATTGATCAGATGGACTTAATTGACAAAACTTAAAAAATGTTAAAATTTGATTTGGCACAATTAAAAGTTTTGGACTAAATTGGTAAAAGTGCAATTAGTTTAAGATTTTATGGATAATTTTCCCATATATAAACGGCCCAGCTGATGTCATTTGAAGACCTTTTCCAATTTCCATGGTCAATTAAAAGTATTATGCTATTTTTTTTATTTACCTTATACATAGATTCATTGATGCACGTTTCACTTCTATTTGTTTTATTTTGAAGGGAGAACAAGTCACCCGGACATAATGTCCAATAAAAAATTAAGGGTTCCACAAATGCATATTGTTGGAAGGTTAAAGTTTTCGTGCTTGTGAGACTATATTTTTTTGCCTAATTGTAACACCATATTGAGCTGTTTGTAACTACTGTGGATTTGTCTTATTTGCTTGTGGACTTGATAATACTAAAAGACTTTAGTGAATTTTCATCACTACAATTTTGGTGATAGTTTCACCTACCATGTCAAAATACCACTTAACCTGGATAACTTTTTACAAGAGCTCAAATTTTTCAACAATGATTTACCATAGTTAATAGAAAGGATGGTTTTTTATATTATGAGTGGTCCGACCATTTAATCTTAAGTTAACATGGGTTGTGAGTAAAATATCTATACATCGAGTCCATGATTATCGATAGGCAGAAATGAATAATATCAGTAATATAGTCATTTATTCAAGTTATGGAATATTTCAAATATGACGCACAACTTGTTAATGCTTAATATAGTTTCTTATCACGCAACTTTTACAAATTAATCTATGTTCCCCATGAAAAGGAAAAAAAATCATTTTCTTTTATCGTTTAGTTGATTCTAGATACTACAGCATTAGCCAACACTGTAAAGCATCGCCATTACTCCAAAGGCTCTTTACAAACCAGCAATTAATTCAAGGTTATGATGTAACACGATGTCTTTTAATCAAATCACAAACGACAACAAGGTTTCCGTTAGTCGTCAACGCATAACAAGCGCCTCTTGCTCTCTTTCATCTAGAGTAAGAAAACAGCTATGAAAATATTTTCCTCGATCACGAAAGTTTTTATCGACTGCACGAAAGGTGGCAAGAATTATACCACAAGTAATCAAATCTAATCCGCATATGTCAACATTTTCGATTACCAAACACTCCTTCATACAATTAAAATTGAAAAATGCATAAATATGTAGTTTTGATACAAGACTTATTTGAACTAAATACTATAAAGTCATAGATTCCATGTTAATCATTGCCATCAGATTAACTTAACACATATAGCCAGCTCCAGGACTTCGGAAACAGCTGTCTTGTGGAAAATTCAACTCGATAATGACATAATGTGCATTTGTCATAATTCGACCGTCGTCACCCGCCGCGGCCACCTATAGTCCAAAAATTGGTCTCCTTATGCTGAACTATACATCTTTAGCCAAAGGGGCAAAGTGGTCTAACTATGCATGCAACAACATCGTCTTATTATAAGTCAAATTAAATATGACATACCAGTGTTTGTATAGGGATATATGATTCAACTCAATAATGACGTAACGTGCATATGTATAATTCCTCCTAAAAAATGACAAGTTCATAAGCTTGGAGGAAGCTTCTCAAGGCAAGATCTGTCCTTAAACCACGTGTTAGACATGTTACTGGTAATGGACAGCATACTTTTTAATCGAATGATCCGTGGCATCCTCACGATGGTGTGTTGGAACCCTCATAGAGTGACCAATGATGCTGCGTTGGGGCTTAATTCTTTAGTTGCTGCTGTCATCAGGGGAGATGAGTGGGTCTGGCCTCCGGGAAGATCAGATTTGCTGGTGCACATTCAAACAACTATACGCGATACCATCTCTCCTTGCGCTGCTCGAGGATAAGATGCTAGCTTACAGGCCCAATTATGATTTCTTTGGTTGTGGACATTGCGTAAAACCAGATAATCAGTACGGTAGTTAGTGACCTAATCGCTTATTGGAATGTTAAATTTGACTCCGTTTACCTTTTTGAAATCATGAACTATATATCTCTTTTATTTTAGATAATGCTTCGAGATCTTATCTAATTGCTACATCAGATCAATTAACTTATAGGATGTTAACTTCATTTTCCTCAGAATGCATTTTGATGCCATTGAGTTGAGCTCTAATGGGGGGATTTGATGTTCTTGTTTAGCCACGACCCATGTCAAGATGACCTTGATAATTCTCTTCCGTTGCCGCATTTCTCGCATAAACATTCCACTCCCCCATAAATACCTGAAAAAATAAGGCTTGCATTTTTCTCAGTTGAGTCCTAATTCATTGATTAATTCTGCAGTTTGATATCAAAATAAGATTCATGAGAAGATAAGTATGCTCCTCTTTCTAGACAGTTTTCTAGATTTGATCAGTTTTGTCAATTAGTTGACTAATCTGCAGCATCAAACGGTGTTAAGTGAAACTTAGATGCCATTCATCGATGACAAGCTCCTTCTTGCCTTTGTAAAGAGGACAACGGTTCTCTTGAAGAGCAGGCGGATGGATGGTCCCTGTGGTTCACCTTGCACTAAATTAGCATAATGATTGCATCGTAAGGAAGCCTTGCCTTGAACTGGAAAAAGACACTCAAAGCGTCGTAACTTTTGCACAACGCTCAGTTTAATGTCAAAACTTTTCGACGAATCATTTGAGTATTACTTTCGGAAAAAAAAAACAATTGTTGATTTGGGACAGTGAAATTCGATATGGCAATATTTTAACATTTTTTCCAATTGAAGTGATTCGCACTATGTCTCAGTTAGCATAAATACCTCCAACGATGTTGCCAAACATGTTTGCCCCACATTTAATGGAATTGAGGACAAATAGAGCCATTTCCCCTCTTTTCAAACCCTAATTTGGTGGAATTGGAGGCTGTGTTTAGCATTATGAGTTTCAAGGTGGAGTGAGCCATTTCCCCTCTTCTTCAAACTCTAATTTGGTAAAATTGGAGGCTTTAGAGGTCGGGTTCAGCTTTTTGAGTTTGAAGGCTTCTTGAGCTCGGATGTATTCTTGGTAGACGTGGGTGTTGTTTTTTGGTTGAATCTGTGAATTTGAGAGGCTTGCTTTGGTTAGATTTATCAAATGGGCGGATTAAGTCGGGTCATAAATAATTCGACTAACTGGACATATTAACCCATTTATGATTCAATTATTCGAAATGCAAATTTCTTGACCCATACCCGACTAGACCATTATTTCTAAAACACTTATATATTTAATGCAAATATATATATTACTAAAACACTTCTAGGCAATACAAATCTTGTGGACATTTTTTTATAATTTTTTTAAAAAAATTGAAACTCCGTTTATTTCTTGGAAGATGTGACATTCCTGAAAAATGTTTTTCAAGAAGTTATTTTTCGAGAAAATAACAATATTTTTTTTTTTTTGGTTGAAACTTGAAAATGAACTAAGTCATTTGGTATGGAAAAGCTTATTTGATTTTCTCCATTCATTCCTCTTAATATTATTTTATTTTATCTTATCTTTCCTTTTCTTTTACCTTCTTCTTCAGCGACCATGGTGATGGCCGGCAATCGAATACAAGTGGGCTCCAACCTCACTGGCTCACCATAGGCCAGTGAGGTCAAGCTCAATCGAGGCCTACGAGCTTGAGTCTCGCCAAATCAGGGAGGCTTGAGCCGTGCCCACGCGAGAGATCATAAACGACAAGAAGGTAGCCTTCAGTCATCAACGTATGACAAGCGCCACTTGCTGCTCTCTTTCATCTAGAATGAGAAAGCAGCTATGGAAATATTTTCCTTGACCAAGAAGGTTTCGATCGATTGCATAAAGGGTGGCAAGATTTATACCGCAAGTAATCAAATCTAACACGCATGTGTCCACATTTTGGATTACCAAACACTCCTTCGTCCAGTTAAAATTGAAAAAATTCATAATTATATAGTTTTGATACAAGACTTATTTGAACAAAACAATATAAAGTCATAGATTCCGTGTTAATCATTGCCATCAAATTAATTCAATATATATAACCAAACATTTTTGTGGAACATTCAACTTGCTAACATAACGTGCATATGTCATGGTTCGACCATCATCGCCCAGTGCAGCCACCTACAATCCAAAAATTGGTCTCCTTACGCTGAACTGTACAACTTGGAGAACTTGTATAAGTTCCCGTTTAATTGAATTGGTGCCAAAGTAATATGTTCAAGACTTTTTTGTACTTTTCCCATATAAAACGTTACCGGTATTCCTTAATGGGATTGATAATACCCAAAAAATTAATTCTCATTAAATATGTTAGTTTCATGAAAAATGAATGATTTGTCAAATATTTTATAAAGATGATCATTTATGTCTCTCTTACAACTCAACCAAAAAAATATATCTCTCTTACAAAAATAAATGAATGAAAAATATTTTCAGCGTACGAAAATATTTAGACATAAATTGTGATGAATGATAAAAGTATTTTTATAGTGGCTAATTATTTCAAGCTATACAAGCAATTATTTTTATTGAAATAATTTTTTTGCAAAACGAATGAATTTTTATTGTCAATTGTTCAATTTTTTTGCTCTTTATCGATGAGCATTAATAGAGCATATGATGGAAAACAAGGAATGAATCCTTTTAATCAATGCATAGAGGACAACAAAGTTTCCGTTAGTTATTGACGTTTAGAAAGCGCCATTTGCTCTCTTTCATTTATAAAAAACAAAAAATCAGCTGTGAAAATATTTTTCTTGACCTAGAAATTTTTTAGCAATAAAATCTAATCCCCATATATCAACGTAATTCGATTATCATTAAAGTTAGGTAATTCATAATTATATAGTTTGATACAAACCTTATTTGAACTGAGAATTATATAGTCTGGTTCCGACTTCCGAATGGCCTCTAAAGCATAACAATATCTGCTTCACAGCACGTTACCAAATCATCACCTACTTTGCCATTGCCACTTTTCGAGGAGAATTTCCAATCATTCCATTAGAATCGTTCTCATCAGATTAATTTAACATATATAACCAGCTAAGAAATGTCCATTAACTAATGTTTTGTGGAGTGGGCAACTCCATAATGACGTAAGGCCGCATGCTTCATATTTCGGCCGTCGTCACCCGCTGCGGCTAGCTATAACCCGAAAATTCTTCTTCTTATGCTTGAGTATGCATCTTTGGCCAAAGAAGCAAAAGCGTCTAAGCATGGATCCAATTTGGTAGACTTGGTGAGAGGTGAGGTGAGGTAAGGTTGCCGAGTGACGTTGCTAACTGGCAAGGATCAAGCCTCGATGAGGCTCAACTCTCACTAAAATTGGTCAGAATAACTAAGTTAAAATATTTAAATTAAATTGGCAAATCATCAATACGTTTACTACTAAATTGATTAAATTGAAAAATTTATGATTGAATTGGCTATCATAATAAATTTAGAAATTTTTGTATAATTTTCTGAAAAAACCTATAATACAGCAACATTGTTTTATAATAAGTCAAAATAAATATGACAAACTATAGTTATTCTCATTGTAATTTTTCTGGACCATGATTACCTTGGTTTAGTAAGATAAGTCCAAATACTAAATACCAATTTGATACGATTTCATCCTCGCCATGTATCCAAGAAAGGTACTAAAAAAGTTATACATTTATTGAACTTATGCCAAATCAGTCACAAATCTTTTAATTGTACCAATTTTTTTTTTTTGTATAATCATATCAATTGAGTGATAAACCTTTTAACAATTTTCAATATAGTCCATGCAACAAATTTTAGTCGAAAAGTGCTTACATGAATGCTAGGTATCTTACAAGACACGAGCGACACTGACACAAACAAATTTTAATTTTTTTATGATTTTTTATTATTTTCTTTTCTTTCTTTCTTTTTTTTCTTTTTTCAAGTTTGGGCTAGCGCCATAGGTGAGGGCCACCCTCACCGAGTCTTGGTGAGGGTGTCCCAGCTCTTGTCGACCACAAGCGATGGCTTCCACGCCCTTGTCAACCACAAGTGAGGGCATTGTAGCCCTCGCTAGCTAATAGGCAAGGGTCATGACCCTCTCTTGGATCTAGGTGAGGGCTTGACAATCTTGCCTGTGGCCGGCGGGGAAGTGAAGGCACTCACCCAGACCTCTCCTATGGCCGACATCTCATCGGCCCATAGTTGGGAAAAAAAGAAAGAAAGGAAAGAATAGAAAAGAAGAAAATAAAATGAAAAAAATAAAGGAAAAATGCCACCAAAAACCTCAAACTAGGCTATTTGTGATAAATTTACCCTAAACTATTTTTGTAATATTAAAAACCCAAACTATGTCACTTATGACAAATTTACCTTGAAATTTTTTTTGAGACACTAAAAACTCCAAATTATACCCATTGTGACACATTTACCCAAACTTTCTTTTATGGCATAAAAAACTTTGAATTTATACTCGCGTAACACATTTACTCTAAACTCTTTGACCGAAGGGCATTTTCATTTTTTTTCTTTTTCTATTTTTTTCCTTTTTCTTTTGCTTTTCTTCTCTCTTCCCTAGGCCATGGCTGGTAGAGGGAAGCTGGCGAGGGCCACCCTCGCCAGCATCGGAGTCGAGTGAGGGTCACCCTTGCTTGAGTCTACAGACACCTTATTTTATGTTAGAGAGGACCAATCAGCACTAAAGATGGAAACAAATTAATCATAGCTAAATTCACACAGCATTCCACAAATGATCAGCATTTAGCTTCGTAACCCTTCTCAAAAATGCCAACGTCAAAGTTTTTATTTTTATTTTGAGATAAAAATCCTCAAAAATTAATGGAGAACAACCTGGTATAGGGATGTGTATGGGATCTTCATTTTTCTACTCCAACATGGCTACTCTGATCAAGTCTCACATATGAACAAGAAGCTAAAAGGACCAATTACAAACAGGTCAAGAATAAATAGCATATGAAGACCTTATACTATTGCACAAACAATTGTTTAGGAACATTTCCCCATCTGGTTATAAATATTAAGTCAATCTAATGGCAATGATTGACGTGGCATCATTTAAAATATTCCTTCAAAAGTCGGATGCGCATATTAGGTAATCATTTGGGCACGTGGTTTTAAACGCCTATTACTTCGGGTTCGTAACCCTTCTCAAAAATGCCAACGTGAAAGTTTTTATTTTTATTTTGAGATAAAAATCCTCAAAAATTAATGGAGAACAGCCTGGTATAGGGATGTGTATGGGATCTTCATTTTTCTACTCCAGCATGGCTGCTCTGATCAAGTCTCACATATGAACAAGAAGCTAAAAGGACCAATCACAAACAGGTCAAGAATTAATAGCATATGAAGTCCTTATACCATTGCACAAACAATTGTTTAGGAACATTTCCCCATCTGGTTATATATATCAAGTCAATCTAATGGCAATGATTGACGTGGCATCATTTAAAATATTCCTTCAAAAGGATGTGCATATTAGGTAATCATTTGGGCACGTGGTTTTAAACGCCTATTACTTCGGGCGGCTATGTTTGTCCTTCTATACAAGTCTTCCGGAAGTTGGAACCTAACGCTATATATTGTTTAGTTCAAATAAGATTTGTATCGACTATATAACTATGAACTTTCTAAGCCTGGTTACCCAAAGGTGTGGTTGGTAACCGTATTATGTTGACATTTGCGGATTGGATTTGATTACTTGCGGTATAATTCTGGCCAACTTTGTGCAGTCGACCAAGAGTTCTACGTCAAGGAAAATATTTATAATCGCTGTTTGTTGTTATAAAAGAGAGGAAGCGAGTGGCGCTTTACATAAGTTAATAACCAACGGCAACCTTGTTGTCGTTCGTGATCAGACTAAAAGGTTTTGTTCTTGTGTTTCATATTTAAGTTAATAAACAAATATTTTTTCAGGAAACCTTGTTGTCGTTCGTGATCAGACTAAAAGGTTTTGTTCTCGTGTTTCATCATTTACTTGAACTAGTTTTTGGTTAATGAGGAGTGAAAAAACGAATACTGATTTGTTGGGTCTTATTAGAAGCATTCGTGGAATATTGGCGTCGTTTTATATTGTTGGTAAATGTTGAAGTATCTAGGAGCAGCTAGATGAGGACAGAAAATGAGCACGGTTGTATATTATATATAAGTTTTAACAAGTTGTGCATTAAATTGAAATATTAGATAACTCGCTAATTTGTTCATTTCTGTCTATCGGTAGTTCTGGACTGGAAGTGCAAATATTTTACCTGTAGAATATTTTAACTTGAAATTGAACAGCCGGACAACACATAATATCACAATCCTCGACCTCCAATTAAATATGATAATTCATTATTAAAATATTGAGCTCCCATAAAAAGTTATCGGGTTAATATCATAACAAATCCCAAACTGATATAACTGTGATAAATTTGCCCCAAATTAATTTTTAACCGTAAAAAATCCCAAGTTGGTACACCTGTGACAAATTTACCCTTTATTAGTTTCATTAAATTTTTTCATCAAATTGCTAAATTGGATAACACGTGACAGTTGATAGGTGTAGTTTGGGGTTTTTTCCTCCGTTTGTCAAGAGTGTATTAGTTTGTGGTTTTTCATTGTATTAATCCAATTTAACGAAAATTAATTGAGAGTAAACTTATCATAATAATTTTGTCGCAATTGTATCAATTTAGAATTTTTCACGATATGAACCCAAAGTTACCAAAGTCAAGGGATATTTTTGACAGAAGCACGTGAAACTATCTTGAGATATTCACATAGTTGTGAAAACGTTTTTAGCATAGTCTAAGTCAATGTGCCAATAAGACAAATTTGCAGTAGTTAGAGATAACCCTTTAGTGACTATTCTTCGATCAAGAACACTCAAAATGATGAAGGTTGCTTGCGCTGCCTATATAATTGGATGTAGTGCATGCTCCCACTCTATAACTTGGTAATAAATTTTCTTCTTCTCTTTCTCTGCTCTGCTGGGTCTTCTTTCTTCTTGTTTTCCTTGAGATGGATCGTCAAGAAAAAAACCCTAGGCCTTCCCATGAGATGGATCATCAAGAAACAAACCCTAAAGAAACAAACCCTTCCCATGAGATGGATCATCAAGAAACAAACCCTAAGCCTCCCCACCTGAGGACTGTGGGATCGACCCACAGAAGGCAACTGACGACAGAAGATGGGAAGTCAGAATCTAATCTGCAATCCTGGGTGGACGACCTAAATCGAGAACTTGAGCAAACTAAGCCCACTTACGATTCCGGGAGGTCATGGACCATCCACAGAGTCCCTCGCAACCTTTGTCAAGTTCGAGACATCGCTTTCCTTCCCAAAATCATCTCCATCGGCCCCTTCCATTATGGCCACCAGGGGCTCGAGCTCATGGAGGAGCACAAGGAGCGTTTCTTGATGCGCCTCCTGGGAGGCAAGTTTGACGAGAGCGAGGACGACGATCAATCTTTTTCGCCGTCATCCATGGGTGACGACGAGAAGGAAAAGGCTCCACACCTCGGGGATCTTGTAGATGCCATGAAGAATTTGGAGACGAGGACCAGAGAGTGCTATTCCGAGGACTTCGATGCGTCGATCTCAAGTGACAAGTTCGTCAGGATGATGGTCCACGACGGTTGCTTCGTGGTCGAACTGTTGCGCTTGTATTACAAGTACGACAAGGCCAAGGGGAAGCCCAACGGGGTAAGCTTTCTGCACGTGAGCTTGTCCATGCATGCTTTTCTCCGATGGTATTGCCTATAATCAGGGCCATCTTTATTCAAGTGTTAATTAGCTTACTATTACGATATCTAAATATCAGGCTACTTGTCTCATTTAAGGTGCGTTCGTTTCATGAAACTTGAGTAATATGGAAAACATTATTTGAAAAATGATCGCTAATATTATTTAGAAAAATTAGTCAACTATAAATATTTTTCATTTATGCCTAACTATTTTCGGTGGCGACAAAAAAAATTTCTATTCATTTATTTTTCTAAACAATATAAGCAATCATTTTTTAGAAAATATTTTCTAAATTACTCATTTTCTATTGAACGAACGAAACCAACATAAAATTTTAGAATAGTTAGTTGTTGTTTCACAAAATTCTTCATGTATGATATTAAAGTGGAAGATTATGAAAAATTAGTCAACGATAAATATTTTTCATTTATGCCCGACTATTTTCTTACAAAAAATTTCTTCATTTATTTTTCTCATATAAGCAATATTTTTTTAGAAAATATTTTCTAAATTACTCATTTTCTATTGAACGATAAGAGTAAATAAATTTGGATAAGTTAGTTCAGATATCTAAATATTAGGCTACTTGTCTCATTACCGTTTCATTTAAATAATAACATTATTTGAAAAATGATCGCTAATATTATTTAGAAAAATCAATTTAGTTATAAATTTATTTTTCTAAACAATATAAGCAATATTTTTTTAGAAAATATTTTCATTTTAATGATTTAGTTGTTGTTTCCTTCACTCATATCCCAGGATATAAAGAATTTCAAATTATAAATATATAGATTAAATTTTTTGTCTCATTTAAGGAAATTATTAACATTATTTGAAAAATGATTTATTATTTAGAAAAATTAGTCAACGATAAATATTTTTCATTTATGCCTGACTATTTTCGGTGGCGACGAAAAAAAATTTCTATTCATTTATTTTTCTAAACAATATAAGCAATATTTTTTAGAAAATATTTTCTAAATTACTCATTGACATTTTTTAATAATTATTCTAATTTTTTTCCTTTTTCCTTTTCTTTCTTTTTTTTATTTTGACTCTATCAATGAGGGTTGCCAACTAGGTAAGGGCTTCAACCCTCGCTAGCCATAGTGAGGGCTTGCGACCCCTAGCCCAAATCTGGCTAGGGTCGCGATGCCCTTGCCAGATCCAGGCCAGGCAAGGGCATTTGGGCTCTCATCGGCCCTAAGTGAGGGTGTACAGCCAGCGACCTCACCGGCCACTGATGGAGGGAAATAAGGAAAAAAGAAAGAAAAGAAAAGAAAAGAAAAAAATTCAGAAAAATTATTTTAAAATAACAAAAATTATCCATGTTAACATCAATCGTTGCTTGGCGTCCACATTGCAATTTCCAACTAAAATTTACTGAAAGGACTACTTGGAAAATAATTAAAAAGGTTTAAGACGACCAAATGAAAATGTTTAGAATTGAATTAGCATTCGATATCAGGTTTAGGACTTTTTTGGTAAATTTCCGATAGACTTTCAATATCTTGTAATGGGAATTGGAAGCCCATAAAGAAGAAATAATAGAAGCTAGGCCAAAATTTTTCTAGAGTCATTGTTAGTTACTCTAATTAACCTTAACTATCCAATTCTAAGATCTTATTTACAATTGTTAAACTCTTTCTCTGCACACGAGAAGCCTCTGGCTGCCGATCCGATCTTCAACGCCCGTTGGATGCTAACAACCCTTCAGCGTGATCTGCTGAAGCTCGAAAATCAGCTACCTTACTTCGTCCTCCAGAAGCTCTTCAAGTTGACAAGCAGGGGACAAGAGAACCCGCTAGAGGAACTCATAGTCACCTTCTTCGATCCTCTATCACCTAGAAAAACGGCCACCTCTAAGTTGAACCGCGCACGGACGGTAGATGGCAAGAGACAGCAGTACGCCCACATGCTCGACGTCTTTCGCTCCACCTTCCTCAAGACGGTACGAGATAAAGTGAACCAGAATGGCTGGACACCGACACCTCATTTGGACCATAACAATTCTTTGTTCTCTTCCCATAATGATGACGTCGAAAAGCCGCTCCCTCGAGAAAAACGAGAGGGTCATGACCTATTGACATTGCTTTTAAAGGCAGGACTCTCTACATGCCTCCGTTCTTCATCGACAACAACTCTGTTCCTCTCTTCCTAAACTTCATTGCGTACGAGCAGTGCAATGAGAGGGCCAAGCCTTTCTTCACAAACTATTTCATGTTCCTCGACAGCCTGATCAACAGCTCTGATGATGTTAAGATACTTCACGAGGAAGAGATCATCAATCATGCGTTGGGTAGCACTGACAATGTGGCCACGCTATTGGACAACCTCTGCAGGGAGATGGTTTATGACAACGACCAGTGCTACTTGTCCAACGAGATGAAAGAGATTAACAAGCATTGCGTGACTTACTACAGGAGCACGTACCGCCGTTGGTTGAGAACCTTTATTCGCAACTACTTCAGCAGTCCCTGGACAATCCTGTCTTTGCTTGCCGCCATAGTTCTCTTGATACTCACGGTCCTCCAAACCATTTACGCCATCTATTCTTATTACCATCCATCATCGTGAATTAAATATGTGTTTAGATCAGTTGTGCTTTGTCGGGTTGTTTTATGTCTTCGCATTGTATCTGTGATGCTTGTTAAACTTTAAATGTGGTCTTTGATGTGTTATGTAATTGGCTGGCTGGTCTTTGATTCAATAAGGAAGTGCACTGAACTTTCATTCACTCTCAATTGAAACACTTTGACCATTTTCCAACTGGTTGTTCATAAATTTGCTTCGGATACATTCATTACAACAATAAATTAAAGTTCAGCACGATATGATGATTTAGCTCAAAATTTAATGGCTTCTATTATTGCAGGCATCAGTTGAATTCAGATAATTAGTAGTATATATAGTGACCCAATCCCTAATTGGAATGTTAAAATTGACAGATCGTTAATAACATATCTATTTTGCAGATAATGCATCAAGATCTTATACAATTGCTAAATTGGGTAAATTAATGGAGAGGATCTTAGTCTTCTTTTTTCTTTTTTTTTTCCTCAATATGCATTATGATACTATTGGGTTGACCTATGATGGGGACTCGATATTCTTGTTTTAGCCCTGAGCCAGGTCAGATGAGCTTGATAAGCCTCTTCTGTCGCTGCATTTTCTTGCAAAAATACTCCACTCCCCAATACTTTGCGAAAGTGAAAACAAGGCTTGCATTCTCACAGTTGAGCCCCAAATATCTTGACTAAGTCTGAAATCTGATATCAAAATAAGATACGTGAAAACAGAAGACAATTTGCTTCTTTTCTAGACAGTTGTCTAGATTTGATGAGTGTCGTTAATTGGTTAATGATTAAAGGATAAAAAGATGAAAAATGCAGAACAGTAAGGCGGTGAATCTAAGTGCATGAAGACAAATGCTGGCGTACAGTGCTCGCCAGAAATTGTTAACCAGGTTGGACTTTCGTAATTTGAAAACGTCTTATCAGACAAATTTGGTAAACTAATCTTAGTAAACAAGATGTAGACGGAAATTCTCAAATTCAAAGTCCTCAGGACTTTAGCCAATATCCCTCCCTCTCTCTTTACAGCACTTGTCAAATATCTCCCCCAAAAAAACAGCAGATAGAGTACAAATTCTAGTAGAAAACATTTAGCGATTCACCCGATGCTTCTGCCTCGCATGGGATCCATGTATTCCAAAAGTTAAAGGTGAATCGCACATACATATACATGTGTCTGTTCTTTTCCTTAGTAGGGCCTCTCTCCGATCACATTGCCGTGAGGCGAATACTCGCAAGTAATGAAAGTGTCGCCAGAATTGCACACGATCTGAGCGCACCCGACCTTCTGCGTCGTCCTCCACACGAGCTGCGTGTAGTGCGTGCAATCTTTCCCGCCATGCACGTGTTGGAGTTATAATCATAGTAAGCTTCTTCAGCTGCCCATGCGGCGACAGCGTCCTTCGGCGTCCAACGCTTGCCCTGTCCCCAGAATATGTTCTCGCCATAATCGCTGGTCGAGTGGATGAGCGCGCAGTCCCCTCTCCGCTGGCTGGCGTACCACCGGGCGTATTTCGCTAGGGACGCGTTCCATTGCAGAGGAGGGAGGTTGTGCTTCGCCCTAACTGCGTTGTGAGAGCTCATGTACTGGGCGATTGCGAGAGCCGAGCTCGCACGCATGGCGCGTCGGGGGGCTGTTGTTGAGGTCGCATCGGCTCCATTAAGGACTAGAACAGAGGAGAAGGCGAGGAGGAAGATGAGGCTCGAGAGGAGGCAGACGCTCGCCATTGATGACTTCGACGATGGGTTATGGTGAACAAAAGATGAAGATGCTGTTGGTTTCTTATGCTTTCTTGCTTATGCTCGAATGGTGTTTATATAGCATGAGCTTGACTGCAAGTTGGTCTGTTATGATTACAACTTCCATTATCATGTTAGATATAACTAATGTTATCTTAGGAACACTTGGCTAATGATATAACATGATGTGACAAAATCAACGGGACGAATCATTAGGGTTTGGTAGACGTTGACCGAGCTCCACTTATACAACACTTACATGGTGATACGTCCTTTTGTTGATCAAATATTTTTTTTTTTTTTTAAAAAGGAACAAATGGCACACAGCAACAAAAGCATACATGACCAAGCCTTTGCACATCCTTTGCCGTGATCCCGATATTAATTAACTTAAATTAGATGTTCGGCAAATTAAGAGTCCATGTTATTATTGGATATAGATATAACAAGTAAAAATACCCACAGAATCTGGAATTAAAGTTTGTCTTGATTGATTTTTATATGGTATTTTCTTCTGAGCCTAAATTTTATGGTACACACACTTTGATTTTTTATTTTTCTTGACCCAAAACTTTCACAATATATGAATGCTGACACGTAGGTTCACATGTAATTTTGAAGTTAGCACATATTTCAATATACTTTTTTTTTGTAGTGTGATTGATCATATTCAACAAATCGTGTCTTAAATTAATCTACCAAAACTCTAGCATGGCTTATAATGATGCTAACCCAATGGAGAAAGTAGATGACTAATTGCGATAGGGCAGCCTAGGGTAGTCCAGAATCGAGCAACCCCATGATTCATGGAGAGAATATAGGGCGGTGCAAGGTTTATAACGGTCGTCGTGTACGTGCAGCCCCCCGAGACAACGCCCTCCGCAACATGCTCTCCGCAACGTGCCAATGATTTCGCTAATAATTCCTTCTTGGGTTTGATTGATGCCTTTTGTCCTGAGCCCTCTCTCTCTCTCTCTCTCTCTCTCTCTCTCTCCATGGAATTATGGTATTGAGGTCGTGAGAAGTGATGGAGGAATGTTCTCACCAACCGAAGTTGCAAATTTGTTTCTCGGGGCTTCGAGATGACGGAACTTGTTGACCCTGAAAACTAATCAAGGGGAAGAAGAAGGGGCGAGAACGGTCGGGCCATGTGCTCCTCCAGCTTATGCCGACTACCATGGAACTTCTCCTCCTGCTTCGTCACCCCTTAGATTGGTGGAAAAATCAGCCATTGTCTGTCCCTTGCTTGAACGTCTTGTAAATGAATGCTGCATTGATACTAGGATGAAGCGAAGTTCTCTATCAAAGATTTAACGGCAAGCACCCGGAGAAAAAAACCTAAGGTAATCATGCGCATGCCACCCTCCTTTCCTCGAGAACGATAAAATCATAGCAGATGTATCTCGAGTGGTAACTAGAACCATGAGTGCGCGCTGCTCGTGTTGGTGGTCTAAATGATACGGGGCTAATGGAATTCCATGAACGCGGGATTACGAGGTCAAAATCGCTTGCTGGGAATAGTGCGTCTATCCGACTTCTTACGGATGAGTTTATACTTTAGTGAGGCCGTTGATAATAGGCTCAACAATCTTGGATTTTTAGGCCACGGGTGATGCTAAATAGCCGTGCTTGGAACCAGCAGATTGGTGCATTTGGTTTTACTTTCCCAATTGGTTTTTAGCCTCCAAAATCCTTTGATAAAAAAGAGGTATTTATTTTAGCTTTTGGTTCAGCATTTGGCGAAAGCCCAAGGCAAGTCCTCATTGCTTTGACTTTCAGCATTTGTAGAAGGTCGTTCTAGGATAAAATAATTTTTTTCTTTCAAAACTACCCTAACTAATTTTTTCCATTTTTCACTTTTGCCCTTAATGTGACTGTTCATCTTTGTTGCATAGGGGCGACAGGCGAGGCCAAATCTAGCCAACATGGGGCTAACAAGAGGCCGTCGAGGGGCCAGTGACAACCGCTTGGGGTCAAACCGTTCCAAGCGATCATTGCCTAGGTTCTTGCTACCCAAGTAGTGATCACTAAGTTCCTATGACCCCAACGACGATCAACTAGGGGCAAGGGCCACCTAAGGTCACAACCTAGACTACCTTCATTAAGGTTGCGCAACCGTCGTTGATGGTCATACGACCTCAGGTAGCCCTCACCTGGGTTACACGACCTCTGTTGAGGGCCACCAGAGGTCAGCAATTTTAGATGATGGCCATTGACACTAGATTTGAGTTTTTAAAAAAGAAAAATAGACAAAACCCTTTGTAGAATTCTTTTTGTCAAGCACTACTTAATACAAAGTTGTTTTGCGAAAAAAAAAAATTATCAAACACAATTTACATTTTCTCAAAAGGTTTTAGGGTTTCAGCATTTGCATCTTCCCAATGCCAATTTCCAAAGCCGAATGAAATGCAGCCATAGAGATTTTGGGCTGATCAGGCCCATTTAACTTTCCGACACGGCGGTTCTAATACAACTTTCCGACAGTCTTTTTGGGCTTCGGGTCCTTGAGGAATTTTGGGCTGATCAGGCCCAGAGACGAGAGCCTCCTTCTCCGAGTCCTCTCCATCTCAAAGTCCAGTAATCATCGCCGCAAGCGGCCACTCACTTCCATTTCCGGCGCGGGGGAGACGACCATGCGTCTGCTCAAAACCCTGTCCTTCCTCGGACGCCAAAACCCTAGACCTCATTTCCTCCGTTCGACCCTCCGGCAACCTCTCTCAGCTCGCCCTCAATGCGGCTTCGCCACCGCCCGGGCCTCCAAAAGCTCGACTCGATCCCACCCCGAGAGAAACCTCAACGACAGGAAGAAGCCGCTCGACGTGTTCTTCAAAGAGGCCGTGGGGCTGTCCCCGAGAACAGACGAACGCGACGCTGAAAGCGAGTCCGAGGGCGCGAGAAGCGAGTTGAGCGCGAAACTGAAGCGGTTGGAGGAGGAGGTGAGGGTTCTGGAGAGCAGGGGCGATGGACCGACGAAGAGCGATGTGCCCGTTCCGGTGCAGGACCGACGTGCGCCTGCGAGCTTGTACGATCTCTACGTTGATGGAAAGCGGGAGAAGGTCAAGAGGCCTCCCGCGGACGTTCTTGTTATAAAGGAGCTGTCTCCGGATGCGGAGGCTTTCTTGGCTCATTTGCTCGAGGAAGGTTACTTTAGAGAGGCTAATTTCTTGAAGAAGAATGGGGAATGGGACGTGAGCCGTTTCGAAGACAGTTACAGCAGAGATTTCGTGAAATTCGCCGCCGAGAAGTTCGGCAAGGACCATCAAGAGATTGCCAAGTAAGTTAGTTGTTTTGCCAAGTTTGTCGGATTGTTCAATTTCGATATTATGAAGTGTTATATTCAATGGAGATGAGATTGAATTAGTTAAGATAAATGAAGCCAAGGAATTTTTTGAAATACAAGTTGTCATGTTTATTGGGAGGAGGGTATGAACTTGGAATGATAGATTTTCAGAATATTAGAGGTTATGACACATGACACCCAGGAAGCAGTATTTGATTTAAGTATTTGAGTAAATTGAGGGGGAATTGGTACTTCTTGATCCTTTTATTGAATTGTATTTCTATTTGTTTGTTACTTGTGCATCATCATTGATGTTGGTTTTCTTCTGTCCACCTAGTATTTTGAAATTGTGTGTTTTGTGTCTAGATGGTTGTCAGGTAGCGACTTGAAAAAGATAGCTCTGTTTGGCTGCCCTTCCACTGCAAAGAAGAGTGTCTTTGCTGCTAAAAGATTGCGAAGTTTCTTCAGTATTCAAGAGGACAATGTGAGCCCAATAGCTGTTTAAGTCCTTTCCTCTCCGTTCAATGAATTTGATGGTCCCCATGACGTGAGAAATGATGATTTATTGCTTGTTATTTTTCCTTTTGATTTTGTCTTTTAGGTGTGCAGAGAATGCGTCTTGAGAGAATCGTGCAAGTTTGTTAACCAGAGTGTATGGAACAGCGAAACAAATAACTTGAGGTTGGATACTGTGATGAAGGTCATCACACTATATGCACTGGAATTGGTGCCTTCCCAGTTGAAGATTACTCAAGAGCTGAAGGTCTCTGTGAGTAGAGTGTTGAGAGACATTCTGAAATTGAGCCAAACCGCTTCACAGATCTAGAGAAGGACTTAAACTACTCTCAGGTGACAGGTACTGGATTTGGACAACACCTCTGTACATCATATTTACTTCTATAGTCTGTTTATAGGGGAACATCATTATTTGACTCAGACACTAGTTGTAGCTAGCATATAGCTGATTCATCACGAGAGACATGTGAAGCTAAGGAGATGAAATCTTGAGGTGGTTAATATCTGCCACCAGTTCCACCATAGTCGCCATCCACACTTGGTTATGCCTGTGGTTTTTTCACATTTTGGAAGTACGTGATCTTTCAGGTGCATCTATGCTTTTATCTGCAATGAAGATGATCTATGGGCGGATCAGTGATGTTTAATCTTTTCTCATTATGGGATTCTCTGTACATTGTGCATGCTTCTAACTGCTCTTCCACATGCAGATGCAAAACTACCATCCTGGATGAGTAAAACTTGTTGATATGACTTTTACATGCTGGAATATGGGGTGTTCACGGACCCAATGTTCTCTCCCCAAGGAAGGATTTGAATTTAGGAAGACATGAGGAGATGAATAAGTAGAACATGCTGTGTGATCTTGCCTGGATGACTTGACATGATTGGAGATGACATCGCTGTGCATCATTAGACTGAAGGCATAAGTGTTTGACATCTTTCACTCTTGATGGTTTGTCACGTCGTTTTCTCAAGAAAAGACTGGTGAAATGTGGTTTTCAATTAAACAAAGCTACTTATTCCAAGTCATGCTTCATTCTGGGAACATGGCTGGAGAAGGATGACTATCTGTGAAATTTTGGCCTTGTATTGTTTGCTTCCTTTTATGGTCAAGCTGATTTCTTTAACCAGAATACTGACGTACGAGATAGAGCTGCAAATTTCCCAAGTAAATTCCCACATAGCTGATGTAATTGCCTCTCCATTTGCAGATCTAGGAGATCCCACAAAGCATCAAGGATGAAAATTTACAGCTATCGCAATCATTCATTGCTAGAGTTTGGTTTTTCCTGTGGAGATAAAATTTGCAATTATCTTCTGCGACTTGCACGCATTATGCGGTGACTCCTTGTAATTTCGAGATTGGAATTAGCATCTCTCTCCTTATGTGAATAACCAAGCCCAAACAAACGAGCCGACTGTTTGCAGTTCTGGATTTGAGGGGCAAAACATAAGCAGTTTGATATTGGCTATAGTGATGTTTTTGGAAATGCACGGTTGCAGATGGACATCGATTCCCTTCGTATTGAAGAGGGAAAGGAAGGAATAGACGGTAGTCCTATGCTCGAAATTTGACCGACGTGATTTCAACGTAAAGCATAGTGCATGAGACCAAAATTTATCCAGAAAACAGGAATGACAGGCCGCGGAACGCTAGCAGCCGTGCAAATTATATTTCGAAGAAATTACGTTCGACAGAATCATGGTTAAAGTCGAACCAAGTCCTCGCAAGGCGATGCAATATCTGTTGGGCCTAGTTCGGGTCCATGTTCTGTTGGGCTTCGGCCCGGTTCCATCGGGTCTCGATCCGGGCACCGTCCGCAGCCCACGTGGGAGTTGGGGGGGGACGATTAAAGCGTCAGCACCAAGCTTCACTGTCACTGTCACTATCAGTAGTCGAAACGCTTTGACCCGATTCCTGTTCCCCCGTTCTGTCCGCGCCGTTTCCTCCCCCCTCCCCAAAAATCCTCCTCTCTCCCGTTCACACCGCGTCTCGCTCGTTCGCTGGCTGGTTTCTGGCTTCCTTCCCGGGCCCGAGCGATATCCCCGCGTCGCTTGTAAACGCACGCACCCACGCACGCGCGCTCCTTTCAAAGGTCCGAATGAGTTTCTAGATCTGATCTTCCTCCTCCTCCTCCTCCTCCTTCCGCGATTCGAAGTCAAAACTCATCTTTCTCCCCCGACCGAGTCAAGCGCCGTCGCTGTTAGCCGAATCTCCGGAACTTCGCCATCGCGTGAGGTAATTTCGCAGCATCGCTACATTTTCCGCCTCCTCTTCCTCTTCCTTTTCGATCGAAGTCGCCTCCCGTCAATTTCCTTGAAGAATCCGCGTCGTTTGACGCTCCCTCTCGTTGATCAGCTCGGAGCTCGCTGCGTGTTTCCGCTTATATAATCGGTTTCGTTTAACCTAGCTTTGGAGAAGTATCGGTCTGGGAGGCTCTGATTCTGTGCCTCCGAAGTTGAGTTCTGGTCTGAGTCTCTGTCGATTCGGTTTTCTTGGAGATGCTTTGATTTTGATTCGTGCGGAAAGGTCGGAAGATCTCGAAATCGTTTTAGAGACAGTGAGAGAGAGGGGGGAAGGGAGTCTGTGAGTTCGGATGAACATGACGTCGGGGTCGCGGATGCCGACATGGAGGGAGAGAGAGAACAATAAGAAGAGAGAGAGGAGGAGGAGAGCCATAGCTGCGAAGATTTTCTCTGGGCTGAGGATGTACGGTAACTACAAGCTCCCGAAGCACTGCGACAACAATGAAGTCCTCAAGGCTCTCTGTGACGAGGCTGGTTGGATTGTGGAAGCCGACGGCACCACATATCGGAAGGTATGTGTTTCTAATTTTAGACTGAATAGTTGCTGATAATAAAGAGTTGCTAATTTTGCCTTCGCATTCGCCTTGAAGCTACTTTTAGGTTTTAAATCACTAGAATAGGTGTGAATGTTGTGGTTTTTGGGTTACCATTCCGAAGGATTGGTAACTCTGCTTGGTTTTAAGCCCTACAGTTCTGTCAACCAATTCCTGCAGTGGGAATAAATCATGACTGTTCTTGGCTGGTTAGCTACATAGATTCACACGTGACACATCCAAGGCTAAGAGCCCAGTTTGTATTTTGCGGATTTTCCTCATCGACTGGCTGTTGTCCATACCTTCTCCTCATATATGTTTGCACAGGCCTGTATATATGTTGCCATGATGAGGAGTTGAATAGAATCGCTCATATGTTTTGCTAGACAGAAGGTCAGTATTCGTAGAGAAATACAAACCTAGAAATGACAGTGTTTAGAGTGAAAAGTTTTGCGTGTTCAAATGGGTGGGAAGACTGGCTCTGTCAGGTAGGACTGCCCGCTCTAAGAGTTAGCTCTGATGTATTGAAATTGCTAAAGGTAGGAACTTGGATTGCATGAAAGAGTTGCTTCATGTAGATGACTCAGTTTTAGTTAACTAATTAATCCTTTCGTGGTTGATTATATGGGCTAACTACCGCTCTCTTCATGGCTATCTCCAAAAGTGCAAACACAGTCAAACATATATCCCTAAGTGCCTTTTGTTATATTCTCTAAACTACACTACTTTGTTGTTGCAATTTAATCAGGGTTGCAAACCTGTAGAGCATGTGGATATGGTGGCTAGATCTGAAACAGTGAGTCCTTCTTCTTCTTACTACCCAACCCACAACCCAAGCCCAGGCTCGTCATCTTTTCCAAGCCCTGCCTCATCCTTTTACGCAGCCAATGCTAATGCAGATGGGAGTTTCCTAATTCCATGGCTCAAGAACTTCTCCTCTGCCTCATCATCAGCCTCCTCTTCGAAGCCCCCTCATGTCTATATCCCCGGAAGCTCAATCAGTGCTCCTGTCACACCTCATTTGAGCTCTCCAACTGCTAGAAGCCCCAGAATTAACACTGGCTTGGATGACCAATCCACCCGCTTTGGCTGGGGCGAGCGCTATTCCTTCATGCCATCTTCCACCCCACCAAGTCCTGGCCATAGGATCCTTCCCGACCCCGAATGGATTTCTAGGATCCAAATTCCCCAAGGAGGCCCAGTGTCTCCCACATTTACGCTCGTCTCATCCAATCCTTTTGGCTCAAAGCAAGAGGTTTTGGCTGGGGGTGGATCTCGTACGTGGACACCTGGGCAAAGTGGAACATGCTCTCCTGCCATCGCTGCTGCCACTGATCACACTGGAGATATCCCTATGTCGGAAGTGATTTCAAATGAGTTTGCATTTGGTGTCAATGGGAAGGGCCTTGTGAAGCCGTGGGAAGGAGAGAGAATTCATGATGAGCCTGGATCAGATGATTTAGAGCTCACGCTTGGTAGCTCAAAATGCAGGTGCGTTGACACTAATATGCAGGTTGAGTCTGTCTTCTGGATTTCTATGTTCTCTAATGTGAAAAGTTCATGCATTGCAGGTAAGAAGTTGTACAGCCTGGAGGTGCTCTTTGGGCTGGTATGACAAAGGTCGAGCAAAGCATCAATTATGCTTTCTATTTTTTATTCTCATTTTCCTTTTTCTTTTCCCCAAATATTTCATTGTATGTTGTTTTTTTTTTTTTTTTTTTTTGGTCGAATTGTATGTTGTTTAAGCAGTAGGATTAGTTTCGACGTTCTTTTGCTTCTGTACTGTTTATTGTTTATGTTACCAGATATGAATGATGATATTGCATATGTACACGTTGGCTGCCTTCATTTTTGTGGCACGCCACTGGAAGGAATTTTCTGAATTCAGTTGTATGCCACTGATTCTTTCGAGAACTTCTAATGGGCCAAAAGCTTTCCTCTTCATCCCTTGGAGATCATATCATCTTGTCTAGATCTAAGCTTGTACTATTTCCCCATCATGAATTGGGGAATTTTTTCATGGATGATGATCACCTTCTTTTGTATCAAACTTTACACGACAATCTCTCAAGGAGATTTCTCTCAAGGAGATTTAAGTCATGTGGCTGCCCAGACCAATCATGTCATGCGGGCTCATCAAAGATATCAGCTTGTTAATAAGGCTTCACTTAAGGGAATTGGATGGAATGGGGACGCTTAATTTCAAGTGTTTAGTTTTAGGTGTGAAATTCGATTCTCACGTCCCGTAAAAGATTGAGTAAAAGTCTGAGAAAAAGAGAGTTAAGTTCAGAACAGGATAGAAAAAAAAGTAAGGGTTCGCTTCTCTGATTGCTTGGACTGCGATTACAATCTTCTGAGATTTGGCTTGTGTCTGATAGTTGGCTCCATGTTCTCGATCAAAGACCAATTGCAGAAACTGAGGACTGTACCGAGATGCACGTAATTGGTGCGAAGGCTGGCCTGCAAGTGTAGCTTAATCTGATCGTTGGCTTCATGTTCTCGATCAAAGACTAATTGCAGAAACTGAGGACTGTAACAAGATGCATGTAATTGGTGCGAAGGCTGGCCTGCAAGTGTAGCTTAATCTGATCATACTGTTATTTTTGTCCGATTCCCTCTAGCCTGTCTCTATGTTTGTACTCAACCTTTTTTTGTACACCCATGGGATCAATTTCGACGTCTAGCTAGTCATTGATTAAATTAGATGCCATTTGTTTTATGTCCAGGCAAAGGGCATGTCTTGGCTTCACACCAGACTTTCCATGGCAATCAGCCAAGGCTCGTAGTCCAAACAAACTCAACGCAGACAAACGGTAAGTGCCTCTTTTTTAGAGAGAAACTCGAAACTACAATGCTACCACAATAAGCGGAGACCGAGCATTCATCACTTCATTGTTTAGGTGTACCTGATAGTTTCTCCCATTCCTAGAGCTCATCATCATATTATTGAAACTCTTTATGAGAGTCGCTTTCGGATGATTCCTGACTACTTGCTTAGATCAGAATTGCTTGGTTTCTCGCCGGCTGGCCAATGAACATCTCGTGATCCCCTTCATCCTGCAATTTTTATTCCCACATTTTGGATGTACTGAGGAGCATAGATGCCAGAATCACAGAGGCAGATCGCACCCAGCTGTCACCAAAAGGCCGAGATTTAATGGTCATACGTCAAATTAGTCCTTTTGATGTTGCTACGCAATTTGATGAGAACTCATTTGGATTACTAATTATCTGGAGCCTTCCACTTTCGTAAAAACGGGGAAGCCATTGGAAGTCTCTCACAAACGCAATAAACAAGAAGGGATAATCTTTTCAAGCATTCTTTCTCTAATGCCCGGTTACTTTGTGGCAGCCATCTTCTTGTTACGTTTGTTGCTATTCTTGTTTTAAACCAATAAGGGCAGATTTGGAGTTCTCGAACTGAAAAGAGGTCCAGCAAGAGTTAGCAAGGCGGGGAAAATTTCATGATATTATCCAATCTTTGAGAAGCACAATATGACGAGATTGATCTCTACATGTTTAGCTCCTCTCGTCCTTTCTCAGAAATCTTGTGAGTATGCAATCTTTACGAGAACTTATGACAAGAATTGGGTGTCTTGTTCTTCAGCTGCCTCATCAGCCTCGGTCACTATATTAGGGACTTGAGTAAGATAATTAAAAATTGACAGCGGCACAAGCAGGTGAATAGTGTTGGATTCTAATTGTAGATACTAAATTAAGAGTCATTTATTCTGAAGATCTAGGTATTACGGCCATAGTTCTAGTTATACCAGATCACATTTTGCGATGGATATGACAAAGACTTGTTCAACATCGTGCCATTTAATAATATTGTTCCTTGTTTGTTTGTTTCAATAAAGTATCGCATTGATCTGTTGTTCTAAGTTGAATTTTTCAATGTGTTGTAAGATTCGAGAGAGAGCTTCCTAGACTGATTCAAGTCAGGACGCAAGGATTGTAGGCAACGGATTCTAACCAGCTATATATATAATATACTGCAGAGTTTGCTCACATGGACAACGCACGACAAATTCTGAAGTCTGAACACTTCTTTGACGACTTGCTCTCTTCAACCTATAGCTTCGGTATCATCCCATGGAACTACAGGATCGTGCCTGGAATCCATTGGCATCCACAGAGATAAACAAAGGAGACCAGTTCTGTGAGTTAGGCATGGTCGGAGGTGGTGTTTATGTCCTGAGTTTCATTGGAGAATCCCGTCACAGGTACACTGTAGTTCACGCTTCACCCCTGATTACTTTGCTGCTCAAAATGATCACTTATTCATAACCAGCAACAATTTCCACAGTTCTCTCCGGCGGCAATATGTTTGATCAATGAGCTCCTTGACCAGGTATGTATTAAAAAAGAAAATATGAAGTAGAGAATGCGATATTGATCTGTTTCTTTTTCTCCCTCTCTATCGGCATCTTTGCCAAAATATGCTGAAAGTGACTGCTGACCTTGTAATTACATAATATGTACTCTGAAGTCATTGCGGAGATGAACTAGGACTGTCTCACTTGTCATTATATCTCAGACCCCTCCTTCTTCAGTCTCCATCTTGGAATAGTTATCAGTGGGCAATATGCCCGATCAAACAACTCACAACTATTACTCCTGTTTGACTCCAGATCGCAACGGATGAAAAGGCAAGTTTGTTGATCACAACAAATCAGGTAATACACTCTAGTGCACGTAGCAGTTATTAGCATATACTCATGGAAGATGATTATCAGAGAGAACACAAAAGTTACTCGCGTCATTCTTGAATTTGTGTGAATGAAGGGTAAGTTCTTCTCGGATGGGATGGATGTAAACTACTTAAAATGCGCAGACAGAGAAAAGCCATTGTAAGTATGCTTCCAAATAATTAAGATGCCGGACACGCAAGGTTATGTTTTCAAGTTTGCTCATATAAGTTAAAACCCCTGAGCCTGTTGTTGAGCAGGAGTATCTGATGTCATTTCAGAAGCTTGTGAGCAAGTTGTTGACATTCCATCTTCCAACTATAGCTGCTCTAAGGTGAAGTTCCATGCGAAGTACACTAAAAGGGCTCAAATAGTCGAAATCGATTTGCTCTGAAAATGGATTGCTTATTATTTTTAGTGGCCCAACTATTTTTTTCTTTTCTGTTGATTTTAACATATCACTCCACATATGGCAGAGGTCATGCGGTTGGAGCAGGTTGCATCTTTGCACTGGCTCATGATTACAGGCTTATGAGCTCTGATCATGGTTACATCTTCATGAATGAGGTAAATTTGGTCCCTGTAAGAGTCTTGTAACTCCAACTGTTAATGAAGTGTGCTGGAAAAGATCTTCAGAAATGTCATTCTCGATACTTCTTTGCACTAATGAGCTTTCCAATTTTTAGTCTGATGCATAGGCTATCACATCGAATCAAGACTAAAAAAGTTTCGTCACGTAACTTATGACACCCGGAATTATGTCTGTTCTTCACACGAAGTTGCCCATATCAACTTTCCAGGAAGTAATACTTACAGGGTACCTGTAACTTTTATTCAAGCTTTAGTGCGATTGTTTTGACAAAACTCATGGTGAAGGCCAATTTGCGGAAGACGGATCAAACAGTAAAATCACAAATCCAATCTTTTTTCACAGGAAGCGCTACAACAGGAAAGGCGCTGCAGCAGCTGGTATAGTTCAAGCAACATGTCCTAGAGGAACAGCTCTTTGGCAAGAAGTGATAAAGAAAGGTGATTTGTCATGGACTTTTAACACGTAATTTTCTCTATCCCTGGACATTAACCTTTGCTATCTACGATGCATGTGATAGCCTCGGAGTACAGAGCTAGAAGATGGAATCGGGAGATCTATCACGCGTTGAAGGTGCGCAGTTCTTCTCACTCCAGTGCTTGAAAGGGAAGACTATCTTCTAATAGGGGTTGAAACTTTGCAGATGGAAATGTTCAAGACCCCTACGCAAGAGCTTGAAAATGGAGGAATTGGTTACGCAAGAATGTGAATCACTTCTCTCTTTAGCACTGTTTGGGAAAGGGGGGGAAAAGAGATCGAGGGTTCTCTTTTGTATCCATCATTGAGTAATGACTATTACCTTCTTTATGCATCGATTGCCCTTTGTGAGCCAGCATGTCTAGATGTCAATCATGGGGATAAGTGTTCCAAAAATGGGTTTAGAAAGCTTGGCTTTTGGCTTATGCTGGTTGAATTTTATTTTGAAAGGACTTTCATCAGTCAATTTTTATTTTCTACTTTCAAATTGAGACAAGTTTTGAGGGCATATTTTTCCTTCCACATACTTTTGAGAATTATCTTGAAAAATTGCATCACTTGATAGGGCAATTCACATTTGTCCTAGCCACGAGGTTCACAAGGCTTAATCCATTTTCTAAGATATTAGTCCAAGAGAATTCTAAACCTATTGTAAGACAATTAACAATTCTTAACATAATTGACCAATATGGTCATTTCGATCAATTTTGACCAGAAATTACTATCGTGAACATTAACCATCCTACTCTACCCACCATATAAAACAGCCAGCATAGACAATTTTTCATAGGATGTTAGAAATAATTAAAGCTTTTAAATTATGCATATCCGATGGATATATGTTATTTTAAATGGTCATCTAATAAAACTCCTCAAGTATGTCTCCCGCATTATTATTATTATTAACAACTAGACGAGGGAAATTGTCGATTAGCAAGAAAATTGCTGTTCACAAAAGCCTTCAGTCGGCCTCATCACAGATTGTAGTGCATCCAATAGAGCAAGGCTTTCCCTTGAAGCATCAGGCAGTAATAGTATAAGCCAGACAAATTAAGCAGCTGAAGGAAACCAAGATAATGATGACAAACTGCCCTTTCACGTCAAAACTGTGCAAATGGGTCCATGCAAAACTAACAGACACAGACCCCCAACTGGCCATGAAGTGATGGTGGGCGCTTAACTTGCCTTTGTCTTGAAGCCAATCCAACCGCACGCAGCACCCGCATATACGTGCAGCCACGGCCTTTTCAGAACCACCTCACTCCCCCCCAAAGTCATCATCAAACTTCATCTCTCCCTATTTCTGTCTCTCTCTGTCTCTGTCTCTGTCTCTCTCTGAAAATACAATGGGGCTTGGCTCTCCTAGCTTTGTGTCGTCGTTTCCTCTTGCTCTTGTCCTCCTTTCCTGCCTTAACGGAGCAATCGATGCCAAGGTCGCGCTGCGGGAAGTGAGCGGTTGCAATGTCTTCCAAGGAAGCTGGGTCTACGACGATAGCTATCACCCTCCCTACGACTCCACGACGTGTCCGTTCATGGAGACGGAGTTCGACTGCCAGAAGAACGGACGTCCAGATCATCTCTACCTTAGATACAAATGGAAGCCGAGCGCCTGCGAATTGCCGAGGTAGAACAGACGTAAATGGATAGAACTTCTCTTCTAGTAATCGCTGTGCTCTCACACTGACACTGGACGTCATTTCGATCTCAGCCACCCTTGGTTTCCTCCTTTCGGTAACATTTTAGAGCACATAACTATTGTCGGCAGAAACTTCCAAGAAAGACGAAGAAATAATCGAGACGAAACGAGGGCAGGTTAAAACCCATTATTTCACTTGTCGTTGTACATGTACTTACCCTCAGAGCAGTTTCTCCAGAAAATAGGGCAGCTTTTCACAGAAAGGACGAAATCCCTTTTGCGTGAAGAGTCTCAGTGGCATTGATAAGTCGGAAAAAGTTTTCAAAGATCGCCCAAAAACGATTTTTTACTAATGACATTAGAATGCTAATCGGGTAATAGGTGATTAGCTAGTCAGATGACGAAACCAGTGGGATCATCGGCATTAAATACTCTCTTTCGCACCGCTTAGCCATGTCGAGGTGAAGTGCTTGATGTTCATTGAATGAATTGGTGGTGCAGATTCGATGGAGAAGATTTCCTGAGAAGAATGACAGGGAAGAAGATACTATTCGTGGGGGACTCTTTAAGCCTCAATCAGTGGCAATCCCTCACTTGCATGCTGCATGCTTCGCTTCCCCGCTCCAACTACACTATCAACCGAGCTGGAGATGTCTCCACCTTTGACATACATGTAAGGCCTTGTTCCTATATGTTCACGCTAACTCATGGCAATATTTAGGGAGGGGAATTGTTTCATTAGGTTTTACATGTCTTTGGAATCTTATGCGATGTTCTGTGGGATGAGAAGGGCTAATCCCAGTGAAGAGATTTCGATGGATTGTTAACATGCTCCAAGAAATCTAAAGATCCGTCAATATACAGCGTTATGTCGAGATTAAACATACTTGAAAATCTATCAGCTGTCCTCATCTTTTTTAAATTTTCGAGTGTTTTGCAGGACTATGGCATTTCTGTGGGGTTATCTCGAAATGCATTTCTGGTCGACATAGTGAAAGAGAAGATAGGGAGAGTTCTGAAGCTCGATTCGATCGTCAATGGCAATGCATGGAAAGGATACGACATGCTCATCTTCAACACTTGGCACTGGTGGCTGCACAGAGGCAGAAAACAACCGTCTGTACTTACATTACTAGCCCTAATGCATGATTAGATTTCATTCTTCTGCTGAATTAGAATTCCAACTAGTCAACAAGTTTGGAAAAATGAGGGAAAATGACATGTTAGATTTGATTGCAGATGGGACTATATTCAGCAAGGAGAGACCATACGGAAAGACATGGACCGTTTGGTTGCTTTCAAGGAGGCACTCACCACATGGTCCAGGTGGGTGGATTCTAACATCGATCCTACCACGACCACAGTGATCTTCCAAGGCATATCTCCCACTCATTACGAGTAAGTCATTTTAATCAGCTAAGCCTCTCGTTCATGACATCATTCACAAATGATCAGCCACCAAACTCGTCCCCCCTGCTAACTAATCTGAGTTGTTCTTGGGGATAATTAAGCGGCAAGGAGTGGAACGAGTCCGGGACGGCCACCTGCGACGGGCAAACCCAGCCCATTTCGGGGTCTGAGTACCCCGCGGGTCTCCCACCACCGGCGGCAGTCGTGAGCGAGGTGCTCGGTGAGATGGCCACAGAGGTGACTCTCCTCGACATAACAAAGCTATCGCAGCTAAGGAAAGATGGACACCCATCGGTCTTTGGGTTCGAAGGCCATCGAGGGAACGATTGCAGCCACTGGTGCCTCGCCGGCGTGCCTGATACTTGGAATCAATTGCTCTACGCCATCCTCATCAACAGAGGTAGAAGATAATATTAATATGACACAGCAAAGTTTGTGCATTACTTGGCATCGCAAACTGCTAACAACGAATGACCGTATGTCGTCTTCAGGATGTTACAATTCTGGAGTTTGTTCCTATTGCCATAATGCTCATTTAGGAATTCTTTTCTTTTATTATTTATCGTTCGTTTTCCTCTTCACATTCTCATTCCTCTGTATTTACACGAATGAATAAGCGCAAAATCTTATCAGGAGTATGCCTACTTTGCTTACATATGCAAGTTTGGCTTCGTGACAGTCAATCAAAGTTCATCGGGAGCGACAACCCAACGGTACCCAACGACCGGAAGCCAAATGGTCCTCACCTTTCTATTTCGCGCCTTCGCAATTTTCCATGCCGTCCCCTTCTAAATACTTCGCTAGCTTGCGAAATGCAAATTCAAAATAACATTGCAATGAATTGGACATCAAGTATGCAACTTTAGCAACCACCGCCACCAGAGCTCTATCTCCCATTCCATTGAGAACATCTCATTCTGTCCACAAAAGCCAAGAAAACATTTGTAGATCTGTTGAGCATAAAGTGATTATACAAGGGAAATATGTTTCATTTCACTTGCCATATGGTTCAGAATTACTTCTTGTAGAGAATACCTATGTTCTTTTCTTAGAGAATGCGTAAGTTGTTTTTGGGTCCCATGTTTTCTCAACCCTCATTGGTCGATCAAGTCTGCTCTCAATGAATATCTCATTATCCCGTTTACTCTTATAGATTGATAAATTGAAAGTTTTTATATGTTCTCTACAAGGAATCATGTCAAATTATTTAATTTGTTGAATTTTATTTATGAAGATTAAGAGCGAAACTTCCTTATTTTTAGTGCAATCCTCCTGGAACTACTTCATCTATCATTACCATTGTGATACTTTAACTAAATGTCTTGATTTTCTTATTAAAAAAAATAACTCCAATTGAAATTATTCATTTCGAAAAGGATCATTGTATGGTATACAATGTGTGTAACTCAATTGTTTGTTATTCAGACCACCTTCATTATATATACATTAGGCAGTGTATATCACAATTAATTAAATAAATAAAAATACCACCAATTTTACTAACGGAGCGAATTGAGTGAAAACGACCAAGTAGGGGCAATTTTCCTAGCTGTGTTAAAAAACAGGGACCGAGTTGCAAATTGTGATTCTCTCTCTCCCTCTTCGGGAGTCCGTGTTTTTGCCGCCATATTTCGCAAGACACGCACGCCGCGGCATTCGCAGAGAAGAGACATATACGCGGCAGCGCAACCGGCAGCAGAAGCGTTCGTCGGATTCGGATTCCGTCGCGGCTCCCGATCGCATTCGCCGGCGCCTGAATCCTCCGTCCTGGTCAGCTCTCGCATCGGCCAACAGCTCGATCCCGCCGGCGTCTCCAGGTGAGGTCGGTCGCCACAGGTTCGGCTCATTCGATTTCAGTTTGCCTCGCCGGAGCTTCCGAGCTTCGGTTCTCGTTCGCTCCTTCTCGAGCCTTCCGTTTATTTTGGAACCTGCTGCGGTTGATTTGAGTTAGAATGCTGTTGAAGCTCGAAGCTGAGCTTCAGTCCATATCTGAAAATGAGTGCAGATTTTGTACTTCGAAAATAAACTGATCCAATTTGCCATATGAACAGATTCGCCGTCTCACGATAGCTGATGCTCTTTTTAACGATGCTTGCTTTTCATTGGAGGATGCCCTATGATTTTCGTAGGAAAGTGGATGTGTAATTCTGCATTTTTCGGAAGCTCTGAAAATTGAATTACCTTGACCTAGCAAATATGGGGCAACGTAGTGTATCGAGATTATGTTTAGCTTCTCTGATTAATTAATTGTCCTGTCTCCTTCAATACATATTCAATTGTATCAGTCAAAAGAATTCAATGAATTGATGGACATGCCTTGGTGTGTTCTTTTTGTACAACGCACGTTGTCCTCACAGTGTTGAAATCCTGAATCTGAAATAACCTGTTTCCCATGCATATACATGGTTACTGCAGCCATGGCCACTACAAGGTAAAATGTCAAGGTTTGTGCAGAGGAATTCCCAATTCAGGATATCCACTTGCATAAATCCTTTTCTCGGATGTTTGATTAAAAAATCCAGATAGAAATATGTAGCTGAAGCTATCTTCTGATCACTGAAATGAGATGCAACGCGTGCTGGCGAGAATTGGAAGGACAAGCTGTTTCCACCACCTGTGGTCACCTTTTATGTATCCTGATTGTACAATAGTTGTTTTGCTTTGGAGACTACTTGTTGCAAATAGTATTTTGCTCTCTTGTTGTATAACTTTCTGTGATGTACTGCATCAGAAGAAAGTTTCCTTAATCTTCTCAAAGGCAATGAAGATGCTGCCAAGATTCTAAACAATGATGCAGCATGTCCCATTTGTGACCAAGTGCTTTCTAAGAGGTAAACGTACGCCTCAAAGTGACCTTTGAACCTTTCCTGACTCTTTAGAATGAAGGAAAGTGTATTCTCCATTTATATCAGCCATAAAAAAATCACCCAATCATACATTGTCATAGCTTTTATGTTTTTCTCAGTGGAAATACAATGCCATGTCACTTGGCTATGTGCGTGTCGTCATCTTTTAGGATAGTATGTTGACAGTGGATGGGTGATCTGGGTGACAAATCAATGCTTTTAGTTCATGCTATCAATCTTTTAAGCTTTCTTCTGTTTTCTTCTTTTCAGTCTCATGAAACCTGTGGATATAAATCCAAATGATGAATGGATCAATGTGAGTACATGCTTCCGAGTATCAGTTCGAGAATCTCATATTGTAACTATTTACCCAATATAGCTCTTGTCTGCTTCTCATGTTACTTTGTAATGATCGTAACATTGAGATTGGTGTCTCGTAATAATGAATTCTCACTGTTGCAGATGGCTATGGCTGGAATATCTCCACAGATACGTATCCTTTCTCTTCATTCTTCAACTCTTGCATTTCAGAATTGAATAAATATAGGGAATGGACTGTTTCCCATATATTTTACCTCTTTATCTATTTATATTTACATGAAACTTCCTTAAAAATCGCAAGTCATGAAGAGTGCATACCGTAGTGTGATGTTCTTTGTCGGACAAAAGGAACTGGAGATGCAGTTTAAAATGAACAGAATAGTGGCTCAGTGCCGGCAGAAATGTGAAGTCATACAAGAGAAATTCACGGAGAAACTGGAGCAAGTACATGCTGCATATCAAAAAATGGCCAAGCAGTGTCAGATGTTGGAACAAGAGATTGAGAGCCTCTCCAAAGATAAGCAAGAGCTTCAAGAGAAGTTCTCTGAGAAATCAAGGTTATGATATTCCTGGGGCCAAATGTTTCGATAATCTTTGATGGACCTAGTTTATTCAAATGGGAAGATAAAATTTGTGAAAGGTTTTCCATACTAACACAATTCGCTTGTTATGATAGGCAAAAAAGAAAGCTAGATGAGATGTATGATCAACTGAGGAGTGAATATGATTCAATGAAACGATCTGCAATCCAACCTGCAAGCAATTTTTATCCAAGAAGTGAACCTGACTTGTTTTCAGGCCCAGCTAACATGATGAGTAATCCTGACATCATGCGTAAAGGTAATCCCTTGTACTTTCGTATGATGCAAGACATCACATGGCTTCTTAAAACAAACATGGAAAAAGGTGTGAGATCAAATGCTAAATTATAGTTCTCTGGCCTGATATGACTTCAAGAATTGGCCATTTGCTGTTTTAACACTTAACTCATTCTTTACTGCTTAAATACTTCCAAAACCAGTTGACTTATATGTTGCAGATTGGTCCATTTTTCCTCCTGCAACTCCAGGGCGAAGAGAGGATGTATGGCCAGCAAGGCAGAATAGTTCGACCTCTGGTCCTTTTGATATCCATGGGGGCTCACCTGCGAAACACCCAACCATTCCAGTTGACACCAACAGCAGAAGGGTCGGTGGCGAGCCTGTTTTTGGAGCCGGTACTGCCAACCCCTCAATGACATTAAGGAACCTCATACTGTCCCCCATAAAGAGGCCTCAGCTCTCCCGCAATCGGACTCAAATGTTTACGTAAGCCACAAACTCTTAAAATGGAAAGAGGTAGGAGCTAGGAAAAGAGAGATTCTCTACCTCTACCTTATGCATTTACTTCATATTTGCGCAGGTTATAGTCTATAGAAGCAAGCACCTTAATCATTGGATTGCAAAGGGTTTACTGAGAACTCACATGAGATTACTGCGGGTTGTTGAAATGGCAGCTAGTGACAAGTAAAGAGAGGGAAAGAGCACTTCATCTATTAGCGTCTTTGGAGTAGGTAGGCAGCCCTGTGAAGTCGGGATTTTGAGAGCTCATTGGCAATCATGACTGGTGAAATGCTAAAAATGGAATGGTGACAAAAACAATAGCTTGTGTATAGCTGGAATAGCTGAAAGAATTTTGTTTCGTGGTATTTGAAGTTTAGTCCCTTTTCTCTTGGCCATAGCATCGTGTGAAGCTTAGGTTATCTGCAGTTTATGGTGTTCAATCAGTTTTTTCAACCGGAGCAACATAAAATGGAGTAACTTTTTGTACTTATAGGTATTGAAAGGACGAATAGATAGTCTTGTAAGGTCCCATGGTGCTTTTTCATTAAATATTCTTTGTGTGCTGCTTTGGTAGTCGAACTAGAGGGTCAACATGTCTCGTGGCTAATTACACAATGCCTTTGAAATCTAAATTGTCTCTTCAAGCTGTCCCTTGAGCAACTTATAGTTGTTTGTATCCGATTTACCATCTAAAGTGACACTTGACAGTAAAAGGTTGGTGTTCACTTCTCTGGACTTGATTATTGACATTCCTGGAGGATGTCGGATGTTGGCGGCAGACTTGGAGGAGACATCATACCCCAAGTATATGTCCCAATATTTTGCCCTTTTCATGTAATAACTCGCTTCGGATGGGAACACCAGATAGGGAATGGGCCCAAGTCCTAGAGTTTGTATGGCTAGCTCACCCCGGTGCTAACTTCTATAATAGAATGGCATACAATATCCATATAGACAATTCTAGCAATCAATCAGAACATTTCTCGATCTCACTTGTACTAAAAGCCTTAAAGGCTTTTGGCGATGATATCAAAAGACCAGCTGAAGTTCTTAGTTTCCCTGGCCCTTTACATAGCTTCACCAGATGCAACGGCAATAGTTCCTAGCATGCAACCTCGCAACCTCTCTAGAGAAATTTCCCGAGACCAGAGACATTTCTCTATGATAATGCGTGAGAAGGCAGATACACTCTCAGAACCGGAGCCTTGGAAGATATCATGATGTTATCCCCATGTTCGACAGAATAACGCACATGGGAACCGTCAATATATATCATCCCCTCTTTGCAAAACCATGCCGCATCCATAACCTGATCGGACTTCACCACCCCATGCATCAGGCTTGAGGCTGCACCGGGTGATATGGGCTCTCTTACCATGTATTGGAGATCCTGAGACAAGATGGGCATTTGGAATCCTCCTGCTGAGAGCATAGCAGCCGTTGATCCGGCAGCTGTCGAAACCCGGAGGCCACTCGATCGGCAATTTACTAACGGAGAGCAGGGCTGGTCATATTTTCTAATTCTGCCAACAGAAAAAACCAGTCAGGAGTTTAGAGCAACAGCCGAGAAAAAAGGCAACTGAAAACTAGTGTTGACGTGTTACCCCTAAACCTCTCACCTGAATGAGAAACGAGAAACTGCCGCTGGACATGGATGCGAAACCAATATATCATTAAGAGCATATTTTGGCATCAAGCGTGAGTTCACACAGATTGCTATCCTCATCAATTTTGAAGGAACTGATCTATCCTCCAGAATGTCATCAAGCATCTGAAATATGCTTTAGATAATCATGCCTGCATACTTCTAGGCTAAATTCTCAGCAACATGCTAAAGAGGAAGAACTGAGGAGCACCATGCAAAGTAACGAATACTTCGGAACTATGCCATACCGAGAAGGAATCCACGTGATAGGAAAGATAAGCATTGAGCTAAGCAAGCTTGGAGTGACTTTCTGATGCTAGATGCTACGAGAACTTATGAAGCACGTAAAATCATTAAGTATCAAGCAATTCGATGTCATGAGTAGTTGCATTGGCTAAATCACCATGATTATGCCAACCACTGCATCAGTCGATTCAACATCAATACATTGGCTTCATGAATGTTGCTTTGCTCATATCATGGCAATAATGACGACCTCTAAGATCCAATATAAAAGTATCCGCCTTTATGCACAACATGCACTAATCACAAACATGGAATGCACCAGAAAAGCTTCTGATTCCACCAACATAAACTAAGTTTTTGCGCATGCTTACTCGTTCAAAATTATTGACATTAGCCGCACAAAGATAGCCCGTGCTTCGTGTGGCATCAAATGCATCATTGAGGTCTTCCACCTACACAGTGAAAACAATGCACCACTGAAAACACGAAAGCTTCCAGAAACTCGTCCAAGACGAATCATCAAATTGCCAAGAATCAACAGAACAGCTGAAAACTGACTTCCTTGGCTTGCGTAGGGTCGGAATTCACCCCGAGAACGGGAATCGAGTCATCCATAAAATGACTGGCCTGCAACAGAGTGCCATCGCCACCGATCGTAACAACGAGATCCACGTTCTGTATCGGCCGTGACAGATCGTTCCGTAACACGGGTTCCCAATCTATAGGCTTTCGCTGCAGTACACTCTGACAGAACCTTATGGCATCCTTGTGCACTTTCCGCCGGTTGTCCAGATAATCTAGAATTTCCGACGTCTCCGAGGGAAGGACAAGCGTCAGTGAGAAACCATCGAAACAGCATTCAGTACAGCTACATGCTTACTACAAAGCCATCCAAGAAACGCTAGCGAAATAAGTCACTGCGACATTGTATCAAACACCGGGAACGCAGGCATCAAAGCAAACCCCATTTGCCCCCACCCCTCAAAAAGGCGCAGAGAGATAGAGAGAAGAGAAGGGTCTTAGGTTATACCTGAGAACTGACGGTCCGAGAAGCGTCGGAGTGACGGACCGGGAAAACATCGAAAGGTTTCAACAACAACAAAAGCTTCCGCCTTGCCATCTACGTCGCTCTCGGAGCAGGCGCAGTGGTTCCTTCCTTCTTCTTCAGCTTCTTCCCTGTGCAAATTCAATGGGCACAAAGCCCGTTTACCTACTGAGTTAACGACGGCCCGCCATTGAATTAGCACAGTGACCAGGCCCGGAATTCACTTCCACTGGACCCAATGCGCGCCATTGCAATGCTTCTTGCTTGACATTGGACTTATGGCTACATTTAAGATTAGTGGAGAAGAGTACCGAATGGCTTGTTAATGGTGACTTTCCATTTCTAAGTGTTGAATGGCGAAAATAACCCATGGGTTCGTTTTAAATTATAATGACGAGGATTTTCAGGTGACATTGGTTGGAGGACGAAAAGGGGAATCTCTTCTTAGAAAAATGGTATAGATATATAAATCGAATCATCAAACTACATGTACAAAATACCATATCAATATATTGCAAGGAAAAGATTGAATAATTTCTTGTCTCATCGACACTCTTGTAGGGACTAGTATGAATGCATTTTACATTGTCTAGCACATCATTATTGAAACCGAACATTTCATTAATGGGTCCGAGACTCTCGTTGCTTTTAGGCTGAAGAGAGATGGATGGCTACTTATTTTGCAATTTGTGAGAATGAGCTAGGCCATAAAATGGGCCGGAAAGTTGGACCCGTCCGTTCATCGTCGCCAGGCCTAGTCAAAAAGAAGTCCTCTTGTTTTCGTTCGATTTCCACACAGAATAATGAAAGCAAAAGGGCCCAAACAAATCCACCAGAGAACCCATAAATTCGTGAATTCATATGTGAAGGATGGAGATTCTTTAAGATAATACGAGGGTAGGATCGAATGGGCTTTCATCCCCTCCGATATAACGGTTTGGAATCTTGATATTTCGCCTGTCTTATTGTCCTGAATAGTGGGCGAACGTGAAGTGACAAGCCATTCGATTTCGTGGCATGGAATCTGGGAGCAAAAAATAAAAAATTGTTTGCCAAAAAAAAAAAAAATCTGGGAGCAAAAATTGATGTCGGGACCCGATAATTATCTGGAAAGGAAAATCTTGGGTGGGGTGCGAAAAGGTTCTCCCCTCTCTCTCTCTCTTTTCGGGCATATTCTTTTCATGCCATAGTTGGTACTTTTCTTTTTTTCTTTTCTCAATTTCACGATCATTCCCCACTTCTCTTTCCAGAGGTTTTATGCTAGTAAGTAGTAATAGTCCACTGAGGAATCTGATTCTAATGCTACTGCGGTGTATTTTTTAAAAAAAGGGAAAAGATACGGATTGATTTTGGATTTATCAAATTTGGGTATTTTGTAATTACACAGCCTCTTGACACAATCCACGACAAGAAAAAAAAAAAAAAGAAAATCGTAGACATGGCATCACTTTGATAAGTCGCCTTTTTTTTTCCATCCCTTAATAGAAGGGAATAAGTTACATTCAAAACTCGAACAACATCCATAATATGAAATGTTATCGAAGAACGAAAGGTGTTAACCCATTTTTCTCAATTTTATAACAAAGTCAATAATGGCGTGAAAAAAAGCATGTCTCGGTTCTTCGCGCAAATTCATGCACCGTGAGATTTTATTTGATATTTTCCGCCTTTTAATAAGGAAAGGATTGGAAAAGAAAGATGGGGGGAGAGGAAAAGGAGGGGCTGGCGTGAGCGAGGAGCAAAAAGGATAAAGAAAGGATCTGGAAATGTCAAGGGGTGGGGGCGGGGGGCGTGCATGACCGACTCAGAGATCTCGGGTACGACAGAAGGAATCAAAAATAAAGGGCGTGGCGACCGCTTGGGCGCATGAAAGAAATGCGATTCATACGAATCGGAGAGCACTGCCCCCACCGTCTCCTCCCTTGGGGGCCACCTCGGTTCCCATTTCCCCTCTCTTCTTCAACTCCTCCCCCCATCAACGTCGTCATCATCGTCTCTCTCTCTCTCTCTCTCTCTCTCTCTCTCTCTCTCTCTCTCTCTCAATTCCTTTTGATGTAACCATTCAACTAATCAATTCGATAGCCTTTGACGGACGGACGACCGACGCAGATATATAACTTGACCATAATGGCAACATAAGGAACATTTATGATGGCCAAGGGCGCGTATATTTTGAGAAAATTTCGCGATGGAAGAAGTTGTTTTTGGGGAAATCATTTTTTGGGAATTCGTTTTCCCTCTTTTCAGATTAGGGAATTCGCTTTCATAACTCTCAGTGTGTATATTTTGTTTGATCATGATTGGTTTCCATTGATTGACCCGTGAAACTTGCCAACTCCCTACGAACATTATCGCATCATGCCATCTGTATATGTACATAATTTTTTTTTCTTGTCTTTTTATTGGTATACGGACATGATATGGCTTTTTGGCCAAATCGAATGTCCGTTTACTATGAAGGAAAGAAGAAAATTGACTACTTTTGATCATCCGGATTCGAATTGGATAGGATACAATAAGTCGAGATTATGAATCATTTGGATATCCTCCGGCTTTTTCGTTGTATCCAGCTGCTTCAGCCTCCACCCGCCACTTCCAACACTCCCCATAGTGCCTCAAGTCTAGCGTCTCGTCCGTGGCCCTCTCGATCGGCTTCCTCACGGTCGTCGATATCTCTGCAATCCTCAAGCTACGGTTGAGATTCCCTGTCCCTACATCACGAAGACGAAGAGGTCCTTTTGGTTGGAAACCTGGTCTTCCACTTAGGTCGTCGTCGTTATGCTCACTCGAGGACCTGCAAAAGAGCATCTTTCGCTCACCCGATGCGGAATTGACGCCAAAACAAAAAAGTGCAGAAAGAAATACGAAAAATAAGCAAAAACGTTTACCCTTTTGTTTGTGTGATTCAGGGGTAAGAGATAAATATCGAATTATCATTGCAAGCCCATCTCGAAACTAGAAGCAAAATCACAAAAGAAACCAATTTTACGACAAAACCATGAAGGAATTGATTTGATAAAATCTTTGAAAGTGTTCTGACAGCCAAGGGTTAGTCCTCAACTACTGAGGAGTGAAAGGCACCGGGTCTCATAAACTCTATTGTTAGAAGGGGAAGAAGGGAATTGAGATGCAAGACACCATATAACGACACCGAGAGATGCGAAACAGATGGGAATTCATTAAATTAAGAATTTTTTTTATCTAATTCTCATTTATCCCACCACTGTTCCGGACGTCTTATTCGACCTTTTCATCCAGATATATTTGAATTTATCCAGTCTGGAAAACGTCGCCAAATTACCGGATATAATAATTTGTTTTTTATTTGGACTATCAAACGCAGCCATGAGATATTCAATTAAGTAAATGACAAGGATCATCAACCAATGAAAACCTTCTCCTTGGAGAGACGATAATTCATGTTCACCGCCATGTACGGTCGTGCCATGGGAGTCCCTGCATGCACGAAACGGGGACAAAGACAGCGACCGCAAGGCAGTGATTGGCGAATCGCAAAAGCCAAGGGATAGAGAGAGAGAGAGAGAGAGAAGAACCCTTCTTTAGCGACGATTGGGGGAGTGCATAGGCAAAGGCCGCTGGCTTCCATTACCCAAAAGGTAGAAGATCAAAGGCGGGGCGATGCGATGCACGGTCGAACCGGCATCGGTCTTGAATCTTTTTTTCCTCTTTTTCCCTTCTGGCTCACATGAAAAAGGAATCTCCAAAGCTGGTAAAGTTGTAAAGTTGTCCTAGCACAGTAGTGGTGGCCGAAGCGACATGGATTGACGTGCCTCCTCTCCTTTTTTGTCACCAAAAAGCCGTCGAATTGAGAAAAAAAAAAGTTTTTTGATATGGATGGATCTCCCCGCACCCAGTTAAAAAGCCCCACCATAAAAAAAACAAAATTGACGTGCATATAGGTATAGCTTTATCAGCGTGACGCGTAGAACAGGTGAACAGAAACCCTCTCTCTCTCTCTCTCTCTCTCTCTCTCGCATGTGCTAAAGAAATCCCCGGCGATATCTCACCATGATATCGTGTTAAAAAGTCTTAACTCGAATCTTAAGTTACAGATTGAGGAAATTGACACCATGGAGACCCCGCGAATAGGATATAAATAGATATCTAAACTTTCTCCAAACTAGATTAAACGAAAACCGATGGTTTGCATGCAATCGATTTTTTGCATAGGCATATTGAAGTTGATTTTCAAAATTGATTTAAGGGAAAATAAAATATATAATCTATGAATTTTAATTCAATGAGTAATATATTCTCCAAACTTTTAATCTATTCAATGTGATTTATAAATTTTTATTATACGTTCAATTTAGTTCCTAGTTCCATTAATTCAAGTTCAAATATAACATTGAACATTTTCATATAGTCAATAGACTAAATTGAATATACACTTAGGCTCTACTCATTTCGCGGAAAATGTAATATTTTTATAAAATATTTTCTAATAAGTCATTTTCCAAAAGAATATAATTATTTTTCAGTATTCAGCTAAAACTTGAAAATGAAGTGTTGCTATTTGGTAAAGAAAATATTTTCTTTCATACACTATTTTTTAATAATTTTTTATTATTTTATTTTAAAATCGATTTTTAATTATTTTTATTTTTAAAAAAATTCATATTCTTCTTCCTTTGGCCGATCACTGGCCACGGCAGTAGCCGACAACCAACCATGGGCGAGTTGGAGACTAGCCACAGGTTGGCGAGGCCGAGCTCCCCCAACACCAGCGAGCTCCAACCTCACTAGATCTAGTGACTTGGGAGGGGCTCGAGCCTCACTTGAGGTCGCTGGAGGTTCGCGACCTCCGATGAACTCGAGCAAGGCTGGCAAGGCCCGAACCTTTGACAAACTTGAGCAAGGCTAGTGAGGCTTGAGCCTCGCTTGAGGTCACCGAAGGTTGCAAACCTTCGACGAACTCGGGCGAGGCTCAAGCCCCGCCCAAGTCACCGAATCTGGCAAGGCCCAAGCTCACTCGAG
This sequence comes from Corymbia calophylla, assembly GCA_014182845.1. NCBI lineage: Eukaryota > Viridiplantae > Streptophyta > Magnoliopsida > Myrtales > Myrtaceae > Corymbia > Corymbia calophylla. Next base: position 26,317,408 of record CM024698.1, on the reverse strand, counting down.
ACCAGTCCGACAAGCTTAAGCCTCTCTAGATCCGGTGAACTAGGCGGGGTTCAAGCCTCGCCAAAGGTTTGCCAACCTCGAGCCTTGCCTAGGTCGCCAAATTTTAGCGAGGCTCGACCTCGTTGGGATCTAGCGAGGTGAAGCCTCGTCGACCTATGGTGAGGCTCCAGCTGGCCTGTGGTCGGTCGTCGTAGTCGGCGACCGGTCAAATGAAGAAGAAGATGAAAAACGAGAAAAGGAAAAAAAATAATTAAAATATTGATTTTTTAGAAAATGGAAAAAAAAAAGAAAAAAAAATGTTTGGTAAAAGAAAGCGAGGTGAAAGAAGGTGTGGAAATTGTTTTCTTCCTTCTCAAAAGTGGAAAATATTTTCCCCTATTTTAAAAGATTTTTTTCCTTTGATGGAAAATGTTTTCCCAATTAATTCATTTTCCGTGAAACGAATAGAGCTTTAAAATTCAAAGACCACATTAAACAATTCAAAAGTTTAAAGGTAACATTACATATTGAGTCGAAGTTCAATGACCACATTAAATTAATTCAATGTTGCACATTTCACATTGTGTTGGTTTTCGAATGACGGGTGGATAATCAACAACAGTTCTAAGCACGTCTCGAAAAGACCCTACTAACGAGCGGGGCCGCCCATGGCTGCCCGGCATGCATGGACGAGAGAGAGAGATCATGAACGGTAGAAAGTCACGATGTCATCATTCGAGGGAAAAGGAGTTGGTAATCAAATTGATCAGATTAAGCTCTCTTTAACTTTATGGACCGGGAACGCAAAGGCAGGCCACTACCGCATCATGGTTTGTTTCGCACGAATCAATCTGCTTTGCATGGTCGGGAGACATAATATTCTAACGGAGGGAACTTTTCCGGGAGATGATGATTCTCGTCCCACTAATCCGAATACCTCCCCCATATTATTCTGATCTGCTGCTGCTTTTCCTGTGCATTCGGCTTTTCCATGCGTCGGATTCTGAAAGCGGTGGAGGTGGCGGCTGAAAGAAAGGCCGCGAGAGCGTAAAGCGCCTCCTTTCCCGCATATAGAAAATACGACGTGTCGAGATTTCTTCGCTGCTAAGATGTCAAAAGATTCGGATAAAGACCGAGGCATCGCGTTTCCAAACTTTGGACACTGATTACGACGAGATAAGAGAGTAAATACAAGGAAAATAATTCGAAGACATGAAATTTTATCTCATTCGCCTTTAAATTAAAGTTACATCTTTAATTATAAGAGAGAGATTATATACTCCCAATAACTATTAATGGGTCCAAATCCAAACTATCAATAAAATATGGATTCGAATTAAAAAAAAAAAAACTCAATGGCTATTCATGGACTTCGTGCCATCTTGTGGATGGTAAGATTGATAAGCTTCCCATTTATTTCAACATTTCGTAAATATCTCAAGGAATGAATTAAGTGATTAACATGGTTTTGGATAGATAGGCATTACAGTGTAGTAATGAAGGGCGATAAATTAACGTAGAAGAATAAAGGGGAGCAAACTTAACCACTGGAGCTCACATGTAACATCATAATTTTATTTTTTTGTTAAAAATATATATTAATTGTCTCATAACACAATGACTTAAATTTTAGAGTAAATGTGGATAAATTTGGATTTAAGCTCTCTCTTGACAATCTCTCAAGACAAAAGGTATCAAAATTTGGTTACACATGACCAACAGAAATGACCCCATTATTGTGCACTCTAAAACCTTCAACGCGTGTAGTTACATCGAAAGCGTAGTTTGTCGAAAGCGAAGGGCGGCGCTGTCGCCCTCACCAGCTTGCCTCGCTTTGAATGGGGGTTAAGTCCCCCCCTTACGAGGCGTGGGGGCAGGGGCAGGGACAGGGAATTGAGCTTCTCCGCCTTACAAACGGTGCAGGATGAGAATGGGGTTTCCATCCTCATGGGGTCGGGCGATTTTCGACTCGTGAATTTAAGACTACGCTCTCAAATCGCACTAATTACACACGAACCGTCACTAAATAAAAAATAAATAAAAAAATCTAAGATTTAGCGAGCTCCACGAGTCCTCACGTAGCCGAGTCTCCGTGCTCGTAGCTTAGGCAGATTATAAAAAATCAGAGGGATTCGAAATTTAAAAAAAAAAGGAGGAAAGGAAGGGAGGAACAAATTCCCTCCAAACGATAAGGGAAGGGGGTTGGGCGGGGGCGCCATCGAAGCACGAGGTCAGCAGCGGCAGCAGCAGCAGAAGCGAACCACACCACTCACTTCTCTCTCTCTCTCTCTCTCTCTCTCTCTCTCTCTCTCCCACGTTCCCCGCCAAAAGCAGGAAAAGCGAGGAAAAGCCCTGACCAAACAAAACCGCGTCCCCCGTTCCCTCTTCATCTCCCTCTCTCTCTCTCGAAACTCCAGAGCTCTCGCCGTCCCTCTCTCGCTCCCGCCGACGCCGCCGGACGAAGCAAGCATTCCACCGGCGACCCCCTCCCCGCCAATGCGGAGCGGCGCCGGATTCTGATCACGCGCCGTCGGTCAGGTCGAGAGATTCGACTGTTTCTCCGGCGAATCAGGTGAGCGCCTCCGTCTCCGTCTACGTCCGGCGATTCGCGGTGCATCGATCGTCTCTTTTCTCGGCGACGATCGGAATTCCGATTTCGCGAGAGAAAGAAAGAAACCGTTCGCCGGTGCTCCTCATCTCCTTGCGTCGTATCCGGCAGGCGGCCTCAGTTTTCTCTGCTGTTCTTTCTGTTGCAGTGCCGATGGAGTGCTGTTTCTGAAAGATCGTGATACGGCCGAATCTGCGAGACCGCGACTCGACTCGAACTTCAAGGTATTCTGGCTTCTTCTTTTTTCCCGTTCTTCTATGCTGTTATGCTGCTCTTCCCGAACTCGATGGCTTAATTACTCTGATCATTCTCATTAGCCTGTAGTTTCAGTAAGTTAACTGAATACGCTAATCCCGCACAAAGCTCTCTGGAAATTTTAATATGTGAGTACACGCGAGGTGCTTTTGCAGTCTGGCGGTCTCGGCTCTAGGATTTATTGTAATAGAATCGGGATTGAATCGCGTCTTGCTGTTAGCCGAGAGGACGTGGAGTGAGTGACGAGTAGTGCTAGATGGCAGACGTTCCACTCACTCCACCGACACACACCTCAAATCAAGCGCGAGAAATGGGGGGAACTGGCCATGATGATGCTCTGTTTGCGCACATGGGCATCGAAGGGGACTTCTCCTGTTCGTCATTAGGATATTCCGGGAAGCCATTTTCGACCGCATCCCAAACGTGGAGAAGATCACGTGACTCGGAGAAGGAAGGAACTCTCGTCTGTTGTTAGATCCCTGCAAATCCTTTTGCAGGATTTTGTCCCAAACCCGGCCCACCCGATTTTTACGTCGGTGCCCGAGGACTCACGATGCTAAAAGATTTCGCGGCCTGCCCTCTGAGGCGTGGTAGGTCCGTGGTTATTCGCTGTCCTCGGGAATATCTGAGGTGAGATGTCAAAATTGTCAATGATGGTTAATATCGGAGTGGCTGGATTTGTATGGTTCGGTGGTCAGGATGTCCTTCTGTGCGAAACATCAAGTTTTGGCAATCTAACAGGTCCTCCGACTTTTTTGGGCATATAGGCCAGCCTTCAGTGACTCTCCCAGTCTTCAGAATCACGTCTATACTCTATACGGACGAAGCAATGATGCTTAGCTCCACTTGCCTTGTTCTAGCAAGAGTAAAAAAACAGGGGATGCAAGCCAGTCCCTTCTGTCGATTTCTGGTGTGGTTGCGTCTCTTTTGGCTCTATTCTTCCCCATTTGATCACATGTGTCGGGGTCTTCTTTTGAACTCTACCTATTTTACTTTCGCTACTCATGACCACAGAGGCCCCCATTTCTCTCTCTCTCTCTCACTCAAAAAAGATATTTAAAGATATTTCGAGCGACTCTCCCGATGCAATTGCCCCTTCCTAAGTCAGCGAGGGCATGATATGAATGAGAGAACCCTTTATAGAAAGTAAACAAGACCTAAGGCCCAAAGGGAAGCTAAAAAATAAGAAAGAAGGTTTGCGCTTAATTTTTAACGTAAGTGAGGTTTTTGTATATTCTTGTGCCTAAAGCCATTAAATGACGGCATCCGTTCTCATGTCTCATCTTGCTTTCTTTTCTTTTCTTTTTTCTCGCCTTTTATTTTTCCTTCTTTCTGGAGCACTTCCTATCAGTGAAACTTGCCTGAACAGAAAATTGTTTACTTGGCAAAGCAAAGGCATCTGAGAAGGGTGGTAGCTGGACATAGGGAAATATTTCACAAGCAAGATGTGTACAGCATTTTATTTACCATGAGGATTGGCATAGTTCAATGCAAGAGCATATTAAAGGGGTAGAGATAATGGTTGGTTTTGAGTTATTGACCTTGAAGAGTATATTAACTTTGTTAGCATACTAATTGCGTACCTTGAGAAAACGTACACTAGTTACTTTTGTCGACTATCTGGTCTCATTTATATCTGTAGATCTGTCACTGCTTTTTGCACTATTAAAATAAGGCATGTAAATTACTTCAGCATTTCTGACCAAAAAAAATAGAAGAAATTACTTCAGCATTTCCCCTGAAGTTAGGGGAGAGTTATGAATTGTCTTTGTTTTCTCTACAGGGAGTTTGGGGCCCTGACATGTGCTATCTGTGTTTAAATGGAAAGGAATGTGTTTCTGTTAACTCACTCACTAAAATAAGAGAAAAATGCTGGTTCTTTGTTCTCGTATGCTACCAATGTGTCCTTTTTTGAGGGACTGTTGCAGGAAGTAACCATCAGTCTAAATTCCTGCTGCATGACTATAGATATACAGGACACTAAAGTTGAGGAATTTCGGGTTTCATATTGATTGTTTACTTTTTGTTTAGTGCTCTTATCGTTTGCAATACATTGGCCACTAAGATGGATACAAAAAGTGGCCCGTTTAATTTCTGTCATTTTCCATATTATGTTCACAGAAGCATTCCATATCGCTATCTATTTTGTTAAAGTGCTGATTCAACAGAAAATAATTGCTCGGTACTGTCGGTCCATTCAAAAGTTCCACTAATATTACTGTAACACTGTTCACTTACATGATGAAAAGTACATCTTGGATTAAAGGAAGACCTTGCGTAGTATCCATGGATAAATTGACTTTGAGAATAGGACACCAGGACCTTGTTTAGGCACAGAGATGAAGTTTGAAGATTGATAGGGCTTCATCAGTTTGGTTTATTCTCAAAACTTCGGAGAAAAGATCCGAGGAACGAGGTCACTGTACAATTGACCAACAAAAGTCTTTGTTTGCTCCTTTTTTTTATTTTATAATCTTGACCCCATTTAAATTCCAGAATTGACCCTTTTTGCTAAGTTTCGAGGTTTTCTGTGACAATTATGCAGATAAGTCAGATCATTACTGTGAATGATTTAGACATCCAACCAAAGGAAATATGGACTAACCATTTGATGCCTTTGGACAATATAATACTATGATTGAGGTCGATCTGCCCGTTTGGCACTGCTCGTAAGTTTTCCTAATTGGTTTCAGATTCTTTACCGCGTATGCTTGGCCAGGTAAGTAGATCCGCAGCATCCAATTCTGGGTCATAACGTTGGGTTGAGCCAGCCTTCCAGAACCCGATTACTGTAAACGGGAGATTACTTTGATGCGAAATAGGTCTACAGCTGTCACGACAGCAAAGTAGGGAGAAAAATGCAATCTTCTATGTACTGCTGAGTAGTCGCAGCAGATGAAGGTCATGGAAAAGATATATGAGCGACCAGTTTTGCCAGTTGGTTGCGACTTGCGAGCTCACCCCACGATGATGCTTGCGTTGTACGCACAGGATATTCCACCGCGGCCCATGCGTAATTGATTGCTTAAAAATCCCATGAAATTTGTCACTTCAACATGTGAAAATTGGTTGCTAATAGCACGGGGAGTTCATACGTGTTGCCGATATTTGGCCAGCAGCTTTGGTCTGCAGACTAAATTTTCGTTGCCTTCCATTTCTTTTTTTCTTATGATTACTTTTTCGTTCCCCTTGGGTTGAGCGAAAACAATTACCACTGATTAAAATGAAGCCATGATCCATCGGTGGTACCTGCATGGCTGTAAAGGTTTTTGTGCACCCTATAAAAGCTTACAACGAGGATTTATATTGCTCCTCTCCTGTTGCTCTCATTATGACAATCCTCTCGCCTTCTGAAATTTCCTCTCTCTCTCTCTCTCTCTCTCCCCAACCCGTTGGCTTTCGTTCTTCTAGTGGAAAGCCATCACACAAGGCATCGGATGGCATAGAGCTCAACCAAAATATATAAACGGAAAAAAAAAGGATCTTTTTCTTCGGGAGGTGTGGTGGTATTGGCCGATTTCTGAGGTGGGTTTTGATGCTCATCTTTTCTCTGATGATTGACGGTACCGACTGATTTTCTGGGTATCAGTGAACTTTCGCTAAGTTTGATGATTGTTCGGGCTTATTGTTCTGCCAACTCGCACCGGAGGCGTCTTCGTTCATGCAATGTGTTTGTTTTTCCATTTTCCAGTAACGTGCCTGTTAGCTTTTGAGAAGCAAGAGCAGAGTTTCTGGTACATCTCATTTTATTTGCGCGCTCTCTCACATTTGAATTCGATGGACTTGCCCGGCAGCTGATGTTCCTTCTGTCTGCTGGACGTGAATGTTACTTTTCGTGCTTAATTAACAGGAATATGGTAGACCCCATAGTCTGCGTAAATGCAATTCTGTGGATCCCATTCTCTCTATTTTCTCTTTTTCCTTGCCCACTTTCTTTTTCTCATATTTATTAGACCTGTGTATTTATAATTTTCTATTGGTTTCTAGAAGTGCTTATCGTTTTCAACGGATGGAGTAGATACGTTCTGCTTGACATACTACTGGCTATAATCCGACTCCCTGTGGTACCTAAATAGGAAAAGTACCTGACATTCTTGTGTGCTTCCAGGCTTTTATTGATCCTTCTTTGAAAAAATGTAGGATACTCGAGTTTTCTGAGCAAAGCTGTTCACGAAGATTGAATAAATTGTGAGCGTATGCCTGGAAACAAGTACAACAGTAACCCTGTCCATTATCCTGGTCGTGTAGAACGGCTCCTAAGAGACAGAGAGCTCAGAAAAAGCAGCAGGGCTTCCCATTCATATGAGACAACTGACAGTGGTAGAGTGGCTGAGCTAGAACATGAGCTGCGGTTTAGAGAAGGAGAAAACGCGGGGCAATCTTATGTTGAACAGTTTTTGGAAGGGGTTGTCGCCGAGGGCTTTGAAAGGCAAGATGGGAGGCCTTTCAGACAAAGACTCTTGGTGGTGGCTAATAGACTGCCTGTCTCTGCAGTCAGAAGAGGTGAAGACGCGTGGTCTCTCGAGATGAGTTCTGGGGGGCTAGTTACTGCTCTTCTGGGTAAGAATCATCTGGTCACTTCTTTCCTGAAAATCCCATTTTTCTGTTGCGGCCATTAGGTAATGAGTAGGGCTCACTCCCCCGGTTGTCTAGCTTATTATATTTCTATTCACTGCTTTTCTCCCCAAAAATTCTTATAACCTATCTTGATGCATTTGACTTTGTCGAAGGTGTGAAGGGGTTCGAGGCAAGATGGATAGGATGGGCTGGTGTAAATGTGCCTGATGAGATTGGACAGAGGGCTCTTACTGATGCTTTGGCTCAAAAAGTAACGTTATTGTATCAGATTCACCATTTTTTTTGTGCTATATCACGCTTTGCACTCTTTTAATATATTTAACCAAGATCATTGGGCAGTGTCTCTGTTTGTGATATAGATGTCAACTTTACAATCTGCTCCTTTCCTTGTTCGCAGAAGTGTATCCCCGTGTTCCTTGATGAGGAGATTGTTCATCAATACTACAATGGCTATTGCAACAATATATTATGGCCTCTTTTTCATTATCTTGGACTTCCACAAGAAGATCGCCTAGCAACTACAAGAAGTTTCCAGTCTCAGTTTGCTGCATATCAGAAAGCAAATCAAATGTTTGCTGATGTCGTGAATAAGCATTACGAAGAAGGTGATGTAGTATGGTGCCATGATTACCACCTTATGTTTCTGCCAAAATGCCTGAAGGAATATAACAGCAACATGAAAGTTGGGTGGTTCCTCCATACACCATTTCCTTCCTCTGAAATTCACAGGACTCTGCCATCGCGATCTGACCTTCTGCGTTCTGTTCTTGCTGCTGATTTAGTTGGGTAAGACTACCCTTTATCTGGATGTTGGATTAGGTTTGTCTTTCCAGCTTTGTAATTGCGGATGCATCCTCTTGCATGTACTTGCATTGATAAATTTTTTACTTTAAGATAGATTGGAACTGTGAAAATGAAAAACGTGTATTCTGTAGTCTCATAAATATATTGGAATCGGAGGTCTATCTGAATCAAATATAGTATGGACAGTATGTGTTTGTTTCTTGTCCATGATCTAACATGTCTCCTGGATTAGAAAACTTTATGTGGGGTATTTATTCATGTTCATCTGTCAACTTGACACCTTGGACATATAGAACCTCAGAAGCTTTTTTGCCTTTAAGTTTTCCTTCCTATGTGCTAGTCATTGTTATTACATTACTTGTATTTTTGCAACATTGGACTACCATGACATTGGTTGGCATGATATTCCAGTTTCCACACCTATGACTACGCAAGGCACTTTGTGAGCGCTTGCACTCGTATTCTTGGGCTTGAGGGTACACCAGAAGGAGTTGAAGATCAAGGGAGGCTGACAAGGGTAGCTGCGGTATGTATAAGTTTAGTCTGTTGATCACAACTGCTTTATTTTCATTGCTTTGATTTGAAACTTTGTTAGGTTATATCATAACTCTTAACTCACAATACATGGAATGTTAACTTACATTTTGCTCCTAATGTGCTTGATGTCTTTAGTTTCCTATTGGGATAGATGCTGAGCGTTTCATCCGGGCACTTGACACCCTACCAGTTCAGGAACACATAAAAGAACTAAAAGAGAGATTTGCTGGTCGTAAGGTATATTCTTTTTATAATTAATAGGGAAACGTTCTTATCACGCATCTATTCTTCTCTGTTATTCCTTGACTCTTGGAAGACAAATTGTTTGTTGTCATCTTTTCTCAATATTATATGATGAAGCTTCTAAATGGGGTCAAAGTGCATCTTTGGATCTGACTTATTGTTTTACAATCTAATTTTACAGGTGATGTTAGGTGTCGACCGACTGGATATGATCAAGGGGATTCCCCAAAAGATACTGGCATTTGAGAAATTTCTTGAAGAAAACTCATATTGGCACGACAAAGTTGTTTTGCTGCAAATTGCTGTACCAACAAGAACAGATGTTCCTGAATGTAGGTTTCTTTCAGTCTGTTTGGGTTCCAACTGATTATGGTCTGTTGCCTGTCATAAATCTTGCTTGCTTTTACGTTTGAAAATCTTTCATTGGTAATTTGAAAGGTTGATATCCGACATACAATTCTCAGTCTGGGTTCCAATGTTCTCTGCTTAAAAGCTATTTTCCCTTGCAGTTTTTATTTATATCTCTAGGAAAGAATACAAGCTGTTCTTTAAGTTATTACTGCACTTGGAGTGAGGTGTGCTAGTACTTAACTGAAGCAATTCTGAATTCCATTCTATAGATAAGTTGGATATCGCCGAGTTCTGAGAGTTTTGATGGGGTTTCTGTTTCATTCTTTCAGCAAATTTGTCAATAAATGCAGTTCATTGTTCATGATTCTGACCACTACTTTTTTGTACTGTATGTTGTGGCAGATCAAAAACTTACGAGCCAGGTCCATGAAATTGTTGGACGCATTAATGGAAGATTTGGGACATTGACGGCTGTCCCTATACATCACCTGGTCTGTTTTGTCTTCTAACTTGACAATGGCTCTATGATAATTAACCTTGCTTGTAGGATGTTGTATTTATTTTTCGACATGATGCAGTTGCAAGGTCGCTGCTAAAAGTGGATTGTGTGTTGGCTGGATATACATTATATTCTTAGTGAAATAGTAGTTTTTATTTGTCAATCCAATGCACAAAGCACTTGGAAGTACTTTTCTTTTGACACTTAAGACTATCATTCTTTACACAGCTGGCGAAAACATTTATAAAGTATTTTATAATTTTTTCTGATTGATATGCATACTCGGATAATACTTCCCGTGGAATTTGATATTTCAAAGTAGTTGTTTCTAATAAGAATCTTCCTGTTCCTTTTCTATTACTTTCAGATGGATGGAATGCAGAAAAAAATGATTCTTATGGTTTGTGCTTCACATTAGGAGATTTTTCTTTTCATGGAAGAAGATGACAATAAAGTTGTAATGATTAATTAACAGTTCAATAGCCGAACCTCAACTCAAGTAATTATGTCAACTGGGAAAATATTGTCTTCTCATCTGTATCAACTCTTGAATGCTAATATAATAAAGAAACTGGATCAGAATCGAATACCAGCAAAGTTTGGTTTTCAGTATCCATTATGTTAATGTTCCCAATGCTTAATGCTCGTGTTCATATAGGCATATGCAGCTTTCCTGTGACATTCTCTTCTATCTGTCGCAGGATCGTTCTCTTGACTTCCATAAGCTATGTGCCCTTTATGCAGTTACTGGTAATAATTCCATCTTATGAACTCCCTTCATTCTTCTAGTCCCAGATGTCTTGCTTCTTCATAACTTTGCCATACCTGGCCTTATGTTCCAAATGGTTCTATCTCTCACATTAGTTCCTTCATGAGTTCGCTGCTCTAGTCCCCGCTTAGAGCAGCATGGTCATGCTATGCTGATGCACTGAGAAGGCTTCTTAGTAGCAGGTTCATGGGTATTCAGTTTACTAGGATGTTTTGAATAAGTGATTAGATCTCAGTGGAAGAAGAAAACTTTGATGGCAAAATAATGAAGTATTGTTTCTGCATAATTATTAAAGTCTTAGATATCTGAAAGCTATATTTTAATATAGTGTTTACTTTATTAGCAGATTGTTGGACTGAACCTGATTTTGCCTTTTCAGATGTTGCACTTGTCACTTCATTGAGGGATGGCATGAATCTTGTTAGTTACGAGTTTGTTGCATGTCAAGACTCGAAGAAAGGGGTTCTAATTCTCAGTGAGGTAAATTTCTATTTCCCCCAAACGTCTTAGTGCGGAGAATGTGCTCTTATGTAGATGGGTACATGGATAATGGAACCCCTTGCATTACTGAATTTATGCTGACACCACCTGTCTAAAAGATCTATCTAGTTAAGAAGTCATTTTAACAGTTTACTGTTTGAAGTGTTATCCCACATCGATTAACAACAGGTCCTAAATACTCTTTATATTCATGTGGTGTCCCTCCACCTATAAGCTTAAATTTTTGGGTTGGACTTTCTAATATAGTATCAGAGTTAGTTATCCCTTACACAAAGGTGCATGGTGAAAAATTACGCGTGAATGTGCATAGTCAAAATTCCATGTTATCTCACATCGACTGACAATGGGTCATAAATGCTCATTATATTCATGTGGTCTCTCTAACAGTTATTTATGGCTTTAACGTACGAACCATGTCACAATTTTGCCTCAGAAGAATTTAATCTGTCTCATTTACTTCATTTGGAGTAGCCATAGTGTATGAACTTCAAGCGGAAGCTTTTTGAACAAGAAGAGAACTACTGGGATGAACAATGGAGAGAAGCAATACTCTTGCTGTTAAATTGTTCAGATTGTTGATTCGGGAGAATTGACAATGGTCATGACTATCCACTTGCTTTTATTGAGTTTGTCCTATTTTGTGCTTTTGCTGGGCACCCTTGTGCTTTCAATGTGATAAATGATTATTTAAATGAACTACCACTTCCACAGAAACCTTACAATTTGTTTAAGCTTCCAGATATGGAACTAAAGTAGCTAATAAGTTTGCAAAGCTCTTTTAAAGATTAGTGCTCACCACTTGATTTGTGGATTTTTCGGATAGAGTACCCCATGTCTTGTTTCGGAAATCTCGCAACCTGAATAACTGTCCTCTTTCTGCTTTGATACTTAGATCACGCTTTACCTATTTCTTTCTTCATTTTATAGTTTGCTGGTGCGGCACAGTCCCTGGGTGCTGGTGCAATTCTAGTGAACCCTTGGAACATCACAGAGGTTGCTGCTTCTATAGCCCAAGCTTTAAATATGCCTGCCGAAGAGAGGGAAAAGCGTCATCAGCATAATTTTAAACATGTGACACACCATACGGCACAAGAATGGGCTGAAATGTTCGTAAGGTGTGCAACTCTTGCCTCTATGTTTGACTGACCAATAAATATGAGGCCCCGTATGCAAATTGTTTTCACACTTAGAGCCGTTAACTGAAGTCGTTAAATTACAAGTGGGTAAATGTGTATATACTTTGCAGCGAACTAAATGATACTGTTGTTGAGGCCCAGCTAAGGACAAGACAAGTACCACCTGTTCTTCCAGTACAAGATGCCATTGAACAATACCTAAAATCCAACAATCGCTTACTTATTCTGGTATGCTCCTGGATTTTGAGATGAATGCTATAGCTAGATTCTTTTACAATGGGCCATCAAGTATTTTCGTTCATGCCCTTCATGGTGCTCTACTTTCATGTTTGCTTTGATCCATACTCTGAAGAGCATGAGTGTCGTCTGCTGCTGATGTTGGCTGAAGGTTGGCATATATTACAACCGCCCTTCTTACATATTGACTTTCAGTCAAACTGGTTTTTGATAGTCAGCCTTTTGCCCTTAACTTTAGCTGCTAGAACCTCTTACTTCTATATAGGCATTACTATGCTCGTGCTCCCCATTATGGGTATGGGTAAGCATAATTCCAGGTTAGAAACTAGAACCTGAAATTGGACATATTGGGCCGGTGGAAAGCTATCTGGTTTCAGGTTTCTAGGTATGCAGGATAAGTTCTAGGTTCCAAAAATTGGGGAACCTGTTTTAGTAGGTAAGTTCCAGGTTCTAAGTTGGTGGAACCTGGTACTAGGAACTTGTAACTTAGGACAAGTTTTGTGTTTTTCTTGGTATATGTCTTCGTGCAATCTTGCAGTATTCCATAGTATTCAATGATGAGTGTATAATCTAGAACTACTAGTCGAAATTTCTATTTTATAATTTAGACTTTTACTTTGTTAATGTTTCATATGTTTTGTTTGTCTAAATATAAGTTATGTTCAATGAATTGTAATAGCAAATAGTGGTCATTAAATATGAGAGGGTAGGTTCTAACTTCTAGGTTCTAAGGTATGCAGGGTAAGTCCCAGGTTCTAAAAAATGAGGAACCTATTCAAACAAGTAGGTTCCAAGTGAAATCTATATGGAATCTGGAACCGTTCACCCCTACTTGTGGGAAAGGCTATTTAGATGAATTGGTGATCTTGAGTTAGTACTAATACAGCAACTTTTTATAGCAATGAGTATTTATTCCACTACAGCCATTTTCAACATTAAAGGTGTGTTTGTTTGTGTAAAGGAATTTTTCGCAAATTAGTTTTATGGATCTCCACATGTTTGGTTTGCCGAATTTGGCCAGTCAACAGAAAACTATTTACAGTCAAACAAATATGCATGCTTAAAGTTGGGAGAATGAATTCCCTAACCAAAAAAGGAGAAAACATTTTCCTGGAAAATGCTTTCTTCCCCTATAATGAAATTTTCCCTGAAAAAAACACTCTTAAGTGCTGTAGTGTTACTATAGTTCCCTTCAAGGGAGAGACAGAGGGAGCTGATTACCAGGAGAAAGTGAAACTTGATAGGAAGTTAAGGAACTCATGTGAGTCTTGTCATACAAATTTGGCGATACCTTTTACCCTGCAATTTTGAAGGCTGTGGATTTATATCCTCATTCAAATAATTATGAGCACCTTGTTTTAGATCTTTAGTCTCTCTTACGGAACAAGTTTTCCATGAATAATTGTTGCCCCGATCTGGATCATGATTTTGGTATGACTGATTCACATGGCATGGCACAGGTGAAGCACTGTGGCCAAGGGCTTATTGCATCTGTACAGTTAGATATGTACTTAGCTCGTTAGTACTTGGATTGTGAAAACTTAGCTTTTTAATTTGGAATTTCTTGATAAGTACTTGCTCTAGTTGCATTGATTGTTCATGAACTTCAGTGTTTTCATTTTCGGCCATATGTTCTTGCTATTTATGTACTTTTTCCCCTTCATTTTTCTGTGGTTGAAAATTTAGGGGTTCAACGCAACATTGACTGAGCCAGTGGACACTCCAGGGAGAAGGGGTGACCAGATTAAAGAAATGGATCTCAAATTGCACCCTGAATTGAAAGTGCCCTTAACAGCACTTTGCAGTGACCCGAGGACAACAGTGGTTGTCCTCAGTGGTAGTGACAGAAATGTCTTAGATGATGTACTTAAGTTTAGATTCATGACAGTCCTTAATTTTGACTACATGTTTAGCAGTATTTAACCAGCTAAAAACTTCCACAGAACTTTCAAGAGTATAACATGTGGTTGGCAGCTGAGAACGGGATGTTTTTACGTCTTACGAAGGGAGATTGGATGACAACAATGCCAGAGCATTTAAACATGGAATGGGTTGACAGCGTAAAGGTGCCTACTTTTGAGCCAATTTTATTTTCCATTTCTATATTCTAGACTCTAAATTTAAGATCCTGATGGCATCTTTCAGCATGTCTTTGAGTATTTCACAGAAAGGACTCCACGTTCACATTTTGAACTCCGAGAAACCTCGCTTGTATGGAACTACAAATATGCAGGTAGTCAAATGTTCATTGACCCCTTTATTAGCTGCCTTTACGGATCTCCTTTTCCACATCTGACATATCTTCATTCCCTTCCTATGCTGGTAGATGTTGAATTTGGAAGACTCCAAGCACGAGATATGTTGCAACATCTTTGGACAGGTCCAATATCTAATGCATCTGTCGATGTTGTCCAAGGTAGCCGGTCAGTTGAGGTGCGAGCAGTTGGTGTAACAAAAGTGAGTGCACGCCCATTATTCTATGCAAGTAACTCCTGTTGCTATGAAGTAGTGACTAACGCTTCCCTCATGAAAACTCAATGTCTTTTTCAGGGTGCAGCAATTGACCGTATATTGGGTGAGATTGTTCACAGTAAATCCATGACAACACCGATTGACTTTGTTCTCTGTATAGGTCATTTCCTAGGAAAGGTAATGCAAATATTTGTCTTGATATCATTTGTATCTTGTGTGTTCCCTATTTTACATGCCTCTCTTCTAAGGTGAATCTCTGTCTAACTGATGTCTTTTCCATGAAGAAAAAGCTAAAGGAAAATATTAGAGGAATTTCTGTAAGCAGAAGAAGTGCAGTTGTTAGTAAATTTTAGGACCCTAAATAACAGTAGTTTCTTCTGCAGGATGAAGATGTCTACACATTTTTCGAGCCAGAGCTTCCCTCTGATGCTATAGCGATTGCCAGAACAAAGGCTACTGATGGACTGAAGTCTCCAGGGGAGAAACGATCTTCATTGAAAGGCGGGTCAAAAGCACCTGCGGTGAAGACACAGCGACCTTTACCAAACCCTGAGAAAAGAACTAACAACCATGCCAGTGGTGGTGGGAGGAGGTCATCTCCAGATAAAATATCTTGGAACGTGCTCGATCTCAAGAAAGAAAACTATTTCTCATGCGCTGTTGGGCGGACCCGTACAAGTGCTCGCTACCTGCTTGGATCCTCCGACGACGTTGTCTCGTTTCTCAAGGAACTGACATATGCATCATTTTCTGGCCCTCCGTAGGAATAAGACGACAGAACCAGCTGAATTCCTGTGGGCATATGTTGGCACTGCAAGCTGAGGTTCTGCCTCGCCATTACGAATATCAGTCTCGATACATTACTAATTTCTCGGTGTGCCTCCCTTGATCGTGGGCTGTCTCATACATAAGTTGAGTGCCAGATCCTCAATATGGCCTTTTGAGCCGGCATTTTTCAACTCTAGATCAAGAGCATCTGCAAGGTCATGAACTGGGAATTTTCTTTGATCAACAATTGAGAAAACCAATCTGTCGAAAATGGTAATAAATACGGCCTTTTGCTCCCTGAAAAATGCAAGTACTGCAAGACCGAGTGCCTAGGCAGTTGTTAACATCTATTATTTAGTTCAGTTAAATCCTAAAATTCATCAACTGGGCACCTACCAACTTACCGAAGTGCTCATTCCCAGGTGGTAGCAAACGATAAAGTTCGTATGCCTCGCTCTTGTTGACGCTGAGTGAGACTCATCGTCTTTGCCGTGCAGAAATTTTGTCTACTATGGTCTTCGCAATGGTGTTCCTTCCGCTTGTGGAATAAGCTTTGCCTAGAATGCCAACTCTTGCAAGAAAATTTACCTGAGCACTCCCGAGTAGCTGGCTAAGCAGTACTTATTTGGAATGATTCAATTGTCGAGTTACTGATTGTTCATTGAGTGCTGTAAAATTTCCTTAGTTAATTGCTTATTGAGTACCTTTAGGACACACATTGACAAGTTCATTAACATGATTGCTGATTAACTCGGCACATTAAAGAGATCCATTGTTTCAAATCTCAAGCTCGTGATGCCAAACAAAGATTCAGAATTCATTTGCCACGAACCGAGTAGGTACATGGACACACTCTATCTCACAGAATTATAACATGTCAAAAAATAATTATTAGTTCTCATAGAATGGAAAAATAAATTTGATGTCATCCGAGAATAAGATGACATAGGGACTAAATGAATCCAATAGCCCGCCCAAAAGAAAAGACTGAAGAAAACATACTAGCAGCTTGTAAAAATTACAAATTGAATCACTAGCAGAACTATCCTCGTTCCTCGGGGACAACTGTAGGAACAATCAGATGAACATGGAACGAATGGCGGTTTGTAATCCAGCTACAAAACCTCAAGCAATGGGCCCATAATGAATGAGATGACCACTGCCAAAAACCAGTCATTCTGCTTAGTTCTTCCTGTTAGGTTCAAACACGTACTTGATCAGCGACTCTTTGATCGGCAGCAAATCCGGAAACTCTTTCTTCAACTTAGTAGCATCCATCTCGTTGTTGCTTCGGGGGGCAACAATCACTTTCGCTTGCTCTTCCAATGTAAAGTTCACCCACTTGAATTGGGGATCGATATACTCCTTGTACATCTCCAAAATCTCGTTATGGCTCACGACTCCAGGATTTGTGAAGTTCCATATTCCCCTCAAGTTCCGCTTCGCCATCTCAATTGATATGGGAAGCAGCTCATCCAAAATGGTCATACTATTCGGAATGTTAACCACCTTGTTATAGCGCGAAATCTTGGTAATGAAATTGCGGGGGTTGTTGAGGTCAGAGGAAATTGGCATACGGACTCTGAGCGTGCAAACGTTGTCATATTCCTTCAAAAGCTCTTCAACCTGTTTTCATAAGCAGAAACGATCAGTGCATCTATAAAGAGCATGATTCATGGAGGCCATACGAGCAAATTATAGAAATTGCAAGTCAACTTACCATGGCCTTTGTCTTGGAATAGAAGGACCCAGTAAAATTGGGCTTGTCTTCCTCCTTGTAGCCAATGCCTGAGCCCTCTGGGTGTGCAGCATCATACTCAAATATACAGCCTGTAGCAAAATTCATCATCAAAAGCCCATGCTCCCTACAGACATCCGCTAGAGTCAAGGTTCCAGCAACATTGGTACGGATGGTTTCGGTCTTATGGGATTCACACCAATCAACATTTGGCCTACCGGTTACACCAGCAGCATTGAAAACATGGGTGGGCTTAACATTCTGTATGTCTGCCACAAGCTGTAACCGATCCTCAAGACGCCCTTTTCCATACTCATATGGGATTCCTTCGCTCTCACATAGCTTCCCGAGCAGACCACCAATCCAACCGGTCCTACCATATATCAGGAACTTCAAGGATGGTTTCTTGGCTGAAGTCACGTTTTTAGAAGGTGGAACAACCATCTTGGACTGATTAGGAGTCGTGGGGACTTTTGATGGAGATTCACCTCCTTCGGAGTCATCAAAATGCCTTTCAATACCACCAGGCATCATCAGCATCCTTGGATGAGGGAGAAGTGCTCCAGAAACATCACCCCACCAATCGGGATTATTAATGTACCAGTCCATAGTCTTCTTCAGCCCCTCTTCCCACGTAGTCTGTTCTGACCAGCCTAAGTTCTTCAGCTTCTGATCATCTAAAAAGTACCTCTGATCATTAAATGGCCTATTCTCTACGAACTTAATGCTGGTTTCTGAGTCCATGGAGAAAAGTTTGCATATGTCCTTAGCCACATCAATCACTCTTCTTTCCTTCTTTGTGCCGATGTTGTAGACATGACCAACCTCACCCTTGTGAAGAACTACCTCAAAAGCCTCCGCAACATCCTCACAGTAGAGGTAGCTACGGACATTGGATCCATCTCCATGAATGGGAAGAGGCTTCCCTCTCATAGCCAAAAGAATAAACTTTGGGATCAACTTTTCAGGAAATTGATTTGGCCCATAAACATTGTTCCCACGGGTCGTTATGACAGGTAACCCATATGACCGACCATATGCCATGACAAGCATCTCTGCTCCAGCCTTTGTCGCTGAGTAAGGATTTGTAGGGAGGAGTTGAGATGCCTCGTGATTTCCTACCGCAGCATCCTCATCCGTTTCTCCATAAACTTCATCAGTGCTCACGTGGATGAATCTCCTGATCTGCCCTGTCACCTTACAGGCTTCTAAGAGGACATGAGTGCCATAGATATTATTCTTGGTAAACTCAAAGCTGTTGCCAAAGGAATTGTCGACATGGGTCTGAGCAGCAAAATGCATTATGGTGTCAATAGACTCTGTGATGAGAAGGTAGTTCACAAGGTCAGCACTTCCGATGTCTCCCTTCACAAACTTGAAGTTGGGGGATGATTGCGAAGGACTCAGGTTTTTCAGATTGGAACAATAATCGAGCTTGTCGAGCACAACAATCTTGTATTCAGGGTAATTACGAATGAGGCGGTTAGCGACATGGGATGCAATGAACCCAGCAGCCCCAGTAATGAGGATATTCTTCGGGGTATAATTAGCCATCACCCAGCAACCTCTGCAAATCAACCATGGCAAGAGTAATTCAGATCCTCGGGTCAATTGAAAATAAAATACAATCACATATTCTAAGACGAAGCTATGCATCCCCCATCCCCCATCAATGTGCAGAGGATTAAGAAAACTCAAGATCAAAAGGAAACATTACATACTTCTCAATCAAAACAAGAAGGACAAGAAAATGTCTGCACCAGATGCGACTGAATCCGTAATCTCATAGACGAAAGCTCTCAAAATTTGCTCTTTCAAGTGTAATTCAACTGACCGGACTCAATAAAAACAAGGCAAAACGACATGGCGACATCAAGTTTTCACCTTCCACTCTCCGGCAAATCAAGCAGATCAGATCACAACCAGATCACCTCAGAAACCAGAACCTCCACTCACTACCACTTCCTCACCAGCCACAAACCGTAAATGACGAATTCAACGAGCAGATACACCCGAACATTCATCGAACGCGCCGATCAAAAGATACCCAGAAAAGACACAACGGCAAAAAAAAGGACATCAACGAAACGAAAGCATCAGAAGCCCAAAAAACAAGGAGAACAACTCATAGACCACGAGATCCACCGAAGAAAAGCAAGCCATCAATGCATCAGACAACAACAAGCTTTTCTCCGAGCGCATTAACAAGGGAAGACAAACACACATCCAGCAAATGCCGACGATGAAGTACTCACAGTCGCAGATCGGAGGTGAGATCGAGGTCCGATCGGCCGCCGGTTTCAGGCGCTCGCGAAATCCGACGGGAACCGACTTGTTTGTTATCCGAATCCGGACAGACGACGGTCGGGAAGACGCGACGGCAGAGGGAGTTTCGTGAGGGAGACGACGGCAGAGCGCGGAGATCTCTCGCTGCTACTTATTATTATCGGACGCCGTCGCTTCGCGAGATCGGCAAAGCGGAGAGACGAACGCTGGATCGCGGGGAAATCCCGATATCGCCCTCCGCGTCGAGTCAATTACGGGGGTGAGCGACGCCAGTTGTTAATGACGCGTTTTCGGGCTGCTAATTGGCGGGGGCATATTCGGCAACTGGAAAATGTGTCGGCGTAAGCGTGTAGGTTGAAAAATAAAAGGAAAGAAAAAAAGGGGAAGAAAATTCGAACGTTCTTTCGGGGAAAAAAGAAAATTGGAATTTCGGTCATCAGTCATCGCGTTCAACAGTAACGTGCCACGTGGCTCGCCGGCTGATGATGACGCACGGAAAAAAGCTCCCCCAAATTGTTATTTAGAATCTATTTTCAACTCTCACACAAAATAAATGATTTCTTTTTGTAAAATATATAAACAGTGTTTTTTAAAAATATTTTTCCCATCATTTATTTCTTCGCATAACAAGCGCACCCTTAAACTCCGTTCGTTTTTTGAAAATGTAATGTTTTGTGGAAAATGTTTTTCCAGTAAAATAACAATATCTTTCAATAATTAGCTGAAATTTGAAAATAAAATGAAAAATATTTTCTGCTATTTGTTAAAAAAAATAATTTTCTTTATACCCTCATTTTCAATAATTTTTTATTCTTTTTCTTTTTCTTTTTTCTTTTTATTCCTTGGTCAATCGCCAACCATGGTGATCAGCCATAGGCTAGCTCAAACCTCACCCAAGGTTGACAGAGCTGACTTATGGCCAGTGATAAATCAAAAAAGAAAAGAAAAGAAAATAATTAAAATACTTCTAATTTTAAAAAAAAAAAAAAAAAAATGTGTTTTATGAAAAAAAAATGCTTGGTTAAGAAGTGAGAGAAAGAGGATAAAAAATATTTTCCCCGATCAATTCATTTTTCAAGAAATGAACACTAAAAAATCTCGAATATATTTATCTGTAAGTTGTTTTCTACAAAACGAATGAACATAATTAGAAAAGTCTAACATGTGATTGCCAAAGGAGGCATGCAATGATATGCGCCATAGGGCTCCGAGTAATTAGGAGCTAAAATGCTTAGATTAATAGACACGATCGCACCGATCAAAAAATAAAAAATTGACACGATCGTGTTTAGCATGAATTGAGACTTTGGTGGGTGCAGATCTTCCGCGATGCCTTTTTATATTCCTCTTGTTCTTTCACGTTGGGTACATCATTCAAGGACCAGCGTTCCCGTGTGGTCCCGATTGGAGAAATGCATTGAGAACGATGGGAATCCGTCGCATTTATTCTTACATCCCGACTCTCCATAGTCCCAAAGAAATTGATGACACGATAAGAATTATGTCTTTCGATTCGAGGATACGTACCGTCTATCTTCCAACCCAAAAAACGCGAAATCAAAAGGACGATCAGGGTGGAGTTGACTTGTGTCAATCGCATGACGTCCGGCTTTGCTTATTTCTTAACCTTGAACATCAACCCCCCGAGCATTGGATACCGATAGGGTTTATTACATACTCGGGCGAGGCTAAAATCTTAATTCATGTATTGATTTCTATCTGTGCCGAGATTGATCCAGTTAAAAGGAAGATTTAATACTTTTGACTTCGAGAACCGATGCTTGTGGATTCTATTTATATTTTGGGAACTTGGATGTAAGTGAAGGGCTATGGCGGATAGTTCCTCCTCAGATAGCTGGCTAATTGGGGTTGTGCCATTTAGTTATATGAAAAAACATAATTACAATTAGAAAGAATCTCCAAGATGATGACAGTGGATATTTGGTTGACATTCTTTAATCTAAGCTAACCAGTAGTATCCTCATAAAATATTAGATCTCAACTTTCCTCTCTAGACTGGGGAACATTCCTTTTGTGGGTTACCGTTAGTTTTTAACCACTATAGTAAGAGCAAATTGGCCGCCAGCTCATTGCCACATGCTCATGATAAAAGAATAAAGGGAGAAGTATACCAAACATTCTAAAAACTCATGGTAAAAGTATAATTGAATTTTTAAAATTTCACACGAGCGGTCGAATTTTAAAACTTATCGTATTAATGCGATTAAATACTCAATTAGCTCCATCCCATCTTAGTACAAAAAGATATGGACGTGACAAATCTTTTTTATCGTTTTAAAAAAGGGAGAGGCATTGGTATTATTGTCGTTGCAGCCATTTAGGAAAGAAAATATTAAAAATATTTTTTTTAAAAGAAGAAAAAATAAAAAGTACATAGAGACTAAGGCTGTGTTTGGTTCGGCATTTGTAAAGGGCTTTGAGTCCAATGTAAATGCTGAAAGTCCAAAGCTACTTTGGGAAATACAATTGTATTTGATAAATTTTTTTTGCAAATAGACTTTAAGTTGAATGTGCATTTGATAAAAAAAAACTTTTGTAACAAACTTTGATGGGTATAATATATATATATATATATATTTTTTTTTAAAATTGAACTAAACCCTTCGCCGAACCGACGAAGGGCTATGACTGTCGGCAAGCCAGATCTGGTGTTGGCGGCCATCGACTGAGGTCGCCCGAGGTCACGCGACCTCCGACGAGGGCCACGCGACCCAGCCGAGGGACGTCGGAGGTCGCTCGACCCAGGGGCCGCGCGACCCAGGCGACCGTCACTTGGGTCGGGCGACCTCCAGTGAGGGTCACGCGACGATGGCTGGAGTCGCGCGACCCTCACAAGACCCAAGCGGCAATGGCGAGGGTCGTACGACCCCTAGGTCAAAAGACCCTCGGCTAGGTTGCGCGACCTTTGTCGACGACCGGCGGCGGTTGTAGCCCTTCGCCGGATTAGTAAAGGGCTACCTCATTTTTCAATTAAAAAATAATAATCAATGGCAAAATCATAAATATGAAGAATTAGTGAGGGTAGTTTTAGAATGAAAAAAATAATTTCAACATTTCACCGAATGCTGAAAGCTCAAAGCTAGTAGTACTAGCTTTGGGCCTTCAACATTTTGAAGACCAGTTGAAAGCTGAAAACCGACTTCACAGTTGACCATTTTCCCGAGGGACTTTTAGGCCTGAAAGTCTATTGAAAATGCTAAACCAAACGCAGCCTAAAACCTAGAAAAAGAAAAATGGAACCACTAACCGAGCGCCAAACGAGGCGTGGTTGGATTCAAAGGGTTGCGCCACCTCACATTTACTTTGCACGACAAGGGTCGGCGACTCTCAGTCGAGCCCTTCATGCACACAAGCAAAGGGATCTCGTGGTTTCTTACTAGCTCCATTGATCCTGCATGTCTCGGCAAAATCCAGTGAATCGGCTTTTTGAGTTGTCAAATAGCGTGAATTTGGATTGATAACGCCGATTCGAGAGTAAGCCCACATAAGCTTATGAGGTAAGACAGTGCATAACAACTTCAAATGCACTCGAGATGAATGTATGAGAAAACATGGGAAAAATTTTCATACTAACATTTTCTATCATTTAAAGTTGGGGGAGTCAACAAAGGTATTCCATACATAAATTTGATTAATTCTAGGATCTGATTGCGCTATTTCTTTTTTTTTAGAATTCGATTATATTTTCAAGATAAATTTTATGACTTAATATTTATCTAAAATTAAAGTAATAAAGCTCACAAGTCTCCATTACTACACCACTGACAATGATAGTTAACCTAAGGGAATATCAGTTGGCGGGCCTTTATTTGATTGGCAATTGCAATAACCAAACCGAAGTACAAAGACATCATTATCTATCCTTTTTCCTTTTCATTAACTCCGGGCTTATGCATGAAGACCCAATTATTTGACGGTTTATGAAACACTTCACGAGCCTCATGAATTGAGATATCCACAATTGGCCCGTTTGAATTTCTCTAAATTAATGTTGATTACTGGATTACACGGGAAAAAGGGTAAATATCAAAGGCAAGGAGCATCTTTTATCCGGCAAGTTGTTGTCCATCGTACCAACAAGTTACCCACCCCTGCCTATCAAATCGCTTTCTTTTGTTAAACATATCGGACACGGGCATCGTACCGTTCTCATTTATGGCTGTGCCCGTGTCACGTCAGCTTTGTAACGCAATCCGACAGCCACGCAAACCCCTCCTCGTCCCCAGGAATATTATAAAAATATATATAATATATTATAATTATGTTAATTTCATCTTAAAATTTTTTTTATCGATTGAGTTATAAATACTTTATATTTTAGTCAATTCAGATTTAACATTTTTTTTTCAAATTTTTCAATATTTTTTTTCTTTTTCCTTATCATTCTTTCTTATTTTTTCCTCTTTTGTCTTTGTCCGATCGGTCGTCGGACTGAGGCAACCTTATTGGCCACTAGAAAGGCAAGCCTCTACCAGATTTGGTGAGGGCCACCCTCACCCAATGACAATGAGGTCAACCTTGTTGGCCCTTACCTTTGATTGGTCGTCTTATATTATGTTAGCATTGATTGTGCTATATCAGCGCAGTCCAGCCAAATGGACGGATGCATTGAATTATCATAAATACAAAAAATTTATGATTCAGTTGTAGAAAAAAAATTTAAAACTGAATTGACGTAATCATAATAAATTCATTACTTTTTTGGCAATTCTACCCTTGTCTTCCACTATTCACTCCCATGACCTCGCCGCCTCTGGCCACCTCGACCACAGCACGGGAGACACCACTTCACGACCCTCACTTATCACCTGCTCATTCGGGCAACCAATGCCGCCGTTGCTGGTCCTCCACTCCCTCGCTCATTTGCACACTCTCTCTCTCTCTCCTCCTACTCCCATTCGCCGCGCAGTCGGTGAGCCGAGACCAAAGGACGAGGCACAAATCGGACCCTTCGAGCGACGAAGATGAAGAGAAATTAGTCAAGAAGGCAGGTGTAGCGGGCAGCATAGGTGGTGATTTTGTTTCATGAATGCCAATCTCTCTAGAGCAAAGGAGGACTTGCCAGGCCGTGAACTCGGTAGGGATTAACGGCCCATATGTCCAGAATCTGATCATCATTACAGAGGGCCGGTCCACTAATGATTCGCGTGGACGAAACAATCTTTCAGGTGCCCGGACCCTCGTTCATGGAATCCACGTACATAGCATCTTTCTTGAAGCAGCATAACATGTCACATTCATCCTCCTTTCTCGCAAAACGGCATTTTCAAAAGGATTAATATCAGGAAAAATGATAAATTAATATGTCCATGACGATTTTTTAACCATAAAAAACTATGAACTAAGGTATTTTATGACATATTTATTCAAAACTAATTTTTTAACCATACAAAATCCTAAATTGATACGTATATAATAAATTTAACCTACTATCAAATTTTACCATCAATTCTACCGACATGGATGACATATGGTGATGTGGTATGATGATGTGCCAAGTTCATGGGTAAATTAATAAATACCACAAATTTTTATGATAAATTATTAATCTAAATTTTTTTTGTGATGTTAATCCTTTGATCCGGCCAACCCCTCCTCAATGTACCTGCTACTTCGAAAGGGCCGCTCCACGACCTCCCTAGTCGTTGCTCAGACCACTCACATCACCACCTACCTTTCTTCCCGATGGGCTCTTTGTTTCCGTGTTCCAATAGATTATATCACGAAAAGGACGCAATTGCTTTAGACACACATCTTTTCTTTTCTTTTCTTTCCTCTTTTTCTTTTTCTTTTTCTTTTTTACGTTATTCTTATACCATATTATTATAGGAAAATTCTAAACAATGCATCAATTGTCTTTATTTTTTCAAATAAGGATCTAAAATAAATATTGTTTCAAATAAGGGTCTGAATGTTATTACTTTCTCAAATAAGGATATGAAATTGATTTTATTTCAAATAAAAATATGAAATACTATGCATATTTCAAATAAGAGCATGACTTTCTGATAGTCAAGGAATTCAATTCATTTTTTTCATTTTTTATGGTTCTTCTTTTTCATCGTCACTAGTGGCCAGCCATCAACGAAACCCACAAAGGATTGGGCAAGGTCACCTCGCCTTGGGGGAGGCTAGCCCTCGCGGTCATTTGCAACGTCAACCTCCCCAGATCTAGCGAGGGTTGGTCTCACTTAGGGCTAACGAGGGCTCGACGGCCCTCGCTCCTGAGTCTCGCCTGAAGAACCCATCTCTAATTGAATCACGTTCCCGTCGTTCTCCCGTTTCTTGATCGAAGGGAGTTTTTAGCTTCACTGAAGCGAGAGATCAAGCGTGCAAGGTTCACTTCCTTGGTCTCCAACCATACTTTACCATCAACAAGGGTTGTTGAGCCCTTGCCAGATCTGGCGAGGTCAGCCTCACCCACGATTGATGAGGACCAACCTTGTGGATGACCGCATAAGGGTGGCCTGCCCAAGGGCAAGTGGAACCTTGCCTCACCTATGGCCGGTGAGAGGGACCCTCGCCAAGGCCTTTGTGGGTTTCATCGATGGCTGGCTGGCCAATCATTGGCAATGAAGAAGAAGAACTAGAAAAAAAAGGAAAGAAAATTTAATAAATGACGAAAATGTCCTTGCTGGCTGGTAACTGACGAGGTTAGGCCCTTATTTGAAACAACCATAGCTTCTTATGACCATTATTTGAAATAATCATAATCATTTTAAACCCTTATTTGAAATAAAGTAAACTTTAAGTCTTTATTTAAGCAAATAAAGACACTTGGAGCCACTTTTTAGAATTTTTCCTACTATTGCAAGAGACAATTTTATAAATAAATACAATAAATAAATGCCAATTGTCAAATAAGAAGCTTTTTAACTGCCAATCGGAATAAATAGAATAGTTGCCTTTTGCATCACAAGTCGTTGTGTTTTGGGTGCACTGGGGTGTTTTCATGAGAAAAGTTCACGGAAAGTCCTAATCTGGAGTATGAAACGCAATCTAATCATAAAATCTTTCATTTGTCACCATCAAGGATTTTTTTTTTTTAAATTGCAATGAAGTCTAACGACTATTAGTTTTGTGAATTGCCTAAGGACGCGCATGGAAACATTTCTGTTTCAAAAATCAATTTCTACTTCTCAAATGAATTTTTGAAACAAAATAGACGTTTGATAACAATATAAAATTTTCTTTATGGAATAAAAATTCATTTGATAATATTATAAAATTTCTTATTCCCTAATGACGGCGGTGACCGGAGGTCACGGCGGCGAGGGCAGCGAGTGGGTGACCGACGAGTCATAACGAGAGCGAGTAATGAGATGAGTTTTTGTTTCTCACTTTTATTCTAGAAATTATTTATTACTTTTGTTTTAGAAATAGGGAAGTAAAGAAATTTAATTTCTGATTTTTATTCCAAAAATATCATTGGAGTATAAATTTATTCCAAAAATTAAAAAAGTGAAATTGCATTACTAGACAGATTTGTATTTCAAACCTATTTCTCGGAATAGAAAAATAGAGAAATAGAGAAATAGAAATGATTTCATGCGCATTCTAAGTGACCATCTTAAAGATTTTTTTTGCCCGTCTTATTTTAATTTTCCACTCATCCTAAGCTTTTGCCTGCCTCTTTATAGAATGTATGAGTTAAAATCTAAACTTAAAACTAAACGTTCTCATCTCAACACTCGAGAAGATGGGAATTCGAATCCTCCACTTCCTCTTTTATAAAGGATGGTTACTAGGACAAATCCCAATGATTGCCGTCTTAAAAATTTGAAATGTACGAGAAAATGGACAATCAATAAAAAAAATATAAAAAGAAGAGTTGAATAATAGTTGGGTGCATCATTCCGAAGGGAAATTTACTCGGTAGCATTCCATCAACAAAAATTTTGGGACTTGTGATATGTTTTTTTCTTTTTATTCTTTTCTCAAGAAATTGAAATGTAAAATTATATAATTTTGATTTTTTTTTTCCTGATGTCATTTGGTCTTTTCATATATTAATGGGGCAAAATTTGTAGTCTCAAAGATTTAGTGGGATCAAAATCTACAGTAGCGATCAAATATATAAGGGTTAATGTCACGAAAAACCCCAAACTTTGTCCCTTGTGACACATTTATCCTAAACTTTTTTTTATGACACCAAAAACCCTAAACTTGGCCCTGTATGACACATTTACCCCAAACTTTGCCCCGTGTAACACATTTACCATAAAAAAAATTTTGTGATACAAAAAATCTCAAACTTTGCCTCGTGTGACACATTTACCCCAAACTTTTATTCTGAAGGGCATTTTCGTCTTTTACTTTTTATTTTTTCTTTCTTTTTTACTGTTTTTTCCTTTTTCTTTCTTTCTTCCTTTTCCGTCGGAGGAGTCGCCGGAGGATTGCCGGAGGAGCGCCGGCGACAGCCCTTGCCTAACTCAGGTGAGAGCTGCCCTCCCCAGATTCGGCGGGGGCCGCCCTTGCCGGCGTCGGTCGAGGGCCTTAGCCTACTAGGGCCAGGGCGACGGTAGCCCCCGCCAGATTTGGGGAGGGCAGCCCTCGCCTGAGTCGGGCAAGGGCCGATGCGGCGGTCCTCCGGTGGAAAAAAAAAAGAAAGAAAAAAATAGGAAAAAATAGGAAAAAAAGAAAAAGATGAAAATGCCCTTCGGAATAAAAGTTTGGGGTAAATGTGTTATACGGGGCAAAGTTTGGAATTTTTTGTGTCACAAAATTTTTTTAGGGTAAATATGTCACACGAGGCAAAATTTAGGGTTTTTCGTGTCACAAATTTTTTTTTAGGGTAAATGTGTTACAAGGGGCAAAGTTTGGGGTTTTTCGTGTCACAAAAAAAAGTTTAGGGTAAATGTGTCACAATGAGCAAAGTTTGGGATTTTTCGTGGCATTCTCCCAATATATAATGCACGTGAAAACTTAGAGGTGTATAAGATTAAAAAAGAAATGCTCTCTCTCGGGAAGTCAAAAAGTCTTATCTTTCTCTTTTTCCATCGTCTTCTTCGACCTATAATCATGTGGGAGAGTTTGAGCTAGTCTCACCCTCCCTTTTCTCTTTTGTCGATTATGTTTTACGTTTTATTGTTCTTTTATTGTCTTTTTTTTCTCTCCCAATCTAGATTTGGAAGCTCTTTTCTCTTAGTCTAGTTTTCGATTTAAGAGTGAATTCTTTCGATTTAGATATAGGAGTTTAATAAATATATTTTTGGGAATTCAATACGCCTATTCTGTTTAAGTACATGTCCAACGATGATCACATGAGTTTTGGCATTTCATTGAATTAAGAAGATTTGCTCATCCACATGTTAGATCTGTATTTATTAAACCTATATTGGTTGTCTTCGTACAATGATGGTGTAGAGGAAGCTAAATCTAGGTCCGTGTTGCCAACTGGCAACATCATATTTATTAGAGAAGGAATATTCGGCGTGTGCTCATCACTGACAAAGACACAGCTGCTAATTTTGTTTGATCAATTCAAATGAAGTGTGCTTAATTTCGCTAGTGTTCTGTTGATCCACTTTGTTTTTTAGATTTGGTTTTGTTTTTGGTATACATATTCCTTTTCGATTTATTTTGTCAAGAAGATTTTGTAATTTTGAATTCTTTTGAGTAATGAATACAATTTTCAATTTGATAAAAATATTTAAAAAATAAAAATTGAAAAATTGCGGTCAATTGACCCCACATAAATTGAAACGGACTTCCGCACGTTCAAATTCCAGAACCTCAGAAGTTCAGGCAACCCGTGACTTCGTGTACGGCAAAGTTGTCTGGGCCCTTGTCAGCCATCCCAACCGCTCTTGTCCTTCTCCCGGTTGGATGGTCTGTCTTATCAACCATTCAATCCAAAGCTTTGGCCGCGGCCAATCATCGAATTTGGGGAAAATTATTTGATCGCCGTTGAATATGTTAAACAGATATTAATTTATTCATCAATTTTTCAATCTTATCAATTTATCACTAAACTTTCATTCAAAATTTCAATATAGTCATCTTAATTAATTTTTATCGAAAATCGTTGAAGTATTGATGTAATCGTCATCATATCAGCGATTTCCGATGGAAATTAATTAAAAGAATTGCATTGAAATTTTGAGCAGAAATTTAATATTAATTTGACAAAATTAAGAGGTTTGTTGAATTTATATCTGTACAGTAAATTCGAAATTAATTGGACGATTTTCGGAGTTGAGGACCGCACAGTTGCATTGATTTTACTGGAGGTATCGTACCGGAGATTCAGCACAAACCATCCTTCTTTCCCGGGTCATGAGCTGTCATTTGCTCTTGCGGACCACGTGCGAGCGACCGCCCGGTCAGAAGCATGCCGTTGTTGTCCCTTGCGTCTCGAACAGTTGCGTGCGGTCAAGTCATGCTTTTGTATATCAATTTAGTTGGCTTAGAAACTTCCGACATTTGATTCTCATTAATTTCTTCTAACGGCACGTGAGTTGCAGTCGCGGGACCAATCCCCTTAATTAACTCCCAAGCAACCATAAATTTGGCTTCTTTCCAAAGGAATTAGATGCCTTTGCGGTGAAGGAAGTTGTCGCCGCGACCATGTTAAATGACACGGGTAAAACTCCAATTGATCAAGTTTTGATAGGGATTACATCTGAGCAATTGCTATTTATCTCGATTATGCAAGGAAAAAGGCGAGCTATATCTCGGTGACTTATGTTATAAGGGACAAAATGTATATCATGCACTTAATCGATTGGAGATGCATATGTTCCTATTAAATAGTAAAGAAGAATTTCTATATTTAGTAATGTTGATTATCTGAACTATTGTATTGCTTCTTAGAACTAAAGTTCTCGACAAGGGATAAGTCCAAGTACGACATGGTTTTCTCCTCGGAACATATATGAACCGGTCCCGAGTATCTGTCCACCCTTAAATGGTAAAGAAGAATCTCCGTATTTAGTAATGTCAATGGTTCCTGTTTTCTTCTCCAGACAAGACACCAGTTGGACGAGCTCTTTCTCTTCTTCCCCACTGACCTGGATCAAGACGGCACTTGTAATTCCAACCATGGCTGGCTTTGCATGTTGCCATCTCGATCGTTAGGTAGACACTCCGACGGACCAAAATCCGAGATTCGAGCGCCGAGTCCCGACCGAAAGAAAGGGAATACATGGAAGATAATATCTGTCGAGAAAGATTCGAGGGTCTATATGAGCGAATGGCCAGGAAAGAAAAGATCTCCGCCGACGCTGGTCGCCGCCCGCCCTTATCCTGTATCTTAAGACGATGTCGACCCTTCATTTGTAGGGACAATTATTGAAATTTCTTCTGGTGTTCGCAGCGTGTGGACAATGCCTACCGGTCCAACGGCGCTGCTTGCGGTAAGCTGTGTACCTATATTATGTAATGGTCATTCCTCGGGGATTGAGGACGTCACTGAAATGCCAAGTGGCCAGTGAATATCCTTTTTTCTGTCGCGTTTATGCTGCTTTCTCACATTTTTAAAAACGTGGAAAGACAATCTCGACAGCTACAGGAGGATTTTAGTGTGTGCATGTGTGCGTGAGATAGAGAGATAGAGAGAGAGAGAGAGAGAGGGGGGCGGGGGGCGGGGGGGGGGGCATGTGTGAGCAGAAGAAGAAAACTGAAGGAGACCATATTCAAGTGTGGCCTTTTGGAGCGGTGGCGAGCTGATTTGGCAGTGATTGAGAGCGAGAGGTCAATTGTGGGCTTGATGATTGATTTGTACAGTCTTTCCGTTTCGGTCACCACCATTTGCGCAGATGTAGCCGGAGCAGCAGGTTCTCTCTCTCTCTCTCTCTCATCTTGGGTTGTTCAATTGTCTTCTTCTCGATGCTTTTTAACTACAGAAACACCCAGAAAATCTCGTTGCCTTGGGTTCTTGCCTTCTATTTCTGGGGCAACGACCTCATAAGATTAATTGAAATATTTCCATTGAACAAGTCCTGTTTGCTTCCCTCCCCATGATTTTTGAGAACGACTGTGTCCTCTTGGTATGTGAACTTTGCCATGCAAAGAACTTTCTAGTTCATCAGAAGTGGGGTCTTACAGTGCTGGTTTTCGGCCTTGGAAATTGGTGTCTTGATCGAGCTCGAAATTGAACTAAGGGTTTGGGAATTCTAGTACAGGGACACTCCGGAATTATGCTTTCAGTTTGATCGTGTTTCCTTTGAAAACTATCCAATTCCATTCAGCTGAATAGTTCCACAATCAAGCAGAAGAAGATACTAATTGTTTTCCATGTAAAAGAATAAAGGATTCCCCTGAGGTATGTGAAATTTGTAAAGTGCTCTGTGCATTGGGCCGGAACTAAATGCGTGCTGATTCACCAAAGACACTTGAGTTTTAACTTATTCAAAAAAGAAAAGGAAGCAGAAATTCCCGGTTGAGTGAAAGAACGAGAATCTTGACCCAGTCCAGAAGTTGCTTCGTTGGAATCCAGAAGCAAACATTAGTTTCACTATACAGAAATTTGTCAAAAACACAATGTTATTTACCTACTACAGCTGTGAACTTGAAACGGGAGATCATGCCTCAGTAATATCTTTCGATGTCATGTGCCGTGTTAAGGCTCAGTGCCTTACGAGTCCCTGAGACAGAGAGATATGGAGGACCTAAATTCAAGGCATAATTCATCATAAGTTTCTGAAGTTTTAGGACTATTGCTACCAGAGTTTTGGGAATGATTGTGGTAGCTCTGTGACAATGTACCGAAACCTGGTTTGATGGCTTATTTGCAATCTAGATGTCATGAGATATAGGGAAGTGCAGAATCAGATGTGCCATTCCTGTTAGAATAGGCAAATTTGCGAAGGTCTTGTCCTTCGTCATTGGGATCTCTTCTCTGAAAATTAACTGTGTTGGGGCTGAAACACTTGATTTTGATGTTTGATTGTCTGTTGCAGGTAACATCTTTGCAATCGGCCTATTTGTATCACCTATGTAAGTTGCAATTCCATGTGCTTCATTTCAGTTTACATTACATAAGATATTTCTTACTCAATTTCGTGAAATTACCAGACCGACATTTAGAAGAATCATTAGAAACCAGTCAACGGAGCAGTTCTCTGGGTTGCCTTATCTATATTCTCTCTTGAACTGCTTGCTTTGCACATGGTATGGCACGCCACTTATATCGAGTAACAACATGCTGGTCATGACGGTGAACTCCGTGGGTGCACTTTTTCAGTTGGTGTACATAGTTCTCTATATGATGAATGCAGATAAACAGAAAAAGGTTGCTGGCCCCTTCTCATCATACTTTTTCTGATTCAGATACTTCTGGCAGCAGATTTAAGCAGTCATAACTTTTGATTTAAGCTGCCATTTGTGTCATGTTTGAATGCTTTCTAAGCAGGTGATGATGTTGGGATTGCTCTTGGCTGTTGTTGGTATTTTTGCAATTATAGTATTTGGGAGCTTACAAATAGTGGACCCTGACCTGCGGAGGGACCTTGTCGGGATTATAAGTGGCCTCTCCCTTATTTCTATGCTTGCTTCCCCATTGCTTATAATTGTAAGAAACGGTGACAAGTTCACCACCCTTCCTTAACATCAACTACCTGAGGCACGAAGTGTTGAGATGACGGGTGTCTAAATTTTCTATATTCAGAATTTGGTGATCCGGACGAAGAGTGTTGAATTCATGCCATTTTATCTCTCTCTTTCCATGTTCCTCATGAGCGCGGCATTTTTCCTATATGGCATTTTCAACGATGACATCTTCATTTATGTAAGTCTTCTCTTGCACTCTAGAAACCAAACTGCAACTTCTTCTGCATATGTTTAATGCATCCGGCATCTTATCTTTTTCTCACTCATTTCAGGTCCCAAATGGTATCGGAACGATTCTGGGGATCACCCAATTGGTGTTGTATTTTTACTATAAACGCACTGTTAGTGAAAGCTCAAGAGAACCTTTGATAGAATCATATGCAGAGACAATATAGCGGCAAGCGAAGGTGAATAATAAATTGGAATTCTTTCTGAAAGTTCATTTATACCAATGACCTTTGGCATGTAAGAACTGTTTAATGATTGGATCAACATTGTCTACTGTGTAGCCAGTCTCTGTGTTCATCGTATTCTTCTGTAAATCACAACAGTTCGAAGGAATAAACAGCATTTGCAGTTTTTTAGTGAGTAGGAGCCCGAATCCCCCCAAAAGTAAACTTTTACTAGTTTATCTTTGCATTAGCGGGCGCGATGCCTTGAGCCCATTAGAACTCTAGTTGAAAATGGGAACTCTATGAAAGAAAGTCGTTTCGAAATTCTTTTAAGTGCTGACAGAGTGCCAACCATTCTCATTGGTTGTATCTTCCACATAGTTTTTTCAGATCTTGTCTGAAGCGGGTGAAATGAGTCTGAGTTGATCAGTTGCATAAGTTGTTGCAGAAGCTCCCTATGAGGAGAACCATCGCTAGCATGTTGCTGAGTTCAGTCTGATCTGGGGGGCAGGGGACGAATCTGTATGACCCTTGTTTAGGAGTTCTGCTTTATTCGTGATGCTTCGCTTCCATTATCTAATTTTAGCCGACCATGCTCAGGAGTTAGTAGGATAAGATTCTTGCCGGCTCCGTCGTCATTGTGTATCTTTCGACGAAACCAAGAGACACGAGCAACGCGTGAAGTAAAGGGGAGACGGATTTCAATTGCTGACAGCGAGTAATATGCTTGTTGGCTGGAGATCATTCACACTTCAGAGCAATGTTTCTAACCTGTCTGTAATGAATGCTTCATCGACATGTTCAAAAGGTAGGTCTAAGCTAAGATTCGAGACTGCCATTTCCAAGAAATTACATTCCCTATCGGTAATATACAAGGCGCAGAAACTAGGTTCCTTCTTTTGCAGCTGCACGGTTCACCGTCTGTTCCGGCGACTCTCGGACTCTTAAACATCGACACCAACCCAAGTGAAAATGTATGAAATGGTTGGACACTGAACTGTACTTCGTTGCAGTTGTCTCTCTTGCGGATGGACCGGCATACGATTTGCTTATTCAGATAAGAGTCACTCCCTTCTGGGATTCGTGACAACGATGGCCTTGAAGCAATGCTGCAAAGAGCAATCGGACCCTAGCATTGGCTGCACGTCCTCCTCTTTCGCTTCCCAGCACAACGTGTTGGTATCATGCGATGGGCCCCGTCCCCAGACTGGGCCCAAGAAGCGGGGCTCCGACAGTCCGATTCTCCATGGCCCGACCCGACTGGTTAGGCTAAGTTAAAAAAAAAAAGGCGGAAAAGGTCACCAAAAACCTCAAACTTTGATCAGTGTGACAAATTTACCCCTAAACTTTTTTAGTACAAAAAACTCCAAACTTGCATATATATTTATCCCAAACTTTTTTCCGTGATGCAAAAAATCCAAAATTTTGCTAACTATGACACATTTACTCTAAATTTGTTTTTTGTGACCGAAAAAAATCCAAAATTTGTATTTTGTGATATATTTATCCAAACTATATGACTAAAGGGCATTTTCGCCTTTTACTTTTAAAATTTTTATTTTTTATTTTATTTTTCTTTATTTTCTCTCTTCCGTCTGCTAGCTATGATAGAGGGAAATTTGACTTAGGCAAGGGCCGCCATCGCTGGTGTCGGGTGAGGGTTGCCCTTGCTTGGGTGGGCGAGGGCATTCCTTGCTAGATTTGATGAGGGCCGCCCTTGCTTGAGTTTGGCTTCCCTCCGCCATGGCTGGTGGCCATAAGAGAGAAAGAAAAAAAATAAAAAAATAAAGGATAAAAATGCCCTTTGGCCATAAAAGTTGGGGTAAACGTGTTATATGAGTATAAGTTTGGATTTTTTGTGTCACGAAAAAATTTGAATAAATATGTCATAGTTGACAAAGTTTGATATTTTTGATGTCGCAATAAAATTTTTTGGATAAATATGTCACGTGGATGCAAGTTTGATGTTTTTTGTATCACAAAAAAATTGGGGTAAATTTGTCACATTACGCAAAGTTTAGAGTTTCTAATGACATTTTCCCTAAAAAAACAAATTTTATATATTTTTATTTTAATTTCACAAATGTTGGACTTGTTGAAATCGATTGTTGTAAATCCGTCCAAAACAAATCCTTCGCGAAAAGCAAATATTATTTATATTAAACATGCCTATTGGGATCAAGTTTCACGCAATGGGTGAGAATTTTTTACTGACGCATTTGCTAAAATAATTCGTCGTACGTTAGATGGAAAAAAAAAAGTTGTTAGTTGGTACGATATATTTGTTTCAGAATTAATGTATTTTTGTCGAACAAAGTTTGCTTGTGTAAGTAAATTTCTTAGTTGGTACAATCTATTTGTTTCAAAATTCACATACTAAATGTATTTTTGTTGAACAAAATTTGCTTGTCATTAAATTTTTACGTAATTTGCAATGGAATAAATTTAAGGGCGTATTTGTAATCCAATTAAGTGTTGAAAATT
Source organism: Corymbia calophylla (assembly GCA_014182845.1). Classification (NCBI taxonomy): domain Eukaryota; kingdom Viridiplantae; phylum Streptophyta; class Magnoliopsida; order Myrtales; family Myrtaceae; genus Corymbia; species Corymbia calophylla. The sequence continues at coordinate 26,281,199 of CM024698.1, read as the reverse complement.
CACAAGTTTTTTTTTTTGATTTGTCTAAGACACATTTTAAGCTAAAACTCAACCTTCCGAGAATACGGGAATTTGAATCCCAAATGAAAAAGATGATCACTAGGACAAACTCAATGATTGAAAATTCACAATTTGAGTTCTTTATAATATTAAGCTTGTCAGAAAATTACAAATAATAAAAAAAATCAATCAGTGAGGTAATCAAGGGAATGGTTACTTAATTTCATTAAGTAGAATAGTAATTGATGACAATGAAAATTTTAGTCAATTTATCTTGCTGAAGCTATCAATAATGACCGTAATCTTTCGTATGGTGAGAAATTAAATGTATCCGGTGATCAATATTTGGTTACTATCAAATGACTTTTATCAGCACTTAAAACCGTCAACACTGGCCTATATTTTCCGCACTTTCTTTTTTTCGCAGTCCTGTCAAGGGAGGTTAAATCAAATAGATGCAAAACCTAAAAAAAATGTACTTTACTTGCAGAAAAAGCTTTTTTTCTTTTTTCGAATTTTTTCTTCAGTTAAGAGAAAGAGGTAAAGAATTTGAAGAAGTTTACCTGACAAATGCAGGGTTTTACAAACTCCCCTTTACCGGCATAGCTGGAGTTCCTCTCTCTCTCTCTCTCTCTCTAAGAATCAATTCGAGCAGGCGGGCAGGCGGGGGCAATCTCTCCTCCCGAGTCTCTTCCGATCGCCGCCGCCGCCGCAGCTCTCGAGAGGTGCTTAATCTCCGCTCGCTTGTGGTTTCTACAGTCTCTTTTAGGCATAGTCATCGCCGTATTCGATCGCGGTCGGTCTCCGTCGAATCGAATTTTCGGTCGCGTTTCAGTCGGGTCGGTGAAAAGTAGTGGATAGATTGTGCAACCGATCGTTCTCGATCGAATTGCACCTGCTTTTGATCCCCAAGTTCACTGGCCTCTGTCAGTGCTCAATGCCCTTTGTCGCGATTTTGTTTTGTTTTTGTGCTCGTGGAGTGGATGTTTGTCGCTTAGGCAAGTTTCATTGATCAACCACTTATGAATCTTTTTTCGGATTACACCCATTTTCTCAAGTTTTGATCTTGACGGTCGGGATGACTAATTGGCAATGGTTTCTTGCATGCTCAATGTTGATATTGATGTCCACTCTCACTTTCTCTGTTCCTGCGATTGAATTTGCTTGCAAATATTGGTTGATCCAATTAGAAGGGCCGTGTTAATCTCTTCTTGGTATTGCTTCTGTTGTGCTGTCAGGAAACGTCGAGAGAGTCAGAGAATGTCCGGAAGAAATCGCGGTCTGCCTCTTTCACTGAAAGGTGTGCCCCATGCAGGGCGTCCTCCTCCCATTCGCGAGCCTCCATTTGGTAGAGGCCTAGGTGCAATGCCGCATCCAGCTTTACTGGAGGAATTGCGGGAATCCCAACTCGGCATGGGCCCTGGGAGGCGCCCTCCTCACCCTGCCATTATCGAGGAGCGACTCGCTGCTCAACATGAAGAAATTCAAGGGCTTTTGGTTGATAATCAGAGGTTAGCCGCAACGCACGTTGCTCTTAAGCAGGAACTGGAAGCTGCCCAGTATGAGTTGCAAAACATGGTGCAGATCTCGGATTCCTTACGAGCAGAAAAGGATGTTCGGATGAGGGAATTGTATGACAAATCAGTGAGGCTGGAAGTGGATCTGCGTGCGGTGGAGGCTATGAGGGGCGAGCTTGTTCAGGTCAATGTAGATATTAAGGAGCTTACGGGTGTAAGACAAGAGCTTACTGGGCAGGTGCAAGCAATGACTCAAGATTTGGCTAGGATGACCGCCGACCTACAGCAGGTCCCAGCATTGCGGGCAGAGATTGAGACCATGAAGCAGGAAGTACAGCGCGCTAGGTATGGATTTATGGTCATGCATCTATTGTCCTCTTGAAGGGCTGTATTCCAGTGTGGAAGTTTGATTTTGCACATTCTTTTGGTGTCCAGAGCTGCAATTGAGTATGAAAAGAAAGGAAGCGCTGAGAATTATGAGCATGGTCAGGTGATGGAGCAGAACTTGATTTCCATGGCCCGTGAGTTGGAGAAGCTTAGAGCGGAGATTGCTAATGCAGAGAAGAGAGCTCGTGCTGCTGCTGCTGTTGGCAATCCAGGTACTTCTCTTGGTAATTTTTTTTTTTATATTCTGTTTTGGTTTCTAGTCAGTTTCAGATTTCAATAATTTATATGTTACGTCGAATCGAACTTGGTCAACTGGCTTCAAGCAGGCATTCCATTGTTGGAATCATTGATGTGAAGGAATAAGCTTTCATCCTCTTCAACTGATTAGGTTATTGCCAAGATCTTCTGAGAATGGATGAACCAGTAAACAAAGAGTTTTTTTTTTTTTGGGTGCTAGAATATGTGAATGCTTGTAAACCCATGGATGTTGGAGAAGTGATTGGGTTCATAGCATCTTTCTTTCATTTTCCTTTCCCAGAAGTATAACTGATTGGATTTTTGCTGAAATTGGTGATGGACATATAATGAAGACAAAGACATTCCTGTGGAGTGGCTTGCCTAGTGTGCTTCCCCTGAGTTACATGGGTTAATTTTCCATTAATTTCTCTGAGGTGATATATTCGAAGGAGTGCAGTTTCAAGTTCATCTATTAGTATAGGAAAAATTTTGGAAGAGAGGAATACGTCCTTTGCTGAAATCTGTTGTTCTTCTTCTTACCAGTCCAAGAGTTCCTGGGTCTGATCGTTCCCTCCCTCTCATCCCCTAAAAGACAAAAAAAAAAAAAGAAAGAAGAAGAAGAAAAATACCTATCAAGAACTCCAAGTAGGTCTTGTGTCTTAGAATGAACTAATATCAAAAACAGCAAATTAACTTTGCTTATTGAATATGTTAGGAACATTGTATACTGCAATCAAGGAACTCGAAGTAACTGGTTAAATTTGCATGAGCTAAATCCTTATGCTACTTGCTTAGACAAATTGCACATGATAAAGTCCAACCTCTACTTAAAAGAGAACTTTGTTGCAATTGTTTTATTTTTAGGAGAATCTTGGCATAAAGTTATGCTATCTTGCACATCTACATGCAAATTACTTAAGTATAAGTAATTCTTTATCAGTTGAGTTTCAAATTAATTCCTAAATGTTGCCCTACTTAGAAATTATGATAACTTTGAAACTTAAAGCAGTCGCTGATCAAGCAGCCAATAACTGCATAAAAGAGCAGAGGAAGTTTATAAGGGGTGTAGCTGAGGAGTTCCTTAGTAAATAGAGCTTCTAGAGGAAGAGATCTCTGTGTTGCCTACATATGGGCATGAGAATTATCATACAATCAAATGAGTGCAACTTTGGTGACATATAGGGTTTGTCGTTCCTACAGAAAACTTTGATATAGATATGCCTCTTAGAAATGTATTTTCTCGCCTACTTTAACTTTTTAGTCTACAAAAGGAAATTTTAGTAATGTAATGGTGCCACGTGATCTATACGAGGGGCAAAGGGAAAAAAATGCGAACTCTGTTTCACTTAGAAAAACCAGAGGAACGGTTTTGTTAAGAAGATCCCATATGACCCCACTTTCACATCAAGTTAATCGGAGAACCAAAAAATGAGAAGGAAAAAGAAGATAAATCTATTAATTAGATGAAGGAGGAAACTGAGAATAACGGGAAGTGGCAGCAATGACTCTTCGTATTCGGTTTTAGTTAATAATCAAAATCTACATTTTCTGGTGATGCCTATGAGCATTGTTGACAGCTGGATTTAAATAAAAAGAAAGGAAAAAGGTTACACGCAAAGATGTTGTAAAAACACTTCTTGTCAACGGATTTTTATCGGTTATCGATTGAAGAGCATATGTGCAAGGCATTTCCCAGGTCAACAGAGATTTATTGAAACAGAGAAGAATTAGTGCTTATTGAGACTTTATTGGGTCAGATTTATGGAAACATATTGAATGGATGGCAAGGGGATGGGTTTGGGGTGTCTAATATTGTCCTGAGCCCATCCCAAGAAATTTCTCCCTATGTTCCAAACCCGTTGCAAGCCTTATAGGACTTTGGATATAAAGTCCCCAGCCCATCCCACTAAAAGCATCAGGTATCGATCAGATTCCCATTGAGTTCTTGATATCGAATGGATGGCAAGGGGATGGGTTTGGGGCGTCTAATATTGTCCTGAGCCCATCCCAAGAAATTTCTCCCTATGTTCCAAACCCGTTGCAAGCCTTATAGGACTTTGGATATAAAGTCCCCACTAAAAGCATCAGGTATCAATCAGATTCCCATTGAGTTCTTGATATCCCTACATCTTGATGGTAAAAATTATCTAACACTAGCAAATGATATACCATCTTGATTAAACATCCAGAATCATGAAATCTATATTATACATCCAACCCATTGAACTGTTTTATAAACTTTCAAAAATTATGATAAGTGAAAAAAAATTGTGGATATTGTAGAAAATTGTAGATGCATATGAATCAATACTATTTTTGGGTATATAAAATAACATAAGTAACCTTATGTTTTTCAAAATGGTAAAAATATTTTAGTGAAATGGCTTTTCGGTTTGGATTTGGAAGTATCCGCAAGGCAAATCACACACCTGTCCCAAACCCTATAGGGTTATGCAGGTGTTATCCCAATCTCATCCCACAACTCCAAACCACAACTCGTTTAAGCCCTTTTAGGGTGTGGGAGGGCCATGTACTCTACTTTACCTGCCCATTTCCATCTCTACTTATCAAGTACTACAGAAGCCCTCAAAAGCAATCTAAAAATTGCGGAGTGCATATTCTTAATCATTTGCCAAACCTGAAGTCGACTCCCCTTTAATAACTATTCATGCACATTGATATTTCTTCTCCATATATGCATGCCTTTGATGTTAAAGAGGGATTGAATACGCTCCATTTAATAAGTAGTTTATGTGATGAAAATGCAAGAAATGCTTTTTCATTAAATCATCTAGTAAAGGTCCTTGTTTCTTTTCCTGTGATCTGCAAGAATGATCTTTTTCTTTCTAGTAATGCGAATTAGGATTTTACTTTTAGACTCCACACGGTTTGCTTTTGGCCAGCTAATGCTAGATATAAACAATAGATCCTTTATTGTATTACTAGTGCTATATTTAGATATGGGTTGCTTTTGGCCAGCTCAATTGATACTCACATAAAATATATGAAGGAACTATGGATATAAGTTGCCTAATCTGATCAGTTTACCCAGTTCTAAGAACATTATTGTCTACTAAGTTAATGTCAAGTGTTATTACGTGGCATCTTCATTATGTGAAAATGAAGTGAAGACTGTCTATTACATATAATTGGTCCACCAGAAATGGTACCTAATCCTATTTCTTTGTCAATCAACCTTATAATTCTTTGTCTCTGTATGTGCAGGCTATAATTCAGCTTACGGCAATCCTGAAGTTAGTTATGCTGGAAATCCTTATCCAGCTGGCTATGGCATGAATCCTGTATGTGTGGTTGTTAGAAATATTCCTATTGTCTTGTAGTTAACATTTCTTCTGGTCATGTCTGCATCTGATAAGGTATGTTTATATGCGTTTTAAGTATTTTCATGTCTAACATGCTTTATCTTTGAATTCCAGGTTCCTGCTGGGCTGGACGGCTACCCCCAATATGGACACATGCCTGCTGCTTGGGGTGCATATGCTCCTCCTGGACACAGATAGACTAGATTTGCATATCGATGTAAGCTGAGTTATAACTGTTACCTTGGGATGCAACTCACTAGATAGATTGTTAGGTCTGGCTTTCCAGTTGTCATTGTACTTTTGGGGGGTTTGTCTCCATTATATGCTGCCTGAAGTTGTACTGGACGTTTTGTTAAATAATGTTGGTCTTCTGTATAATTTTGCTGCTTTTGATGCGGAGGTCTTGCTCTTCTCTTAAATTCTTTATTGATCTTGGTTGAAAGTTCATCTCCAACAATTGCTTAACTGATAACTGTGTTATTGGAGCTTCCATTATTTAATATTACATGCTACCTTTTGGTCAAGTTCCTTAGATAGGTACATTGCAACCCTGCTCGTAGGTTTTTAGAGGAATATGTCACGGATATGTCCGACTTCAATAATTCTAAGATCATAAGGACTTTATGAAATGAGTGCTCCTTAAGAATGTCACCATCTATGTGTGATCTGATACATCATTTTGAGGTCAGCCTCTGGCTCAGCAAATTAGACTTTCGAGGTTTGTAGTATCCCTTAAAATAATAGGAATAGATGAGAGATCTTAGTCATCAACCTTCCCAAAAACAAATCTTAGTCATAGACCCTGCAAAAACCACATCGTATTTGTCAGCCTCTACTAATTTCAACAGGTTGTCAGCCTCATATTTTTGACTAATTTGACCATGTAAGACAGGTGATAGAATATAGATTGGGCATGACATGTGAAGTCTGTCTATCACCTAAAATTTTTTTGGATTCCGGATTCCATCTTCAGCCTGTCCAAGACATATAAATGGTGTAAAATGGCTTAGCTCATTATGTAGGCCACCATGTATATTGTGACCCATTCCCATGACTTTTGTGGGAACTTTTTATCACAATCGACTCTTTTTTGTGATCCAACTAAAAAACAAAAACTCTTCTTTGTGCTCGGAATCTTGGTCGACTTCCCTTATCCATTCCCCCCTCATCCATTCCCGTAACTTTTGTGGGATCTTTTCATCATAATTAGCTCATATCCGCGCTTGGAGTAGTCTGATTTCTTCACGTTTCTTCCTTGTGTCTGGTGAGGTCTTTTGTGATGCTATTTCATGTGCTTGTTTTGTTTGTAGCCTATTTTGGACTGTAGAATATTCATCTGTTCCAAGGCTCGAGAAGCTGGCCACTACTAATTCTGGCTTTCAGCCGAGTGAGATTACTTTCTCCAATTTGGGTTGTTGGTCTTGGTATGTCCCAGGGCTTACTAATGGTGGAAATTTTATCCATGTGAAATATTCTGGGTTAATGGACAACCTCCTTCAGTATGATGCCAGACTTGTGACATCTAGAGATGGCAGCCGTCTCTCTCTGCCTCTCACAAAAGAGAAGAAAAGTTTCTCATGCTTCTAGTATGAAGTTGTTGGAATTTAAAAGTATGACTGTCCCCATCAATATGGCAGTTGAAAAGATTGAATGGACAGTTTTAGCTGGTGAACTTTGTGCCCTTGATTTCTCCTTTAAAAGAAATTTTATTAGTTTAAGAGTTCTATTCATCTCATTCCGTTGCTGAAAAGCAGCAGCGTGGTATTCGTTGCTTGTGCCTTCTATCTGAAAGATATTCAACTAAGATGCTACAGGATCATTTCATGGTCAAGTAAGTGCTGTGCATCTAAGATATTGTTCTCTACTGTGTTTCTTTCTGCATTTGTTTTCCTTGGTGGTGGTTACTCTTATGCAGGGATACTTTAAAAATATAACTAAAGCTGATGTTAACCCAAACACGAATAACTGGTAGAGTTTGTTGTTGTTTTTAGGTGAAAATCTGTAGCATTTTTCATTTCCAGATTACTTGGTTCTTGGTTCTTGTCAGAAACAAGGGCTAGCTGCTAGCAAATTGATTTTTGCTTGTCCCATCAAGTTGCCCGTATGTTGGGCTGAAGGATTTCCTTTCTTTTACTATATTGGAAGCCATTTTGCTTCTTGATCTTTTTACATGGCCAATGTTATGCAATGCAGTATTAAGGGACTAAATGTCTGTTGATATGATTGATGACAACTCTGGGAAGATGAGTTTGATGTTTGGATCAGAGAGGAACGGCAGTGCTTCAGGTCTATTGCTTTGGTTGTTTTGATGGGAAGAGAAAAACAGGAGCATGAGTTAGTTTGGCAAGAAGTCTTATGCAAACCGAGGAGCATAATGGGGTGACTCTGTCTTGAGGAAGATTCTTCTAGTATTTTAGTAAAAGTGGAAGTGTGTGTGGACTTTGATGGAAGATTTTGTACGGAAGTAATATTTTTAATGAGGAAGAGGACATCGTAGAGGTGGTGGAAACCTTCCTCGTCCTCATGGTGTTAGTTATGTCATTCTTGAATGTGATAAATTACAAATGGAAGTAGTTTGAGAGAGTATCAAACTCAAAATAGGTATTTGTATGGTCTGAGAGGCTGTTGCTCTCAATTTTCATTCTGTTGCTAAAAATACTGTATATGCACTCCATGAACAGTTTAATTGGATATCCAGGTGGACATGGTGTTGTCGAGATGAAACTAACTATTTATGGAAGGAATGTCGATAACTGTCGGTAGGTTGTTGCGCACTGCCTTTGCCTTGTGTTGGTTATATATTAGCAAGACTTTGCTTTGTGTCTCATGGCTTAAGTGGTGATTCATATTTTCTGATTTTGTTATCCTGTGACTTGCGAACGCCTGTGTTGTAGCTTATTTGTTATTGTTTTGTTGAGGATGATATTCTTGTGTAAAATACTCACCTTTTCCATATTTTTTCAGAGTTCTTCACTGTTTGTTTTTGCTCTGTCCTTCATCATTCTGAATTTTATGCTCAAATGTTCTGATTCCAGGTTCCTGCTTCTGTGCTCCAGCACCCTGTATATGGACAATGTTTCAGTTACTGGGTCATTATCGAACGAGGTACATTCACTTTGTTAGCACCCCTCTTTAACCCAAGTTATTTATTCATGATACTGCTTTTGTTGCATGTTAGGAAATAAACTAGCTAGATCCTTTTTGCTTTCTATGTGCTTGGTATACCTACCAGTCAGTTGAGCTAACCTCTGTCGAAAGTTTTTAAATGAACATGTGAACTGGAAGTCTCTATACTACCACTAGCATTGATCTTCTCAGGTCACAGATATAGTTGCAATGGTTGATGTGATGCATGTGCAGATCATGATATGTGAACTGTGAAAAGAGATATGAGGCCCGGAGGGTGCTGCACAGTTGATCCTCTATTTGGTTGTCGGCATGTTTTCTTCTATTTACTTACCTTCTGTTGGATATGTCTGTGTGACAGAACGACAATGGGCATGTCAATGCCATGCAGTGGGAGAGAGTGCTGCTGCATAGGGGAGTACTGGAGTTGCTGGGGATTGCGAGTGTGACTGAAAGGACCATCACTTGACGGCGGGCAGAAGAGCATGCTAGGTGCACCTTTTGCAGCTGATGCAGTGAAACCTATGACATGTGTTGACTTGGTTCGTTCAAGTCTTGAACAGAATTCAATGTCTTTCCCATCTTTTTGGGTAGCTTTGGCAAGATACGGTGGGGTTGCCGTGGCTCCACTTTGGTAATTATGGTCATAAATAGTAATACTGCAAGTAGCCTTTTACAGACAAATATGGAGTGTCAAAGAGCAAAATCAAGCATCGTTAACTTGGTTGCACCGTGTACTTGTTTTGGTGAGTGTTACTTGTGACTTGGCCCTGCAGAGATGTTCACAAAAGACAAATTTCCACCTACCCATTTGCGAGGATAGCAAGTCTTAACAGTTTCGTGCACCAGATTGTCGTATTATAAATACGGGAACATTATCAGGGAGACAGGCTGTCAAGTTTTTGTATCCTACATAAAATTTTTAGCCTGGACTGAGATCTCCGTGGAACTTACACTAGTTAAGAGGCGTTCTTTCAGGAAGATGCTCTTTCACGTGTCCTCGTCTGTTTTCTCGCCTCCGTATGAAAATCGATTTTGGATATCACGCGTTGCTGGGAAATAAGATTAATTCAAGGGAAGGCCCCTCATTTAAACTTAATAAAGGTTATGTGATATGATCATTGGCAAGGAATAATGTCAAGAGCCAGAGGTGGAAATAGTGCAGGTGGGCATTAGAAAAATTACAAAAAAAAAAAGAAGGGAAAATTGAACGTATATGTTGGAAAGTTCTCAAGTAATTCACATCAAATGAAAGGCACAGGATACAAAATGCAAGCGAAAATAGTAGAAAGGTCGCATAATTAAATACGGATCCTCGCTCCCCGTTCGTATATTTATGTCGTGTTGCTTTCCTCCTCGTCAGACGGGCAGTACTCCGTGCGGACGATACCCGCGCACGTGAACCGCGGCTGGTGCTTGATGTATTGATCCGATTTGCTTGGACCACTAGCCGCACTGAATCACAGCAGCGTCGCCATCAGCAGTCCCCAGGGAGGAATCCAAGATGCAGTCAACAGCCGTACGCTCATCCTGTGATGGGAGCAGCGTCTTCAATCGCCACCCCCGGGCAAACCCCACAACTCGCGATCCATCACGAGCCAATGCGACACTCAATCTCTGCTCCAAATTTCGCGCCTACCCATCGTCGAAATGGCCCTCCTCGTCGACTTCTCGTCATTCAATCGCACTATCTCGATGCCTACTGCCAACGACAGCACCGGAACGGCCACCTTTTGGGACTTCTACTTCGAAAGTGGGTACTAAAATCTGGCCGCTTCACTGCGGAATTTCGACGAAAACCTTTGATCCGAGCGAGGGTAGAAGCTTCCGAGACTGGATTGAGCTGGTGGGTGAAGTGATATCGACGGCATTTCCCATATGGGTGGCGCTAGGGTGCTTGTTGGGGCTCGTGAAGCCGAGTTGCTACGACTGGGTCAAGCCCAAGTGGAGCGTTCTTGGGATTGCGGTGACCATGCTTGGCATGGGCATGACCCTCAGTTTCGATGATCTTCGTGGCGCTTTGGCCATGCCCAGGGAGTTGATCTCCGGCTTTTTGCTCCAGTACTCGGTTTGTTCTGCTCTTACTCCTAGTCACTCGGAACTTTTGATTCGATTGGTCATATCGACTGCCAATGACGAAGTTGCAGTGTTTCCCTGACGATTCAAACGAATGTGCATAATGACTCGAAATACAGCAAAGAAAACTGTAACATGGTGAATTTGTGTTTGTGTGTTTACTCTGATGTGCATAGGCACATGGTTTGATCATAATGCAACGTTGTACCTGTGCTTACAGGAGTATGATAGGATGACATGTTTATACCCCTTTTTTGACGAACACTTGCCGTACTTGTACTTCAGTTACCTACCTAGATTACCCGAGTTTTCTTTCTTCCCACTGAACTCTTCTTGTCTATAGCAGCCGATTAGAGACTCCTCATTGGGAGCATGTGCTCATTTTCTACCTGTTTACTCAGATGTTTTCGGTCCAGAATGATGTGTTACTTGTGGCAGGTGATGCCAATCTCTGGATTACTTGTTAGCAAGCTGTTGAATCTGCCATCGCATTATGCGGCCGGATTAATATTGGTTGGCTGTTGCCCTGGCGGTAGGTGCATTTTATCTCATGCTCACATCGCTTTACTACACAATCATTCTCTCTCTCTCTCTCATCTCAATCTGAATCTATTAATTGCAGGGACGGCTAGTAATATAGTCACTTATCTTGCACGGTGAGTGAATTCCTGAAGACAGTATCTTGAGAAATAATTGAGCTGCTGTTTTGTTGATTCTATCAAAGTGATATGGGTGTTTTGTGATCTAGGGGAAATGTTGCTCTTTCGGTGTTGATGACAGCAGCAAGCACTATAGCAGCTGTGGTTGGTAAACAGAAATCGATTTCTTGTTTCTTCCTCCTTGACTGCAGGATCATTCAACTCATTATTTATAAAATACATTCAGTTTAACATTAAGTATCATAGATGATAATCTCTTTGTCAAGGCATGCCATACGTGACAACTTAATTCTATGTTATGACGGGAATGAAGTGCGTGTCCTGTTATCTCCACAAGAGGCACTCTGGCTCTATAAGCTTCATGTAGAGTGCTATTACCCATCTTATTCCTTTTCCTCTGGTGTTGCAGATCATGACTCCATTTCTGACTGCAAAACTTGCTGGACAGTATGTTGCAGTTGATGCAGCTGGACTCCTGCTTTCGACGCTTCAGGTTACTTCTCTCTCCTCAACCTTTGTATTTTCATGGTTTTGATACTGCTCTCTAGCACTCACATAAAAATGGGAAATCTAGGTAGTCCTTCTTCCTGTCCTGGCCGGTGCATTTCTTAACCAGTATTTCCAGAGTTTGGTTAAGTTAGTTTCCCCCTTGATGCCACCTATTGCTGTGGCAACTGTGGCTGTATTATGTGGAAATGCAATTGCACAGAGCTCTTCTGCGATACTCCTGTCGGGCCAACAGGTTCTGCTTGCCACATCTCTTCTTCACGCATCTGGATTTTTCTTTGGCTATATACTCTCTAGATTACTTAAGCTGGATGAGGCATCAGCAAGGACTGTCTCAATCGAGGTGGGGATGCAGGTATACCATCTCATTCTTGAAGCTTAATACAAAAGCTTGAGTACTCCAATCGCATTGCCTTCCATTCTAGTATGCCTGGTTGTACCTGTATCTTAGTCCTTCCAGTACTTGAGCTTTTATATGCCTTGGGCTTTCAGATTCTAAAGGATCAATCTCTCCTAGAGTTCAGGCTTGAATATGACTACAAATATTTATCAAACTGTTTCGTTTTGTTCTTTTCCTTCTCTCTTTTCAGAACTCGGTGCTGGGAGTAGTTCTGGCCACTCAACATTTTGGGAACCCGCTGACAGCAGTGCCGTGTGCAGTCTCAAGTGTATGTCATTCGATTTTCGGTAGCGTCTTGGCAGGAGTCTGGAGACGCTCTTTGCCCTCTCAGAAGATTGAGTAGAAGTCTTTTGCTTTAGCTTCTGAAGACCTTTGTTCTAAACTTTCAGCTTCTCTTCTCAGTGCTGGCATTGAGATTGTATGTTTGGGAATTGGGATGCGATCAGATTTAGCTCGTGGCAGAACGGTTAAATAATACTTCATTGAAGCATTGCTAATTAGTCGAGTAGAAGGCAGAAAAAAAAAAGTATGGCAAGTGCAAATGTCACGAGTTACTCTTTCTGAAGAATTTCTGAAGAATTGCCTTGCATCAATTCAAACACATCGCAAATCGCCAACTATGTTTTGTGACGGAAAATTGAAGACACCTAGGTGATTCAATCAATGAGAGGACTAGTCTTTTCTGACTTGATCGACCTTGGTGTTACCCACTCTGAAAGCAGCCCGTACTCACGGGTTACACACTTGTTGTCGCCCTGCTCGTGAAGATACCCCAATTTCAATTCCGGGTCGCTTTCTCCCCATGATCAGATTTGGATGATGCCTGGCCATGCTGAAGCTATCTCCTAATGCGGCTTAGCTTGAATTGTCTTTCAGTAGAGCTGTAGCTTCAACAGCAACGATAAGATGAAGTCGTGCCTCCCTCCTTTACTAAACAACCAATGGGAAATTAAGCAATTAATAACAGAACTGAAGAGACTGGAGCGAACCTCTATCGAGAATTCAAAATATTTGTGAAGAAAATCGAACCTTTTAACAAGCAACAAACGATTAATTACAAGGAGCTACGCTTGGTCACTTCATAGTTTTTGATGTTTTCTTGAGATAATTATTCTTCCCTCGCGATGGTAGTACGGTGATAAATGCTAGAGGTTAATTAAATTCATGGAGATAATGCATCACCGTTAATATGTGCCATACACTCTATAAAATCGAATAATTATTATTTGTCATCTATAAATTATATGGATCAAAATCGTTTGGAGCATTAAATTTGTGGGTGCTCCCACGATTAATGATTCAAATGTCATATGATTGAAAAGGTTAAGGACAACAAACCGCACAATGTACAAATAGGGGTGTCTGGCTAATTTGGGATTGGCAAATCAGCTTTCGAAAATTTCGCCGCGCGTTGGCTGGCCTGCGCTGCAAACGCGAAAATTTCCGCACATTTTCAGGTCTTCTCCCGCCAAGTTCAAAACCGAAATACAAAAAACGAAAGACGAAAAAAAGGAGGGAGCTTTGGATGTTCTCTCCCTCCCTCTCTCTCCATCTCTGTTCCCGCCGCCTCCATTTTCGCTCCCCCTCCAAAACTCAAAACCCCCCACCAAAAGCTCGAGTCCCTTCCCATTTCATTCTCTCTCTCTCTCTCTCTCTCTCTCTCAGAGTTTGTCAAGAAGAAGGCGAAGGAACGGCTGAAGCCGCTGCTGCTGCTGCTGCTTCCGTTTTACGAGCAAGAGCGATGAATTACCAGCGCTTGCCTCCTCTGAAGCGGTTCACTCTCTTGCAACAGAGACGGGATCAGGAGAACGCGGACCCGGCCTCGAACTCTCTCCCGCTCCCCGCGAAGAAGCGCAAGGAGTCTCGCCACTTGACTCCTCCGCTTCCTTCGGATCTCGCGGCCCGCACTACCACCCATTGCTTGCCCACGAAGAAGAGGGTGTGGGCTCTCGACCCGGACCTGACGCCCCTTTTGCCTCTCGACCTCAATGCCGAGTACAAGCCTTGCTTTGTCGAAGTTGGGTCCGAGGCGGAGAAGGAGAGAGCTTCCCAAGCCAAGAAAATCAAAGAAGAAGATGGGGGAAAGGAACGGCCTTTGGTCTTGAATCCTATCGCTCAGGGAGCAGTGACAATCGGCAGTCAAGAAGATCGAGGGGAAACGAACGTGGAAGAAGTAGAAGAAGAAAGAGAAGAAGCGAGAAATGGTAATAGCAACGAGGAGGAGGAGGTGGAGGAGGACGGGATCGTCTGTGCTATTTGTCAAAGTACCGACGGAGACCCGGAAGACCCGATCGTGTTCTGTGACGGTTGCGATCTGATGGCGCACACCACTTGCTATGGGAATCCTCTTGCGAAGGGTGTTCCGGAAGGCGACTGGTTCTGCAATCAATGCTTGGTTTCCAACACCTATGAAAACAGAGTCGAGTCTTTTTCTTGTTGTTTGTGTCCAAACAGTGGAGGTGCTTTGAAGTCCACCGTTGAGGGCTCGTGGGCTCATGTTGTTTGCGCACTGCTTGTCCCTGAGGTCTTCTTCGAGGACCCAGAAGGGAGAGATTTAATCAATTGTTCTAAGGTTCCAAAGAAGAGGTGGGCGAAGAAGTGCTATGTTTGCCAAGACACGAACGGGTGTGCCATTGATTGCTCTGAGCCTAGGTGCCCCTTGGCTTTTCATGTCACTTGTGGGTTGAGTCAGGATCTTTGCATTGAGTACCGGGAAGGGAAGAGGAATGCTGCTATTGTTGCTGGTTTTTGCAGGAACCACACTGAATTGTGGAAAAAGGTACAATATCTATTTTGTTTCCCCTAAAGCTTCCAGGAATCTAATCCCTTGGATTTTTTGTATTGGGAGTTTAATTTTCTTGTGGAATGTTCACAAATCGGCTTGCATTAATTTTCTGCAGCAAGAACGGACAGGAAAGTTCAAGATTGTAGCAAGGGAAGAGCAGCAGTAGCCGGACCTGGAGCGAAAAGGCTATATGTTGTGGCAACATTGAAAGTCTTGCTGGCGAAAAGAGACTTTTTAGTATTGGGAAAGTTACTAGTTTGTAGTTTTGTAGGTTCTCTTAAGTGTTTGACACCCTAATCTCAGTAGTCTAATGCTTGAATAGCTGGTAAATGAGTTGTAATCCTTTGCTGTTTCTTGTTGTCAAGCTAATTTGAATGAAATGTCTTTCTTTCAGCAAATCAGCTTCCACTTTATATGCATTTGGCTGGTGTCCTAGTAAAGTCTATTTCAGCTGTCAATTATATATCCTAGGACAGGTATCTATTCAATTTCCGTATCTGCTTTTTTCATTTCCCAGCAACCCGTGATTGTGATTAAGATTTAGTCATTCTATATGTTGACAGGGAGTCGGTACTCATGTTATATGCTGACACCTAACTAAAGAACATTTTATATGCTGACACCTAACTAAAGAACTGAAGTCATGTTGCACTCTTGGATGAGTGTTATAATCTAAAGGCAATCTAGTCAAGTTGTTCTACTAGACTAAGCAGGATATAAAATGCAAACAGGTCTTGGTTAAAAGCAGGGAACACGCCTCTCTGGTGACTAATGTGGGGATTCTTTTACTGACACACCATTTATGAGCTGCTTGCAAAGCGATTTCCTTTTATGATCAAGTTTAGTGTTCCACATGGCATCGTTCGATAAAGAGTAAATAAACAGTTCCTGTTTGTGCTTCGGGCTTTGGCACAGATGCTCAGTATGAAGAGTTTCCGGAGTAAGAGGATCCCCTATTTAATAGAATCAAATTAAAATGACCTGATAATCTTTTCAATCTTGAGTGGGGCTTATCGACATTTTGTTCCTGGCTGTAAATTGTAAACTGTATCATCAAGTTGATCCAATCATTAGAAAAGAAAGGAAAAAGGGGTTAGACGGTATGACGATGACAATATGCAGAAGCCAAAGGCCAACTAAAGCCAGTACTCTTCTGTCTCTCCCTCATTGGCCTTATGTCAATGTCAATCCCACTCGGGTCACTTCAAAACTTTCTCTAAAAGAGAAAAAACAGTCGAGACTTTGAATAATTTGCGTTCCTTTTTCACAAGGATTGTGCAATGATGCTATCCGTAGGTTTTCCTTTTCTCTTGCTTTGCTACTTTTGAAAGATCATTGGAGGACCTAGAAAATCCTCGACCATGTTTGAACACTCCCCCTTATTCAGATATTGTCAGATCTTTGCGTAAATGTGGAAGATGCTCGGTACGGAAAAAAAGTTAAAGTCATGTTTTCACTTTTTGTCTTGTCCATCACTTAACAGTCATTGTGCCATAATTGGTCAACGAAAATAGCGCATTCTGTCTTCTCTTTTTGAATGCCTTTGGTTAAACTCAACATAACGCCTTAAGGCTTGCTCACTGTTTAATCAGTGTCCAGTGTCTCAGCCAAAGAGGCTCATGAGATACACTCGAAACGTAAAGCTTAGACCACAGAGTAAGTTCATTTGTGTAGTAACGAGTGGGGCAGAATTCAACATGGCGGAATGGTAAAGCAGTGGTTCTAGATTATGAAGAATATAAAAGGAACATAGAGCCAGAAGAGAGATTTGCTCAGGCAGTAAGATTCCCGCCAATTCAGATTCTGTTGAATTTGCTAGCAGACGTTTCTCAGGGAAACTATGAGCATTCTTTTATCTACGTTGTCCTTGTATTGAATGAGGAAAGCAAGAGGTTTACAGACTTCATCGTGGCCGAGGCCTTTTCATCTTCTGTCTCGGGAAGGAATTGCCGATAGGATTAGGCCCTGAATGCACTTCATGCAACACTTTCCTCTGGACTCGATCATCATCAGCATCATTGTTGTTGTTGGTATCATCTCCTACCGACGTCTGCACTGATTGAGGAATCAACTTGCGATGAAAGAAAACATCTTGGAATTGATTCGAAAGAGGTCTACTTGCTTCAACCCGAGGCTCCTTCAACAAGTCTTCAGCAGTCTCTGCATCTGATCGGTAGAAATGCTCATCGTTCAGATAACTGCCGTCTCCAATGGGCATGCACACGCCCAAGACCACACACAAATACATGCACAGAGAGAGAGAGAGAGAGAGAGAGAGAGAGAGAGAGAGAGAGACCTCTAAAAGCTGCTTCGGCAAGCCTGGAGTGAAGGAAGAAAGGGGAGATACATAAGATGATAAGCAGAGAAGAAAGTTTCATGACTCAGTTTCATGAGGAAGAGAAAGTGCAAGTTCTGAGAGAGATTATGTTTAAAGAGTGGTGAGTTTTGTGTAAAAAGAGAGTGATTACTGGAGGAGGAGATACAAATGACACGGGTGATAGCGTTTGCCAGATATGGCAACAAAAACAGAGTTGTCTTCTTGTGGTGGGAGAGTTGGACAAGTAGCGCTAATGAGACTTTTTCAAAACACAAGCCCTCGACTTTAGATAAATTTCTTCCTTGCAACCCTCATCCATGGACCCTTCACCCCTGCCGTGTCGCTTGGCAAGTTGTGCGTGTGCGTGTGAAAAAGAGAGAGAGAGAGAGATGACTTAGCATTCAGCCTTTGGAAACGTTGATGAAATAAACGCTCAGAATACAGGCACCGACACATTAGAATTGAGCAACATGTCAATTTCGGATGCAAAGTCCACAATATAAATATCGTTCATTTTAACCATTTATTTTGTGTACAGTAACAGTGCTTAGATGCTCCCTGTGCTTCCAGCACAGTCAAAGGTGGGCATTCTATCTTTCTTTTATCTCCAGAAAATCTTGAGAAGATTAAAAACTGTGCTGTTACTCATGGAAAAATTAGTGCTAACTTGCCCCTTCTTCGAGGGGGGGAAAAAACTGATACTGTTCATTATATTACATCGTCTAGCCTTCAAGATCTTCAGAGAGACTGCAAAAGATCTGAAACTGATTCTCTAACCGGCATGCTAGGAATGGCACCCTTTGCTTGGACACAGAGAGAAGCTGCTGCAGCTGCAACAATTGGAGGAACTATTATGTCGACTTATATGTTTCTATGAGAAGGATCTCAAATTAACCAAAAGCATTGCGCTGCGTACTGGCAAATCTGAGGCACTCTGCTTTGGATTTGCCCTCGACATGTGCCACGGCAAAAGCGGCAGTAAATGTGTCACCAGCTCCAGTCGTGTCAAGGACCTTCTTTGCTTTTATGATGGGTTGCTTGATTGGTTCTTCCCCTTCTATGAACAAAGCAGAGCCTTTGTCCCCAAGTTTTAGTAATACTTGCTTAATTCCCTGAAAGTAGATGAGCAAAATTTGTCACGTCTGAGGCCTTTGCTGAAATGTGCTGTAGTCTTATTAGAATAAGAAGTATAATCTCATGCCAATATAGGGTGCAGCTGCAGTAGTGAGCAAGTATAAACTCAGTACATCATCTAGCCACACAAGGAGCATAGAGAATATTATTTTGACCTAAAACCCAACAGTCAATTAACTTCTGCATGATCACCTTGGGCAATGAAATTCTGCATTTCCTTCATTGAATTGGGAGTACATGCAATGACAGCACCAAGTCCTAAATCATAAAAATGATCTTGAATGTGCTAGAATCTCACCATTTCGTGAAACTTCGCTACGGCTTGGCAGATTTGTTCAAAATTTTCTGTGGGCATTCCAGTTAGGCGAGAGAGCTCGGTTTCATTTGGGCTAAATATGTCAACAGAGCTCAAAAGGTCATGCGGAATTGGTGTATCCATTCCACCAGCATCCAAAATGACTGGAACACCTGCACTCCTTGCAGCCTTAAGATACGTGACATTCATTATAAGGTTGTGCACAAAAAAAATTATTAGCAAACCAGGTCAACGATTGGCACAAGCAAACAGATTGGGAGAAAAAAAGGTAACAAAAAAATGTTTCCCTTTTTTACGGTAAAACTTAACAGCATAGATACACACCAGCAACTTGCAAAATGCCAAATGCCGGGGAAAGGGAACAAAGACAATCTCCTCAGATAAAGGCCTAGAATGCCCAAAAGTTACCATGCTCATGGAGGTTAGCACTTGAAGGCAATAGCAATAACACCGTTGAGAGGAAATTATATTTTCCACACTATCTAGAAGTAAATTATGATGAAGTGTAAAAGGGTGTAGTATAGTAACTAATTTAGATATTACTTTCTCAACTGAGGAGGTGGCATAACACTTAGCCAGCATCTAAACTACAACAAAGAGCACTTTTATCTACTGATGTCATTCACATATGTGAAAGATGCTAAATCTTCTATCAATCATGGATATCATAGCCTCAACAACATATGTATATCTGATAAAGCACCTCTGCTTGTGCCACTGCCTAAAAGCATAGCACTTGAGATGAAAACTACAATGCTAACAACAACTTGATTGATAGTCCCAACATTGTAATCAAGCTCAATAGCAGATGCACATCACAACCGTATCCCTGAAAGCAACCGAATGAACGGTATCGTTAGGGATCTCATACGCATAAGCCTTGTCATTGACAAAAATGCAGAGAACTCACAATCTAAGCAAGCTAAAATTGTCCGTCAGACACCACTAGCTAATGCAGTTCTTTTCTTTCAAAAATTTCAACGACCACCAATAAAGCTTCTTCGTTACTCTCCCTCTTTAGCACAACTCACAGAATCATACTAATCCCACTCTCAAATCAGGAAAACAAAGATACCATTACTTCAGCCTCATGCCTCAAGCATTTGAAATTCAGAAAATAAAAAATCCAAAAGAAGCATTTCCAAAACGTAAAAAAACTAACTTTGGCGACTTGATCGTTGACAAAATCAGGAATTTCCCTCTGCAGCAAAACAATCCCAGCATTCTTCACAAGCTCCAAGTCCTCATCAGGCAAAACCTCAGGCCAATAGCACATGTTGGTCCCACCAACGATGATGATCGAGTTCTGCCCATCAGACTGCAGCATCACCACCGCATGCCCAGTGGGGGTCCCACTCACAACGTTAAGATGATCAAGTTTGACCCCACAATCCTCAAGCGCCTGAGAAACCAACTTCCCGTGTGCATCTTCACCAACCTGGCCCAAGAAATAAGTGGGATAACGCAATCTACCGCCGCAAGCGGCTTGGTTCGCGCCCTTGCCGCCGGCCAGAGTCTGACCGGAGGTGGCCGAGATCGTCTCTCCCTCTTTCGGCAGCCGCTCGATCTCGACATATACGTCGGCATTCGCGGATCCGACGACCACCAACGGCGGTGGGTCAAAGTTGGGATTTTGAGAGATTGGTGTTAATGGGTTCTTCGAGGGGTTGATGGAGAAGGAAGGAAATGGCGGACGAGCTCGACGGTGATTCAAAGGGCTGGCGTTGGTTTTCGGACGTTGTTTTGTGATCTGGGAGTTTCGGAAGGTGGGGTTCCAATGGTTTGATGGTGAAAATGCCGCCGTTCTCATCTCGGTGGAATCAGGAAAGACTTCGCCCGATGTAAGAGGAATTCCTGATGAAGTTCAGGCTCGGAATTTGCGTAATTTGGTGGGACGAGAAGGAGAATCAGTTCACTGTTACAGGGGGAATCGAGGGTGGTGATGACTGATGGGTGATCAGTCCCGGCGGAGCTGCAGCTGATCATTTGGGCCTTCTTCTTCTCGGGCCCAAGAGATACCGGGCCTTTTCTTTGGAAGAAACTACCTCTAGTCTTAAAAAAAGGCCTGAGGAATTTTTGCTCATTCAGTTCCTCCTTTTGCAATAGAATCAATCAGATTTCAGACATTCATTATTCCTCAGGAGGGAAAAAGTTTGGAAGGAAATTCCCAATGCATCACATCTTGAGAAAATGAGTAATGGACTGTCTACATCTCATGTATTTATAAGTTTGAAGATTTGTCATTTTATGTATAGTATATTTTCTGACAAATTATTAGGGGTGAGCAAAAGGAATTGTTCGGATTAAACCAGATCAGCGAGTTCTAGGCAGTTCTTAAGGTCACTAGTCCAGTTCTTGATTTTTTAAAATTGGAACAGGTGAATTTCAGTTGGAATCCTGTTTCCGGGGGGCAATCGCTTATCAGGATTGGATCGATTGTTAGTATTATTATTATTTTCTTAAAGAAGGTGGCGATGATGATGGAAGAAGTGATTATCATGTTGCTTAGAGAAGATATATTGATCTGTACATTGACCTTCCTCTTGTGGAAAGTATAAACCCGGGGAATCTTCTTTGATTGCGGGGATTTTCCTTCCTAATTATTGTGCAAAAAAATTCCCTTTATGCACTTGGATTCTAGGGTTTTAGCCCTCTCATTTTAGCATGATTTGCAGTCACCAAATCTCCCTTTGTTTTACTCTTGGTTGCACCTTCATCTCTAAATGGCCAAATTCAACTGACTGAGTGTGAATTGTGCCTATGTAATATTCTTTCCATACTACCAAGTGATGGACAAAGTCCATTGTTTCTAGGTGAGAACTAGACCGACTTGGAACTCATCACCTCTACAAACTATAATCTCTTGATATGTAATGAGAATCAAACTGGGAGCACTCCTGATAATTCTTTTTCTTATTCCAATGATTATCAATAGCCTAATTTGGATTCATACCTCTTCAATTCATCGCTACCTTCCAAGAACAGGATTATCTTCATTATTAACTGCCTTATTTACCATTTGTTCTAAATAGCTTATTATTTATGTTCGACAACTCCGGTGCCGTGTTGATAGAGGAGATAGCTAGCCGTTCTAGCTTTTTAAATTGTCCTTCTCAAGCTTTTAACTCTTCTTGTCCGATCTATTTTGATATCGTTATGCATGCAATTGTAATCTGTTATAGAAGATACTGCCAGTATACATAACTGCTTTGGACAGGACAGACATGATTTTAATAGCCCTTACATTTTTTCCTTATACCATTGGCAATTGATGTAGTAGTACACTACACAAATTTTAGCTCATCAATATCAATCCTACAGAGTTAGATGTTAGTGTCATATCTAAATAGGTCCCTTCTTCTATCTTCATCCTTTCCCTTTGGAGATTTTTTTCACGTTCCTGCTTTCAAATCTATCGATGCTGATTGCGAATTCTTCCCTTTCTGCTATGGATGGGTATGTCGCTGTATAAAGTGCTGATATTAGTCTCCTGAGATTGTAGAAATGAAGGATTTTTAAAGACATCCGACTAGGAACTTACAGCTGAAACGATCCTTATACAAAATACAGGGCGAGAACCGTAGTCCTGGGTTATTACAGTACAGACAAAAGTCATTTGACAAGACAATAGCACCAAATTCCAGGAGGAAAGGGCCCTCCGATCCGGTTATCACATTTTATCGATTAATGATATGCTCTTGTTACGCATGTTATTCACATTCTCCTACTTTGCTAACTCGATATAAATCCTCTAAGGACACCGGCTATTATAGCCGTTGGATCACCCAGGATGGCCGAGACGACAAGCTGGACGGCTCCCCCGGCCATTTGAAGATACTTCTTCATAGTATCACCTTTCACCCTCGCGTTAGTCCTTGATGCGCCACTGAGGCTCGGGATCTTGGTGTGCAGCTCTTGAACTTTGTTCTTGTCCACTTTGAAGTAGGACGCTAACCAGCTCTCGACGAGCAACTTCTTGACACACGACACGTGCAGATTATACGATCTTGACTGAGACTTGTAAGCCCAGCCTGGCCCGGAGCCCTTGCCTCCGCAATGAAGGCACGGGCCAGAGATGCTTTTTGACAGGTAGAGGACATTGTTCCCGTCATCCAGGACTTGGGGGAGATTCACGCAACAAGGGTGGAGATCTAAATCACGGCACTGGCAGTGGTACACGAAACCTAGGATGTCTGTCCCGCACGCGTCGCACACTCTCAAGTTACAGTCAGGAGGTTGGTAGTAGAAATTAAATGTGCATTTCTTGTAGTATGGGTGCGTCACGGTCGGTGGCGCGGAACCACATGCCTTGTGGAGTTCATACCTGCACAACTGGCACTTGTACCTGAGCCCGATCCCAGCTTCTTTGCAGCCATGGCAGTCGAACGGGACCTCCGAGTATTCCAGCTTGAGCCTGTGGTGTGGTAGCGAGTGGGCAGGGTGAGATATCTCTCTGTCAATCTTCATTGGTCTTTCATTCAACCTTGCTTAGGATAGCTTGTTCAGTTGTTTTGATGAAGAGGGAGGATCCATGGATGGGTCCTATATATCGAGAAATTCTGAGATGGATGAGACTAAGAAAGAAGGTTCCATTTGTCCTTGACATGGCCAAAAGAAAAAGGCAACTTATGAAGCATCTGATTTTGATCTCATCCATGTGAGATCTTTTGCTTTTGGAACAATCGCGAATGGAAAGACATGTTGCTTCTGTCCACGCAATTATCAATAAAGTCCAAGAGGTTGAGTGAGGAATCATGCAAAAGTGAGCAGTTCCTAGATTCTGTTGCCTAAAGAAAGGATGTGATGGTGAAGAATAAGATTGATCTGGACTTTATGTGGGCTCCCTGTAGAATTTTCCCAGTCATGAGACATATGGATGTGTGAAGAGGGACAATGTGTTTCAATATTGGGGATCCTAGGAGGTGGGTTCCTAATTCATGGAAGAACTAGAACTAAAAGAAAAGACTGACACTTCAAATGATTTTTATCATGATCTGCTTCAGATCTCTAGTCACTGAAATATTATCAGTTGCCCTTTTCTTTTGGGATAATGATACATTAAGTACCCGTAAATTTTACCTGTTTTACAATAGGATAGCCAAATCTCTTTATTTTTTTATTTTTTCTGGGTTCAATTGACTGCCTCAACTTTTCAAATGAGGATCAAATTTGCAGATAACAAATGCCAAATTGGACACTAACGCCGATATATAGCCTTAATATTTCACGTTAGTGTCTATTGTGACATAATAAAGACAGAGATCATCCAAAGTCATCTCTCTCTCTCCACCCAACACCTAGTTGATATGATAATCCTTAACTTTCATAAGCAAGCTATGTTAACAATTAGCCTTAACTTTTGCTAAGTAAGTGAGTCACGTTAGCTAAATCACCTGACACGACAATTTATTTAAGGGAGATCTCAGTTTGAGACAAATTTCAAAAGTTAAGATACTTGATTGAACAAAAAAAAAAGTATCCAGTACTTGATTGTAAAATTAACGAAAGTTAGATAATTTACATCTCATTATCCTTTCCTTTTGTCTTACTGATGACTTAGGTATCCAAATTGGAAATCAATGGGAAGAAGCAAGTAAATTATTGAACAGCCGTCTGCGTTCAATCCGGATTGTTCTGTTTGGTCCGTGGAGGTGAAGAAAAGAATAATGAGTCAACTTTCATTGAAATGGAGAGTGCATCTGATAAAATCTCTTTTTGATGGCCGCCTACGAATCAAATGTGTGTGTGGTGCATAGAAGAGACACCTAACCAATGCATATGGCTTTGAAAGGAGATTCTTCCTGCTCAAAAAACCTTTACAAGTTCCCCACATACACTTCCAAAAGTTGCACCAGATTTTTCATGCGAATATTGGAAAATGTCCACTTTGGGCAACATTAGGAAGAGGAGCGAATTCATTGAGAATTTGTCGAGTGAGTTTGCTGAATGAAGTATAAATAGATGAATATGAACATAAACAACAGATTCGTACTTGCCCAGGAGTCCTCTGAGATAGTTTGACTATGGAATTTGAACTGAATTATGGAACTCTATCTCATCTGTGATTTCGATGAATACAGTAAGAGGAGGTTGTGACTCTTTAGAACTCTCTCGCTCAACATAATGATGATGTTTGATTTCTCTTATGCGTAACACTGCTCCATACAGTGTGTAAGAAGGGCTGTCAAAATAAGGGAGCAGGAGACGTGACTGCGAAATGAGATAAGTTATAGACTTTCATTTGGTCAAATGGTTTAAATGAATTTTGATTGATACTGAAAAGTATAGGATCAAAGGGTCACGGAAATATTGGCCGAGTCTCGGCAATTAAGATGCCATTGCCTTGGTAAAATGAATTTTATTCACTCAACTAATCTTTCTGCTGCCTAATGGGCTAAGAGTACTCATTTCATGGCAGCATTTGTACTTGTTTCCTCACAGCAATAAGAGACAAGTACTTTGCAACATGAAAAAAATGTCTCCAACTTATGCTGGTATAGCTTTCTGCATTGTCGTAATCATCCTCCTTACTTGTGCATGGAAAGTAGCGTGTTTGGTCGGGCTGAAGCCCGTTAAGCTAGATAGATGTCTGAGAATGCAAGTTCTAAATGGAACTCCTAACAGGCTTTAGTTTCAAGACCTGAGAGAGAGAGCACGGGAATGAGCAAGCAAGCTCAGTCTCAACCCATGTCTCGTTTCTCCAATGATATCATCCCTCGCATACTACCTTTCCATCATCACAACATCAACACTTACGATATGTACCATGGCTTTGAGGTGGAACGAAGAATAATTATCAGAATGAAATCGTTTGACATATATGTCTTAGTAAAAGAATACAGAAAAGATGTTTCTGTCTCATTTCTTTGCTGGGAACATGAGACTCTACTTCCAGAAGCATCAAATGAGTACTAAAAAAATCAAAGCTCAGCTTCAACCAAAATAAAAAAAAAAAATCAAAGCACAGATTAATGTATTTGCAGACCTTAATTGTTGTGCGGCCCGCTGAAATGGCTTGCTTTTCTTGTGTGGCCCAATCTCATGGAGAGCAGTGGCTCAGAAATGTCGCCACTAGGTCATTGTCACAGCTTCTAACATCTTGCATCGTTAGCAATTCGAAAATCTTTAGGAATTCATTGGGTCAAAAGAATTTATCAGTTCCCTATTGGCTGTCGTCAGGCTTTCACTAAACAGACAGCAAAGGGCTAGTAACAATCCAGCAACAATGTCAGATGAAACCATTTGAGTGGGATATTTACAATCTGTCTGATAGTCCAACTGCATAATTTGCACTCATTATATCCGAAGCTTTCTATGTGATGCCTCTTAAAATTCTATTGCAGGTAAGCCACATCCCAAGGCCAGGTCTGTTTTGAACATCATGTACTCAGAAATGTTGAAGGAAATGCATTTGAAGATCAATGACTTTGAAAAGCCACATCCCAAAGCCATTATGAATTTGTTACCGTCAGGACTAGTGACTCATGAGTGCGAGAAACGGGCCAAGCATAGAAAGATCATCAACCCATTTTGAAAAGCTAAAGGTACTTCAAAACTTCTAGTTCTACTCCTTTTCACTGTCAGTGAAATTCCTAATCTAATTGTTGACGTTTAATTACGGGTTTTTCCCAAGAAACTCCAGGTCTTTTATGCTGAGTAAGTAAAATGACTTTTCTTTAGAAATGGAGAATTTCCTCACAAATAGTTGTCTTCCTTTTTAGTGCTGAACCTGCTAGGTGGTAAGTTTCCTGAACTGTGATGCTACGTCCATTGGCACTCTAGAGATAACCGTGTTATAATTGATGGTGATGTCAACCTGAAGTTCACAGTCCATAGAAATCTACAATTAAACACTTCGATTCAATTTGTCTATCTCTTATGAATTGTCA
This sequence comes from Corymbia calophylla, assembly GCA_014182845.1. NCBI lineage: Eukaryota > Viridiplantae > Streptophyta > Magnoliopsida > Myrtales > Myrtaceae > Corymbia > Corymbia calophylla. Next base: position 26,254,526 of record CM024698.1, on the reverse strand, counting down.
GCATGTTGTGACCGCTACATATTCAAGTTGTGAGGAGACGATGGGGAAATGGGCTGAGCAAAGTGCAGCTGGTGAAGTGGACGTGTGGCCTCACCTGGTGCACTCGAGCGGTGACGTGATCTCCGGAGCCACTTTTGGTAGCAGCTATGAACAAGGCAACCGCATCTTCCTCCTTCAAATAGAACAATTGGCCTCTTTTTTAGGATTATGCAGTCTGCCTTTATCCGTCGATGGAGGTAAGCCGAGATCAATTCCATAACAAGTTATTCAGTGATCTTTAACCATTTCAGAAAGTAGGAAATAAGCAGTCAGATCAGGAATTGTTGCAATTTTAGGACGATCTTCTTGGAAAATGTTGCAAGGACTGCTCTTTTTCAAATTTTCAGGTGTATAGATGCAAAAGATTGATCATATTTAGTGCATGAAAAACACATTATAACATCAGAAATCATTTAAGAGTGGCTTAAAGCCAACTTGTGTATCCCAAAAATGCAGCCTCTTGCCAACCAAAATAAAAGGAAGGAGGAGGTTGCGAAGATGAGAATCTGTTGGGACTGTTGCCAAAATCAAATATCAAAGATATGGGGGAATCCAGGCATTCAAAGGGCAAGAGGGAAGAGGATGTGATTGAAGAGTGCAAGTCTTCTACTTAGCCAGCCAAGAGACTCTTTCAATTTTGCTCACTTGGACCCTGATTTTGGGTCAGCAAGAATCAGAATTGGCCAAGCCAGAGCAAGAACAGAAGTTCTGCAAGTCTTTGGGGACAGGAAACCTGATTCCGGGGGTTGAACCGGCTTAAAACTGTAAGCATTCTCTTCACAATTGGATACGCTGTTTTCCTTTTCCCTCTCAAACACATTCCCAAATATTTTCCATGAAAAATATGGACGAAAACTGTGAATACCTAATGTGAAATCAAGCTTTTCTAGTGAAAAGAAAGGAAAAAAGAGCATTGAACTATGCTTTTAATAAAAAAGGCTTATAATGCAGGTGAGCATGATGTTAAATCAGGTGCTCAGGCTGTACCCACCAGGAATTTTGACGGCGAGAATGGTTCACAACAAAACCAAGTTGGGAAATAACACATTCCTCCTGGAATTATGCTTCAGTTGCCAATGCTCCTGATCCACCGTGACCAAGAAATGTGGGCCGACAATGCCAAAGAGTTCGAACCAGAGAGATTGTCCAAGGGATTCTCAAAGGTGACCAAGAACAAGCTCTGCTTTTACCCTTCAGCTGGCGTCCTGGGACTTGCATTGGCTAAACTTTGCACTCCTCGAAGCCAAAGTTTTCCTGGCCTTGGTTCTGCAGGATTTGTCAATGCAACTGTCTCCTTACAAACACGCCCCAGTCTCTTTGCCCACTCTTCAACTTGGATATGGAGCCCCTGATCTTGAATATAATGGACTTGAATTCGTGTTGGGGTCCTAGGGCTTGCACTGGCCAAACTTTGCACTCCTTGGAGCCAAAGTTTTCCTGGCCGTGGTTCTGCAGAAGTTGGGAAATATGCAAATTCCTCCTGGAGTTCAGAATCTTTCACCTGTGCTCATGATCCACCGTGACTGAGAATTAAGGGGCCGATGATGCCAATGAGTTCAACCCCGAGAGGTTCTTCGAGGGAGTCTTGGAGGCAAGCAAGAACAAGCTCTGCGTTTTCCCTATATGTTGGGGTCCTAGGACTTGCACTGGCCAAACTCTGCACTCCATGAAGCCAAAGTTCTTCTGGCCTTGGTTCTGCAGAAGTTCTCAATACAGCTATCTCCATCTTACAAGCATGCCCCTAGTCCTTTGCTCACTCTCCAAACCCTTATAGGAGCCCCTTTGATCTTTACTAAGAATTGAAACGATTCGGGGTCCGTATTTGATAGGATTTTACGCTTCTGCCTGTTTCTTCGTGTCCATAAAAATGGCCTTTCTTGACTGGAAAAGTTGCTTCTAATGATATATTGGAGCAAGTATTTGGTGCACCCAAATCAAGGGAGCTCAGCTCACTTAATCGGTTCAATCCAATGAGTCTCACGTGTTGCCATTTCATCCAACAGTACATGTGAGTTGGGCTCACATGCATTGGATCCGGCTAAAATTCTTCACGATGTTGCTTCGTTCTGGGGACTTTCCTCTGGTATGCTCTAGTAGGAATGTCCTAGTTAATTGGCTTTTGCACACGCTTTTGGTGGCCCCTTTAACTTCAACTTAGAGCCCTATTCTCTAATGTTTCTTTTTATCGGTTACACTGGTTTTTTATTTTTATTTGGACAATTAGAGCCCTATTCAGAGATGTATTAGTTCCTATGACTAGTATTGCCTTTTGCGGAATCGAATATGTTGGATAAACATACGAGAATTGAAAACAGCAAATGATACAAGGTATAATTGGTTAATCACCTTCATCAAATGAATGGTGAAACTTGCTTAAGCATTGAGCTCAATTGATGTCTAAAATTTAGGCAATTGAAATGCAAAATGAAATTAAAAATTTAGATAACAGCCTTATGTATGGACTTGACAATAAGACGGCATAGCAAGTCATGAGTAACCTCTCATCCATTATTGTGTTTATCCGGTAGAAGGAAGACAAATTGTTCCAACCATCTTGGGTAAAATGATATTACGTATTGTATACGGAAAAAGATGTCATGTTGTAATTAAGGAAAAGAATATTTTCATAATTGTTATGTATAAACGTAACGTAAAATGGATGGGTATGCGACCACATCCAAAAAGATATGATAAGGAAGAGATATTGCGAACTTATCAGCCCACATTAAATGATATCATGTATTGGTGAGCAATCCCGATTGGAGTTGCTGCATGCGAAAAGAGACGTCGAGTCATGATTAGGGAAAATAACATTTTCATAACGGTTACGTATAAATGTCCTATACGTTGCATGGATAGGTGGCGACGTCCAAGAAGACATGAAAGGAAATGGATATTGCCAAGTTATATTTCATTTCTAATTTGACAAAACCATTGTTCCTGCTTGTTGCTTTAAGAGAGTGAATCATGTTAGAATTACAACCAAAATTATGATACTTTTTTTTTTTTCCCATTGGAGTGACGTTTTATGAGCCTTGAAACTACATTCGATCTTCCGAGACAAATGGGCCTGAATTGGGTTGTCCTAGATCCGCTCGCAAGCCCGGTATAATAGCTTGCGCAGGTTGCATGGCCCCCCTACGGGCAAGACCATCCTTGGACAGAACAGAACGCGTTCTGCACGTGCCACGTACCGAGGAGTCGATGCACTGGGGCTCGCTGTCGCTCATCCGACGCTCCATCTCGGCTCTCCTCGAGCTCGCGTCCGTGGGCGCGAAGTTCCCGAGTTTTTAACCTCAAAGAAACAAACAAGTCCAGCCGTTGGTTAACAGTCGTCAAGAAAGAAAAAGAAAAAAAAAAAAAAGGACTTGCTTTTGGCTTTGTGAAGACTCGAACTGACCCGGAAATTAGTTTGTGTTCGATTAATCTGTTGGTTGAGATACACATATATGTACCCAGACACAGAGAGAGAGAGACAGAGACAGAGAGAGGGAGAGGGAGAGGGAGAGGTCTCTTGGGTTTGTGAAGGATTTTGCAGTTGGCGAGTGTGAAAGGAGTCATCTTTTGAACGCGGTTGATCGGAGATGGAGGGCGACGAGAACACGATCGACCTGAGTCGTTACTCTTCGCTCAGTGATTTCAGACTCGACGTCGAAGCAGAGAAAGAGGAAGAGCGCGAACGGGAAGAAGGAGACGAAGGAGAAGATGGGTCTTTGCTTTTCTGCTTCTGGGTTTATCTCTTGAACTCCACCACTTTCCCTTGTACCATTTTACGTCAGGTACGGAGAAAAGCCGCCGTTTTTCGTTGTTTTTCCCTTTTCCTTTCGTTGGTTTTTGATACGAGGGGCTGTGTTCATTTCTCAATTGCGTGAATCTTTTTGTTTTGAGAGGTTGGGTCGTTATGAGTTTTTTGTTTGGCGGTTGTTTTGGCGATTGATCACTCACCAGTCGTTGGATTTTGTGATTTCGGGGGATGCTTTGCGTTGGTTTGGATCGATCACCATTGCTCGGTTCTTGGGTTGTGTCTGTCGGACTGATTAGGATAAGTTTGAATCACTGTGGAATTTTCCAAAGAGTGTCTTTTAACGTTCACTGAAGTCTATTGCTGTGTTGTTCCTGTTAGATGGTATAATAAGTGTCAATGCCCGTTGGTGGAACCAAAGCTCATTGATTTTTGTGGATTTGTCTGGGATCAATCCTTTGCAACGGGTCGAGTCTTGTTTTTTTTTTCTCCATCCCTTATCACTTTCTTCCTTGGTTTGTGACACTAGGGACAAGTCGAAAATGGTGATTAAGGAATGATTGCCTGCCTTTTTTTTTTTGGTATACAATAATCACAAGTAATGTTGCTTGTCACTCTTTTCAGGTCAAAGTTCTAAGGTTAATTGGGTTAAAGATGTTCTTTTACACAGGTGAACTCAGATGTCCAGGATGGTTTTCCAATTCTTGTTTTGAATGGAAATAAGAGACTCATGCTTCTGCCACTGCTTTCTCCACAAAAAGAAGCCCCTGATTCTGAGGTTTCTCCTCTTTCAAGTGAAAAATCATACGCTTCTTCAGATGGCGAGTTTCCATTTAAAAAATGGGTCCATGTTGGCTGTCAGGTATGTATATCAAGTGTCTGGATTACGCTGAGAAGGTTCTATACATGGGTTTTATGACTGCTTGTTCCTTTTGAGTTGATAACTGCTGAAATTTTTACGGCTATTGCTGAGCACATTAATGTCTGTCATGTTTACTACTTATTGGTCCAAACTGTTGAACTGAAGCAAGTTGTTACTGGACATGTTATCTGTCTGTTTTAGCTTTAAACAATCATTTTCAGAAGTAAGTGGACTTGTATGAATGGTACATGATCTTTGAATATATAAAAATAAGCCCTATTAGATGGATATTCAAATAGCATGTAGAACTGCCACACTTTTAGTGTGACTGAAAAGATCAAGCTTTTATAGAGTACGTACATGGAGTATGGTTCTATTCATATTTATTGAAGTGGCTGTGATTATCTAATTGCATGCATTATCTGGAGGATTTTGGATGAGGATTGTTATCTGCAAAATTACATGTAATTCTATGTCTCATTGTTGGTCTGACGAAGGAGATAAAGTAGAAGTCTAGATTGCACAGATGGTGCTCAACTGAAAGTCTCTTGTCAAGCTCATGATGTTATTGTCTTTCCTAGGCTTCTTACTCTCGGGGCCTTTTCTCTTTGTAAATTGCTCAAAGTTTTATCTTCATGGCAGGTCTCAGATGACCTTTTACGGCTTCACATTGACGGGAAAGTGGTGGATGAGAAGCCCCTAAGTGCCTCAAAAGATGGAGAATCTGATATAAGCCCTTTAAGGAAAGTGAGTTTGGTTAGTACCAATGGAACTGATGATGGTATAGAAGGTTATTTGTACGGTCCAAAGGTCTTGCACCCTTCTTCATCCATTGAGGATCATTATAAGGTATTTTCCGTTAAGTTTTTTTGACCTTATTCATGTGGATGTGATTTCTTTAATGAATATTTTCCTGTAATGCCAGGACTCACCTATACACTTAGCTATTGACAATTCATCTGCTTCTGATATAGAAGAAGGTAGTGATGGTATCTGGAGTATCGTTGGTGGAAAGGTAAGTTGTTGTATGTTTCTCATTATCCTATCAGTACTACATTTTTTTTATTTTTGACAAAATCTAATCGAGTGTCGCAACCAGTATTAAACATTTACCATTTAACTGCCTTGACCAAGTTGTATCTTTTTTCTGTGACATCAGGAAGCAATAATTCTATGTTGATAGCTTCTGGCTTTTTTTGTTTTTCTTTCTATAGAAAAAAGTTGGCTCTTAAGCTTTCCTCTCTGGGGAAAGTATCAATTTCTGATATGGCACAAGTATTTGCAATTTCAGCTTTTCGGATGGTTTCTGGTTGTGATTCCAAAGCAAGATTGCGAATTGGAGATTCCTTGTAATTGTCTATCCAAAATTAATTTATATTGATGACAGACTGACTGATCAACTGGGTCATAGCTTTCCTTGCAAGTGTGTCTGGGGAATGAGATGGGCAGAGAAAGCTTACTTAATGGTGTTTTACATTCAGCATGGTTGTATGAGTCTATTATTACTTCTTTGGAACCCAATTTGCTCCTTATTTTTAATGTTCAATTTTGCTCCTTAAAGGCCAAGTGCCACGCTGTAGCTACAGCTTTCTTCCAATAGTCATCGACAATTGGTTTTACCGAATTGCAGGCATCATGTCGGAGGAACTTTGCATTGGATGTTGTCTTGCTAGATGCCTTTGGCCAGATTGTGAATAAGGAAATGGAGGTTTGCTTCTTCTTGCTTCTTACTGTGCCCCCCCCCTTTCTCTGTCACCAACCCCGCCTAAAAACAACCATCATAAGAGAAAAAAAATATAGATAATGTGCCATTAATAATTGACTTTTTTTGTTTTATTTTTTTTTTGGTAGGTTGTTGCTTCACTTTTGTATGCTAACAGTGGGTCGCTGGTGGAGAAAACCAGTGATGATGAAGCCCCGCTGTTGACAAGCTGTGATGGAATTGAATTTGATTCCTTTGAGAAACCTAGCAAATTATTGCATGGGCGCGCTTCTTTTAAGCTCAAGATATCTCAGGTAGATGTTGGTTGTGTGATATGTATTATGCTATTATTGCTTGTCATATGAATTAAAGATTGCATTAATGGCTTGCAGTTTGTTTCCAAATATTTGAGTAGGATTGTATACCTGAAAAGTGAATAAATGGTAATTGATATTATCATCACACTATTATGTTAAGCAGTACCAGTATGCTTCAGAGATCACCTAATCAAATTAAATAAAAATTTTTTATACTAACTGGACAGAGTAATTTATGTGCCTAGGTTGTAAATTAATTTTTTCTTTGGTTGAATATTTTCTTAGACATCGTTAGCTATAATGGTTAGATCACCTCTTCCAGAAAAGCTTACAGAAGAACTGCAAGAACTTGGACCAATTTTTCCTCTTTCATGTAAATACGTTTGAGAATACATAAATGATTCATACTTTATATAGTTGATCAATTGAATCGATTCCAAAACATTTATTGAATTCAACTCCTTAGTGCTCCTAAAAAGAAATTATAATAACAATTGCCTAAGAGGCGCTGTAATGACCTATTGTTGATTCAAACTTTTATACGTCACATTTCTGTTTGTATATGTGTTCTTCTCTGCATTAGCATGAACTACATATACTAAAGTATCAGTGTGGCAAGTTTAGTGCCTTCTCGGTTTTCTTGTTTGCCCCACCAGGTTAATAGTCTTTGATTTGCCATTGCCTCATTTTATGATGTTATTTTCATTGAAGACAATCATATAGCTTACATGGAAAGAATACTTTCTCGTCCCTGAAACTTATGCCCTTTTTTTCCTTTTTCAGCTTTCATCCAAGTGTGATAACAAGTTGTTCCGTGTGAGATTCAGCATACCACAGGCTGGAAATTATCCTTTCTTAGAGGCTTTTTCGAATCCCATCCGCTGTATTTCTCGCAACCGCAATGCCAGAACATCTCTGATAATTTGGAAAAGGCCAGCATCTGGCATTTTACCAGTTAAGTGTACTCTATCTTCCAAATATGAATCGCCAGAACTCGAGCATAATACTGTACGTGAAGCAAAACCTAGTCCATCATCAAAAAGGGTTAGATTGGGAAAGGCTGATTATTCCTTTCAGCAGCTGGATGACGAATGCAACTCTAACATCCGTAGTGATTTTAAGGTACGACAGATCATCATTTTACACTGGTATCCATCGTGAGATTGTGAGCAGGGTATATTGCTAATATGATAGGGGAAGCATGTTTGGATGTGCTGGTGAGCTACTAGCTCTTTCCAGAAGTAGTTCCTCTCCCAGTCACATGAAAATTTGCATGCATGCAAATTGTTCTTGTAAATGCATACTTTATTATAGGTAAGCCTAAGAAATGTCTCCAGCTAACAATCGCCCCTTTCCACTAGAAGAATGGAAACTATAGTATAATCTTTTAAGGGTTGGCAAGTTTTACCGATTAGTCCTAGTGGATTTCATGGTTCTTAATGTATTTACTAACACTAATCATAAAGAGACTTATTGGTGGGCCTGCAAGATGCAGTCATTAGCTATTAATGGTTGCTATCAACTACCCTGGTTACTGCCTTATGTTACATCTAAATTGTCCCTGCTCATTGTCCTTTGCCAGTACTCATGCTCCTCCAGATTAAAATAATATCTTTATATGCCATATCTGAAGAAAGTGGAATAGTAATTTCTTTGTTGCTTATAGAAAGTCAAAAGCAACTTTTTACCTTTCATCAAATTCTAGGTATTACTCAAATTTTAAATTTTTATGGATACATGTGTCAACATTTAGATATTGCGAAAGTTTTATGAATTTAGATTTAAAACTGTCAAATATGATGCGCTGCAAAATTTGAAAAATGTCAAGAGTAAAAGTTGCTCCAAACAAACTTTTACTTGTGGAAAATACTTTAATTTGGCGAATGCCAAATTTGTTTTTGCGACACAGCATTGGAGAAGTGCTACCCATCTTTAGATGTTGTCAACACTTTGTATGATTTTTCAGCTTGTGGTTTCGATTTCTGAAATTTTGTCTTGTGAAGTTCTCTCTTGATCTGAACACAATCTAAATGTTGATCAGGCTAAGGATACTTTTGGGACTAGCCCAGACGTGATATTGAAGAATTTTGAAGCTGCAGAAAAGCTTTTTTCAGATTCTGAATGTACTAAAATGCAAAATTCAAATTCCAAGAGCATGCCAAGTGTTGGAAAAGCAGTTCCAGATTCTTTCACATTTAGTTACTGCTTGGCAGGCCCTCATGAGAGGGCTCTTCTGCTGAAGAAGTTTGCAGCATCTGCTTCAGATGAAGAAGTTTTGGAACTCGCGAATCAGGTCTCCTTGTACACTGGATGCTCCCATCACTGGTAAGTTCCTATCTCTTTAGTCATTTCTATAGGGATGCTGATAGAGACTATACTTACCATTTTCCCTTGTGGGGGCTATAGTCTATTTGTCTGAAATGATTGTGTTTATTAGTGTTGGGAGAACACTTGTCTTCCCAAAGCCATCCACAAGCTGGCTAAGTACTAGTCTTATCACATGTTTTACTTTCTTGTTGCCAATTGACCAACTATGTTCAAACCTGAAATCAATATTTCTCATTAATGCATGATACAGACCTTTTTCTCTGAGTACTTAATAGTGATGATATTGCTTCTTGCTGGCTAAGTTGTTTTCCCACCTGCCACAGTTTGCTGGTCTCCCCTTGTGTCACTGCCACACTTTCAATAGAAGTTTATGTGAACCTTGTGCGTCCATAATACTTTTTTTTATCTTTCAGGAACCAAATTGCAGTTACAAAGAAATTGATTGAGGAAGGAACGAAATTATGGAGCTTGATTTCACAAAACAACAGTCGTGTTCACTGGGAGAGTGTTGTCTATGAGATTGAAGAGTACTTTATGAAGATTGCTTCCTGCAAGTCTAGAACTCTTTCCCAACAGGTTCTCTCTCTCTCTCTCTCACACGCACGCACGCACGCACGCACGCACATCGCTTGTGCATACACACATATGAGAATTGTATGTTTAATGGAAGAGAAAGATGGTTGGAACCATTTCCTTTCAGCCACTATTTAAAGTATGTGCTCCTTGTGTCCTGGCGACTTTTTGCTTCATCATGCATTGACTATAGACTGTAAGGAATTACATCTATTTATTTTTGAAAGATTGCTTTTAAGGCATGTGGGCCATATTCAATGACGATTGAGGCTATAGCTTTCTTTCTTTAATCCACGATGAAGGGTACTTACGTAAAATAAAAGTACAAAGAGGAAAGTGGTTATGTTTGTACTGATTAAGGAGTAGATTCTTGGAATTCAGCAAAAAAATGTAGATTCTTGAAGGTTTTGTGAGATACTTTGCCTTTTAAGAGAACTGATTTTTCTCCTCAGTCTTAGTTGTAGAAATGCCACATCAACATTCATGTGGCCAAGCATGTGTGTCCAATTATGAAGTACCTTGTGAGTCCACTGTCCTAAATCCGGAGATAGGAAGAGTTGGACAATGGGGCACATATGAATTCATTTACTGGTTCAACTTTCCTTTTCCTTTGGATGGAGAGGTGCCTCTTTCAGAAATCTGCAAGATGCTGGGTTCTTGAGTTTCCTGTTACATTTGAATGGTTACGGAAGCCCTTCAATAGAGAATCAGTTATGAATTTGATGATATCTTCCTCTCTCTCATGGCACAGGACTTTGAGCTCCTGAGGAGAATCTCTGGTTGCCAAGATTTTCTGATACAAGAGAATTTTGAGAGACTCTGGTGTTGGTTATACCCTGTTGCCCTCACACTATTGAGAGATTCGGTGAAGGCATTGTGGAATTCTGTATCCCCTAGATGGATAGAAGGTTTCATAACTAAGGAGGAAGCAGAAACTTCACTTCGAAGTCCAAGTGGCCATCAAGAACCTGGAACTTTTGTTCTTCGGTTTCCTACATCAAGGAGCTGGCCCCACCCTGATGCAGGTTGCTTGGTTGTGACTTACATGGGCAACGATTACAATCCTCACCACAAGCTTCTTTCCTTTGACTATATATGCAGGTTTGTCCCTATATCCATTTCTTGTTTCATTTTCTGGATAAGTAACATGAACTTACAGTTCTCTTTAACACATTCGCCTATATTTCTAAGACAATGCCTAGCACAACTTGTTGCTCAACTTTCGACTTGTGTTTGTTATTGTTTTCCTTTGATGGCCGAAGGAGCAGCAGTAGGCCACTGGGGGAGCTGCTGCTGACAGAGCCCGGGCTATCTCGGTTGGGAAGGCAAGATTTACTCCACATTAGTCGAGCCTTTCTATACAATAGAAGTAGTACTATAAGTGCCACTGCTAATAACACATAAATATTTCTGGTGAATTACTGCAGGGCATTCCGAAGTCCATTATCTTCTTGAAGATTTCTTCTGGAACTTCTGCTCTCTAGGTTATGATGATACATACAGCAACCATATAACCATGACTTTTGCTGCATTTATCCCCTTTATTACTTTACTTTGTAGGTTCAATGTTCTGTGTTAGTAAATCTCTCGTTCTTTCGTTCTGCTCAGGTTAATCATCTGCAGCAGATCGCGTCATTCTAAGAAACTAACATTGTTGAGTTTCTTTGGCAAAGAGTAATTGAGGGAAACAATTCCAGAAGCTGGTGCTTCAGGGTTATCATTTTATTCCCCTATCATTCTCTTTTCTTTGTCACTTCCTCAGTCGGCTGCATTTCGAGAACTAAATGCAAGATACAGTTGAGTCAAATTTGATTTTGCTTGTTCAGTTGATTGGCTTGAGTAGTTTTTTTTTTTTTTTTTTTTGGTTGGTAATTTGGCTTGAATTAAAGAAAAAAATCTTTTTAAACTTGCTAGCCCGCATAACCAGGAGGAGAAGGCTTAAAGTGCAAATTATGAAACCTGCACGTAAAGAGATCGCGTGAGATCCAGGTCTTTAAAGTGCCACACCATCTTTCACGTGGGGAAACTTGATATTCTCCTTGAGAACAGTAAAAGTTCACTCTGTGGAAGATTATGTGTAAAATGAAACATCAGTGAAGGGTTAAACTAGTAGAGATTCAATCAATCAAATGTTTAATGTTCGATGGACGTGGGATCACAACTCATTCAGTCACCATGCCAGGAGGCCAAGGTTGTAGAACAGCGTGATCTTTCTCGCCCATGTTGGAGCAAGATCAAGTGTACGCACGTGGAACTGCTTTCGTAACCATTAAGTTAATCACGAAGCGATGCGCAAAAGCTCCTAAATACTGTATTTTGCACGTCATGCGTACATTGAAAGAGGAGGAACTCACGTGCGCCCCGCCCGGAACCCACAATGCCATTTAACAGAAAGTGAAATAGAATAGTTGAGTGAGGACTCTGGGAAGAAAAAGGAAACGGAAGGGAATTATTTTGGGAGGTGCGTTGAGGGTGTGACAGGGAGAGCGAAAAAATGTGAAGTTGTAGTGACAATCACGTGCAAGTGTCACGGATTTAAGGGTTCCAAGATTAATGCAGCATTCATATCTTAACGACCAAAACACTCCTGGAGAATTCAAGTGCTTTCGGAACGTACGACTAAAATGCCTCTGAGAGGAGTCGAATGCTTCCTAAACGTTCTTAGAGATGGGCTGCTTCCTGAACGTTCTCAGAGATGGGCGAACTGTAATTATGCCGTGATCTAGAATTCTTTCGGAGTAAATGCTGGTAGATAGTAGATGGGGTTATACGATCTCGTCCGCCGGATCCAAACTTGATCAATAATTGTAATCTAAAAGCCTCAAGTATAAGAAGATGCCTCGTGACACAAGTACGTCCTCTCAGTTTCCTTTTTAGACAGATTCCTTGGGTGACGATTCTCCTTCTCCACGTGAAAATTAATGGAGCCTTTCGATAAGTCCGTCCTCTCAGTTTCCTTTAGACAGATTCCTTGGGTGACGATTCTCCTTCTCCACGCGAAAATTAATGGAGCCGTTTGATCTTCTCCGAAACGGTCACTTTCGCTCCGGCCTTTTTAATCACTGTCATAAATCACTGTCTTAAACCCCTTCGCCTGCTGATTGCTTCATCGTTCATCGTTTCTGTAGCTAGTGGAGGACCAGGTTCGCCCCAACACTCGTTAGTCATGGCTAAAGCATTGCTCCCCCTCTCTCTCCTCATTTTCCTTTGCTTCAAATCAGGTAAAGGAAAGTCTTCACCTTCATGGGAAAAGAAACCCGTTTAACTCTTCTTGTTCTTTGTGTGCGTGTCTTTGTGATTTCAAGATTTCAAGTTCTGATATTCTTTCGAACCTTGGTGGGTTGTATCTGCACGTATGTGTTTTTATAGCCCACATGGGAGTAAGAAAACCACGATCTGACCCAGAACATGTCCCGCTAGATCTAGCATATCCCGTTTCTGATGCTTCATATCATAGTCACATCTCATGGCATTTTCTTTTTGCGCTAGGCTTAAACCGCACATCGGCATCTCCCTATATGATTGTTGTCAATGAAATAGTTTCAAGAATAGTAGTTCTATGACAATTAGACTTTATCAGAACCAATTGTCTGCCCAAATGTGAATCTTGCTAGTCCAGATAGAATTATATTACGACCCTGCATATTTCGTGACGTTTTCTGACTTTTGCATACTCTGATGTGAGGTGTCTTCAGGAGAGCTTGTCAAGATAGTAAATGCCCAGGTATTTCAATTTCAGTCTTCTCGACACTCTCCAAGAAAAGTACTGATAAATGAAATGTGATAGGAGGGAAATAAATGCTAATTGTTAGAGTTGTTCTAATCGTTTTGCAGAAAACTTGGTGCGTAGCCAAGCCTTCGTCAGACCAGGCAGCTCTGCTGGCGAACATCGACTACGCATGCTCTCAGGTGGATTGCCAGATTCTTCGAAAGGGTTGCCCTTGCTTCTATCCGGATAACCTGATAAACCACGCCTCCATAGTCATGAATCTCTACTATCAAGCCAATGGGCGGAATTGGTGGAACTGCGATTTCAGGAAGTCAGGCCTCATTGTCACGACCAATCCAAGTAAGTAAAACTCCTTTGGCCAGTGCCTAGTGCATCAGTCATGATGCAATTGTTCTAACGCGATGTTCCGTCGATTGGCAGGCTATGGCAACTGCATCTATGAATAGCAGCCGGTATTGACGGAGAAGCTGCACTCGCTTGTGGTCATAATAAGCTGCAATCCTCTCCTTTGTTGGAGGACAAGCCATCTAGTTTAGTTTTCTTTGCATCTTACATTAGTTTTGCCCAAGTTTTAGTTGCTGCAAAAAGGTGAAAAAAAGGAGGTTTTTTAAGCTACTTCAATGATCATATCAGCTCCTAATCCTGGTTGTTCTTCTCTGATGACGTGCCACACCTACGTGTCAACTAAACCGAGTCAATCGCATTTGAATAAACAGTAAAGCTTCAATTTGTAGGGTTGACGTTTCAATCATGGAACATTAATAATGAAGCTTTTCATAGCTGTATATAGGGTAAGAAAAAAGGTCACCTATTCCAAAACTCCAAACATAAAAAATACATTTTGGGTAACAACAGATATCCGTACGGGCGAATTCAATGACCTCTTTTCCATTTTTGTGTTTTGTTTGGTCGGACCTAACCCTTCTCCCTATGAGGTCTCTGTAGATGAACGTCGGCAAACAACGTTTAGCCCCGCCGATCTTTCGTATTTTTTGACAGAGGGGGGAGACTAATCTTTGAGGAATCAAAACCCGACATCAAGCTACCGACTCCAAATCAAAATTTATTCCTCCCCCCAAGATCCCACCAAGAGCGATCACGCATTTGGCAGCCATTCCCGATATTACCATAGGGACAACCCGTGGTTAAGAGAGGCGATTACATGGCCGCAACCGGACCACCAGCTGCTATTTGAGGAAAAACGATTTGACCCGTCGGCCGTTTTTCCCCTTTCCATCACATGTGATGTCGTGTCCGTCTTACGTTCTCGCTCTCCCCTTCGCTCTTTCTCGTTGCACGAGACTTGGGCAAAGAAAATACCGGACGCTAGTGGCCTCACTTCGAGTTGAAAGCTAGATAAGGAGAACGCGTCCCATGTGGGCTTCCAGTATCCACCCAATATTCACTCTTTTCTTTTTCGTTTTGTGTGTTCTTTGTTAACAGAGCGGCAAAAAAACAGAAAACCAGGACGCCACAGGTCAACTGGAGTTTGAAAGTTTTTTTCATTTTCGGATTCATTGAACTCTTTTAGCGAGTTTGATCATTCTTGCGATGATTGTCTGCTTCCGGACCCTTTCTTCCCCGAAAGATTGAGATATTCTTTCCTGTTTCCCCATTCATTTTCTTGGGACTATAAGCGCTGGTAACAAATTGCGGAGATTTGATTTATCTCGGTTCGCTGAGGATGATGTCAATGACATGCCGCAATCTCTTGGACTTGGTTGCTTGTGGGTGTTCTTCAAATGCTTCTTTCGACAGGTCTTCAGTGAAAAGGTATGCTAACGCCAATACGAGGAACAGGAATTGCGGAGAGTTCGCTGCTCGGAGGTTGTTTTGCTTTCGTCGAGATATTGCCTCGTGTCGGGTTTCTTCAACCAAGACCCCCAATACTCTTCTTGATGGTAATGGGTTTCTTTGTCTGCAATTGTTCTCGCCTGGGCTCTTTTTGATGTTTTCTGGATTAGTCATACTTAATTTCATGGGTGACCGTAATTTGTCTGTCTTGCCACCGAAAGTTTGTTTCTTGTTGACCATTGTGTTCAATTGAACTCCACAGCATCTTACATTAGTTTCACTGGTCGTTATAGATTCAGGTATTGGTCGAAGCCCTTCAAAATTGTTGGATTTGAAGGAAGAGCCAAGAGGCCCCATATCACTGGCAAATTTGTTTGAAGTTGTTGCTGAGGACTTGCAGACACTGAATCAAAATCTTCGAACTGTAAGATTCGTTTGATTGAGATGGTTTCACTTTTTTTGCAACATTCCGATTGAAAAGCCTGACAGTGTTATGTGTCATGCTCTTTCCACTGGAGATGGTATAATCTTGTCGCCAGATATCTTCATTCATTGTCTGGGTGTTTCCGGTGTAATGGTTGAAGGGCGTTTTCAAAGACTCAATTGGAATAGTTGTTCATGGCATTCATGGAAAATTGCTTGCTTTCGAAGTTTAGCAAAGTCAGTGTGTAAAGCTTAGCATTTTTCCGGGCTAATAATGATGGTTTTAGTGGCCCTGCAGTTTCTCTGCTGTCGGTTGCTAATGTCTGACTGAAGGCATTTTGGGAAAGAGCATATCTTGAAATCACCATGTAATAGAATATCTGTTGTATGTGGTCTTTCCATCTTCAGATGAATAACCTAGTGTCTAAACCAAGCAGTCTATACATCAGAAGACAAAAAAGAGTTGAGGATTTAGAAGTTAAGACTCCTTGCATTGTACTCGATTTTTGCTGAAGCTTCCTGTACACATTGATTGGAAAATTACGAAAGCATGTTAGGGAAACAGATACTGGTTCTTACTCTCTATCTACTCCTCAGAGTGTCCACTCTTTTCTGTTCTATGGCTTGTGTTATGTCTTGCCTCGGGAACCTGAAGTCATCTATTGCCATATAATTGAATCTTGCACATGCATATGAAAGGCCAAAATGTATGTGTCACTGTCCTCCTGCGTTGCCATGTGTAGAGTAAACTCCAAGTTTCTAACAGTAGTTTGCCAGCTTAAATAAAAACCCCCAAGGTTTCTTTTGCAGGGTAAAGTGAGGATATGAGCTCCATCCTAAGAATGTTCTGTCTTTAATTTTTCAGTTGATTGTCTCTATTGTAGGCAAGGTGTTTATGGGAAACACTCGGCACTTAGGTAAACCTATTCTGATTATATTTCTCTGGTAGATCGTAGGTGCGGATAATCCAGTTTTAATGTCTGCTGCTGATCAAATATTTGGGGCTGGTGGGAAGAGGATGAGACCTGCTTTAGTCTTCCTTGTCTCTAGAGCCACAGCAGAAATAATGGGTCTAAAGTAAGCATTTCTCATTATTCTTTACAATCATTAAGTTTTCTTTTATTGAAGTCATGGTGTAATTGTACCCTCCTTACCTTATCAGAGAACTTACGAGAGAGCACAGGCGTTTAGCAGAGATAATAGAAATGATCCATACTGCAAGCTTGATACATGATGATGTGTTAGATGACAGTGATATGCGAAGAGGTAAGTCTCGTTTTTCTTGTATAGCATCTCATGCTTTGGATGTCAGTGCATCAGATGCAGCACCTCAACTGTAGTAGAGTTTCAATAACCAGAATATGTAAAACTCCCTTTGACTTGCTATATGAACACTAGGTCAACCAACTTTGTGAAGGTTAAAAGTTGGTAACGGGAAGTTCTAAAATTGTTTTCCCAGTGTGATACCGCAATCTTTTACTTCAGCTGTCAAATTCACAAACATATTGTCCACATCTGCAGCATGAGAATGTTCCTTTTTCTGGGGTTATCAGGATAGTGCTGCTGGGAGTTAACATTTCATAACTTTATATCTTCACCTTCTTCTCCATTTTGATCCCTTCTTGAAAAGCGTGACTTGATATGAACTCCATATTTTTCAGGAAAGGAAACCGTTCACCAGCTTTTTGGAACAAGGGTGGCGGTACTGGCTGGGGACTTCATGTTTGCACAGTCATCATGGTATCTTGCAAATCTTGAAAATCTCGAAGTTATCAAACTCATTAGCCAGGTAAGTCCCTTTGTTACATTTTAACACACTAGTAAACTTCATCTCCACCTTTGGTAATGATTGTCTGGATGACTGCTGATTGCCTTCTGAATTGGGAAAACTCGAATCTGGAGTATCGACATAGTTACATAAGCAATTATATCCAGTACATTGTACATGTTTTGGCAGGTTATTAAGGATTTTGCAAGTGGTGAAATAAAGCAGGCATCAAGCTTGTTCGACTGCAACACGGAACTTGAAGAGTATCTTATCAAAAGCTACTATAAGACAGCTTCTTTAATTGCTGCCAGTACCAAGGGAGCTGCCATTTTCAGTGGGGTGGATAGCAACATTATGGGGCAAATGTATGAGTACGGGAGGAACCTGGGCCTTTCATTCCAAGTGGTCGATGACATATTGGATTTTACACAATCGGCCGAGCAATTGGGCAAACCGGCTGGAAGTGATCTAGTGAAAGGAAACTTAACTGCGCCAGTTATTTTCGCTTTAGAAAAGGAGCCAAAACTTAGAGAAATCATCGAATCGGAGTTCTGTGAAACAGGTTCTCTCGCTGAAGCGATTCGGTTGGTCAAGAGCTGTGGTGGCATCGAAAGAGCTCAACAACTAGCAAAAGAAAAGGCTGATCTTGCAATCCAGAATCTAAGATGTCTTCCTCAGAGCGCCTTTAGTTTAGCCCTTGAGGACATGGTTATGTATAATCTCGAAAGGATAGATTAACTGCCTACGCTAATATGGCAAGAGTGAGTGATTCTTTAGCTTATATGAGGGTTGAAGATCGAAGCCTGCCAGCGAAACCGGCATCTTGGGTGGCATTGACAAGTAGGGACCAAATGGGGGAAGGATGCTGGTGGCTGTGTTGTATATGTACATGCATGATAGGCATTGAGCTATGACTTTTAGCTCTTAATATTGTTCATTCGATTACAATTTTCTCCTCGAAAGGAGGATTAACATTCGAATACTGTTGTATGACAGCTCCCGATGGGATCAATAATGTAATGCTGTACTATTCTTTTTCATGAACTCATCGTGCGAAAGAAGCTGTTCACTTTTTTATTTTCGTGGGTAATAGAGATTAGAGACAGAATTTGAAGAGGTCTAAACATTGTCGCGGATCTTCTTTTCCCCTTCCTCCACCAGCTCGGGATGATTGGCTATTGATGCAATTGTTGTTGTGTCTAGATCGGAGCGAGATGTTAAACTTGATATGACCAGCACATCTTGGAGTGTGACTTGGATTGATGCCCTTGAAAGAAAGGACTTTTAACATGTTTGTAATCTGCTGCAAAAGACATGATTTAGCAGCAGCACCACCTAAAATTCTTAAGAGCTTTTCAGTTAACATTAAGTTGGGGTCAGTCAAAATTTCAGGATGACTTGTTGACTTTGATTGGGCTGGCAGGAGATGATTTAGGGCGCTTTAAAAGCCTAAAGGCCAAAGCCCACGTTAGTTCCTTTCCTTATTCCTCACTCCACTGCTTTGACTCTCCTCCTCCTCCTCCTCCGGCAAATTCTCTGCTTGGGGCATTACGTCGAACAGCTTGCGAGCAAAGCTGACACTCATCGCACGCCGGTCGAAGGCATGAATCTGTTCGGTAACGCAGTTCGATGGAGAAGCATCGCTAAAGAAGCGCTCGACCGCACTGCGATCGTGGCGAAGTTCCTGTGCTTGCTCCACGTCACCAACACCTACATCTGCACTCCTACTCTCGTCCGTGAAAAATCCTACCCTCTCTTTTTCTTCCTCTTCTTCTTCTTCATGATGTTTACCGAGCAGTAGAAGCTGAAGAAAGCGTTGCGGTGCTTGCAGGTCTACGGCCCGAGCATGCTCCCGACCCTGAATCTGACCGGCGACGTGTTACTGGCCGAGCGCGTGTCGCACCGGCTGGGGAAGGTGGGGCCCGGGGACGTGGTGCTGGTGAGATCGCCGGTGGATCCTAGAAAGTCCCTCACCAAGCGCGTCGTGGCCATGGCAGGCGATAAGGTCACTTTCGTCGTCGATCCTCGCAACAGCGACCGGGTTCGCACGATCGTGGTGCGCGTTACGCAACTCTTCTTTCTTCGCTTCAAGCATTGGTCGTTCAACATTAGAAATTTAGAATTCCATTTATATCTGCTCGATTCATTTTGGTGAGTAAAAGAATTGCTCTAGAGTTGAGCGCGCCTTCTATCGATGCGCACTTGAATGAAATCGGAGATTTTCACGATGTTCGATTTGCAAGTAGCTTTGGACTAAAACTGAACATTACTACAGAGCGTACTGAGTGGACTAGGAATGCATTTTCTGATAGGGCATCACGGTTTTTGTCATGTTCTTGTCGGTAGGGAAGCATGTATCGAATCATTTGGAAGATGGTTGAAGCGCATTTGGGAAAAATCATCGAAATCAAAGCTTGAATTTGGATCCTTTTGGGACGAGATTGGAGAATCAATGCGTCTCTGGTGCTTTTTGGCTTTTAGATATTTGTGTTACCGATGAGAGCAACCTCTGGTTTGTTAATGATCTTTGTATGAATAGGTGCCGAGGGGACACGTATGGATTCAGGGCGACAATATCTACGCATCGAGCGATTCCCGGCAATTTGGCCCTGTTCCTTATGGTCTCATCGAAGGCAAAATGTTATGCAGGGTGAGCAGAGCCGCCCCGATGATTTGTTCTGGAGTGGCATTTTGCAAGTTCTATATTCTAATTTCCACATGTTTTGTGTTGGTTCTCTTTGCATTTGTTGCTTTTAGTGCGTTCCTACATCTATCGGAATTTCCATCATCTGCATAATATGAAAACCTTGCTCTCCTCTACAGGTATGGCCGCTCGATGGATTCGGATCGCTGAATCACTGACTCTAGTGCATTGTGGAAAACCCATCTTCATCGTGGGAGCAACTGGCTGAAGGCGAACTGGCTGAAGGCGAGGGACTGCAGAGGAATCAAGTGTGTAAATTGAAGTTTGAAACAGACGCATTACAAACTTTTTGGTGAATCCAAGTGATGCCTTTGTTATAGCGAAGATTTGGCATGATGCACTTGAATCAGGTTAGGATTGTGTAGAAAGAATCGATCTGATGTACCATGTTCAAGGAGCAGTGACAAATATTGTGACTATGAGTTGGTTTAACATCTGTCAGTGGTTTCCAACAAATTGCCTTAGCAATTGAGAATGCAATCTCAGATGAATATAGATTTTGGTTCCCTTCGTTATTAACGATGAGAAGAGTCTGCAACTCCTCATAAAGATATCAAATAATATCTCAAACAAACACCAATGTAGACGACATGGAAATTCAATCCCCTAGTGCTATAAAGAAAATCATATTCCCTCTTCAACTGGGCCAGATATCGCGATTCAGCAGGATACAAAAAATGCACTTTTCACCAAGAACACCAATCCCGAACTAGGGCACGTGAGTTTATCCATTCAGCAGCTGGTTCAGCCTCAAACTCGGTCATCGATGGCTGACTCCTTTTGTCACCCCGAAAATTATAGCGATCGTTTCAAGAACCGCCTGCACAAAAGAGCAAAGTAACTTCTAATTTTATCTGAATCAGAGAAATACGAGGATAAAAGATTTTGACCCCTATCTGACGACAAACAACACAAACCCAACCAACAAGCCGAGGCAACAGGACCAATAATACTGGTGAGTTTCGTTTGGAGGGTGCCGAATTGAGTTAGGCGCATCTATGTTCCTGTTGCCAATTTCAAAGAACCACGGAAATGAGAATGCAAGGAGATTAATAGTACTCACGGCAATTGTACAGGCGATGTAGCCGGGCTTCTCTCGGTAGTCCATTCTATGTCTGCAGCAGACAACGAAACACAGCCCAACGTACCAGGGGATGCCGCCCAGAAAGAAACCGATGATGAACCTTCAACGCCACATTCGTACAAATTATCTCAGCAAAGAATTGCAGAAACCAGATGGGGGTTGCAAGGAGCAAAAAATGAATCTTTTTCCCCATCCACTGATATCGCACGAATCAACCTTTTCAGGAAAAGAACGAACAGGGGACACGAGCGATCGGCCTCCGTAATGACGCTACGCTTTGTAAAACAAGCATGCAAATGAAACTCAACCAATACCGCTGCGAAAAACCCTCGATCGATATCTCATCTAAGGTAAGATTGCGATTGTGGTGATGCGAAGATAGAGGAGAAGAGAGAGAGACTTACAGGCACCAGCCCAAACCGAGGCCACAACAGGGCAGACGCCGTTCTCTCACCGGCCTTCCTTCGGCGACTGGATAACCTGCAACATTTGAGACCCCAAGAGAGGAAAAACAAAAATTAATTTACAAAACAACTCGGTACTTCATGACCTAACCAGTTAATCAAGCAAAGCTTGTCTAGATAGATCAATGTAGGATCGGACGAAACTGAAAGCGACCAAAACACCCGGCGGGGTTGAGTCTTGGAGCTCGAGCCATGAAAAAAAAAAATCGAAAGTAAAAACCTCCAGATAATTCGAAATCGGCGCCGATGATCCGACGAATTGAACTAACCTGGAACGGCCTGATAACCCTGGTCGTGGTACGGAGGAGGAGCGGAGGGGTCATGAGTGGCGCCGGGAGGAGCGACCGGCTGGGGGAAGCCGATCGCCGCCTGCTGCGGCGGGGGGTAGTTGGCGACGCCCTGGAACGTGCCGTACTGAGGCTGGTGCTCGCCGGCGCCGCCAGCGGCGATGCCTCTGCTCTGCTCCTCGTCCTTGCTCATCCTGTGATCGGCACGTAACGATCGCGTGAGCTCGCAGCTAAACGATGGAGCGAGCGATCTTCGATCCGGTCTTTTAGAGTGATTCGGATCTAAAAAACTCTTATCGAGTGATCTTGAGAGGGAGGCACGTGTGCAGGATAAGAAGAGAACCGGGCGACTGCCAGTCAACCTTTTCTTCTCCCTGCGTTCTTCAAACGATCTCTTCTAATTAAGAGAGAGAGAGAATTATTGCATTGATTTTTCAACTTTTTCTCTATATTATGTTTTGTACCGTTGAATTCACCCCACTCCTTTTTAAAATTCTATCTCCAAAAAAATTATCTCATCAAAGATAATATTATCCTACTTTTTAAATAACAACACTTTTCTTTTCATCGATATTATTTTATTTTTACTCTAACTCTCACTCATAAACTTTTATCCCACCTACTTATATGATATGGGGATTGAAATACATACTTAAAACTAAATCGCCCCCTCTTAATCTCCCTTGAAAATATAGGAATTCAAACTTCACATATCCCTATTTTCATATAAGGAGCGTGACACTCCAATAACAATAAAAGATTTTAGTCATTTAATCACATGTTTTGGCCTGACACACACATGTCTAAAGAAATGTGCTACAGCAAAAAAGTAAGAGATTAACATAATGGAAATATTATATGATTTTGGAGAAATTTTTTTTTTTTTTTTGGCTTGATATTAATGGGCGGGAAAAAAAGTTGTAACATTAAATTTCCTAAGCTAGTAAAGTATAATTCATAATGATTTTCTAGTGTAATGTTAAGTCGCCATCTAGACTTGCATGAGATAAATGTCATTGTATTTGTAATATTAAATTAAAGGAACTTGTTTATTATGTTTAATATCCCTATAATCAAAGGATTATTGAATCATATTATAAATGAGCTATAATTTATTCATTTTTCATTTCTTTAGCTAAGTGAATTTATTTGCTTTAATGTTACTTTCCTACCGCACTAAAGCAAATTACTCTAACATTTATATTAACAGTGGGATTTTGATGATTTAATTTTTTTCTATTTTAACTTTTTCAATAACAAATTCGATTCTATGATATTGAAATTAAGTGAAATTTGTTCGTGGGATTAAAATAACCTATACAAAAAAATATGGCATAGTAACTTTTAAACCAAATAATTTTTTTTATTAAGCGGGATGGATGTAAAGAAAAAGGCTATATTTTAAATCCTACATTCAATATCCATAAATGACCGACTTCTACCTTTTGTCTACGTGAGACTTAATCGAATGACATATTTTATAATTTTATACTTTCAAATCTAAAGTGCTGAAATTTTAGGTGTTGAATAATTCGAAGTGTTACAAGTAAAAATAAAAAGGTTAGTTTGGTCAGATGGAAACTACATCCTAAACGTCAACAGTTTCAACTTGCTAATGCCCGTATGATCAGAATTCAGCTACCCGTGATTTATGGACCGACCCCCCTCGGTCCCAACGTAACGACTGGGAGACAAAATTGATGGTGCAAGGAAGAAGAACAGACACAGGTCTCTTTCAGCCTATATGTCATTTTCATATATCAAAGATCTCTTTTTTGCCCTGCTGGAAAAAGCTTAGTAAGCCGGTCTTTCGAGAAGATCCGACTCTCAAATTGGACTAATTCCACATGGAAAGAGATTAAGTAAGATCATTAACTGAAGACTGCGAGAAAATAAGCGACGAAGATCGAAGACTGAGAGAATCATGTACAAATTGCTTTCACCAAAAATACATTAGGCCAGCATAAAAGACCAAAAGGAAAATGATGTGATTATATTGGGATCATCTTGTCGATTCTCATTGCAGCTCCAACATAACATATATTATGGAAAGTAATGACTTTTGCGTCAGTCAATCTGACTAAAGTATGGATAGTAATCTTTCTTGACATGCAAGTTCATCTTCACCCGAGTCAGGTCTCGGAGCCCTTCATATGACAAAAGCAATGAGGAGAGACCTGAGCAGTAGAGTGTCAAGGGGTTGGGTTGAGCCGAGTTTTCATGATACCTGACCCAACTCAAAACCCTACAAGGACGCAATTGATCCAACCCAACCTATTCGAGACCCAAATATAACATAACCCAAATGAACGGATCAGGATGGGCAAGGATAGATTAGCTGTGCTCAGATCCAAGGTTTCATTCTTGTCTTGCTCGTGCAAAGAGAGGGAGATCGGGAGCCTGACAAATCCATCAACGCCCAAGTCGAATTGAGTTGAGAGGAGAGAAGGGCAGTGGGATGAGGAAGAGACGGAGCGTACCTTCAAATGGGGGCTGGCCTCTCTACTGTGGGCATCTAGGCACGTGCTTTCGAATGGGAAGCTCTCGAGCTCGTGAACCTTCAAGGGGCCATACGAGGAGGTGAGTCGACGATCGGGGCGGCTCCATTGGATGCTGTTGGGACCTTCTCCGAACGTCGGTGGGTAGGATTGAAGTCCTGATCTAGGCGGTCATAGGGCCTTTCTTCCGGACACCCTCGGCAAAGGCTTACACATTGCGAGGGCTACTATTGTGATCCTTTGTCAATTACAGTTGCGCTGGTCAAGTTAATTACAACTCTATCGATATTAAATGAGATAGGCAATTGAGGATTACGAAGATGCAATACATAACCTTTCTGACTCGATACCATGTTGAGTTTCAAAAACGCTTAAGTTGATAGAGAAAGGGAAACTTAATTAAGTATTGAAGCAACCTATAAAAAGGTTTCTATGTTGGACAAGGTAAAAACTCCACTGAAAATGTTGGTAGATTAGATCAACATTTAGAAGGAAAAAAGGGTTTTTGTCTGAGAAATCCTAAGATGTCCCTCGACTGAACTATATAGAAATTCTCAAGCGTCATGTCTTGATCTTAATCCTAATTAAATCCAAGAATCGCAGTGCATGAAAATTTTAGGATGGAGCGAGAGAGAGATCTT
This sequence comes from Corymbia calophylla, assembly GCA_014182845.1. Taxonomy (NCBI): domain Eukaryota; kingdom Viridiplantae; phylum Streptophyta; class Magnoliopsida; order Myrtales; family Myrtaceae; genus Corymbia; species Corymbia calophylla. The sequence goes on along the minus strand of CM024698.1, from coordinate 26,229,570 downwards.
GCGCAAGGCCAACGCAACCTATATGCATGATCAGCAACGCATCAAGGTCAAAGGACTGTCATCATAGAGCTCTTCTTCCAGCTCCTCCCTATGGATATATGTAGTTGTATTATTGATGAATGCGTCAACAGGACAGGCCCAAAACCCTGATGGGGTGCGCCATAAACAAGGTGCGCGGTCTTGAGCAAGATCGATCTCCCTTCAATCTGTACCTTTTGATGTTAATCATCCAATTCTGCACACTATCCATGACCAGCTATCCTTTGGAACATTCTTGGACCTGCACATGAAATGGTAAAGCAGAGAGAGAGAGAGGGAGAGAGCATCATACGAAGTGGAAAGACACAGAAGTGCGGAAAGCTATGACGGAATCAAGGAAGAGAGAACAATTTCGACCCTATTTTCAATCCACGCACTGTTGCATGAGACTGAATCCCTCCTCAGAATGACTAATCGCTTACGTATTTATATAGGATTGTGAGAGGGTGAATCGGTTGGCCGACCCGAGAGTCAGACAGCTCTCAAATCGAGGCTAATTTATCTTCGCGACGTTTACTGAAAGCTTCACGTGACATCAGAGACTGTATTTCGTTTGGATCCATAGATGTCCGGATTTCGGTCCGAGGGATCTTGTGTCGTATTCATAGAAAGATTGAGGTATCGCTGCTTGAACTCACGGCAGGTTTGGCCCTCCAGACAAAAGAAAAAAAGGGGTATCTGACGGTAAATTATCAGAAGTGGGGGTGTAGAGGTCCCATCGGGAGCGTCCCTTGTCGCTCGATTCTTGGATTCACCGTGACAACGATTCTGCTTAAACGTTAGTTCACCATCATATGTTCCGAGACATTCTTACCACAAATGAAGTCCCCTTCGAACTTCTGGGTTCATGCACAGCAATTTCAAAGGCATCAAGAAAAGTGAAAAAAAGAGAAACCAACGCTATAGTTCTTGACAAGTCAGTTAGTAAAAATGAGCAGTTCCAGATTCAATATGAATTCCATATGGAACCTTATCGTCAAAACAGATTCTTTAATTTTTAAAATCTGGACATGCAAACCCAAGAACCTGAAATCTATTTTGTCATAAGTTCCAGAGTCGATTCTAAATTTACCAAAATACTATTTGTACTCTTAATTGAATGATTGTAGTGAATCAATACTTCCAATTATCACCATTTGTTATGTCTACTAATCACAACTCATATTTAGATACACAAAGATTATTAAATATTAATAAAGTAAAAATCTCAATAACAAATATCATTAGAAATTGAAGCTCAGATTAGTGGTTTCATATTACACACTCACCATTGGACACTATGAAATATCATAGGATTGCACAAGACAAAATAAAAATAACACATTTTTTTTCAAATTTTGGTTTCACTTTAAATCCGAAACCTATTTGGCATATTTCAAAACAAAAGAACCAATCCAATTCTACCCTGAAACAATATTCACCCCTATTACTTGGGAATCAACCATAGAAAGAGAAGGGTGATTTTCAAGATCGGATTCATGAAAGAATGAAATACCCAGATCAAGAAAGGGTTTCTTTGATGGATGTGGCTGAAATTGGTGATCAGAGGAAGACGGTGATGGAGCTGTAACAGAGAAAGCATTCCCGAAAAGAGCGCGTACTCGAGGGCTTGACTCGGGTTGACTTGTTTCCATTAAGGGGATGATTGCTTGGCGTTTTGCCCTGAAAGCGTCGGTTGCTCCGTCTAATCGGTGTTCAGAGTGGTTCACGTAAATGGCCATGCATGCTCCACAGCTAAACCTATAGCGTCCTTCCTCTTTATATGTAAGCCGTCCCTGCCCACAAAAGTCTCCTCAATACGTACGATTCCTTTGGTATTTGATATCTTGGCACCCCTCCATTTCACCTCGATCTCGGGTTCGGAAATCGAAATGTGTCAATTTCAAAGGATGTGAATTTTCATACATGATTTCCTTCGTAGAGACTTAGGTAAATCTCATTGATTCTCTAGGACCTGTTCCAAGTTTATCGCACGTAAACAGAAAAAATCTAATCTTTTACTAGTAAACCGGGTAATAAACTTAATGGTCATTTCGTCTTTTGAATATGCATATCAACTATTTTTTCTGTGTAAACCATATTTTTTGTGATGATGACCTTCCGACTATCATGTCTTGGACATTGTAAAGTTTTTTAAGAAATTATCGAATCAAATTAATTAGCTTGATAACATTTGATCATTAATGCGGTGTAGTCAAGATAGGTAAAGTCTATAATTTTACAGAAAGATTCCAATACTTTTCATTGAGTAATTAGCTAGACAAAAATTAGTTGGCGATTAAGCTGCATCTTATTACTTCCTTATTATGTCGTCCATGTTGGTCAAACAACTTCTAATCAAAAGAAATATGACATTAGGATTCATTAGGATTCTGTTTATTTAGTAAAAAGATGAATAATTTATAAAATATTTTAATAAAAATGATCGTTTGTATCGCTTACAAATATATAAATAAATTATTATTGATAATGAATATATTTTTCATTAACAATTTAATATAAGTGATACAGGCAATTACTGTTATAAATATATTTTTGAAATCATTCATTTTTTTCATGAATAGAATTTGCGTAAAATGCCTTCACTGTGCTCGAGGTATGGCGGTGTAATTTTGAGAATGAGACTGTCTTGGAAGGAGAATTCCTCCCATCCCGAGCCATGGAGGGGCCCAACAAAGCCCTCAATCGCGGGCTCAATTTCGATGGACATCCATTTCAAGACCCGATTCGAATATTGAAATCGAACACGTCGATCTCTATCGATCCCGACTTCCCTTCGCATTATATGGGCCTGTCATGGGTCCAAGTTGAAAGGGGTGACAGATCACCTACATCGATGTATGATGATACATCTTCCTATTGCTTCATTTCTCAACAACCCCCGTGTCTCCTCTTGATTAAGAAGCTCCAATTAAGTCAATCAATTATAAATGTAGTTAACGAAAAGTCATAAATCTATTAAAAAGATATGTCAATTCAGTTATAACTCTCTTGCAAATTTGTCAATATAGTATTTCTAGAATTGGACGAATATCGCAGATGGATAGATTAAAATATTCAGGACTGAATTAATATTTATACGATAAATTTATGATTTTTTCAGTAATTATCCCTTAATTTTATTGGGCAAGAGCAATGTACTCCTGCCATGTCATGTGCCTCAACCAACATACCAAGAATACAATGAAGTTTTTCCTGAACTCTACAAACAAGAGCTCGAAAACTTGTAATGTTTTTGTTTTTTACAAACTCTTATTTGTTGGGGTATATCTTTCCTTCGTTACATTTGGTATTGTTATTTTCACTTAATAATCTAATATGAGTTCTTGTCATTGCAATCCATGACCAACACAAATCATCTTCTTCAAATCTTACATTCCATTTAATTAAAATTACAATTCCTCCACACTATTTCCTACTATCATAAATTCATTGTGGAATGCTAACTTTCTCTTATTTTTCATTGTGAATCAAAACAAAAAGAATTGGAAATTCTACACAATGTTGAAAGCCCATTTTTTTTAGCACTTATAGCCGAAATAGTGATTTTATCAAATTAAAGTAGATTAACTAGATATGGGTTTTTATAGATTATATTAAATATATAAGTATTTTAATAAATGATTTGGATCGGGTATGGATCATAAAATTTATATTACCTATAAATAAAAAAATTCAAGCTAGATCATTTTCAATTCGACTTAGCCTATCTATCAATAGCCCTATCATATGTCACTTCACATTGGCCACACAAAGGTGGTTGGTACATGTATTTATTGCCATTTAGATAAGCGCCGGCTAAGGAGCGGGCCGGCTACGGGGTTAGCTTTAAGAGATGAATTAGAGCCATCAAAAGTCTGACAATTAAAAACAAAGGGAGAGTGTCGGCAAGGCAACATGGAACAAGGACACGCCCATTACGCGCATCCATCATTCTTCTCGCGCTCACACGTTCTAATGTCAACTGGCCGTCCCAAGTTGTCGCCAAAATCAAACAGGTACAATAATAATAATAATAATAATAATGCATGAGAATTCACATTATTTTTTTCAGAGTCGTGTTTGAAGAATGAATCTTCCTGGACCCTCCGCCGTCTTTGTCATGTTCAGGTCCTTTTCGGATCGGATGTGATCCGATCGCTCGATCAAACCTTTGACGGAAGCGGGCGGGCAGGGGACTGATTATGTGTTTTGTTGCGTTAGGCGATGCGGACTAATTTATACATAGGCAGGGGTTAGATAGACAAGCACGCAATGCGTGGGGGCACTTTGGATCCGAAAGTTCGCATCGTTCTTCGCTCCTAAACGTCTTTTCGTTTAGTTAGATCCGTTTCGATTTGGTTTTTTTAATTTTTTTATGATAAAGTGGGCTGAGTCGGTTACGTAATTAAAATATTTTAATGAAAAAAGGCATTTGATTACAGCACAAGAAAGAAAGGAAAAGAAAAATATGAGGCGGTTGATATGACTATGTCAAACCTAATCCGATGTAAAACTAAAGAGGATGTTGTTAGGTATGGGGCCAGGAAAATATAACATACCAATTTTGGATATAAAACATATGAATATCGATACGTTAAAATAAAAAAACATCTCTATAAAGCCTAATGTCCTTAATATGAGTATGCTCAACTAATTGATCCGATTGGATCATAGGCTTGAAATGTTGTAAATGACATGATCCTTTCTTTTGGGTCTATTATGACCTGATTATTTACTTGAGATAAATTATGGTACCATATTAAATAAATTAAAATAATTGCTAGAAAAAATCATAAACCATTCTATGTATACCAATCTAATTATAAATTTTACAATTTGACCAATTTAATTATAAATATTTTGATAATTTACCAATTATGGCCAGATATAAATGATGTTGATGTTGATTGTACTATGTGGCACGGTTGACGTTAATATCGACATTTTTGTAATTTTTAGAAAAGAATTCTAAATTCTTTTCCATTTTTTTAAATGGGATTCCACTTGTGAATCTCAATGTTTTTTTTTTTTTCGGTACTCATTTTACAATACATGTGAAAGCAATTTCTTCATACATGACGCCGTCGTTCACGCGTTAGTCGTCGTGGCCAACTTGGAAGCCACCTGCCGAAAGGGACTCATTAACTCTGTTAAATTACTCAACCTTCCTTGACCGAGAATTGTTATTCCCGGTGATCAAACGTCGTGTGCAGTAGCGCATATAATTATTTCAGTCGAATTTATGTATCATGAACAGCAGCTCCTTAATTAAATATTTAAATGACTTGAAATGTCCCGCTATTAACATAGCATCATCAGTTACGAATTGTAAAATCAATACATTTAATGTGAAACTTACTTTGTTAATTTCACGAGGAGAACAAAATAAAGCGTTCGCATCGGGAAAAAACACGTTAAATTGATCGCATTGTGACGTGATTTCAAATATGCCCACTCTATGTCGATATCAACTTGTATTCTCATGGGGTGCACTATGACACATGTAAATAATATATGTATGTTAAAAGTCAAAAAAAATAAATTGAAAGAGGTAATGAAAAAGTAGATTTAGGTAGTGAGAATGGTGTTGCAAACTACTCTCTCTTTTATGTGATCGTATATTAGTCAACCTAATCCACTTTCTACGTATTTAGCAAGCATGACGTAATCAATTACTGTTTTCTCGCATCCCTTTTCTCCCAAAAGCAAGAACCGGCCTCCTTTTCAAGAGAGACGTCTTTTAAACAATCCTTAAACATGACTTTCAATTCATGAACTCGGAAATCTCATGTGCCCATCTACGACGTCCTCATGGCCGTCGGCGACCCAATGTCAACTTCCGTCGGCCTTTTCCCGAGTCCGATTCCGTGTCGAAATCGACGGAGGGACGAGTAAGGATATACTCGTGCTTTCTTTTGTTCCTTCTTTTTCTTTTCCGATCTTTCTCCATTTTTTTCTCTTGCGGGACTGAATCTGCCAGCTTATCCGCTTAATTCGGACCTTTTTATCTTTCCAGTCACCCTTGTGGGCCCATTGAGATCTTCCATCGGATGGACGATCAAGCGCCACGTGAATGGATCCGACGGCCTACGGTGGCTCTATCAAATCGATATCCTCGACACCAACTGCCGCCTGATCGTTGCCCTAGGTATCAAGTTTATGTCCGTCCACGTAATTAGCGGCCGACACGTATTTGACACGTCGCGACACGTGGAGTCCGTCTGCCAGTCAAACTCGCTAAGTCCCCCAACGTAGACTCTCTCTCTCTCTCTCTCGAAAAATCTCCGCTTCGCTCTGTTTCGTCCTCGAGCTGCTTCGTTGGCTGTCGCCTTCCTCTTGTGACATCCTCGCATCCGGTCCCGGTTCGTGTCGTCACTCTTAATTTACTCTCCGCCGTTAGCGATTCGGGTATTATATCGACGATGCTTATTTATGGTTTCTGCGGAGCTATTTTCGATGATTCCAGTTGATATCAGAATAATGTCCAATGCCCATGTCTATAATTCACTTTCCGGTTCGGTGGGCAGATTAAAAACGGGTCCTTGATTTCGTTTCCGCACCACCCGGCTGCTTGACTCGATGACGATGGCATGTATGTGTTTTTGTTTCTCGTTCGTTGATTCCCTCTTCTTGTTGTTCTGCTTTACGGATCGTGGATCTCGAATTATGTGGCTTTTGTCTCCATCCCGTGTTTTTTTTAATTATGAAAATTGAGGAGAGTGCGTGTGGTGTTTTGTATGAGGATAAGTGCAAAAAGAGTGGAAAGTGCTTCTGGGAAAGTGCTTGCGATCTGCTGGAAATAAATAAATAAAATAATAATTAGCAAAAAAATGTTAATATAAAAGCATCGACCGTTTTCGTTGCTTCTGTGATGATAAGACTCGCAGTTGCAGAATCCATTTGGCAGCGAGGAGTCAGTTTGAGTTTTTTCCACAGGAAACCGGCCCATCCACCCTCAACTTTTCTCGACGAACGATTCTTCTGTATATATTTTGGTTTTATCACTTGTTCGTTGATCCTTTGTTGTTGTTGTTCTGTTTTGCGGATCCTAAATCTCAAATTATGTGGCTTTAGTTGCGATCCCTGATTTTGTTCTTTTTAATGAAAATAGAGAGAGCGCGTGCATAGTTGTTGTCCGAGGGTATATTCTTAAAAAAAGTTCAATAAGGGTCCATTTCTGTGGACAGAATCAAGGGGTGTTTGGTTTTGAGGATTTTGTGAGGTGAGATTGAAGAAAAAGAAGAAGAAGAAGAAGAATGGTTGTGACACAGGGTTCAATGATGCACCATGTGTGCATTGTGCTGTTTGCTCTTTGGTTGCTTTCCAAATTCGATCGGTGCACGCCACCCGCCTACTTCGTCTCCTTCATCTATCTCTTCCTGGTAAAGTTTCCAATTCCTTTCTCTGGTTTGGTTCGAATTCGTGTTAGCCCTACTGAGGGCTAACTGTGAACCTTATCTGATTTCTGATGCTGAAATATCTGAACAAGAAGTGGCCAGTTATGGAATTGAAGTATTATCGTCTATGCATGTCCAAGGGCTTACACCTGCGAATTTCTTCTTTGTAAGGTGCACGAGCATTTCATCATGAGGTTGCAAAAGAAAATGCAGTTTGAGGAAATGAGACAATCAATCCAGAGGAGGGTATGCTTGCGAGTTGAATATTGTTTCTCTTTGTTTGGTGCACGGTCGGGTTCTTAGATTGTCTGGCTTCGCTAACTTTTTTTTCTCTCTAGGTTCTTACTGATTATGAAACAGTTAGGTGGTTGAACCACGCCATGGAGAAGATATGGCCTGTCTGCATGGAGCAAATTACATCGCAGAAGATTCTCCGTCCTATCATACCTTGGTTCTTGGAGAAGTACAAACCATGGACTGCTGTATGAATAATCTCATACTTCATATTTGTTCCTTGTCAAAGTGATGCCGCTGTTAGTTTTGTTCCGTATCTTTTGCTATGTATCATTTTGCTCTGCAGCTATTATATTTTGAAGTTTTGAAGAGAGACCCATATCCAGGATAGATTTGCCTTGCATCATCTTCGTCGAGTGTGTCACTATGATGGTATTGGTAGTAGGGTGTTGAGAAATAAATTAACTTGTTGATGATGGATTATTTTTGTTGGCTGCTCTATATGCTGGATTTCACTATTCCAAAATTATCTATTCCCTATGCTGTGTGTGTATGTTCTTCTTTGTCATGGCGAATGCTGGTTGTTTCTGCAGAAGAATGTCTTGGTCCAGCATTTGTACTTGGGAAGGAACCCACCTATATTTACAGAGATGCGGGTTCTTCGTCAAAGCTCGGAAGATGATCACTTGGTGAATATTTTAATTGTGGCATCTTTTGAAATATATATTGCAGTATTGTCTGAACAGAGTCTGAAATTTTCGCAGGTTTTAGAATTGGGAATGAATTTTCTCACTGCAGATGATATGAGTGCGATACTTGCTGTTCAACTGCGGAAAAGGTTGGGCTTTGGAATGTGGGCAAAGTTGCATCTGACCAGCATGCATGTGGAAGGAAAGGTACATAATGCGTGCATGAGTATGAAATTCCTATTTTAGAGGTATGAGTTAGATGATGAGATGAGTATCATCTTTTCTATAGTCAACATTGGACTATTTTCCAGTCCACTTGGTGCTCAGTTGTCTTGGGTAGACTTTTGGAGGATGGGATCAAGAAAAAACTCCCTGATTTAGTTTGTGTTCTGTTGTCTCTGGTAGACTAGCTAGGTTGGTTGGCTGTTAATTTAAGAAGGCAGGATGGTGCTGATAATTTGTACTTGGAACTTTTAGTGTGGTGGTATTACTGTCTTTCTTTCACAGAAGTATACACATAGCTGAGTCTCAGGACAGCATATGCTTTAGCGAAGGGAGGTAGATTGGCTTCTTTCTCTTTTGAATCATGAGATCTGTGTTTTAAGGAACCTAGATCAAAGAAGAAGCTTTCAACTCTATATATTGTTTTAGTGAGCTCCAACAAGGGCAGTTCTTGTTTAGGATTTTGTTAATAAGTGCTCTGGGGGCACTTGTGCAACACCCAGATGAGGAAAAATTCTTATTTTTAATGCACAAACTGCCTCATGTTATGTGCAATTAATGCATTGGAAATCAACTTTCTTTATTACAGTTAACTAGTGCCTCAGAGCACTCGTTAACAAGATCCTTATTTTAATCGTGCCGCTTCTCTCTCACAGTTCTTGATTGTATTTTAATTGTGCTTCTTCTCTATCACAGGTCTTGATTGGAATAAAATTTATCCCTAGATGGCCTTTTCTTGGTCGTTTAAGGGTGTGCTTTGCTGAGCCACCGTATTTCCAAATGACTGTGAAGCCTTTATCTACCCATGGTATTGATGTGACAGAAGTTCCTGGTATAGATGGATGGCTAGTAAGTTAATCACATCTTCATCTTATGTACGATGAGTTTCTCTCTTCTCCCTCACCTGTATGCTTGAGTTGCTGTCTCTGATACTGAAAATTTAATATCTTTTGGCAGGATAATCTTTTATCTGTTGCATTTGAGGAGACACTTGTTGAGGTAAAGTTCTTTATTGTGCTCCCTGTGTCGTTGTTGATGTTCTTCTTCTTGAGGCTGACACATTTAATGTGCAAACCATCATACCTTCTGATAAATCTATTAGTCTCACACTAGAACAATTCAATTATTAGGAAAAATAACTTAAAACATTTTTATCCTTTGCAGCCCAATATGCTAGTTGTTGATGTAGAGAAATTTGCTGGTCCTCCTTCACAAGGTAATACATTGCAATTGCCTCCCCCCCCTTCCCAAAAAAAAAAAAAGAAACATGCATTTACAAGTGAGTGTGCATCCTGCTTTGGCTTATCAGCTTACATCCATTGTGCATCTGTGAAACTAAAAACCATTTAAATGAATGACAGAGAGTTGGTTCTCCATAGACGTGAAGGCTGTTGCTTATGCCAAGGTAGAAATCATTGAAGGAACTGAAATGAAACCATCAGATCCGAATGGTTTGTCTTCAACACTCTTTTGAGCCTCTGCTCTCTGCTTAATTGCTCATCACTCACATCTCATATTTTTCCATTTGCATTGCTTTGAATCCTCTGCAGGTTTGGCTGATCCATATGTGAAAGGGCAGATGGGACGTTCCAGATTCAAGACTAAGATACAGAAAAAGACATTGGCTCCGAAATGGCTAGAGGAGTTCAAGATTCCTATCTTAACGTGGGACTCACCTAATATTTTGAATTTCGAAGTTTGTGACAAAGACCATATCTTTGATGATGCCCTTGGGTTTGTTCTCAGACTCTAGAAGCTGCACTAGTTTTCTTTTATCCCTGCAAGTTTTATTTTCTCTTTATGAATAATGGTTTTACCGTCTGTTCCACCTGTTTCTTTTGTTGATTGTTCTTTCCCCATCGTTATCAAGTTAGTAAATTTAATAATTTTAAAGCATTTTGACCTCTTTCTGCAAATATGATAGGTAATGATGAGCCACCTGGAAATATGGCAGTGAGTATTTGCATGTCGGCTTTTTATTGATTTACACTATTTTATCTGCAGAACCTGTTCTATAAATTTTAATGATCTCAGAGATGGATGGAGACACGATATATGGGTGCCTCTGGAGAATATTAAAATGGGAAGGCTGCATGTCGCAGTAACTATTCTCGAAGGCAATCGAAAGGTAAGGTTCTATTAATTATTTGTTGCTGAAAAAGGATAATCAGCAGTAAGCTCCCAAGGGGTCAGTTCAGTGGTGAGCATCCTCAATCTCATCACTGAATGCTTGGGTCCAAGTCACACCCATAGGATTTTGGTGAGGGTAGCATATCTATGTCCAAGTAACCCCATCTGCGGAGGTAACCTAAGCTTCAGCCCTGACATGGTTCCAGTGGGTTTCCATCCGGATGTGTTTGGGTGTGAAAAGGCAATGTTTCCCACTGGGAGTTGCGGCATAGCCTATATAAGCTGCCTCCCGTTTTCCTCCCTCCCTCTCCCCCCCAAAAAAAAAAAAAAAAAAAAAACGAACAAAAGATAAATGGCGATAAATGTGTCTCCTGGACAACCATTTCCTTTTTGTGGCCTCTTCAGCTGAACCATGTTGTCTGACACAGGAGGATGGGCATCAACCTGATGGTGAACGATTAACTGAGGAGACTAAAAGAGACTCTTTTGCAACTGACACTACAAACAAAGATTCCTTCTCATCTTTGTCATCAGAGAAATCTTCAAAAGTGGCTGACAAATTTGAACCTATAGACGTGGATGGGCAGAAGGAGACTGCAGTATGGATTCAACAACCAGGAAGTGAAGTTATACAAACGTGGGAACCCAGAAAAGGGAAAGGCAGGCGTCTTGACACTGAGATCCAAAGTGAGCCAAATGATGCCTCCGGCTGCAACAGTTCAAATAGAAATACATCGGTTTCAAATGGCGATGGGATCATCAATGAAAATGTGGATGATAAACAATCAACAAACCCTGTCCAGCGGGGTATACGCAAGATTGGTTCACTGTTCCATAGAAATTCCAAAGTGGAACATCAGAATAGCATGTCTCGAGAAGTTCTTCCATCTCCACCTGCTAATATTAGGTCGATCAACTCAAAGAAGATAAAGCTTATCATCGAAGGAGAGGCCAGTGCTGGGCCTGTTTCTGCTACAGCTCCACAGGAAGGGCTCGCAAATTCAGATGGGAGCAGCTGTGAAAGTCCGAGCGGAGGACATCGTAAGAGAGACAAAGCCAAGAACTTTTTCAAGCAAGCAGAGAAATCGGCTCACGCCATGAAGCATGTACTTTCGAGGAAGGGTTCAAATAAATTTAAAGGTGATTCATCAGCTGCAGCAGCAGGAAATGGATCTTCACAATCTGATTACTCTGAAGATGACTCACTCTCACCATCGCACATCCCTTCAATGAATGGAACAATTCAAATCGAGTCTCAACAAATATGTCTTGACGATAGCTCAAATGAGAACAGAATTTTGGCAGATGCAAGTGATCAAACAAAGGATATGGGGAATCTTTCAGAGGATACAAATGCCCAAGGTCCAGGGAGAACAGAGGATGAGGAGACCAGGAGCTCAAACGGGTCTATTGAGGGTAAATCAGTTGAGGTTGAGCCCAAAGCAGTGATTTCAGATGCAATTCCAGAAGAGAGAGTTTTAAGCTTCGATGAACAAAAAGCATAAGCTGTTGGAATTTGCCTGCTCCAGTTTAGAACACTGTTTTTGCTTCCTTTTCTTCTCTTTTATTCTGTATATGCACAAAAGTAGGGAATAGGTTGTGGATGGCAAAATTCTGGGGCACCGTATGAGGTCAAACAGCGGCTGTTCACGGCATTAGCTATATCAATGTCTACAATCTTTCTTTTGGAGTCTAAAAATTATGACCACTTGCTCTTAGGCTGTTCCTGAGAGACTATGCCTTCTTCAGAGCAATGGCTCCAGGAGATCACCCAGGGAAGTTGGATCTTCCCGCGACCTGACGATGAAATTGTTTAGCATTGTGCCCCTCCCGGAGAAGAGGGAGAAGAGCCTCGGCCTTTTTGGAAACTTTAAGTTTTCCGACTTTCTTGATCCACCCAAGTACTCCTAGATCCTTCCAACTGCTATGCTCAACCTCACAAGTTGATCGCCATTCGCCATTGCAGGTTCTCATTTTGCCAACAACACTGGATGCTTGACATGGCACAGGCATTAGATGATACGTTGGCGGAAGTCCTGGAGGTTCAACAATTTTGACTCCTCTTTCAACAAGACCTGCTGCTTTCACCTAAAGTCAAGACGCTTTTCGCCTTCTTGCTTCTTGCTTCTTGCTTCTTGCATTTAGATAGCAAATAAACTATGAGACAATCACACCTGGCTCATCGGAGTTTCCCAGATGCATGTGTTTATATCCTCACTTGCATCTGCAGCCAAAAGTTGAACTCTCATCATCCAGAGAAAGATGTTCATTAATTGAACATTTTCAAGATAAATGTGCCGATGATACGTTGCCAATTATAATCTTCCATATGCCAGTTGGCTCTCTCCTCTCGGGGCTGCCTCCCATAAATTTTATGTAGTCAATAGCACACTGATTGATCTTGGAGCTAAACTTTCCGTCTGTCAAAAAACCATAGTTTCTAAGGAAAATGTTCATCGGTTCCATTTTTTTCCTCTCCAAGTGAAGTGCTCTCTAGAAGCTTTTCAGGAAAAATGTCGTCAAGTGCATGTCGGGAGAACATGCTCTGAAGGATCTGTCTCCACATCCCCATCTTCGGGACAAAACCTTGCTCGACCATCCGTTTCAGAACCCAATCTACATCCCCTACTAGCTTTTCCTTGCACAGACCTTTTATCGCCAATTTATAAGAGCCAAAACTGGGACTGATGCCTGCAGATATCATTTCAGTCATAAATTCCTTAGCCTCCATGAACCTGCCCTGATCAAGCAAACCATACAGAACCTCCTGATAAGACCCCGCATTTGGTTGACACCCTTTGAGTTTCATCCTCTCTAGAAGTTCCATTGCCTCTTCAACTTTGTCTTGCTTCCGAAGCCCCGAGATCAAGATGTTGAAAGTGATAGTATCTGGGAAAATGCCTTCATTTTCCATCCTATCAAGCAAAGCTTTTGCATCATCAACTTTTCCTCGTTCGCACAATCCGTGCATCAGCGTTGAAAACGTCTTCACATTCGGCCGACAGCGTTGCTTAGGAAATTCGTCGAGCAGTTGGAATGCAGCTTCCAAGCTCCCATTCTTGCACAACCCTTTGATGAGAATATTCAAGCTACAAGCGTCAATCTCAATGCCCAACTGTGGCCCACACATATACACCTCGTGCACCATATCAAACAGCTTCCACGATACGAGCAAATTCAATACGTAATTAAAGCACTTCACTGAAGGCCAAACATCGTATTTAGGCATCTCGTAAAGGGTCTCTATCGCTCTGTTGATACGACCAGCCATGTTGCCATATATCTTAATGACATTATAGAAGAACTCGTCGGACAACCGACAAGGCCGCTCCTTTACGATTCTCCGCACGATGTCTTCAATGGGGTCGAACATTTCGACTTGAGCGAGCCTGTTTATGGCTAAAGTGAAGAGAGCTTCATTGGGTTTATAGTCCTTTCGCTTCTCGTACTGGTTCAGGGCCCGGATGATCGAATTGGGGTCTCTGAGGATCTTGATGATCTTTATGATCTCGTTCGGCGCCAACCAGTCTTTGTGGTTAAGCCTTTTGAGTTGATCAAGATCGATGGAAGAAGGAACTGCAGAAAGCGGCTGGCGAAATCTTCTGCTGGAAGCAACGAGAGAGCGAGAATTCATCTTCGAAAGTGAAAAATGGGTGATCAGCGACAGAAACTAACGAACGAGAATCGGTGCCACCAAAGCTTTTGTGAAAGGGCGAAATACGGCGCGCCGACTTACATAATAGAACTAAATTATTTGAGCATAAATAAAGCAAATTTTTGATGTTTTTATCTTGGCTCGTGTTATTTCCACCATTTTATTAGCACTTGACAATCCTCTTAGCATATTGAATTTATTATTATTATCTTTTATGGATTCCACTCTCAAATTAATATTATTTCTTATCTTTCTTCTTTTTCCTTTTTTTTTTCAGTTTTACTAAAAGAAAAACTTATCACATCCCTCCAAAATATTTTTTTTGACTCAAGCCGTTTCTTTTGCACCCATTACATTTGAACGTTTCCTTTATGTTTATCTTCTTTTGAAGTTATTCTCCATTATTATAATCTAATCAAGCACTAATGATGATATACCGGAGTAAAGAAATATTAATTTTATCTATAACTTGTTTACTTTATTTCCTAGATTATTCTCGTGATTCTGAATTTTTCAACTTCAATTTTCGGTACAATTTTACAAGAATTTTATCAAAGATTGAATATTTTGGTTGATATACGCATTATACACACATTACTCAGAGATTATCCTCTTAATTGTGCAAAGGTAATTTTTTGAATAATAGTTTCATAGTACAAAAAATAAAAATATTTAACTCATCTACCCAATAATTATTTTTTTGTCAGAAACACAATAATTAGTATCTTCCAAACAAACGATTTTTTGGGATAGAAGTACACCAATTTTTTTTCAAGTGGAGAAAGAAAAGGAAAAAACTAGGAAAGAAAGAAAAAAAAAAAAAGACAAGCATTCGTGTTAAGTCAAGAGCAGGCGCCATATTTAACCATAATAAATATGGTTTGGAGGAGAATGAGTAGTTTGGTCTCTAGTAAAGTTGAGACAAAAGAAAAAAAGAAGAAAAAAATGGTGGGAAATAACTTTAAAAAGAGTTGGATTCACAAGAATAATATAGTCATTTTAATATAAAAAGGAGTATTAGGAGCCAATAATGCGGTGGAAAGAGCATGAGCCATTATTATTAGTAAAAGATATATATCAAATTTTATTATCAAATTCTAATTAGTACAAAAGATAAAAGTTGACAAACAATAATATGAAATATTATATGTTGTAAATAGTATTACATCTCTGAAGTGCATATAAGCAACAGTATTTTTTGTCTACTTACTAATATGTAAAAAAAATAATGTTATGTTTCTCAATATAAATGAGTTACAATTAAATAGTCAAATAACGAAAAGAGAGAAGAAGGATGGGGCTAATAAATTTGTGAAAAAAGTACTAATACATTTTTCTCGTAATAAATAGTCCGGTTTTAGTAATTTACATTGTTAGGTCACACGTTAAGAAACAATATATTAGGCCAAAAAAAAAAAAAACAATATATAAAATACATTTTTTTGTGAAAAATGAATTTTTAAAAAAATATATTTCTAAAATTGCTCACTTGTGACGTTTGAATTAATTAGTTAATGAAAAATATTTTTATATAATAATTTATGTCTAAATATTTTTATTAACGATGAAAACTTTTTTATTCATTTATTTTTATAATAAATACAGGCTATCATTTCAAAGGAAAATAATTTCTAAATAATTTATATTTTCCGAAACAAACGTAGCAGTAGCGAAGACATTGTTACAACATATTTATAAAGATATTCACTGTCTTGTCAATATCCACTAAATTAAGTCAATGGCAGTTAAAAAATCATGTGAGTCCTACAATTAATAATGAATTTTATTAAATAGATTAAGAAAGTTACTATAAGTCATTGAAAAAAATCTTTTGTTATGATATTGAAAGACTAAAGTTCAATCACATATATTAAATTACTAATCACTTCGTTCAAATCAAAAGGTTGACACAGGGTCAGTCCTTGCAGAGTATAATTGCTTAAGTCACTAGTTAAGTGCATTAAACACTTATTTACACGTACAGAAAATTAGAGATAGCGCAAAATTTGTAAAAGTAATTCGAAAGGCATGAGGAAGGATTATCTTTTGCATTTAATTGAAATGTACACCCGAGTTCAAAATGAAAATCTACAATTAACAGGGTCATATGGACCTATGGGCCAAGAAGAAATCCAAGAAAGATCAAAAGGGTCAAAAAGACCTTAATTACATAATCATCTCATCATAAGTATCTTGCCATAAAGATCCATAGCCTTGCTCTTCAAGAGGAAGTCCATAGTAAATCTGAGAATAGTCACTTATCACTCCAAATTCAACCATGTTATTCATCATCTCATCATCTTCATACCGGTCCATGTACCAACTCATGTCATCACTTGGTGAGGATGGCGCCATCTCCATATCAATCCAATCGAAATCCAAAGGTTCCATGGAATTACCCACAGTGCATGGTCCGCCAAGCTTTTCGAAAGAATCACCAGTAGATTCGAGTTCTCCTGCCAAATCACGACCATCGACCATGTCCGGGTTAATCTCAGCTTCCAAAGAACGGATGACGTCGTTCAATTGCTCGTCATCACGCTCTTCACCCTGCGGCGATTCCTCGAGCAAGGAAAGGAGTATATCATTGCTAACGGACCCTCCAAGGTCATCATCTATCTTGGAAGCGGATGCCCAACTTTCACGTGCAACTGAAGAGGCCATTGGTGATGAAGGGATGTTATGACAATGGAGGAAAAAGTAAGGATCAAACTGAGAGTAGAAGAACTGCAAATGGGGAGACTTGAAGAGTTCTTGCAATGACCCTTTTGAGGGTAAGCAGGAGCTTATATAGGCAGGACCTAAGGTAAACAGAAAAAGACACCTCCACTTTGCAAGACAAGATCCACCCAACTCATGTGCACATGTGCAACTAGGAACATGTAATGGCCATACCTAATAAACGTAATTATGAGACAAGTTCGTAGGTTATAAATTTAAGATAGTGTATTACAATGAAAGTGGGTGACTTAATCTTCAATTATGTTAGCAAGGATGGGGTTTCCCAGGTAGGCAAAATCCACCATTGATGCAGATCTGACTCATGGAGGGCCCGACAAGAAAGCCGATAACAATAAAGAAAAGCAGACGGTTTGTATAATAGAATGATCAAAGAGACAAAAAAAGAATGACTGGAGGCACAAAGGGATTCGCCAGCAACTCTGTAGTCTCGACATGGATACAAATAATTATTCTCCATGCACAGTATGATTTCATCAACGCAGTGTTAAGAGAGAGACTGATTTGATTAAGGGTATGATTGAAGGAATGAATACATCTCAATTTTGCTTGTTCACGTAGTCAATAGATTTCCCGAGATTGCGTATGACGATGCTGAAGAGGTCGACAATCTTGTGTGATAACCTCCTTTTCTAAGACACCAAAGGAAATGTTGTGTTTAATCCCATCACAAATCAAGTCAAAGAGGTTATCGAGCTTTCTTGTGGAAGACTTCTTCTACTTTATCGAATATACATGAGTCTGTCAGTTAATCGTTGTGAACTTGATATCGTATCTTATTAAAAAGGACAAGTCGATGTAAGTAAGTTTCATGTACAATATCCAATACATTGAATACTGTATATTCTACGTAGAGATAACGAAGTATATGTCAACTGAGTTTAATAATATGTGATGCACGCCCATACTGTATGCAATTGTATTGACAGATTCTGATGTATGTGCCAGTCAATTCACCGGGGATGTGGTAAGTGGGGCTCTGAATATATGCTGCAAGCATGGACAGCACCTTCTCGTGAGGTGCTAAAAAAAAGATGCTTCCCCATTAAAGACTAGGAGGGAGCCCCAGTGGCTATTGATTGAAGAAAAGATTGTAGGTTGCGATTCCCAAAATCTCTGACCACCCAGACCACCGTTATTGGTGCACATGGTGCCACCACAGGTCTCATCAGCACCTTCCATTTTATAATGACAAAGAAATCAATCAATTCATCGATTAGTGTCCGGTCCACCAATGCAAAAAGCCTTGCGTAGACCATGTTGGGGTTTCTATAATATCGGATATGCTTCGAAACATCATAAAAGATTTCGATTGATGGTGTTTCGTGGACGATTGGATGTTGAATGAACCGACACCCACGTGACTCTGTTCTCGATGGACCAACCTGGAATACAACCCTGCTGGCCCAAAGACCTTGATGTTATCTGCGGTCCATTGCTTATTCAAATGCATCTCTTGCTGTCCTTGTCTCGGGGACTGTTACATTTATTTTCTATTTTTCACTTCCTTTACGAATAGTTTTGGCAGGCGCACTTTGATCCTTTCTTCTTTTCCTTTTTTTTTCCCCAGTTTTAATAACTTTAAACTCTCAGTTGACACGTAGTATATTCGCATATAATATTTCCATAAGTTTCAAAGTTCGAATAACGGTTGGATAGAAAAGTAATAAAATTCTCTTTTGGACTTGTTAGGAGTCAATGCGCGTACATATTCCTGGAATTATGCCTCACCACTTGCAAATGAAAGGAATAGAACTCACCATGGGAGCCCTAGAGGACGGAATTAAGAAACCTACGGTGACCGCATGAAAGTCTCGAAATAATGAGATCTCATCAACCCTAAAAAGCTCAATGGATATAAATCGCTTGTCTTGCCATAAAATATATAGGAATTGCATAGCATTCAGGGAAGGATTGAGACAGATTACGTATATTATTTGTTCCTACTTTATATGTCATTATGTTATCATAGACCCGCACCAGAGACCCACCAGCTCCGCCATCACAAGCACCACCACCACCTCCTACTTCTATGCTGCCTTCCTCGCCCACTGCAGTACCCTTGTACACACCACCTCCTTGACCAACAACGGTGGTTATGGCGGCTGTAGTCACCAAAGCTGTGGCCGCTCCAGCAAAAATCACCATTCCGCCATCTCTTGCATCACTACTACTGGTATTCTCACCACCTTCATTGGCATCAAAGTACGTTGGCCGAGGTTTTAAAGTAGAGTCTCATTTCTCTTCACCTTGATAGATTCAACGGTCAGTTTGCTGGCATCTTTCCTTTTGCAGCTTCTACAGCAGAGACAAACCAGACTCCTTAGATTCACCATTGCAGAAAGTGCTTTGCTCAGTCAGATCAGTTCAGCAGCATTCCATTCCCATCTCTCTCAGAGATTCAAAGTTAAGTCAAGATAGCAGTCTGGTCCATTCCACGAATGGTCAGCCACCATAATATACACAAATTGTAAGATATAAGTTGCAATATCGTAATAAATTAAGCCAAGGATGATGGAAATTCAATTTCTTAATTGTTTACCTGCCCCTATAAATTGAAAAAGAAATCCAGAAGCAGTTTCATGAGGCTGAGTCTCATATATTACAACAGAGTAGTCATAAGTGATAAAGAGAGGATTGAGGCAGAATATTGGTAATTGTTCACATTGTCCTATGGGCAAAAAATGTCAGCCAAGTCCGATGTGAACACTCTCAAAAAGATATCTAGATATTTTTGCTTCAAAATTTCAATAAAAAGCTTGCTGGAACATATTAGGCAAGCCAGGTAATACAACGTTCTACACAAGTATGCACCAAACTTCAATATTCAATTGAAGCCACAATTTTTCTTTCCATATTTGGATAATTTTTTTCTATTTTTACCACATTTTCTTCTTCTTCTTTTTCATTCAAAATCTGAAAGGACAACTCTGTGCACAATTATGGTTTCTGATAATGCAATTAAACACGCAAAATTCAAGAAGGTGTAGCAAAGAAATGAAAGTCAGGTCTATCATTTTCAACATTTTCTATACCCCAGACAGTGGCAGGGAAAACTCACATCAAAGATGTGAACCACAATAACTTTTTCACCGTTTTTGCTAGGTGAACCAAAAAAGAAGTTAGCCAAGCACAGATGACACCAAATCCTGCACTCTCCTGAAGGGCAACTCTGTAATTTTCAATTTAACCAACTCTAGCAAGAAAAAGGTAGGAGTATCCCTGGCAAAAGCATATCATGAGAAAAGTTAGTTCTGTAAAGTCAATGCTGAAAAAATATATCAGCATGAAATGAGTGTGGATTGGGGACGGAGGGGAAAAAATCAGCATAGTCCAAAATATTCATTCCAGTGAAAGTGCTCAACCAAGACTTAAGAATTATATGAGAACCTTGATAAGATATAACCCTCAGATCAAGCTCCATCGCGACACATGGGTCACTGCATATAATGCAAATGCACATCATATATGATTATGCCTTGTGGTGTGTAAGAAGAACAATACCATGAAACGAAGAAAACAACTAGCACATGCATTCCTTCTGTTCCAAGGCCATAGCGTCCATTGAAATCAATAGTGCGAAAACATTTTGAAAATGGTTAGCAGAACAGAATCAGATGTCAAGTTGATGAAAAGTCATGCATACATATCCTGGAAGCTCAGCACAGCTATAGTTTGCTGCACCAGGAGACATCCAGAGATGGTAAGCCATCATAAGTACCTGTAATCATCATCATCTTCCACTCTGCTCATCCCAAGTAATTGTTCCATTTTCTCATCCAATCTCAGTTTAAATCATAAAACAGGCAACCTACCTATTACAGAGTGAAGAGTCTCAGATGAGTAAGGCTAACATCAAACATAGCCACATGACCACCTGCAGCACAAGCTGGGCAGTCTTAGGCACAAGATCAGCCAGAAATCATCATCATGGCCCTCCCTTCGACCAAATGGCCAATATGAATAAATAAGCCAAATGGATTTTCTATCTTTCCATGAAGCATAGTGAAACGAATTTATGGCTTACCTCGTTCCCTCATGATATTAAATTTCTGGAAGCTCTCATACCATCCTTCTTGGTACCCCACTATGAGTATCATTTTGTTACAAATGCAACTGGAACAACTCTGAGTTTAGCACCTTCAAGGAGGGCTAACTTTGGCTAATACCCCTGGGATTGACTGATAACCTACAGTTATAAGTCAACACCATCAGTGATAACACAGCTTTCAGATACAGAAAAACAATGGAATGGGAATTGACAGACAAAAAAGGAAATGCATATATGGTGCAGTCTCTTAACTGCTGTCCAGAAATACAAGCAAATACCAGGGACAAAAAAAATCATATCTGGCAAACTCCTTACCATAACATTTGATGGTTAATATTTTGCAACTTGCTGAATGTAAATCCAGCATGTGGCATGAAAAAGCTGCCACTTGCACTGTAGCTTTCAAGTGCAGTCAGGAGTGCATCATCCCTTGACAACATTTTTTGCCTTAATTTCCATTACGTTGAATAAGCAAATGCACCTCTTAAGTGCAATCATCTGCATAACATCACAAAGTATTTCTAAGAGAGAACTGAGGATCAACAGATTAATAGCGATCACTGTGCCACTTGGACCCAACTGCTTCCAGGTTGCCTACGAGGATTAGCTTCTTTCAGTCTTCCCCTAAATTCTGCAACATCCTCCCAAAGTGAAGCTGACGCATAGATGTTAGACAACAGGAGATAATTTAAAGGTTTGTTAGGCTCTAACTTGCTTAGCCTCAGGGCAATTTTCTTTGCTGTTTCAACATTCCCATGTTTACTGCAGGTGTGCAATAATGTCTTCCACAGAAGAGGCCTCAAATCCGATGGAACTTCATTTATGAGATTCTCTGCCTCATCCAAAAGTTCAGCTCGACCCAGGAGATCAACCATGCAGGCATAGTGACTTACTGTTTTCTCAGGATTATATTCATTTCTGAGAGACTCAAAAACAAGCCAACCTTCTTTCACAAGCCCAGCATGACTACATGCATTCAAGACTCCAACAAAGGTGATGGCATCTGGTTGAAACCCTGCCTCCTTCATCTTATTAAAGAGCGCAAAGGCCTCTCTACCTTGTCCATGTCGCGCATATCCAGACACCATAGTTGTGTAAGAAACCAAATTATGGCATTCCATTTTGTCGAAAACCTTACATGCATTTTCCAGACTTCCACACTTGCTATACATATCAATAGTCGAGGATGCAACATGCACATGAGACATAAAACCAGTTTTGATAATGCAGGCATGAAAGAGTACACCCAACTCTAGTGCAGACAAGCCAGCACAAGCAGAGAGACAACTGGATAATATAGAATCATCCACCAAGTACTCGGGTGAAATAATAAATTCAGAGAAAAGTTTTAGAGCTTGATCATAGTGCCCATTTTGAGTGCATGCAGTAATCATGGTACTCCAGGAGACCAAATCTCGCTTCATCATAGATGAGAACACAAGAAAAGAATCCCGAATTCCGGATTTAAATGCTGAATACATATTGATCAATGCGCTCTTAATAAAGAGATGAGACTCAAATCCAACTTTTAGAATGTAACCATGGATTTGTTTTCCTGTAACCAGCGCTTCTGTCTGTGTGCAAGCCTGAAGGACATTCACAAGAGTAAACTGGCTAGGTAATACAGACGTTGAAGTACAAACCAAGTCACAAAACATTCTCAAAGTTTCTTGATACCAGCCTACTTCATTGCAACCTCCCATTAAGACCGTCCATGAAAACTCATTGTGCATTTCCATTTCTTCAAACACCAGTTTTGCATCATCAACTGCTCCACATTTAGCATACATGTCGATAAGGACATTTTCTAAGTACAATCTATAGTCATCTTCACCAACTTTTTTGACAACATGACAATGTATTGATCTTCCTTCTTTTAACAACTGAAGATTTCCACAAAGTCGGAGTATGGCACTAATTGTAGAGTGACTTGGCGCAAAACCTCGACTCTTAACCTCATAGAACAAATCCAGAGCCATCTCACAGTAATGATTGTGAACTAAATTGCTAATCATCACACTAAAGCATATCTCATTTCCACTTTTGACATCAAGGAAGCATTTGTAAGCTTCGGAAACCATTCCCATGCCTCCATACATCTCTATAATAGCACTACCCAGAAATGAATCTAATTTGAAGCCATATTTAACCAGAGAGCAATGTACCTGGTTACCAAGAGCTGAACTATTCACATTTGAGCACAAACTAAAAACACTGGCTAGTGTATACATGTCAGGCTTATTACCTTCAGCGAGAAATGAGATATAGCAGCTAAGGCCTTTTTCAGCATCTCCACTCTGATGAAACCCAGCCAATAGAGTACAGCAAACCACATTATCTTTCTCTTCTAGGTTTTGAAATATTCCAAAAGCATCGTCCAGGATATTCAGTTTTGAGTAAGAATCAACCAGAGCTCCACCTACAATAACATCATTTTCTAAGCCAACTTTAACAATTTGGCCATGAAACAATCTTGCCAAGCCAACATCCAATGTGTCAGTTGCTAACTTTGCAAGGATCGCATAAGTCAAATGATTGGGCTGTACATCACACTGCATCATCTGATAAAATAACTGAATAGCTTCCTCTATATAGTTGTTCTGTACATAAGTATCAAGTAGAGTATTCCATAAGGCTTCAGATTTTTCGCCTAAAGGAATGCTGTCAAACATCATACGACTGGTTCTCAAGTCTCCCCTTTCAATATAGAGGCCAAGAACAGAAGTACTGCAGAACCCGTTAGACTCAAACCCGCATTTGAGTAACTGTGCATGGATGAGCATTCCCATCGTGAAATCATGGACAAGTCTACATGCCTTAAGCGCCACTGGGAAACCAAACTCGTTCGGCTTCACACCGGTCTGGCACATAAGAGCATACATCTGCAAAGCAAGCTCGTACTGGCCGTTGCTCACATATGAAGAAATCATGCCGGTCCAAGACACCAAATTTCGTTCACGCATTTCGTCAAACAGGAAGCGGGCATTCGCAAGATCACCACACAGAGAATAAAACCTCATCATATTGTTCTGCACGAACACTTCCCGATCCAGCCCAGCTTTTACGAGGACCGAGTGAAGTGACCTGCCGGGGTTCAACGCTCTGGTGTCGCCAAGATGTTGCAAGAGGGAGATACATTCTTGAACGTTGAGCTTCCCGCTTTCTGGTGTCGCGGTGAAATTTCTGAGCGACCTTCGGAGCAGAGAGAGAGGCGTTGTCATGCGAAGCGTCACTGAGGAGTGACTGCTTAAAAATGCCATCTTTGCGACTATTCATCTGCTTATGGCGGCTTTTGAAGAGCTGTGTTTTGAATGGCAGGGTCAAGATCTGAGATTTGTCTATATGGTATATGGGAGAGCGAGGGGAAAGAGCCGGCCGCACATACCCACAGGTTCCGTTTCCATGCGCTGCCAGGGTTGAGGCAATATAATATCAACATCCTACCAACGTAAACAAAATAATTAATAATGGAAAAATTCTAAATAAAAGTCTAGAATGTCGTCTTTTTTTCAAATAAAAATATAAAATAAATCTTGTCTCAAATAAAAACTCGAAGTGATCATTACTATTTTCATAAAAAGGTCTGACCTAAATAACCCAGCTAAATATTCCACTAGTCAAAGATATTTTCGCCAAAAGACAAATATTAATTTTAAATTATTTTTTCTCCTATTTCCTCTTTCCTTTTTTTAACCCTTTCCAGCAAGGGCCTGGCAATCTCACCAATCATGGCCTCACCTGAGGCGAATGAGAATGACCCTGACTTTTGGATTTCAAGGCCAACCTTGCCTAGGCGAGGGCATCCTTCACTTGTGGTCGACGAGGGCAACCCTTGCCCAGCCCTCTTCGGGCATTGCCGATGGCTGGCTTGGCCACTGGCAAAGAAGAAAGGAAAATCGGAAAAAAGGAAAACATAAGGAAAAAATTTTAAAAACGGTAAAGGATGAAAATGCTTTCAACCAACTAGAAACTCATGTTCTTTTTTAAAATTGACATAACTACTTCACTACCTCATGCCTTCATTTGAAAAATAAAAGCACTTAATGCCCTTATCAAGAATCTTCCCAATAATAAATGATATTTTTGTATTTGTGATCCATTAGTCATACCCTCATTCTATTAATGTAACCCCTAAGATTATATCTCTTAAAAAGCACCTCGGAAAATCGATGTGGTTGTACCTTGAAATTTGCTTTTGGCTGGGCCAAAATGAATTGCCTTTCAGCCAGCCCCTATGGCTTCACTTTGGAAGGACAGAAGAAGCACGAGTTGTATGGAGGTAATGAAAACAGCTCCATTGCTAACCTGATCATCAGTCTGAACTTTCAACGGATAAAAAGAACCCAAGGAGGACAGGTAAAAACATTCCCATTTCAATCAATAATGCAAAGAAACAAGAATATCGCGTCCTCCAAGTGCTTAAGTACGGTATCTAACACCCCATTAGCAAAGCATTTAATCAAAAAGAAAAAAAAAATGGGGCACTGCATCTATCTAGCTAAGCTATCTGACCATCTGAAAAATTCCTAAGAACTAGATATACAATGACTGGAAGTCCGTGCAGCAACCCGCTTTGGGTAACGACCGTTGTTTACATGGGTATTACAGTTCCTATCACTGGATGATCCGCTCGGTGGATTCGCTCTCTGTTTCGACCTCTCTCCTTTCTGTACTCTACCAGGTTCTTGGGTTGATAAGTAGGAATCCAATACGTAGCCCTTCTCCTCGGAGACAAACCTTGTCTGTGCTCCACTGTTCAAGAACAATCTACAGGAGACGGAATTTGGTGGGGGGTACTCTGAACCATACAAGTTGCTGAAGATCGAGGAGATTGGCTCTACATTGCACATATCAGCATAGTCTCCAGTGCTGAACGAGTCTCTCGTACTCTCTGTAGTAAAAGAAGCTGCCTCATCTGAACTTGTAAAGAGAGACCAATCGCTTGACGTAGCATCAGAAAATTCAGTGCCGAATATCTCATTATAATTATCAATCAACGGTCGCCCATTTTCACCAAACCGAGTAACGCCAACAGACGCGCACTTTGCTGCGCCTGCAGCAATATATGGTGGTCTTGGATCCAGTGAAGTCTCGAGGCCATCGAATTGGCTGCCGTGTTTGGTCTCTGCTTGTCTTGTAGGCTTTTGACTTCTTAATACGCAATTTCTTTCAGATGCAAGACCTGGTTCTCTGACAGCTTTTCCAGATAAACTTTTGTGCGGGCGTGGACAGGACCTGAAAGGGAGTGAACAATTTGAATTACAGAAATTCCTAGAGATGCTTCACTGGATAGTCTTAAATGTCCTTCAAGATCTTTGCAGAGCCAGGAACAAGGTTCAGTGTTTCTCATGCTCAGATATATGTATGAGACAGGCAAACTCCCGGCAGGCCAAATTAACAGGAAGATAGGCCGAGTCCACAAATGATCTCAACATTGAAAGGGTAAATTACCTCCTGTAAAATAGGATATATGCTCCTTCTGACATTACATGGCTCATTGGTACAGGTTGAACCTGTTTTTGGCACAAAGATTACACCTTAAAAATAAATTAAAAAAGGAAAAAGAGACCTTACAAGTTACAACTGATATTTAGGTTTTAGCTAAGATTGGATGAACACATCAATCTCATCTTAATCTTTCTTCTTTTGAATGACGGTACAATAACACACTACAAGTTAAATGGGAGAAATAAGTAGCAATAAATGATAGGCGAACCAAATCACGCAAAAAAGAAAGTTATTCACATGCCCAGTAAGATACAAGATGCTTCCAGACAAGAAGCATGAGCGATTTCAACCCAAATTAGAGTGCCATTGGGGTGGACGCAAGAGAGGGTTACAACATCGCTTAAGTCAGGGATCTTTCTGTCCACTCAGATCAGATATTTAGGCAACTCCCTTGTGGCTCATTGTATGAGCTAGTATTGATAGTGTCAAGACCAGCTTTTACTATGCACTATTGAAAACAAAGGAGATATATTAACATAACTAACTTTACATTCTTGGATGGACACCAGTCACAACCTACAGTGGAATTTTGCCAATTTAAACATTTCCACAATTGCAATGGGCCATGTCCTAGTTGAAAGTTGGGAATCATTTGTGTTTTGTCACTGACCCTGCTTTGCTACACGTTTTCTTTTAATGCAAAGGACTCCTCTCTTTTCTTGAAAGTTGGTTTCCAGGGTGAAAGGGACTGCAGGATTTGGCGCTGAGTTTTTTTTTTTTTTTTTTTTTGGGGAGGGGGGTTGTTCCTACATTTTGGGATTAAGTTGAGAAGGAAAAGTTTACACAAGCAGCATCTTTATCAAATGAAATTCAATCTCAAAAACCTCTAATAAAGTTACAGATGTTTAGAGATGTTACCTCAGTGTCATCTATCTTGAACCAATTGCCTCGAAAATTTTTCACATAAGACACATAATGTCCAGAAAAAGATGCATTCTGTGTATCCAGATGGACAACCACAGCATAAAGCATGTAAAGTGGAGGCATGTCTCCTTTTCCTGTCATGTATGGGATCATATCCAGCATTTCAGGAAAAGTAATGCACTTAGTTATTTTCCCATATCTTCCTTCCTGGAGAAGAGAGGCATAATATATCGGATCAGTTCACTCACCTCAAAGAGAGAAGGCAACTAATGTTACTTAACTACTGGGAAGATCCAGGCAACTGGTTAGCAATAATTATATGATTAGCATATATCATGCGAAACCTATCTGCGTTCATTTCCACTGCTTGAAGCCAAATCAATCATATTTACATCAATTAGATACTTGACTTGGTACCACTCTCACAGCCTGCACTAAAACAGAGCTTTGCCCCTAGATGTCCAGTCAATTGCAAATGCCCATCTTACCTCCTCTACGTTCTTGACTGCTCATCTATAAAAAGTATCTAAAGAATTACGAGTACAATACATTCTGTTTAGCAGAAAGACAGATATTCCTTGCTCACTCAAAGGTAAGGCAATTCCCACTTTTATATGAACTTCAAGTTGGCCCTTGCAAACAGCTTGATACACTATCTAAGCAACATAACCGTCTAAGCTGTAATCTTGAACCAAGCATCTTAACATTGATGAGGTAATAACTTGTCAGAGCACCCAATTCACAATTCAAAATGCTACCTGGAACCTCTTCAATACAATAGTCAGGATATTGGGTGCCTCATGAATACTCAACTGCTTTCTGGCTCGCACATATGCAGCACATCTTGTCACAAAACGTTTAGATAATGGTAAGTATGGGCAAACAAACTATATGCACATTACAAGTTGATGAAGAATGGTATCTAACCTTCCACATCTGTACATGTTTTCTCCATCCAGATCTTCTGGAGTTGTAAATTGTGTCAGTGCATCTTGCAATGATTCAACTGGACCGTATATCTCCAACGTGAGATCCATTATGTTTTCATAGCGCTCTGACTCATGATGACATCTCAAACACTCGACCTGGAAAAGAGGAGATCCACTTTTTGTGATTTCAGGGAAGAAGATGCAAAAGCAGAAAAATAATGAAGCTGCCGCAGCATTTGCAAGGAAAAAGACGGGCAATCACCTTTGATCTGAGACGCCCACCAAATGTATATTGAATGAACGTCGTTTCTTGCAACCTTGGATCAACCTTCTTCTCCCCACCCAATCCCTCCAAGCAAATGGATTGCATTGATGCAATGAGAAGCCTAGAGAATGACAGAAAAGGATAGTGCATTGAAACTCTGGTGTAGGCCCCATTCAATATCCGCTCTTTCATTTATTAGAAAATGCAAATTCTAAGAATTCTTTCTGAAGATCCATGGCTACAAGAAAACGAGCATGAAGTCTTTACAAATGTTCATTTACATGCTCGAATCCCTTTAAATACCTCAAAAATTCATGAGCATCTTCCTGACTTCCTTCACCAATATGGCGATTAAGACTCCGCATGTGCACCAGTATTCTGCTTGGAGACAGTGGTGCACCACTTTCTCTCAGCATTGTCACATGTTGCTCAAGTTCACACAAAAGACACCAATCTTTTCCAATACCTGGAATGCATATAAAAGATGCCAGGATAGATAATGACGACCTAAAGGAAATTATGCAAGTTGGTAGAAAGCAATGATCAGTTAACTACAAAGAGTATGAATGGATGGAATTACAGGCTCTTGAATGTTCTTTGTGGAGCAAATAGATAGTGAGAGGCTTTGTACACGTCAAACACTGCAACACAGCATTGGCATAGCAACTGCAAAGCAAATATGAAAACAACATAAGACATTCATGCTGATACCAATCACCAAAAAGAAACACCTTGATTAGCTTTGAGGCTAGAACTGCTGCAACAATTGCACGGCCATCACCTCATAAGTAGTTTTCTATTAGTATTTTTGTCTTTCATTCATTGCATCAGACAATCTGTACAAAGAATCACACTTCACAAAAAATTGCAGTCTTTCGTAGTCTCAGACTCTGACCAGTTGATGATTTAAGCTGAACTGTAAACAAAAGCAGAAGTATGATAGAATTACCTGTTGCCGCAATTAATAAGTCCCCTAGGTGATAAGTCAAAAACTTCATACTGAAAGAATCTTACAAATTCTTCATATGGAAATAGCATCTGTAGTAGAAAATAAATGAGCCTTTAAGAGACACTCTTTTCCTCATTAAGGGAAAATGTGTAAATTGCAATAAAAATGCATTCAAAGGTTACTGACTTTAGATTTTTTTTGCCTCGCGCCATTGTGTTCCGAAGCATCCCACCGGGTAAGTTTCATTGACTTCCTTACACCCATTGTCTTCGTGATTCCAGTATTAGCAAAAGCACTGGTCCCTCCTGCAGCAATTAACCCTAGCACCGGTGAAGTTACTTCAAGAAATCCAGATAAACAATAAAAAGCTTAAGATTGCAAATGGGAATCATCTAAATGAACTTGAATCACCTGTAACCTGTTCCCTTCTCTCACTTCCTAAGCATTGCTCAGTAGATGCTTCCTTCATTGAATTCAGTGGTTTAGGTACAACGCTCTCAAAAGAAAGTGAAGCCCTTTCTGCTTTAACACTGCCCCTTGTAATTGCTTTAGACTGACAGTCCAATTCCATGGTTTGAGCACTAGAAGTTTCAAAGACATCGCTACCACCTGGAACAGTAGATGGGCATCTCTCACTTGAACTGATCCTATGTTCTGATGAAGAACAGGTGTTGCCATGATTCTCCCTTGTATTAGATAAGTTCTCTTGTTGGCTCGCCCACTTGCTATTCTCCTCAATTTTATGAGTCGAACCAGCATATCCATTGACATACCCATTCATGCAATTGACGCTGTTCCTTCCAGTAGTTTCTCCTTCAGACACTAACGATCCATTGGTATTCGCCTGCACATAATGGAGAATAACATATAGTAAAGAAATCTGGCCATCATGAGAATACCATAAATGGAAAAGGAGTTGTCGCCAAAGATGACACCTTATGCCTTACAAAAGCCTCCTTTCGGGAGCAAGAAGTAAAAGAGGATGAACAATCAGTCACATTCCCACTAACTTCATCAAGGATATCATATTTGAATCCGTCATCTTTTCTTGATATTCCCCTGCTTAATTTACGTGAAACTCGCTTCTCTTTACTCTTCCTCTCTGGTGCTGAGACTTGAGATGCATCAATTGACGAACAAGAAACAGAAGCTGAGGAACCGGAGCTCACGGAATCGTACATTAGATCATCTCGATTATCTTCCATTAAGCCAGGCTGAGGAGATGAATTGTTCCAGGTGATGTGCAGCGGTTGACATTCTTGTCTATGTACTTGCCTCCAGTGAATTATCTGACACTTACCGGAACTGCATGCAAGAATTTTAAGGTAAAACTTAGTTCTGCAAATACTCCTACCATTAGATATTGCAGATGCACAGTTTCTGGAATTAACCTTTCTGGTCATACTATAAGTTTCTCCTGTCTAACTAAAGGACCACAGTTTTGCTCGAAAGAAAATATCTTAATTAAGAGATTTCCACAATTTTGAATGGCAATGCTCAATGCTTTTCTATCTTTTAGCAACATAAAAGAAAAGAATCCATTGGTACACCTAAAACCGGAGTGACTGAGTAAAATACACTGGAAAATCATACAGAGATATGTCTAAAGTAAGTGATTATCATTCAAAGAAGCAAAATTTAGTGGAACAAACTATACAATCAAAACTTAAATGCAATCAGGGTAGTATTGACAGCCATTTCATCAATTCGTTTGACAGCAGCAATTCATGTTTCAAGTTGTGTGATTGGATAACACTATGCCATAAAACTTATGTAGGTCGAATTTGTGCCAACCCGTGTCCCTTTCAGGTTTGCCTTATAATAGTGTTAACTTGTGTCAAAAATTGTCAGCCCTTGAAGACTTGAGTGGCAGTCCTTTGGGGGACTGTGTGTTCCTGCTTTGCAAATTTTAATTAACTTTTTCCCATCGTTACCGCTTTTTCTGCCAAAAGGAGTGAGTTGCAGGATCACTGACCAATATCTAACAGACTTGCATCTGGAGCAGCGAGTTGTTGCTCGACTAGAGCATCGTACACATTGATGCGTTCCATTTTTTGACAGAGTCACAAGAGGGACAACATCTGCCACAGCCATAGCTTCAGCTTTGAAAGATTCCTCGGCAGCGAGCTGAGCAAGCAAACTTATCCTCTCTTTCTTCGTTGCAGAATCACTCCACTTCCCAAGTAAAATGTAAGCAACCAAAGGAAGCACGACCAAGACAAGAAACAAGATTGGAATATCAGCTTCCCTTGGTTCAAGCATGGTCCCAGTAGCATACTCATGTCCAAAATTAATGTGAACCACCTATCTGGGGCCAATCTTTGCAACTACTCCAGGGAAACATTCTAAACATGGAGGTTCGCTAAGGAAAACTCTGCTCTGCAAAGAAAACCTTTTGAGTTTCAGGAATCACGATTCTCAGTACACATGAGAGCAACATCATTGATTAGTCAAACAATAACACCTCTTGAAAATAGCGAAAACAACGATACATGCATGACTGCTATCATCCAGAGCAACCCCACCCGAACAAGAATTTATAAAAAAAAAGAAAGAAAGAAGAAGACCATTGCCTTTAAATCCTTGTTCACAATTGCTACTAAAGTGCAAAGGATGTACCTCAAATGAGTCTACAAGGATACACCGGAAGTTTGACGCTGGCTGTCATCGAAAAACTCAAGATTACTCCATAGTTTCCTTTTAAAATGCAACAAGCATTTCTCACCAGCTTTGGGAACAGTAAGTACAATGGAGTTTGCCTAGATTATTTTATTGAGGTGGATAGGAAGGAGAATGCTATTAGATTGGTGCGATGGGTGCGGAGTGCTCTTTCCTCAAACCTAGGGGGCCAAAGACACGGACTAAGTTGAGAGTCCCTAGAGATAAAAAAAATTCTAGTGAGATATTTCAAAAACGTGACCAATCCGCGACTTTGATGGAGGTTTCCACTTCCATTTTGGGGTGTACCTTAATAGCATCTCAGAGCCAACACACCCAAAGCTCCTAACTTGACTAAGTTTTTGCACCCAACCGGTGCAGTGGCCCAAGAAAGCATTACAAATCCAAGCGCTAAAGAAGACCCGAAATTTCAAGATTGCACATCTCCGCCAAAGGAGACCCTGAAAACCCAGCATTCTCAGGGGTAGCAAGATTTACCATTTTCTCCAGGGGGGCAAGAAAGACCCATAAAAAGAACAAGCTTTACTTTCATACCCAAGAGGCTAACATCGAAGAACATCGCCAAGATTTGTCACAGTGAACCAAGAAGACCCACGAATTCCCCAAACATCATTAACCCAAGATGCAAGTACAGAAGTACACCAAAATGGTCGCACAAAAATGGGAGAATCAATGAGCCGTACCTCATGAGCTGAAGAGAAATCCAAGCGCAACCCAAAAGTTGGGTCCTAACTCCTTGAGCTCCTTCAATCTTTCTTCACGAAAAGAAGCAGCAGCAGCAGCAGAAGCAGCAACAGAAGAAGAAAGATTCCTTGATTCCACGGATGGTAAGGTAAGTAAAGACACAAACTTCCGCCTCGAAAAAAAAAAAACACACACACACACACACACACAAAACTCTCTTCACACTCGCGCAGACACACGCACGCACGCACGCAGAGAGACCGGCAGCATAAGTAAATTTTCCGGCTTCGCGTCGCACACCCCCGGCAGGCCACAAGGCTTTACTTTTCAAGATTTTGGGCTCTTTCGTGTCCGAGAACGGGCTACTTTAATCCTTCGAGCCCACGTGGAGGGTCCTCATTCGCTGTTAACTGTCAGGGAGGGTGCGGGGCCTACCCCTGTTGCCTCCCCATTTTCGAGTGGCGATCTTCTCGATTCGTTTCCCACCGTCGGATCCGCAGAGCAAAAACCTTTTCTGCCGTACTTTTGTTCATCGGGGATGAAATCCTCGGTTTGATTGGGGGTCAAAAGAGAGAAAAACAATCAGCGTTAAGTCAGTGTTCAAACGAGGTGGGGCCCGTTGGATGTTCTTCCCAATAATTCTCATCCCAGGGCCACGTGTACGGGTGGGATCGCCAGCGAGGGGGAAGGATGAATGTTGTCTTGGGGCTGTCCTGTTTGTCTCGAAATTTTAAAGTGGGGGCAAAAAAGAAATTCCTGCAAATTTCAGGCTTTGTTCTTGCGGTGTTTCGCTCCACATATTCTTCTAACATTGGATCCACAAAAAAGAAAAGGAGTAAATTGCATATTCGTCCCGAGCTTTTAGGGTTGTCGCGAATTGCCCCCCGGTGTGTATAATATATTTTTTTTAAATTTGCCCTGTGATTTTGCGATGTGTCCCCCATAATTGATTCCAACTAAATTGCGCTTAAAACTCCAATCACATTTTAGCACATGACTAATCGCAAAGGGCAAAGTCATTATAATCATTTATACATATAAAAATATGAAAGATAATTCAAAATAATGTTATATGTGAGAACATGTGACTAAAGTTTCAAGGACAATTTATCAAAATCAATGTCACATATATATAATATACAATTCCAAAATATTTTTTTTATTAGTATACATATTTTTTCTCACGTATACAAATGATATACAATTAATTTGCCTTTCAAGACCAATCGCATGGTTAGCTCTGTGGAAAAAAAAAAAATACTGGAGTCGACATGGTGGGAATTGCCACCAGTTTCAAAAAGTCAAGGGGCCAATTGCAAGAATTTAGATATCATGGGACGACTTGCCCTAATCCCAAAAACTTGGGGGAATATATAATTCTCTCAAAAATAGAAAAAATAAATTGTGGCTAATTATGCTGGAATATATTGAACAGTTGAAATTTGTCGCATTTTAATCGCACGAAAAAAATTAGAGTAAAAGCCACCAGAAACCTTAAACTCTATCAACTGTGACACATTTATCTCAAACTTGTATCTCTGAAACACAAAAAATTCCAAACTTGTACCAAAAAGATTTTCTATGACACCAAATTTTTAGGATAAATATGTCATGCGGATATAAATTTATAATAGATATGTCACACAGATACAAATTTAGGGTTTTTTATATCATAAAAAAGTTTAGTGTTTTTATATCATAAAAAAATTCTGGGATAAATTTATTATATAAGTATAAGTTTGGAATTTTTTAATCACAAAAAATATTTAGAGTAAATATGTCACATAAATATAAATTTTAGATTTTTTGTGTTATAAAAAAATTTAAGATAAATATATCATGATTAACAAATTTTAGAGTTTTTAATGACTTTTTTTCAAAATAATTATAAGGCTGCAGTATTTATGGAATTATAGCTCAACACGCGTTTCACCCTTGAATGGATTGATTTTTTTTTCTTCGACGGAATGGGCCAGCTCGTGAAATATTATTCCCTTCATGAGTGATGAAATACTTTTTGGATGTACTCTCTTCCCGAAAGAAAAGGAAAAAGACAAATTCTTATTGCACAATGATTGCTATTATTTTTATATTTTCTACTTATTTTCCCTTTTCTTAGGCTTATGGAAAAATAGGTTCGCCTTTAATGCAACGCGAAAGGAAATATCTATTGTACAACGGGAGCTTTCTTTTCCTTTTTTTTCTTTTTCTTTTCTGTTTTTTTTTATCTTTATGCAATAGTTTCTTTTATTGTGTGATAATCATTAGATTTGAGTCGAAAAGGAATAAATCAAGCATTATTACCGCGAATCTACTCTCTTTTTTTTATCTATCTCATGATAACTCTCTTTAATTTCTCTCGAATATTTACTTTACTTCTTTGCTAAGCATGGAAGCTGAACCCATATATGAAATTAAACGTCTTTACTCCATCGAATATTTACTTTACTTCTTTTGATGAGTTTATATGATTTAATTCTTATTGATCTCAATGAATACATTTGGTGAAAAAAAAAGTTAAATTAATGAAGCCTTATACTGCATTTTCTTAATTATCAAAATCTAACTCTTGAAGGAGATGTGATATTTTTGCACATGAACATATTTATACGTGTGTGCACACGAAGAGAGAGATTAGGAGTAAACTAGATTGTGAATTTGTTGATGTTGACGTGAAGGACATGTTTATGAGTTAGTTTGAGCTTGTAGTAAATGCTACAACAAAGACCTACATCAAAAAATAATAACCTATAGTGAAGTGACTTAAGTTGATGCGTGTCTTAGTAGTCACTATGATGACTCTATTCTTTTTAATAAATATTTAATCCATTCTCCAAAAGAGATTTAACAAAATTATATATGAGTTTGGATTTCAATCATCCTTAATTTTCTTAACTTGCCCCATAAATTTTGGAAATAGATTGTAATGTGTCCCATAGAGTTGATTACAACCAAATATTGCTCGGAACTCTGGTCACATGATTGATTATGGAGATTAAAGTTGTTACATAAGAATAATATACATACAAAAAGTAAAATAATAATTCAAAAATATATTACATATGCAAATATCATACTAAAGTTTTGACAAGCATTTGACTAGAGTCAACGATGTATGCATATCGATTTGTTGTTGTAAAATTTACTTTTTAATAGTCTTCATATATACTTTTTTCACTCACATAGAAATGACACGTGATCAATTTGCCTTTTATAACTAGTCACATAGTCGGATGTATGAGAAAAACTTGTCTATAGTCAATTTTAGGGAGGAAATTGCCACAAATATCAAAAACAATAAATAATGATTGTCGGATGAATTTTTTTTTTTTTTAACAATCAAGATAAAATAATTTAAGCGGTTGAGATTTGTTTCATTTCAGTCTCGCGATGCAAGATTGTAAGGCCATGGTGCATACGAGTCTGTAGCTTGAGATGTGTTCCCCACTTAGACTGATTGCTTTGTTTTTACAACAAAACGGGCTAACCTGTAAAATATTCCTTTCGCCTTAACACGAGTGGTGAAATAGCTCCAGCGGTACTCTCTGCTTGCCAAAAAGAAAAGGAAGAAAAGATAAATTATTATTGTACAATGATTGCTTTTATGTTTTTATTTTTTTGGCTTTTGGTAATATAGTTTCCCCTTTAATGCAATGTGAAAGAGAATTCCTAGTGTACAACGGTTCCTTTTTTCTTTCTTTCTTTCTTTCTTTTTTTTTTTTTTTTTTTGGTCTTTGTGCAATAAATCTTCCTATTATGCAATGTTGATTCATATGAGTGGAAGAAATGGTTAAATGAAGCATTATTGTCGATTTTGTTTGTTGGATGAGTTAATGTTATTTAATTCTTATCATATACATTGGGTGAAAAAGAAATGGGTATAGAATAATAAAATGTCCTACCACAGTTTCTTAATCATTAAAACCTAACTATTCAAGGAAAGAACGTATTTTTACCTATACTATATATACAAATTAAGAGTTGAATAAGTTGTGAATTTCTTGATTTTGAAGTGACTCATGTGTTAATGAGTTAGAAAGAGTTAGTATCCGGTACTATCACAAAGACTTGCGTTAAAAAATCGAAATCTTCCATGAAGTGACTTAAGGTGATAGGTTTCTACTAGTTACTACGACTTTGTTCTTTTAAATAAATATTTAATCGAATTCTTTGGACGGGACAAACAAAATTCTTTATGAGTTTGGATGTCAACCATCCTTATTTTCTTAATTTGCCCCCATGAATTATAAAAATCAATAGTCATGTGTCCTCTAGAGTTGGTTCCGACCAAATGTCACTGGGAGCTCCAATCACGTAACTGATTGTGAAGGGTAAAGTTGCTATATAAGTATAATCATACAAAAAGTAAAGTTTAATCCATTAATATATTACATGCTAAGGTATATGAATAAAGTTTCGACCGGCATATGGTGAAGTCAACACCAAATGCATATGATAAGCAGTTTCAAAATATAATTTTTTAATAGTCCTTATATATTTTCCTCGCATATAGAGAGGATACGTGATCAAATTGCCTGGTTGGATGTGCTAGAAAAAATTGTCTAGAGTCAATGTTAGGAGGAAATTGCAACAAATTTCAAAAAGTTAAGGGGCAAATTGCAAAAATCAAAAACATCACGGCGTAACTTGCCACAATCTCAAAATTTGGGGGAAACTATAATTCTCTAAAAAAAACCGCAATTATCAAGCTAAAATTTGTTAAATGGTTAAGATTTATTACATTTCAGTCTCACAATAAATTATTATAAGGTCACGATATCTATTGAATTATACATGTGTTCTACACTTGAACCACCCATTGGGCTATAGCTTAACATGGGCCAGAAAAATACTAGAAAGTCTTGCCACAACTTTTATACAAATGTTCACTTTGGTGTCAAATTTTTTTTTCGCTCACTTGAGTATCACAGTTTTAAAAACTTTCACTTGAGTGCCACTTCCGATTTGACCACTTAAAAAGCTAACGTGGCTACCGAAAAGCTAACGTGGGCTTGGTAGAGATATTTTAATATATTTATTAATTTTTTTGATTTTTTTTTGCTTTTTTTTCTTCGTGGCCTAGGGCGAGACGGCCCTTGCCCAAATTGGGCAAGGGTTCCACAGCCGGCAAGGGTCACCAGTGGCCCTCGTCGACCCTAAAGAAAAATAAACAAAAAAATTCGAAAAAATTAATAAATATATTAAAATATTGTCCACCAGCAGCCACGTCAACCTTTTCTACCAAATCGGAAGTGCAGTGATGCTTTAAGTGAACGTTTTTTCAAACTTGAGAACTTGTGGCAGTTAAGTAAACGAAAAAAAAGTTTTAATATCAAAGGATCACCATACAAAAATTATGGTACTTTTAGTGTTTTTTTGTCGCTTAACATGTGTTTCACACTTGAACCAATTGCTTTGTTTTTACGATAGAATCGGGGGACCATGAAATATTCCCTTCCCCTTATTACGACTGATGAAATAGTTTTTATTGTACTCTCTGCTTGCCAAAAAGAAAAGGAAGAAAAGATTAATTCCTATTGTACAAAGATTGCTTTTTTTGGTGGGGGGCGTGGGTGGGTTTAGGGTCTTTAATGTAATGTAAAAGGAAATTCCCCTTGTACAATGGGTGCTTTTCCCCCCTCATTTTTTTTTCCTGGCGAAGCTAGTTTCACCCTTTATTGATTAAATCTATTCGATTTTCACAAAAAAAAAGAAGAAGATAAAATTGCCCTCAATTATTCGATTACAATTTAAAGCAGTGGCTCAAATTTATTTGCTTTCCTTTTTTAGTTTTTCTATTTCTATGTAAGATTTAGTTATCATAATTAAGATTTCATATGTTTCATTTTTGTTTATTGTGGGTATCCCATGATATCAAAGACAACATATTTTAAATTTATTGCTAGATTTTACTTATGTAAAAATTAATTTTGTTAAAAAAATAAATTTCTAATAGAACTAATTCTTTTCAACGTCGTCTAACAAAATTGTGGATCAATTGACAAGTAGAATTTAGAATTTTTTTCAACGTAGACACTTTTTAATGCAATTACTTGTTTATAAAC
The DNA here is from genome assembly GCA_014182845.1 of Corymbia calophylla. NCBI lineage: Eukaryota > Viridiplantae > Streptophyta > Magnoliopsida > Myrtales > Myrtaceae > Corymbia > Corymbia calophylla. The sequence continues at coordinate 26,190,489 of CM024698.1, read as the reverse complement.
TTTAACATTTTGTGTGCGTATCACTGTTAAATCCTTTTTAATCAACACATATACATACAATGGGATGATCAATGAAACAAGAAAATAAAAGATCCCTGCAAAGAATTTCCAAAATAAAATTATAGTTACATTCTCGAAATTTGAAACTTTAAAAGATGAAATGTAACTAAATCATAACATTCATAAAATAAAAAATGTCTTTTGAAAAGGGCAATGCTATTTCCACCCACAGTTTAGCTTAGACACTCATTTTCTGGTTAACTGACCCCTCTCTCTCTCTCTCTCTAATTTGTTGTCTTTCTTTATCAAGCTAAAGGAAAAAATTGCATTTATTTCTATCACTTCTTACACACTCAATAAGATATCATCTTATCCCGCGTCATATTATCACTTTGCCTAAAAAAAATTATTAATTTTAATTTAATACATCATATTTTTAATCACAGAAGGTACATAAAAGATAAAAAAATTATATTTACGATGGCTTATGAACACACAATTAATTATCTATTTTTATCGAATAGTTTGAGTGAAACTATATATCTAATTATCTAGCCGATCTTGAATAAAAATGGAAAAATAAAATTTATCAAAACACCAAAATTTAATTTGTTAGAAACATGATAAAAGGTTTAATGTATTTATATTAGATCATATCTAAATACTAACAAAAGACAAACACAAAAAGCAAAAAAACGGAATTTCTTTCTGTTCTACTCCTACCATAAAGAAAGTAATTAATATCGATTGTAAATTCAGTCTCATGGCAAGTTGATCAAAACTTTAAAATAAACTTAAAACTTTCCTCTGAAATGATTTGACGTGAGTTTGAAAGTGAAAAAGGTATAGCTAAATTTTCAACTCCCATTTTGCAATTCATATTAAAGCGTGAAAAGCTCAAAACAAAGTTCTTAAAATTAATCTATCTCGCCATTCAACGTTGAAATAAAGTTCCATATAAACTATTTGATAAAAAAAAGTAACTAATTGTGTGTTCATTAGCCATTGAAGCAATCATAAATAGATATTTCTAATCTTCTACCTTGCTTTTGTGATTACATCTATGAGACCATAAATTAAAATTAATAACCTCTTTTAGGCAAAGTGATAAAAGTATGTAGGATAAAATGATATCTTGTTGGATATAATTAGGCATTTATATGATGAGATGATAGATATTAAAATAGATTTGTTAGTTAGCATGTTTAAAAAAAAAGTAAATTGAAGAGAGAGGGGGTATTTTGGTCAATTAACCCAAAAATGAGTGTTCTAACCAAAATGGGGATGGAAATAACGTTGCCCTTTTGAAAATGGTTAATTCCATGAAAAATCCCAACTAGTACATTCATAATAAATTTACCCCAAGTTAATATATTTGTGATAAATTTACCATTCGTTAGTTTCCATTAAATTTTACCATTAAATTGTTGAGTTTGATGACACATCGCATTTGATAAGAGTACTAGTTTGGGATTTTACACTTCATTTGTTACAAGTGTACCGATTTGTGATTTTTCGTAATATTAATCAAATTTAACAAAAATTAACAGAGAGCAAAATTGTCACAAAAGTACTAATTTGGGGTTTTAATTGCTAAAAATTAGTTTGTGATAAATTTGTCATGGATGTATCAATTTGGAGTTTTGGTGGTAAAGAAATTAGTTTGGGACAAATTTATCACAGATATACCAATTTTAGATTTTTTGTGATATTAACTCTTTTGAAAATGCCAGTGAAGTCTCATCATTTTATATTGACAGAATTAATACCATATATGAAGTATTTTTGAAAAATATTGAGATAAGAAAGGGTTTGATGATGATATGCACAACAAATATAAAAGTTTATGAAAATAAGATTGTTTTGAAATATTGTCTATGTCCATCTACTAGCTTCTAGTTGACAATTAATCCATAATTTTGCTCAAGAACATAAAAATATGTTAGGTTTCTTCAAAAATTTTCTTTTTAACGTAACTTATTTTTGTGGAACTAAAATTCTCAAATAACAAGAAACAATGTCTATAATATACACAAGATAGTCACATTAAATAAACATATGAAATGATTAATTATGACAGCTAGATTAAAAATTTAAATAGATAAATAATAACAAGGAAGGAAAGTGAATAAATTGGGGGCTACCACCTTAAATCACAATTGAATGATTGAGGACAATTTTGACTTTTTAGTTATATAAGAGATAGAAATAGGATGGCCCCTTTTTTTGTGTCTTTATGCAATGGTTCCATCTATTATGCAAGGTCAATTTGATTTGAGTGCCAAAGAAAAAAAGGATCAAGGTTATTGTCAAATCTTAATTTCTTAATTATGATAACCTAACTCTTGAAAAAGAGAAGATGCTATCCTAATGCTATATATAGCTATAAGTGAAATTTTCCTTATTAGGAATTAAACAAATTGTTAATTTTGTAATGTTGACATGAATGATATTAAACAATTCATGAATTTGCCCTTGACCACTACATCTGGTTATCATGTGCCCCCTAATAGACCTGTATATAAAAAATAAAACCCTACCATGAAGTGACTTAATTTGTTTTGTTTTTACGGGTGACTGTGACTTTCATTAGTACCCTATCATTTAAAAGATACGAACAAAATTGTTGAGAGTTTGGGTGCCAGTCATTCTCCAAAGATTTGACTATTTGAGGCATTCTAAACCAAGTAAAAATCATCTTTTAATTATTAAAATACATAAAAGAAAGGGTTAATACCATGAAAAATTCCAAATTAATAACCAGTGATAAATTTACCCAAAAATAATTTTTTGACCACAAAAACTCAAAATTGATATACATATAATAAATTTAACCCAAGTTAATTTTATGACCACAAAAAACTCTAAACTGATACATTTATGATAAATTTACTTTACGTTAGTTTTCGTTAAATTGGATTACTATCACGAAAAATTACAAAGTGATACACATGTGGCAAATGGAAGTTAAAATCTCAAACTAGTATACCCGTGTTAACTGTTACGTGTCATATAATTTAAAAATTTGACAGTAAAATTTAACAGAAACCAGTGAAAAGTAAATTTGTTACAATTATATTAGTTTAAGGTTTTTCGTGGGATTAATCTGAGAAATAATTCAAAACATTAGTGCAAACAAGTTGGGACGTAGTGAGAGAGAAAAAAAAGGAGCTGGTCCAGACTTATGCATAGAAGGAATCTAACAGCACTGGATGGGATAAAAAGGAAGCTGTTCCTGTATTCCAAGACTTCTGTCACGTGTCCACGTCAAATTCTGATTGTCAATGACAGGTGTGATCAATCATCGATTCATCTTCGTCGTCATCATCTATCAAAGAGAGAAAAGGAATCTATTTGGCCTGAGTGCAGCAGGCAATGAAGGATGCATAAGGAAAGAAAGATTCCACAGATGATGCCAGCTAGTCGCCCCTTGGAGAGAAGGAACATCCAAGAAAAATCTGGGAATCAATTGCCCGTTCATTTCGCTTTCCATGCATGCAATCTCTGGCCGTTTATCATTAGACCGACGCTAGCTTCCCTCTGTACATTATATGTCTCACAGAATACAAGGCAACCTCGTGACTTCATCTTCAGATCAGAAGCGCTGTCTTCTTCTGTTGCAATGGTGGCTGTGCGTTGTCATGAATCTGGTCAAAAGAAGAAGAAGAAGCCTAAGAGAAAGGCACTGTCCAGATTCCCTCCATTCTTAGACGACGGTCATTCCTTAAAAAGGGCCAAGCCCCAGTCCCACGCAGCACCTGCTGGAATTTCGAATCGGAATTCACCTCCCTCCACACACGCGGTTGGCGCACCCCCTGGTTTTCTGGGATTCCACAGAATCCAAACTCTCCCCTCTTAACATCCTGATTCGATTCACACCCATCTCGGCCGAAAGCAAATGCACATCTTCCCCGGTTCCTGAATCCTCTCCTCCAACCACCGACCTTTCGTGGATCGCCCCCATGGATGCGCAGGACCAGGGGCAGAGGAGCTACTGGAGATGGAGCAAGCAAGACTTTTTCCCCGAGGAGTCCTTCGCCAACTTCGCCTCCTACAGGAAGGCCCTCTCTCAGACCTGCCCACGCCTCAGGGATCGCATCCTCAACCGGTCGACTCAGTCCATAGAGCTCGTCGAGCTCAAGAAGGAGAGCGAGAATGAGATGAAACGCTGCCTCAACTGGTGGGACCTCATCTGGCTCTGCTTCGGCTCCGTCGTCGGGTCGGGCATCTTCGTCATCACTGGCCAGGAGGCCCACGACCACGCTGGCCCCGCCATCGTGCTCTCCTACGCCATCTCGGGCCTCTCCGCATTGCTCTCCGCCTTCTGCTACACGGAGTTTGCAGTCGAAATCCCCGTCGCAGGTGGGTCTTTCTCGTACTTGCGTATTGAACTAGGCGATTTCATTGCTTTCATTGCGGCCAGTAATATTCTCTTGGAGGCCATTGTGGGCGCGGCTGGCTTGGGTCGTTCTTGGACGTCGTATTTTGCGAGCATGTTCAATAACGACCCTGATTTCCTTAGATTCCACGTCAAGGGTTTGGCCGAGGGGTTTAATCTTCTGGACCCTTTGGCTGTTGTGGTGCTTGTGGTGGCAAATAGCATTGCGATGACCGGGACAAAGTATACGTCTTGCTTGAATTGGATCAGTTCTGTGATTAGTGCAGGGGTCATAGTGCTTATTATAGCGATTGGGTTCTCTCATGGGCATGTGTCGAATTTAGTCCCCTTTTTCCCTCAAGGAGCGAGTGGGGTTTTCGCAGCCTCGGCGATCGTGTACTGGTCTTACACAGGGTTTGACATGGTGGCAACCATGGCCGAGGAGACCAAGAAGCCGTCCAGGGACATCCCAATCGGTTTAGCTGGTTCAATGACTGTGATCACCGTGATTTACTGTCTGATGGCTCTAGCACTGACCATGATGCAGAAGTACACCGAAATTGACCGCAATGCGGCTTACTCTGTGGCTTTCTCAAGCATCGGCATGAGGTGGGCTAAGTATGTTGTCAGCATTTGTGCCCTCAAGGGAATGACCACGAGTTTGCTGGTTGGGGCTCTCGGGCAAGCTCGGTACATAACTCAGATTGCCAGGGCTCATATGTTCCCGCCCTGGCTCGCTCTTGTTCACCCGAAAACCGGCACTCCTATTAATGCCACTCTGATGATCACCGTGCTTAGTGCTGTTACGGCATTCTTCTCCAGCTTGGATGTCTTGTCAAGCGTGTTCTCCCTCAGTACGCTGCTCATTTTTATGCTGATGGCTATTGCATTGCTGGTGAGGCGGTATTATGTTAAGGGCGAGACTCCAAAGAGCGACCTTGGCAAGTTCCTTGTTTGTCTGTTTGTTATAGTCGCTTCTTGCATTGGCGGGACAGCAGTTTGGGCCTCAAACACCGGAGGATGGATTGGTTACGTGGTCGCTCTAGTTTTTTGGTTTTTGGGCACTTTAGGAATGCATTTGCTACCGCAGCGGCGTGCTCCACAGTTCTGGGGGATTCCCCTGGTTCCATATTTGCCGTCGTTGTCAATTGGGATGAATATATTTTTGATTGGTTCGCTGGGCCCTGAAGCATTCTGGAGGTTCTTCATATGCACTGCGGTGATGCTACTCTATTATCTCTTGGTTGGGCTTCACGCGACCTACGATGTGGCTCGCCATATATCCCAGGAATCAAAAGTCGAAGATGGAAAGGAGAACGTGGAACATGGCTTGTCTTAGGGGGCGGCTTTGGTATAAGCCTTGGACGCTGGACAGTTGCATTCCCCCTTCCAGTTTGGAAATTTTTGCTGTTAGGTTGGATACTTTTGCAGGATCTGCAGAACGTGACTTTGCTTGATATCAAATCTTCCTTTTCTGAACGAATTTTTTGTCTTCAGCCACGACACATCATCTTCCTTTGCTACTGCAGGGTATATACATGCTGACTGTATAAATTTTGTTCATAATTCTGTGATATAAATTATTATATTTGCCTTTTTTTCTCTTGTACATTCTGTCATTCTATTATTTTAAGTATTTTCAGGAAGAAGCCTGTCCGTCACCATTGGTTACAGAATTCCTTCATTAGCTAATGCCTTTTGCGGCTTTTGAAAACTCCGGCCAGCTGGGTGCTCCGTGTGATCTGTTTCTTGATAAGCAATGCACGAACAGAGTTAAACTAAAGCAAATCTATTGAAGCTTCCTCTGGGCATTGACTCCTAACAGTCGAGATTCATGAGCGAAGATAAACTGGATGAAAGTATAAGTACAAAACAACTCGGATGATGGTGTGCACATATAAATATCGTCTCCACAGAGAGGGCAAAATGTCTGTTGCCTGCTTCCGATCTGGTGTCCATGTTCTACAGACCTTTTTCCTTTCTGGCCGTAGACAAGCCCCTTATTACAAGGGAGCTGAAGCATGTGGAAACGTTGGCCCCAGCATTGAAGGGAGAATGTGGAATGTCAATGGGCCTTTTTCTTTGCATACAATCTCCTGGCGCTCTTCTGTCGTTTCTGCGAGCCACCTAAGTTCATGTCATGCAACTGCTGGTAACTCACTTGCATGGGAGTATAATCTGAGGAGTGCATCTCTAGGCAGTATAGTTTCTCCTCTAATGCAACGTCAAAGGAAATTCCAGCTGTAGAATGGGTGCTTTTTTTATTTTTCGGTCTATATGTAATAGTTCCATCTCTTATGCAATGATAATGGGCCGACTGGATTTGTCGTGGGCTTCACAAGCTATCATTCTGGATTGCCGCGAATTGCTAGGCCAACTTCCACAAGTCCAGTTACAGTTCGAACCGAGAGGAACTAATCGGGCCACAGATTGGGTTGCTAAAGCCCACCGAAATCTTCCGATTAATTGGGCTTCGAAGCTACTGCATTCCTTATCGTTGATTTTATATTTAGACTTCGGAAATGATTGTACTCCATCTTTTAGCTAATTAATTAGCAGGTGCGGCAACTTCGGACTGCGCTCGGTAGTTTTTTAGAATAAATGCTACATTTGATAGTTAGGAAAAAAAAATTGACTAAGACAAATTTTATCATATCTTGTATTTGATTCATGCTCAAGAGAAGATAAAGTCAACTATATGAAAGATATAGACCAAATAAAAATATCACATGGGAAGATAGGATAAAGGTGCTTGGGATTTCTTATATTGATAGTATTAAAGCTATTTTTTTTCAAATTACAAAATTCTTGAAATTAATAAAATTAAAATAATAATTATATATAAATGACATAAGAATTCTAATATAAATAATATAAAATTCAAAATAACAAAAAAATTAAAAACAAAAATTTTCGTTTATATGTATTTCTATATTATTTATATAAATGAATTTCTTTTCAATTTCATAAATATATATTCTATATATTTATATTTATATTTATAGCATACATTAGGTATATTAGTGTAGTTTATTATTTAATGAGATTTTTATTAAGGGAATAATGTTAGGGAATAAAAAGAAAAGAAATAGAAAAGGAGAAGGAAAATAATAAAAAAGTAAGCAAACAAAAATGAAGTAGGCAAGAGAGTGTCAAAGCATCATACTTTTTGGAATCGTGAAGATGAATGATAATTTTTTCTCTTTTGTACTAGATTCAACATTTGCTAACCGATCTACCAAGTCGATGTTGCTATAATTTGCTTACATTTTTCCGTGTCATAGTTGAACTTGTGACTTTGGAATGTTGCAATGAACTCTATTACTTGTTAAGATTTTATATGTACAATAATCATGGATTAATTAATGGAAATTATTTTTGTTTGATGGTTTCTTTAACAACGAATAATAAAAAATTCTGACCATGTTTGTTTTTGTATTTTCGAGTTCATTTATACTGATATGTTGTTCTTACCAATCAATGGACAACATAAGATATGCAAATATCCAACTTTATTATTGCTACTCATCAAACAGTGGATATAATATAATAAAATCTATGGATTTCATATCCTTGTTAAATATCTGAACAATCAGAACGCACTCTCTTGTCGTTCCTAGGAAGTTTTAAAGGAACGTCTTAAGCTTTGTTTGATAGTCAGGATAAAAGTTCAGATAAGCTAAAATTTATCTTATCTCGTGTTTAGGTCCTACCCAAGATCAAATAAAGGCGAATATAAGGGGATTAACCCAAATAAAAAATATCCCATGAGAAGATAAGATAAAAGTAGGTAGGATTTTTTATATTCCTCACATAAAAGATATTTTTCTTAAATAACAAACTTCTTAGATTAAAATAGTTAAAATAATAATTAAATATAAAATAAGATTTATATTCTAACAAACTTTTTCAAAAATTTATGACACGATAGATTTTTTAGGGTATAAAAAATTTATGAAAAAATAGAAGGAAATAATAAAAAATAATTAAATAAAAAAATGAAGTAGAAATATCTCATTTCTAAATGAATTTAAACTTCAGATCTTTTTAATTTATTGTCTCATTTTCCTCTGTGTTTCTAGTTTATGTTGAAGTTTCACGGCTTATTCATAGTTCTTTGTTCATGTCAAAACTCCACGAAGACTACGAGAGAGTGGAAGTTCATTTTCCTTCATAACTCTCTGGTTCACATAAAAAATTCACAAAAGCAACAAAAGAGTTGAAACCCATTTTTTCCGTAATTTTGTGATTCAAGTTGAAGTTTCATAAAAGTGACGAGAGAGCCAAAACACTTAAGTTTTTCGGAATTGTGAAGGTTATAATCATGTTATCTCTCTTTTACTTACTGGGTTTCGGTATTCACTGACCAAAAAAAAAAAAAAAAAAAAGAATTCATGTGAAATTCAATAGTAGGAGTCATCCATCACGAGAAGAAATCAATTTGGCGCGAGTGCAGTCGGCAGTGGAGGCCGAATAAGGAATGAGAGGGAAAGGAGATCCGACAGATGATGATGCGGCGGGTCAAGAAGTCAAAAAAAACTGCCTTGAAAGAGCAGCGCCGTCCAGATTCAACTCCCTACGTATACGCGCCCATTTCCTGGGTTCTTACATAATCCGAACTTCCCCGAAGAAAAGGAATGATTTCTCCATTCCAATTCCTGTCCCCTGTTCCTGAATCCTGTCCAAACCTTCCCCCAACCTTCCGTGGATGGACATGGATGCGCAGAAGCAAGAGCAGAGGAGCTACTGGAGATGGAGCAAGCAAGAATTTTTCCCCGAGGAGTCCTTCGCCAACTTCGCCTCCTACCGGAACGCCCTCTCGCAGACCTTCCCTCGCCTCCGGGATCGCATTTTCGACCGGTCGACCCAGTCCAAAGAGCTCGTGGAGCTCAAGAAGGAGAGCGAGAATGAGATGAAACGCTGCCTCAGCTGGTGGGACCTCCTCTGGCTCTGCTTCGGCTCCGTCGTCGGGTCGGGCATCTTCGTCATCACCGGCCAGGAGGCCCGCGACCACGCCGGCCCCGCCATCGTGCTCTCCTACGCCCTCTCGGGCCTCTCCGCATTGCTCTCCGCCTTCTGCTACACGGAGTTCGCGGTCGAAATCCCCGTCGCAGGTGGCTCTTTCTCGTACTTGCGTATTGAACTAGGCGATTTCATTGCTTTCATTGCGGCCGGTAATATTCTCTTGGAGGCCATTGTGGGCGCGGCGGGCTTGGGTCGTTCTTGGACATCGTATTTCGCTAGCATGATCAAGAACGACCCTGATTCCTTTAGATTCCATGTCCAGGGTTTGGCCGAGGGATTTAATCTTCTGGACCCGATGGCCGTTGCGGTGCTTGTGGTGGCTAATAGCATTGCGATGGCGGGGACAAAGCAGGCCTCTTGCTTGAATTGGATCAGTTCTCTGATTAGCGCAGGGGTCATAGTGCTTATTTTGGCGATTGCGTTCTCTCATGGGCACTTGTCGAATTTAGTCCCTTTTTTCCCTCATGGAGCGAGTGGGGTTTTCACGGCCGCGGCAGTTGTGTACTGGTCTTACACAGGGTTTGACATGGTCGCGACCATGGCCGAAGAGACCAAGAAGCCATCCAGGGACATCCCAATTGGTTTGGCTGGTTCAATGACTATGATCACCGTGATTTACTGTTTGATGGCTCTGGCACTGACCATGATGCAGAAGTACACTGAAATTGACCGCAATGCGGCTTACTCTGTTGCTTTATCGAGTATTGGCATGGAGTGGGCTAAGTATGTTGTCAGCATTTCTGCCCTCAAGGGAATGACCACGAGTTTGCTGGTTGGGGCTCTTGGACAGGCTCGGTATATGACTCAGATTGCCAGGGCTCATATGATTCCACCCTATTTCGCTCTCGTTCACCCAAAAACCGGCACTCCTATTAATGCCACTCTATTGATCACCGTGGTTAGTGCTGTTGTGGCATTCTTCTCTAGCTTGGATGTCTTGTCTAGTGTGTTCTCCTTCAGTACACTGTTTATTTTTATGCTCGTGGCTATTGCATTGCTGGTGAGACGGTATTATGTTAAGGGTGAGACTCCAAAGAGCGACCTTGGCAAGTTCTTGGTTTGTCTGTTTGTTATAGTTGCTTCTTGCATTGGAGGGACAGCAGCTTGGCACTTAAACAGTGGAGGATGGATTGGTTACGTGGTTGCTGTTATTTTTTGGTTTTTGGGCACTTTAGGATTGCAATTGCTGCCACAGCGGCGTGCTCCACAGCACTGGGGGATTCCTCTGGTTCCATATTTGCCGTCATTGTCAATTGGGATGAATATATTTTTGATTGGTTCGCTGGGCTCTGAAGCATTCTGGAGGTTCCTCATATGCACAGCGGTGATGATACTCTACTATCTGTTGGTTGGGCTTCACGCAACCTATGATGTGGCTCACCATATAGCACAGGAATCGAAAGTCGAAGATGGAAAGAAGAATGTGGATCATGGCTTGTCATAGGGGATGGTTTTGGTATAGCCTTGCACACTGGACAGTAGTGTTCCCCTTACAGTTTCGAAATTGCTATTGGATCTGCAGATCGTGACTTTGCTAAGTTTGCTTGATATCAAACTTTACTTTCGATTAACGCACATGTCATCTGAAAGAATTTATTATCTTAAAGCCAAAACGCATCATCTTACTTTGCTCCTGCTGGCTATATACATGCTGACTGTAGAAATTATTGTTAATCATTCTGCAAAATAGATTATATTTGCCTTTTCTTCTCTTGAACATTCTGTTATTTTAAGGATTATCCGGAAGAGGTCTGTCTGTTGCCATTGGTTACAGAATTCATTCATTAGCTAATGCCTCTTGTGGCTTCTGAAAACTCTGGTCAGCTGGGTGCTCACTGCTGAGGATTTTTTAGACAAAAGTTTAATGATTTTGATTGAATCTGCTGACCTTTTTTGTTTCAGAAGCGGGGCTATACAATGAAAAATGCTGAGAAAAGTTTTGATGACTTTTGTTAAGCTGTGTTAAATTGAGGAATGCTATTAAAATGACAAGCATGTCATTGTGCCTTTTTTGGTCTTTTTTTTCTTTTGCCTCGGTAACATTTTGTTAGGTCTGGGTTCCAGTCCATGTCTCTCGCCTGTACTGTTGAGCTGCATGTCCAGTGGCATCATAATTTACTGGGTATCTGGATGTGCTGATCAGCATACTTTCATATATCATGTTTGTCGTGATCATGAGGGCACCTAACATGATCCTTATATTATTACGACAAATGCAATAATTTACTGCAATCTGGACATTGTTTTGAATCTGAATGACGGCATCACAAACGGAAGCAATGTTAGAAATGCCTTCTTTTGGTTGGCATGGAAGCTGCTCTTCATTTTTAGTGTCATCTGCAAAGCGGAATGTGTCCATTTCAGATTTTCAGAAGAAAACTTGATTTTTATTTTTAATATATTTCTTATGATAATAGTCTGCAACTGCTTCATCCCACAAAATCTTTATCTGAAATCATGGTTTCTTTGATATCCAAAAGAAGTTGACACAAGAAGTTACGTATGGGCATGGGAGAGCATTACTCTATCATACGAAAGCAGTCGTGCAGTGACTAGGGCGAATCGTCACTATTCTTGCTTTGTTAGATCTGTTTCTTGATAAGTGATGCATGAAGAGAGTAAAACTAAATCAAATCTATCGAAGCTTCCTTTGGCTTTGGGCATTTTCTAACAGGTGAGATTCACGAGTGAAGAAGAACTATTGATAAACTGGATGAAAGTATTAGTACATAACAACTCAGATGATGATGATGGTGTGAACATAATAAATATCGTCTCCACAGAGAGGGTAAAATGCTTGTTGCCTGTTTCCAATATTATGTACATGTTTTACAAGCCTTTTTTGTTTTCTAACCGTGGACTAGCCACTTAATACAAGGGAATTGAAGCTTGTCGAAACGTTGGTCACTGCATCGAGGAGACAATGTAGGATGTCCATGGGCCTATTTCTTGCACACAATCTCCTGGCGCTCTTCCAGTGTTTCTGCCAGCCACCTAGTTCATGTGGTGCAAGTGCCGCTAACTCTCACTTGCATTGCTGTATAATCTGCCAAGTACGTCTCTAGGCAATTCAGCTAAATGTCATCTTGATCAGAACGAGTGGATACGGGAACGCGTGCACAATCACGCTGACGCATCGTGCATACTCATATGACTTTCATGGTTTAGCATTGGTGAAATTTCCCCTGAGCCAAGGCTAATTGGGCACTAGCTCAAGGCCTTTGTCCCCATAAGAAATAAGGGAATGGGCTCCTTGAAGCGTGTCTGTGCTCACAACTAGAGTTGGATGTTGAACATGAATTGGTCAATTACCACACAGGACCTCCAAGAATACTGGTCAAATCCGGAGGCAATTTCTGGAGTGTACCCTTTTCTTTCTCAGATTCCATGGTGAGAGTTACTGTACTTTATTGGTTCAGTGAAGAGATAAAAGCTGCCGATGCAGTGATCCGTGGTTGGATAAGGCCAATCTGTGAAGTTTACCTCATTTGACCGTGTGCTTAATTATAATGCTTTTTCTTTTTTTCCTTTTCTAGGGAGGAAATCATCTCTCTCTCTCTCTCTCTCTCTATGCCAAACATGTTGATCTTGAACTCGAGGAAGAAATTTTGGCCAAAAGAGTTGACATAGACAACTCTAACTACTCATTCTTAAGAGGGTGAAGAGTCCCTGTCAGTGTCGTCTCTTCAAGTTTAAACAGAGGGACTACAGAAACCATCCGCTAACATCCTCGGGATGAAGGTTCGGTACAAAGCGGTCGTATTCATACACTCGCAGAGTTAATTGACGGGCACCGGCGAATGAACGATCGAGATCTCTCTTCATACGATCCAACCGCGGATAACCTCAAGGACCCATGACGCACTCCTCATCGACATTTGGCTAGGTCCGCAACACTCAGCAATTATTGACTCGGTGAAGACGACGGACGACTTCTTTGACCAGAGAAGGACACGAACGGACGCCCTTGGTTCCCGCCGCTGCATTTTCCTTTTCATGCATTTCGGATCGACTCGGAAAGGAATAAAGTCAACAGAGCACCGGCGTGTCATATAGTTTATTCTTATTACAGAGAGGGAATCGTGGCATTATGAGATGAGACGGCAAGGCGAATATGCTACCGTGACGAAAAGCTGCAACATGTTGGGGGAGACAGTCTTATGGAATATCAGGACGGCAGCCTAAAAAAATTCGCATAAATTAATTCGTCATTTGACTTCAAGAACGAAAAAAAGAAGAAGAAGAAGAGAGAGAGAGAGAGGGGGGGGGGTTTCTTGAACATTATAGGACCAATAATTGAAAGAGTTGGCCACCTATCTTTGGTGCTCTATTCTTAGTCCTGGGTAGCCACTTGTTTAACGATTCAATGGATCGTGAAATTCAATCTCCGACAGTCTCAATAATCAATCTCTAAAGCTTTTTCGCAAGCTTTCCGGGATCCTGTACACAGACATCCGGCGCCATCTACGCACATGTACATGACGAATGTTTTCTAGAATCGAAATGGACCGGGGAGGCAATGTTCTTTTTGTACCTCATAAAGTTGCGGGAGCTCTCTATTACCAATGTGGAAATACTAAGGATGAAAAAGAGGGGGGTGAGTCAAAGGACATGGGGACATCATTCTAAATGTGTCGCTGGATAAGGCTAGAGTGGGAGCGAGAGTTCATCCCGAGGAGATAAATATGAAAAGATGGTTGGGCAGACGCTTGTCTTGAAAAGGGCGGACCCGCCGGAGCGTGCTCACGCGGCCATTTCGACAATGGCCTGTCTCTCTCTCTTTCTCTCTCTTCTTTTCTTTTTAATCCCTTCGTTTTCCTTTGACCCGGAAAGAAAGAAAGGAGGAAAGGAAATAAAAAGGAAGACGATTCTGTCATTATCGTTTATCAGAGTTGGCTTTGACTGACCGACGCAACGACAAGACAGCCGGGATGTCTGAGTCCCGTGTTCACATGTCCTCCGCCTCACGTTTCCTAATGGAGTTTCCACACTCCATCGAAAATCTACTAGTGACGTGGCCTGGAATTGTCCTCGGACAATGGACGTAATTGCTGCGTTGCTTTGGATCTGGCACGTCATTAGTGCAAAGTCCAACCCCGACCTAACAAAGATAACATCGTCCGACCGACATGTCGCGGGAAATCAGAATTTCTGAATTTAACCATTCATGGTCGGCGTCGGCGGACTAGAAAATTACTAAGGCTTCACGGATTGCTAAGAATCATCGTTTACGTGAATGGGATTGCGTTTTGGATAAGTCCGCAATCGAGTCTTTTTGAAAACCTAACATCGGAGGACTTCGAGGAAACAAAAGATTCTCATAGATCTTAGCCCTAACTCAACCTCGCGTTAGATGTCAATATCAAGAATTATTTATGCCGCATTGCTCAATCAAATCTTTTCAAAAACCTATTATTGGAGAACTTCGAGAAAAATGAAAGATTCTCGTAGATTCTGGCCCTAGCTCGACCCTCATGTTAGGTTTATCTTCTCCTAATCAACTCATGTTTCGGTTCTATCTGGTCTTAAGAGGTCAATAATGCCGGACTAACTAAATAATAATATTCTCTGGGGGAAACATTAGCCAACCCCATATAAACGAAGTCTATAAACACTAATACTACAAATCCCTTTTCACTTTGGGGGCAGGTTTTGAAGCGTTGGAACTTGCCCACCTACAAAGAATATGGGGAAAGTCCATGGCCGAGTACCGAGGACCTAGACATGTGATCGAAAAGAAGAGACGGGGAGCCAGCTTTTCCGCCAATTTTCTTATCCAACAGATTCCCTCTTTCCATGTATTTTATTCTTTTGGGGTTGGGGGGGGGGACAAAGGTCGGATATTATATCGCCAGACTCTATTTCCTCCTCGTCAACCACGTCCGCCCTACATCCTCGGTCTCAATAATGAATTCTCGTTCAAGTACAGCGACGTGGCGCGAGATGTGACTCGTTTGATCTAGCGAACGAGAACCCGATCTCTTGTTCGAGGCGAGGGGAGGGGAGGGAAGGGGGGGCCCCTGGAGGCAGCGTCGGCTGGGGGACCCCCCCTCCCTCCGGTTCAATCTGGAACACGTAATTGCCGCAGCGGGAATCTTTCTCGTTCCTCGGCAAAGCTGCACTGCGGTTAAGGGGAGGTATCTCGCTGCGTTGCAGCCTCGGGGTGGGATATTTTTCTTTAAGCGTGGTGGATGCGATGCCTCCATTATTGGGGGTGGGGGCGTGGGGTTCCCTTTGCTTTTTCGTTGACGAGACGGTTAGCGGATCGTTTCCCGGCCCTACCTGAGTAGTTGCATCGACCTCTCCTCCAATCCTCCTCGCCCCGAGTGCAATGCGTGGGGATCGTGTCGTGGGAGTTCGGCACGAATCCACGGCCTCTGTTGTGCTTCTCCTGCTGGCGAGCGAAGAGTAAGAAACGCACGATGCGATGGAACTCGATCCCGCATCGAGATAATGGAGAAACAGAACGGAGGATACGTAGGAACTGCATGCAAGATACGGTGTATGAGTGAGACTTTCTATGATGAAAAGTCAAGTTTGGCTTAGCTCAAACGTCACTCATCTCCACTTTGAACGGGGTAGGTTGGAAGTTTAGACCCCTACATCTACGTTTTAGCATTTTTCCAAAGTGAGTGTAAAGTTTCGCTTGACTCTCACATCCTTTCGAACGTGTTGTATTCGTTTCGTCATGTTCTTTCGATGAGGTAAAGCTTCGTGTTTCGAGATTGTAATTTCCCGCCTCCCTAATCGAAGAGAATTTTCTTCCATCACGTCTCTAATTATTAGGTTACAAATTATGGACTCTATCACATGCAAACTAAGTAAAAGTCTCCACTAATTGAAGAGAATTTTCTTTCATCACGTTTCTAATTATTAGGTTACAAATTATGGACTCTATCACATGCAAACTAAGTAAAAGTCTCCACTAATCGAAGAGAATTTTCTTCGATCACGTCTCTAATTAGTAGGTTACAAATTGAGGAATCTATCACATGCAAACTAAGTAATGTATAAATGGGATCTAATTTTAAAACCGATCAATTAAAAGATCGATTAGAGGAAATTTCTTTATATAGCAAAAGAAGGAAACGGGGACAATTACTAGAAAAAAGTCATAAATCTATTGTATTTGTGTCAATTTAATTTTAAATATTTTAATTGTATCAAATTAATTCTAAACCCTTTGACAACCACTTGGATCTTGCTCTAATGGCCGTCTTTCTCACATAATAAATGGGAGATGGAGGTTTTGAATCCCCATTTTCTCGGGAGGTTGAGATAAAGATGTTTAGTTTCGGATATGAGTTTAGACTCTCATGCCTTATAACAAGGCATAGCAAAAGTCTGAGAGTGATTGAAAATTAGAGCAAGATAAACCCAAAATTTTTTTTAAACCTTTTCACGTGTTGTTAATTAAGTCTACTAAGCTAATTTTGGTTGAAAATTGCCGACGTGGATATTAATCGTTCTATGTGATACAACCAGCAATGACATGGACATTTTAACATTTTTAATTTTTTTCGATTTTCTTCTCTTTACCTTTTTTTTTTTTTTTTTTGAAGGGTTGGCAACCCTTGTCTCGACACTGGGCAAGGGCGTTGCGGTCCTTTCCCAAGCCCTCACCTAGTGCTGGCGACCCTTGCCAACTCTCACATCCAAAAGCAAAGTAAAGAGAAAATTAGAAGAATTAATACTATTTAAAATGTTCACATTAGCGTTATTCGTGTCACATAAGATGGTTGGCACTCACGTTAATGATTGGAGGTCAAAATTGACCGAATGAATTAAATTGATAAAACATAAAAAGATTTAGGATCAAATGAACACAATTAAAAGATTTGGGATCGAATTAATATAAATATATTACGTTTAAGAATTCTTTTTTTTTCTTTTATTTCTCAATGGGAATATGACTCACGTTTTCAGGGGGCGGTGTACCGGGTAGGCTGCCGCAGATCTCCCCGTGATGGTCATCCCTGTCAATCAAACGCACAGATCAAAGAACTATGCAATGTGCAATCATTCCTCGCATGCAGAGAAAGATGTGAAGCTAAAGAGATATCCGAAAGGATCGAGCATGCAAAGTCTTGTAGACACGAAGATCTCCTGTGATCATGCGCCAACTTTCGTGGTGTGCGTGCGCGCGCGCTCGAGAGAGGGGATGACAGGAGCAAGAGGAGGAAAGCGAGTGCGAACTTTGACGTCCCTGTCTAGTCCTGTTTGCTCCTCGCACACTCCCTGAAAACACGGTCCAATGCAAAGTACTATGGCGATGGCGCCATGCACCCGAAATATACATTTGCCATACGGGTTTTACGTACTATTGCCGAGTCTCCAGCCCCAAAAAGAGATGGATCGAGCAATAATTGTCAACTCGGCCGTTCTCCTGTTTCCCTCGGCCGAAATTCTGCAGCTTGATGATTGTTGTCGAGAAACTAGGGGCGATTCTTCGGGGGAAAATATCTGGCTCGAGCAATGTGTGATGATGCGGACGCCTTTAACCCTATTGCGCTGCGCGATCAGAATTACGACATTGAAAAGCAGCGACCCCTTTGAAAATTCGGTTCTCTCGGAAGCATCTGTGTTTCACGTTCTATTAATTTAATGAGGGACGGCTGGCTTGGAATTCATGATCCTGTCCGAATCGAGTCCCATCAACTGTTCTAAGCAAAAAATATCGATCATTAACATCCTCGGACACATGATCAATCGCGCGTCCTGTTTACATTAAGGCTTGCGGGACCAGTGGGAAGTGATCTTTATCTCTTCCACCATAATTCAACGGGAAAGAAGTACAAGGAGCGTTTTAAAAGCACATTAGCATTAACACAAAATCATACATGTTTGTCTTTATTTTCCAGATATCGAATAATATTTAGTATCTTTACAAAAACGCCAGTAAAGGACATTCCGCTTAGAAGAAGATCAAAATTAAACCCTCACCTAATAGAACACATAATGGATCAAAAAAACTTAAACCCTAGCCTAATAAAATGAACACATAATGGGCGTTTGCTTAATTGAATAACATTTGAACTAATAAAAAGATAATGACATAAAGACCTCATAAAGAGGAAAAATGTTTTCCCCTTTCAAAATTCATTTTCCTAAAATAATACATAATATTTACGTCAGAAAGTATTTTTCATTAACCAAATCGTTTTTGGAAAAAAAACAGCGAAAAGTTAAAACACTTTCCAAAACTGACAAAGAAACGAGAAAAATGATTTTCCCTTTTAAGTTAGGAAATTCATTGTCCTGACTTTAGCGGCATATTTTCTTTGACTGTGAGTGGTGTTTTATTGACCAATCATTTTTGGCAAATCGTACGCATAAAAGTCTAGAAAATTAATTCACGGATAAAATTCTTTTTTCCAAACAAACACACTCTTGAGCTTTGTTTGTTTAATGGAAAATGAATGATCTAAATAATAAATAAATCAATAATTGCTTGTATTATTTGAAAAAAACTCTCCGTGTCATCCTGTCGATAGAAACTATGAATCACACACCAACAAAATCAATGAAGTTTTTTTTTGTTTTATTGATAATAATTATGTTTTTTATTTTTTGTGGATGACAAAAAAAAATCATTTTATTCATCTTTGTAAGTGTTACAAGTGATTAATTTTTAAGAAAATATTTTTTAGATTATTTATTTTTCACAAAAGGGTGCATTTGTTTGGAAGAAAACTTTATGATAAAGGAAGATATTTTTCAGGAAATTATTTTTTAAGAAAATTGTTAGTTTTCCTTTATTTGGTGATATATGACTAAAAACATTTTTTGATATTTGGATTTTATTCACATCTAGTTAGCTCAGAGCCTCGCGCTCACTAGGATCGGTCAAGTCACAAGCTCGTCGGCCTCAGTCCAACCTTAAGCTTGCCAGCCCTCCATCATGGCTTGCCACCAAGTTGCCTCCCATCGTCGTCGAGGCATGTGGCCAATGGAGGAAGGAGGAAGAAGGAGAAAGGAAAATAAAGAAAGGAAAGGAAACAAGAAAAAGGAAAAGGAAAAATAAATAAAAATAACAGAAATTAGATTTTTTTAAATAATTGAAAATTCAAACTTTTTTTAAAGAAATATTCTAGATGAACAAAATTTAATAATTAAAAATTCATACTTTTTAATATATATATATATTTTTTTATATGAACAAACATTTATAATTAAAAATTCTTACTTTTTAAAAAATAATATTTTATATAAACAAACATTCATTAACCATCACCTGTGCTCGAGCGCTAAAAACCCATGCATAATCTTTGTGAACCTAAGCCTAAAGGTTAGGATTAGAGCTCAAGTTTCAGGGTCTCGAGCATAGTCTTCATGAACTCGAGTTTGGGCACTGGAGTATTGGGTATGGGCACTAAAGTTCGAGCTAACCTTGATGGACTTGGGGGCATGGGCGGTAGGAGCTCATGCCCGAGCACGAGGTCCAAGGCCGGGCCTTGATAGACCTAGGCTCGGCCACCGAGAGATCTGGTCATGAACGCCTGATCCACGACCCGATTCAGAGTTTCCATGCGCGAACCAAATATCAAAAAATGAAGAAAATGTTTTTTCGCGAGACAAATCGTAAGGTATAGGCGTGTGTGCGCTAATATCAGCCTCTCTCGAGGGTGTCCGGAGATCTAGCGGTGTCCTAATAATTATGCACGGAGGAGGGAACAAACACACAATCGATGCGGGGGAAGACGATCGGGGCTAAGAGACAGAGAGAGCAAAAAGGCACGGCCAGGCTTGCGTGAAAGGATGTGCGCGCACTCCGCCTACGACTCTCTCTCCCTAAAATGGAGGGGGCCTCCTCATCTCCTCATCTCCTCTCTTCCCTTCACGCGCAATCTAGATATCGGCTTCCAGATCGACATCGATCCCCCCCTCCCTCTCCTCTCCTAACAGGCTTTCGAAAAGTGACGGTTGCCCGTCCAATCGCATCAGTCAAAACCCCCACGCCCCACGCCCCCACACCCCACCACCTTTCCCGGTTTCCCCCTCGAATTTTCCTCTCGTCTCAATTAATAAATATGCCTTTCGTTTTCTCCATGCATCATCTCGGTCTCAAAAGTATAATATAGATTCGTAATTTGCTCCGACTTTTGGAGGGGAGACGATACTTGGGTCGAACCACAGATTCGAGGATGGCTACGTGCGTAGACTTTTTGGAAATTAGAGTTGCACGCTATTGCTCCACTTCTAGAAATTGAATCGTTCTTTCCCCGTTGGAATGAAAGGGACGTCGCGTCAGCAATCATCGTTGCCCTATAGGCGTAGACGTTTCTATTGTTCAATGTATGTCGACGTCAAAAAAATGAATTGAGTATTTGTCAAACTAATTTCACTGGTCGATTTGTTGACAGTCGTAAGCTCCTGATGAATTTTTTTTTATTTACAGTGGAAATTCGTCCCACGTGCATAGACGTTTCTATTGTTCAATATATCTCGACGTCAGAAAAATTCTGGTATTTGTCAAATTAATCACACTAAGTTGATTTGTCAACACTCGTTAGCTTCCTTATGAAAATTTTCATCTACAATCGAAATTTTACGTGTCACTATCTAATCATAGACATCAAGGTGTAAAATAGTTGGAAAAGAATACAGAAAAAAATTAATAAACCTCTAGCATCGAATACCAATTTAGTCTTGAAATCTTGAAATTTGACTAATTCAATCATAAATCTCTTCACATCGGCACCAATTCAATTCATTTGGCCAATTTAGATTGAAAATCACTGACGTGGCATATCATATCGCATGACTTTTTATCATATTTAATTGCTAAAGGAAAGAGAATTGCATTGTGGTTTTTATAAGGCGATTCCTTTACCTTTACGGCTCTACGCCGTCTTTGGACCCAAATTTAGGAACGTCATAAAAAAAGAAGAAGAAAGAAGGAAGAAGGAAGAAGAAGGGAGTTGCGCATCATGCCATTATACCATAGAATTGGGCACTGGTCCACTTGGCGGGATGATCATTTCCGCAAGATCGATGTAGCGAGTGGTGACCACATGAACGAATAATGGCGAAATCATTTTCCAACCATTCAGGAGAGGAGATGGGGAGGCCTGGAAAAGAAAAGGAGGGACGCGACACGAGACTCATTCGGATCCGTTGGCTTCCCACAGAGCCAAGGGAAAAAAAAAATGATGGAAAGAGAAGGCAGGATGGAGATTGACAGAAGGAGGAGGAGGAAGACGAGAGCAATAGCTGTAGCTCTTTCGCCTGGCCCCTACCCCCTGCCCATTGAATTGCACAGCCCTCGCCTTCTTAATTTCTATACATCGAAATAGTCTTGACGTGAGGTTTTATAATCATGACTCTGAAGTCCATGTACAACTCTCGATCCCTAGACCGATCTCCTAGGAAATTATTGGTCGCGAGTTTAAGCTTGAAAGTGATTCACTTGTATAGTAACACGGTTGACGTAATCGGAATAGTCGCATCCCCATGAAAGAGAGTTGTTACAACAACATTGCTTAAATGACCACTTATTGAGTCTATTTTATGTTGGCAATCGCACAGAGGCATGCGTGATACTTTTATCATATCTTCATACAGTTGTTCACTCGAATCTAGACAAGGACTACCACGCTCGCCTGTGACCAGGTGTACAACCATCACATGCCTATGCATCTTGATGATGAATCTAGTACAAAATCCGTAGTCCCAATCAAATAACTTCACAACCTTTTCCCCTCTCTTGGTCCTGAAATAAACGAAAATATGGCAAGCAAGAGAGATACATTCTTACGGAAAAAGAGGTCTCTGAAAAAAATGACTAATTGTGAGTTTTAACTTGAAAGCGTTACACTTACATTGTTACACAGTCGATATTATCGAAAAGAGTCGGAATCCCCCCTTGATAGCCTCTATTAAGTCAATCTTATGCCAGCAATCGTTTGTAAGGCGTTTGGCAAGATTCATGCATAGTCAGTGAGTTGTCCATGTGATACTTTTTCTAGGGTCTTCATACAGTTTTTCGTCCGTGTCTAAGGGAGGACCGCGATCCTTGCGCTGTGGCCGGGTGTACAACCATGAATTTAGTACGGAATCCCTGGTCCCGGTCAAGTAACTTCATGAACTTTTCCCTCCTCTGGTCTCGAAACAACGAGAATATGGTAGGCGAGAGCGGGACATTCTTTTACGGGGAAAAAGGCGGTCCAAGCAAGGGTGCGTTTACAGGTGCCCCGATGGTGAAATTGCTTGAAAAGAACGGTTGCTGTTGTGGAGCAAGCGTTGCAATGCATCCGGAGCATTAAGTGATGCAGACAGACATCACTCGATACTCTTTAGATCTAATGGCCGAAATCGAGTGAGCTCAAATATACCAATTCAATCGAATATTTTGACAAGGAGCGGCCGTAGAGATGATACCGCATCGAGATTGTCTCAATTATCAAAAGATCACGATTACGCATAACACGAGCAAAGCATCGCATCGGGAATTCGTATACTTTCTTCTCTTCATTTGGTTATTTTTAACGAGTGCTCGCGGAATATTAGGTAATAAGATTCTCTTTTTTTTAATTGACGACAGGGCGCGATGAGAGAGAGAGAGAGAGAGAGGGGGAGGCGGCCACGTCATGGGTAAAAGAGGCGGGGGGCCTCAAATGGAGAAATGTGGAGGGGTAGTGACAGCACGTGCCGGGATGAGCCCTAACATCAGCAGAAAAAAAAGAAAAGAAAAGAAAAGAAGCCTCTCTCGGGCTACGAACCTGAACGAGGGAGATGGGAGATGGGAAGGAGGGGAAGGGGTGGGGCGTGGTGGTGGTGGAACTGGACGAGACCCACCATCGTCTGCTTCCTTTCACTGCTAACACCTATCCACCACCATCACTCACTGTTCTGTTCTGTTCTGTTCTGCTCTGCTCTGCATTCCCCCCCTCCCTCATCTATCCGTTCCTTCGCTTCTCTCTCCTCTCCTCTCGCCAGTCGGCACACATTGGGGTGGGGACGCAAAGAAAAGCCAATTCAATAACGATAAGAAGCTTGTAAACATTCGAATAAGATCGAATCGGAACCGCATAATCGATTTGGCATGCCCAAGGGCTTTCCTCGTCCCTGCGTCTGCATCTGCGTCACGTAGAAGCCGGGTGGACGTCATGGGCACGGGGCACCATGTGGTCGCGCAGCAGCATCGTTTTTACAATGGGGAGAACCCCCTCGCTCGTAAAGGAGATCGTTGCTTCTCGCTTTCTTCCGCCACTCGATGTGGGTGGAGGGGTGGGAATTTCGAGATGTGACGCCTTCCTTTTTGACGAAACGAACCGTAGCCCATCATCCATTTTCATCTCTAGAAAGGGGAGGAGGAGGAGGAGGAGGAGGGGAAGAGAATGAAATCTCCCCAGTAATTATGACCCGAGGAGATGGCCTTTGACCGGGGCTGTTCTGCTTGCTTCGTGCTCGTGCTTTCCTCCCTAAGCCACTCTCTCTTCCTCAATGTCGGCTAATTTGCTTCGCTTTGGCAATGTAGCAGTCAAATCCAATCATCTCCCCTACTGCCCCCATAAGCGAAAAATCCTCCTTTTTCTTGCCCTTGTTTTCTCTTTTTCACACGTGTGCGTTAGAAAATTTTTCACGTGACTCGGATGTACACTTCCTCATTTATATGCATGTGCGCTTTTAAGTTTTTTTCTTGGACTTTCTAATAATACGAATGATACCGGATCTGTTAGATACAACAGATCCGATATCAACTGATGCTGTTCTTGAAGAGGGAAAGATTGGAATTTATCACGATCGGTTAATATGATCTATTTACTAAGTGATTGTTCAAATTGTGTTTGGTTGTTGAGTATGATCCACTTTTTAAAAAGCCACTCACAGTCTTGTGAATCTAAAATTGTAGATCAATTTCGACAGGATCGAGCATTATATTTTATCGAGCATAAGTGGCTAACTGTCAATATGTTGAATAAACACGTATTCAAAATAACCGCCACTCTGACTTTGTGGCCCTCTTCCCCTTTTTTCCTCTCTTTACTTATGGTGTTGAAATTTGACTTTGAATCTCTCGGCAAATGCTAGAATGTGCGAGGGACCAAATCCAATTGGAATTTTTTTTTAAAAAAAAGTTTCGCTTTTAGAATCTCTAGACCTAAACAAGGAATCGTTGCGTGCATCGGTTGTCCTAATACATGGAACCAAGTAATATCTACCGTGACAATGAGATTTATATAGGCAAATCTTTTCCTTTTCTTCTCTTCTTTTTTTTCCCCCTAAATTATCGATTAAATTATTCTCCCAAGTTAGCGCTTACGTGGAGCGGACACTTTTTTTCAGCAGAGAGACCGACCGCACAACGCTGAAGAAGAAAATTTCAAAACGATCTCTCTGGGTCTCGGTTCTCCCCCTTCCGCTATAAATAACCCCCAGGCGGAATGACAAAACCATGCTCTCCTTTGAACACCTCACTCTCTCCCTCTCTCCCTCTCTCTCCCTCTGCGTCTCTCTCTCTATCCCGATTCTCTCCCTACTCCGTTAGTTTTCGTTACCACTATACAATGGTTGGCGGGTCCAAACCAGTGATTGAACAGTCCTCCTACGTTGATCACAGCAGGCCCAGCGGCAGCGCATTATCCTCCCACGAAATCCCCGTCGTCGACCTCTCGAAGCCGGACTCCAAGAGCCTCATCATCAAGGCTTGTGAGGAGTGCGGCTTCTTCAAGGTCGTCAACCATGGCGTCCCATTGGATTCCATCTCCAGGCTGGAAGAGGAGGCCGTCAAGTTCTTCTCTCTGCCTCTCCCCGAGAAGGAGAGGGCGGGCCCTCCTGACCCGTTCGGCTATGGCAACAAGAAGATCGGCTGCAACGGGGATGTGGGTTGGGTCGAATACCTCCTCCTGACGACCGATCCCAACTTCGACTCCGACAAGCTCCCGTCGGTTTTTAACGAAAACCCAGAAAAATTTCGGTATGAATTCCCAAAACATGCATCCGGAGTTCGTATGTGCTTGTTCATGAGAATCGAAATTTTATGATGACGAGGGCTGAAACTTTCTTGAAATCTGCTCATTTTGCAGCTCTGCTCTGGGTGATTACACGTCAGCGGTGAGGGACATGGCGTGCGAGATTCTCGAGTTGATGGCCGACGGATTGAGGATTCAACAGAGGGATATATTCAGCAAACTTTTGATGGATGAGCAGAGCGACTCTGTTTTCAGGCTCAACCACTATCCTCCATGCCCAGAGCTTCAATCCTATGATGATAGGAACATGATTGGATTCGGTGAACACACTGACCCACAAATCATATCTGTTCTCAGATCGAACAACACGTCTGGACTCCAAATATCCATGAAAGATGGGACTTGGGTTTCTGTTCCACCTGACCAAAATTCATTCTTCATCAATGTTGGTGACTCCTTGCAGGTACACCTCCTGAACAATCATTTTTGTAATGAGTTGAAAGGACAATTCATTGAAAAAGAATAGAAAGCTAAACAGAAAAGAACAGGAAGAGGGTAAAGATTCTTCTCCGTAACAATATGTTAACTCACTATTCCTTTGAAAACGTGTGTATCAGAGGATGTGTCACCATTAAAGTCGTCTCCACAATGTCAAGATTTCTATTATATCTCCCGACAGTCCTCGATGAAGAAAGCAACGCTAGGCCGGAAAATGTTCACCAATTATTTGCGGTCGCTTTTGCATGAAATACCACCTGTACTTTGAGTCTAGTAGTAAGATCTTCACATCTCAGAGAGACCTTTTGACAGTTTTTACAACGAGAGGGAAAAAGAAAAGAGAGATTAGAAACAGCTTTCCGTGTCGGCTCGTTCTGCTCCATCCCATTTCCTCTGTTCACGAAGAGACTTCTGACCTGTCAATGTACACTGACGCGTGGTGTGGGGCTTTTTGATTGCAGGTGATGACTAACGGGCGATTCAGAAGCGTGAGGCACAGGGTTCTGGCGAACAGCTCCAAGTCCAGATTGTCGATGATATACTTCGGAGGACCACCTCTGAGCGAGAAGATAGCGCCATTGCCGTGTCTCATGAAGGGCAAGGAGAGCCTGTACAAGGAGTTTACATGGTTCGAGTACAAGAAGTCTGCGTACACCACCAGGCTGGCCGATAACAGGCTCGAGCTTTTCCAGAGAGTGGCCGCTTCTTGAGGCCGCTCGGCGCGCCAGACGTCAGCAAAGATGGGTTCTTTAGGACAGTAACTTTTTATCTTCATTTTAGTTCCACCCTTGTCTCTCTCTGTATTTCCCCTTCCTTTCTCTCTCCTTCGAAACGATGTAAATTACTCTCCTCCTTGTCAAATATCACAAAGTGTCCATGGTCTGCCACTACCTTGTATTTGACAACTTGTAATATGTATTTTTCAATGAAGTCACAGTCACAGGTCACCTTTCAAACGAACGGAGAAATTGAAGAAAAAGGTTTTTTTTTTTTTTTTCCTTTTGGGCCAGAATGATAAAGAAAAGTTCCATGAGTTCATTATGCCGAAACCATAAAATTTCATTATCAATCATGTTTTTTCTTTCTCAGATAACACCTATTCTTGATATCATGCACGTTCGAGGAAGACACTGGTTTAAGTCAAAAGGGAATATGTCACAAGATGCTCAAAAACCATATATTTGTACTATGAGGAGCAATTAAAAAAGAATTCCTCCGTCCCGCCGGCGGTGCCGGCTAAACCACTGTCGCCGCTGGCTGTCCATCATCTCCATCAAGCTCCTAGATTATCATAACCACTACTACCAGATAAACAAATCGCTCTTGTCCCGAGTTTGTCAATGCTCCCTTGTCAAATTCTTAAATACCACACATGTGCATGTCAGGAATTAATGCAAAAGTATATCCACCCAACGCCCTCTTCCGAATTCTTTAATCGCAGAGAGCCTCCTCGCTCGAAACATACCCACGACAACACGACTCGAAACGGGGGGGAAAATTAGTTCGGACAATCCGCGGGTGTGCTGGTGGTGCACCTCTGCGATCACCAAAGCCCGAGTGTTCATATAATTATTTGATTTGATGATTCATGAGTTGGCTCCGAAGGACAGACAAAGGGATCACACTCACATGTCCTCAGGTACCTTCCTCCTTCTTTCTTATTATTCGCGTATATAATATCATCATCATCGGCATCATCCGGGAAAGGGGTGTCTCGGTCGCTGGTCCAGTCTAAACCTAGGACCTCAAGAAAAATCACATTGAAAATGGAACAACAACCCCTGCGTTCCAGATGGAGGAAGGTCTCGGAAGGGAAGGGAAAGGGCACATAGTAAGGAGCGAGAGAAAACCATTATTAATATCTTGTGGGCTCTTCTCTGGTCTGAAGGGACCACTCTCTCTTTCTCTCTCTCTATCTATCTCTCTCAACGAAATGGTCAGCGTCAAGCCCCATGAGGAGGATCCATGTCAAAAGGAGAGAGACTTCACATTCTCTTGACTCCTTTTTCCGGTTTGCCCACCTTCAACTTCAGGAAACTTCCTTGCTCTAGGGACTGTCACGGTCCTCGATGGCTGTCTCGTCCCTCCTCCTCCTCCTCCCTCCTCTCTTCTTCTTCCACATGAGATGCAAACCTCGGAATCTGGTCAAATTGGAAAAGGGCTAGGATGATATTAACCCCCACTTTGATTATAGCGATAGAATTACAGTCCACCGTCGCTTTTGAACAGTGGCAAACACGTGATTCGATCTGCGACTTCTTGGATTGTGTAGATGTTTCTTTACTTGGAAGATTCGCCTGAGTATCCGACCACCCTAGAATAAGACCTCGCCTGCCTCTCTAATGTTCATCCGCCTCTCGGTAATATGATAAAGTCGCCTTTTCGTAGACAAACATAACACGGCTATCGACACGTGCGGGGAAAAACTTCTCATGTGGCTTAAAAGGTCAAAGTAGGATCGATCGAGCAACGCGTCCACAACCACCTAAGGGCATTCTTGTCGCCATCGAAATGCGGGGGAAGGTTCTCGTCGCATAGATGCGCGAGAGAGCAAATTCGACATCACAAGCTTAGCCGAGATGATGATGTCAGTCGATCTTACATCTACTACTGCTAGTCCAAATGAATACCGAACCACTGGTTACAGGTGATGCATAATAATATCCTCGCGAGAGCATTATCTCCTTGAGTTCCAAATGAATCGACGAACGACACGTGTAGCGGTTTTGTGTGTCTGTGGGTGGGGGCGGGAGGGTTCTTCATCTTCCCGTCACGTGTAGGGTGGGGAGGGCGCGGAAGTCGGGCCATACGGTGCAGCTGCAACCCCACGAGTTTCAGGGAGGACTGTCTGACCGAAATGCAGAGGGGGACGTTCTGTATCCAGGAAGACTGATCCCGGGTCACATGCTCATCGGACCAATCTCGGCTGCACGTCCTGGAGTGGTCACCCTTGGAAAGGCTCTCCAGTTTGATTCCCTACCAAGATTTGCTTTGTATGCCGAAAATCTTACTTCGTTCTCTTCTTTCCTTTTCAACTAGAATCAATAGATTCCTTTTCGGGAGCAATTCATCATGGCCAGCTCCCATAGTGTGATGGGTGGCGTGTACAAAGCTCAGCAACAAATTTACTGCCGTATGGCTGTTGCACAATTTGTATTATTGTGGTTGCTCACACGGAGTTAACCGATACTTATTTCTCAGATACTGCTACTGTTTCTTCTTTGAGAAAAGAAGCTCCGCCGCCAAATCCTAGAGCTCAATCTTGGACAGGCAGTGGGCCCGTTTATGGAAAGTGATAATGGAAGCAGAGCAATTTTGAGTGAATGGATACTTGGAGTACCTTTTATCATGATTTATGATGGTGGCGTGTACAAGGCTCAGCAACAAATTTACTGCCGTATGGTTGTTGCACAATTTGTATTATTGTGGTTGCTGACACGAAGTTAACTGATACTTATTTCTCAGATACTGCCACTGTTTCTTCTTTGAGAAAAGAAGCTCCGCCGCCAAATCCTAGAGCTTAATCTTGGACAGGCAGTGGGCCCGTTTATGGAAAGTGATAATGGAAGCGGAGCAATTTCAAGTGAATGGATACTTGGAGTACCTTTTATCATGATTTATGCCGGTGGCTTACCTTGATCTACCACTGTCTCTGTGTGCCTAGGTGTCCACCGTAAGCCTTTCCTCGTTTGAACCTCGCCCTTCACTTTAAGGCAATGCCATCATAAAGTGCTGCTAAATGGAATGATTCACATTTTATTTGATGGTTAGAGATGAATTGAAAGCTAAGTAGTGGTAATTTTAAAGATTCCAAAGCTCATCTTCTTACAGAATGATTATTTCTGTGTAGATTAAGAGTACGAAACAGAAAAAATTGGCTAGCAGCTAAAGAGAAAAAAAGGAGAAGGGAAGAATTCGATTTCATATTGACAAAGAACTATACCACAATGAATTTCCACACCAATTGTATTTTTCCATGTGATGCATGTTAGGGTCAAATTCTATCCCCATAATGCCATCGCATTTTCATTCTAATTTACATGGTATCAATTTGAATGGATTAACTGAGTTCATACACACGAATACACAAAAAAAAAATTATATACGCTGAATGACAATAATGGTGTGGTCTGATGGATCGTTTGCCATTGCCCGTTTTGGTGTGTGCTATGAATTTTATCCTATTTGGCACCATGTGCGTGTGCATTTCACTTTCGATTGGTTGGTGACACATGATGCGTCCCTTATGTAAGTTTTGTTAACACATCAATTTGGGTTTCTCATGTGTTATCATTTGCCGAACATAAAAATAAGGGATTGGATTGACCCACAAACAAAGATATCAACATCACAATGATTTTGCATTCACATTGCATTTAGGCATTACGGATATTTTTATTAAATTAATGAAGTGTCCACACCGAGTAAATCCCATTTAAATTAACCATTGGGGCAAGCCCTTCTTACATGGAAGGGGGAAATGGGGGGCTCGAATCCCTATTTTTTTAGAGAGCTAGAACAAGAGAAAAGTCTGAAAATAAGTTTAGAGTTTAAAACACGATGGACAAAAAAAAGTCCCATTTAAATTGGTCCGGTCACGAATTACTTTGGAATCGGCCCAATATGCTAAGCGGACGCTTCAATTCAGGAAACCAGGCTCACATGAGCTAAGGCCCTTATGAAATTCGTTCGGCCCAGTTATTTCCCTTGCTAAATGCTAAGGCCAAATCCCACGTGTGACGTGCACGTGCTGTTCTAAATTAGGAAAGCGGCCTTTGTCCGGAATAGGAAAGAAAAGGTGAGGGATTTGGTGGATTTCACGGCCGAAGAGTTAACCTGTCAAAATGGATGTTAAATCTATATGTGGCCCATTTAACACATAAATGGGTTGTATATGGATCTCTTCAATTTTGAAGAGCTTATATTAAATGAATTTAAAATTTAAAGGCTAAAATAAATAGGTCTAAATGGGTTGAGTTTAGAATTCAATTCACTAGACTCACCCACTCTTTCTCCCTCTCCAGCCTTATACATATATATTTTTTCAAAATCAATTTTTTTTTTTTTTTCTCTTTTCCTTTCTTTGTCCTTCGTTGGTGGTCGGCCATAGCAACGGCGACGACCAGCTAAGCAAGGGATAGGCTCGCCATTTGGCGAGGTCTCAAGACGTCAAAGAGAAAGGAAAAAAGAAAAGAAAAAATAATAATAAATTCAATTTTTAGAAATAAAGTTTAAAAAATATGTCAAAAAGGATTACAAGTAGGAAAATCAAATCAGATTTTTCATATTAAATAGCAAAAAATATTTTTAAATTTCAGACAAACATCATAAAATATTATTATTTTTCTAGAAATGGAGCTTTATTTAAAAAAAATTATAAAAATTGTCCATTAAATTTGTATTGCATGAAAGTGTTTTAGCAATTTCATTTTTTTTAGATCATAAGAAACAAACTATCCTAAATTTGATTAAATAGATCAGGTTGGATATGGATTGAAAAATTTATATCACGGTAAATGGGGCATAAACAAATTAAATATGTCAATTTGAGTTGGATAATATATAATCTCGACCTCCTCGTTTCACCGGTCTGTGAAAGAGAGACGTGTATATATATATATATATATACTCGGTCAAACCAAGAGGATCCGTGGAAGCAAGTCTGAAGCTTGAAGAAATATAAAGTGAGCAGTGGCACTTCTCAGGGGAGGAAGGGCTTCACATGTCTCTCGGGCACCACAGGCTCAAGGACCGCCCAGCGTCTCCTCCGCGCCAAGGCAAGAAGCACCGCGCCGGCGTCCCCAGGCAGCCCGATCAAGTTCGCGACTGGGCATCACCATCCCCCCCCAGCCGTGGCCATCCGCAAGTATCGCCGTGTGGTGACGCTATCGTCCCTCCATCGCCCGCCGTTCTGCAGTGTCCTCGGCGCTCCTGGCTTCTAGCTTGCGTCATCGAGGCGTCCACGGCCGCACTTTCTCTGGCGTCCCTACTCGATCCTTGGTGCAATTTGATTAAGGTATGATCTCTAAGTGGTGCTGTCGTGATTGCCATGTGATCAAAGACGAGATGTTTCTTGTCAAGATAGCACCTTTACGTTCTGGACTTGATTATTCCCGCATGTTCTTATCATAATCATATTAGATTACAAGCACATTTGCATGAAGAACGCATCTTTAAGTCCAAGACTTAATCTGTACACCTAATTGTTCATGCATTCCTATAGATTGATTAGGGAAACTAGTAATCTTGTTGGTTGAATTTTCCTGGATTTGATTGACTTTGATTTTTTGTTTTTTGTTTCTTTTGTGATTATTAGGATTTATTAAGCTAATTTTCGCAATTTTTAGGATCTCTAACTAATTTTTGGGATTCTTAGATAATTTCCGGTTCTATTAGTTTAAGATAAAAAAATCCCAAAAATATTTAGAAGCATGATTTTGGAAATTTAGATTAGATTAGATCCTGACATCTTTAGATAATAATTAGATTAGATCTCAATATTTGTTTAGATTAGAGTTTGATATCTTTAGGATAGAACAGTTGTCGTCAATATCTTTAGATAATTTGATAAGAATATAACAAAGAAAAGAGTCCCATTTGAATTAGAGCTCCTAGAGGAGGTACTTTAATTGATTAATGATTTGACCCACTCTAACTCTTCCAACTCTTTCTCACACTTTTATTTTGTCTCTTTACAGAACACTTAGAGTTAGACCCCACGTTGGAAACGGATGGCAGAGCGAAAGGTGTTGACCAAGTATATCCCGCCTGATTTCGATCCTAAGAAGTTGGATAGGCATCGCTGGCCCAAGAATCGGCAGATTAAGGTCCGGACGATGCTTCCGATGAGCATCCGGTGCAATACATGCGGGAATTACATTTCCAAGGGGACCAAGTTCAATTCCAGGAAGGAGGAAGTCGCAGGCGAGGTCAGTGGCACTTCCATTCCGGTTTTCCATTCCCGAAGTTCAAGTGAAGTTTCAGGGTTTTTTCGTGTCCGTCGAGTTGACCTTGTTCTTTTCTTGGTCGCTCTCTTGTTTTTTTGCAGACGTATTTGGGGATCAAGATATTCAGGTTTTACCTCAAATGCACCAATTGCTCTGCTGAGCTCGTGATCAAGACCGATCCCCAGAATTCGGATTATGTCGTGGAGTCAGGAGCAACGAGGAATTTTGAACCCTGGCGCCAGCAAGATGAGGTACCTTTTGAATTGTTGGGTTTTTTAGGGTTTGTTTATTTGCGTGAATTTTTCTTTTCGGATTTTCAAATCATCAGTTAAAAGGAAATTATTTTAGCTAAAAAATATATGCATGCTTAAAGTTAGAAAAGTGAATAATTTAAACTGAAAAGGGAAAAAAAATAAGTTTATCCCAAAATAAATAAATGTTTAGAGTTCATTTGACTTTAAAAAAAAATAAAAATCTGACGTTGTGCTTTGTTAATTGGTTTTGGATAGATGGTGGAGAATGCGAAAAGGAGGAGGGCGGCTGAAGAGATGGGCGACGCAGTGAAATCCTTGGAGAACAAGACATTGGATTCCAAGAAAGAGATAGACATTCTTGCCGCCTTAGATGAAATGAAATCCTTGACGGTAGTTTTTTTTTTTTTGCATTATTTTCTTTGTTGTTTATGAATTTTTACAGTCCCGTCGTATTATTACTGATATTTATGTGATACTGACTTTTTCAGGCTAGACATGCGACTGTGAGCTTAGATTCAATGCTAGAGGCCTTACAAGTACGTATGCTACAAAGGTATGGATTGTTTCCTAGCTCGTTTTATTACAAGCTCTTGCATTAGGGATATCGAGGCGCTGTTACGACTTAGAATTCACATCACCATTCTTCATCTCATTGGTCTTCTTGCTTCTACTTCTAATATTAATTGCGTTTCCGACTTGATTGTCAGACATTTTTACTCGGTGAGCTCTAATTTGGAGAATTTTCTCCATACTCTTATCTAATTTCTATCCTGACTTTGTTGCTATGACAGGCAAGGAAGTTGGAGGTAAAGGATAAAGTGACTATTAAATCAATAGTTTTCCATGTTAATATTTTTTGCACCTTTTTTGTATTTGTTATATGAGGATTTCATCTCTATATTCATCTCTCTAAACCGATGGTATTTTTCCCTAGAACTTCCATGCAGATGTCAAAAGACTTTGTTCGAAGGATCAAGGATTCAGATTCTGAAGATTCTGATGATGAGGAAGGTCTGAATCAGCCTTCTGCTACTCATGACAAATCATTAAACAATACTACTAAGGTCAGTAATACTATAACTGTCAGCATGTCCGCTCCCTTGTCGCTTACCTTTAAACGTCGGGACCTGTTGAGAACACTATTGTATATTGAATCGGTGTCTCGTCCATAATTTTCGGGTGACCTGTTATTTGCGTAATAAAGTGCTCGTGTATCAGTTTATAAGACTTATATATTACTTCAGTCCACGTATATACATATACCCATGTATAGATCAACAAGTTCGAGCTCAATGAAGATACTCTACTGCAAATGCTCTGATTTTTCGTGATCGTTGTTTCAGTACCGATTTAGTTTACGGTTGTCTTGCTTTGCTCGCATTACATGTATATGCATTAGGAATGCAATCTGCATATCATGATTTTCTTTGTTTAATCCATTTCGCCTTATGTGCTTTATCCTTTGTCTTGTGTATCGTGAGAAATCTGCATGTTCTTGAAGAATCAGCAACTTCAAAGAATAAGGATTTGATGAAAAATTACTCGAGAACTTTCAGGACCTAATGATGGATACAGCCAGAGATGTTATTTAACTTCTCGTATCATGTTATCTACCAAACTTCTCGAAAGAGGCATGATTTACCGGTTTGCTAATTGTGTACACACTGTCGACAAAACTTATAGTACCTTGATTTGATAATTAATATAGATTGTCTTCCAGGTGTTTTCTTGAAGCTTCTCGAAAGAATTTCTAGTCTTCTTTAAACCACCTTCTTCAAAGAATACCTATTACCAAGTTGGTTGCTTTGACAATTATTTTCTTGGTTTTTGTTTTTTATTTGAGGTGAGCATAAGTTGTTGATTGATGGGATTGTCTTTTGTTCTTGGGGGCCTAAAGAAAAGCTTACTTACATGCTTTTCTGATTTGAAATGCAGAAGAGAAAATTTTCTGAGGAATTTCCGGACAAGCCAGCGGGTTCCTTGACAAAAGCCACTTCCAGGGACATTTGGAACGACCGAGGTGTGTCACGTTCTTCAGACATTTCCTTTGATTACGTTAAGCTCTCCTTGGTTCGGATTTATGGTATTATTGTCTTGTCTGAACGATGGATGTTCTGGGATAGATAGGCTCGGCACTTCCTTTTTCCTTCAAGCGCTTTGGATTCTATTAAACCGCAGACTCCTTTCTTGGAAGTAGACTTAATTTTTTGAATGTATATGAGTTTTCTTGTCAATTTTCCATGTCTTTCAAACACGTCTGTAGTTTTTCGATTCTCCATTAGAAATAAATGTTGCTTGATTGTGACATGAGGATCTATAGTGTACACAAAGCATCTACCTATGAATTATAGTGTGATGGAGAAACCCACGTCTTTATTGATGTTTATTGACTCATTTGTTTCTTATGTTTAAACAGGAAATTCTGTCGGTTCACTGGATCGGAGTGAGAGCAAATCACTGTTGAATTCTTCCTTGGTACGAATTGCTGTTGTAAAGAAAGCTGCTCCTACCTGCAGCGTTAGGGCTTCAGTAGAAGAGACTGAACCAGATGAAGCGGATAAGAATGGTGGTGATTCGAGCTTCGGACTGCAGTCGATTAGTCAAAACTACGGAATTGGCATCCATGATGATTGAACAGTGACATTAGTTGTAAATAATATGTTGAATTAGCAGAAAACATTTTGATTCTTTGATTGAAGGGAAAAGAAATGCCAAATTTTCTGATGGGAATCTACATATGACAACGTTTCTCTTTTAAATTTTCTTGTGGGTGCATACTTCCCACGCAGTTCCACAATCTGCATTGAGTTCTTTATTTTTTTAAGTTAATGCCGGCACCCGACCAATTAAAGAATCAGATACACGTTAGATGGTCGAACTGGACCGCCAACAACTTGTTTTTGGCTGCGAATTTTTTTCGTTCTTGAATGAGAGCTGGTTCAGTTCACACTACTGACTGCACTGCCACCCGACTACAATAATTCAGAGGTGTACTTGCCTCAATAATTGTTCACCTCTTCTTGGAGTGATGCTCGCTCGGTCCCCAACCAATTTCACTCATATGTAAGTTCGATTCACCGCCTTTGTCAGAAAGAATCGCAATCATGCATCACAAGAGATTGCGACTTCTCAGGATCAAATCAACAGAACAGACCGGATTCTGTCAGACACAAGCTGGTGCAACTTGTGATCCTAACAGATGGCGGAACTGCTCTCAAACAGATAGAGACGTGCCATAGGGGCTTTAGATTTAGTTTTGATACTAGACTAGAGATATTATACCATGGCACGAAGTTTGACCTTATCCTGGCAGGAGAGAACAGAAGGGCACTGGGCACTTTGAAACCCAAAAGGCTAACAGGCACCAAGGGGGGAAGGCTGATGGAGCTAAAAAAGATGGTGGGATCCTTCCGTGACCCTTCTTCTTCCACAGATCTCAGGAACATCTTGATCCCGGTGGAGTTCTTTCGTTTTCCACCTCCAACGCCATCGTCCAAAATTCAGAGGGACGTTCTGTATCGAAGACTGATCCCTAAGTCACATGTTCGTCTGACCAATCTCGCTGGACTTTCTTTGAGTGGGATCCCTTGCGAGGCTCTCCTTTTTGGTTCCCTCCAAGATTTGCTTTCACACCGAAAGTCCATTTTGTTTTTTACTCAAAAGTTCATCTGCTCAGGCAACGGCAACGTCTGTGCAGATTAAGAGTAGGAGACAGAGTAAATGGAGCAGGGAGCACTCATCAGCAGGATAACGACATAAATAATGGTCCATGAATTTTAATTCAATGTTTAATATTGTCCTTAAATTTTTTATTTATTTAATGTAGTTTTTGAACTTTTATAGATGTTCAAACTAATCTCTGAACTATATGAAAATATTCAATATTGTCCATGAACTTAAGTTAATAGAAAGATAATATTGAATATTTTCATATAGTTTATGAATCAATTCGAATGTATACCAAAAGTTTAAGGATCATATTAAACAAATTAAAAGTTCAAAGAAAATTTTGCATATTGAGCTAAAATTTTGGAACCACATTGAATAAATTAAAATTTTAAATATCATATTGAATATCGGATCAAAATTTAAAGACTATTGGTATAATTTTTACTTAATAAGCGGTTGAAGAAAAAACATGAAAAAAATCAATATCATAAGAAACAACTAGACCACAATGAATTTTCACATAAATAATATTTTTTCCGTGCATTGCATATTATGGGGTCGATCCTATCCGCCACAAAACAATCACATTTTCATTGCCATTCTCATTCTAATTGAGATGGAATTGATATGACCAGATTAACCGAGTTCCCTTCTACAGGAACCATGAACACAAAAAGCTAAAAAAAAAAAAAAATACAGGTAATAAATTTTGAAGAAGAATGACGCCACCCCCTGGTAAAAACACATCATGCCTACGCGGGCTTGGACAGTCTGTCGGCTCGGAGAAACTACCTTATGTGCTCGTACACAATGCGACCGTGAATCTCATCCTACTTTGCTATCATGTATGTACATATTCCTCGTTCGATTGGTCCATGAAGTGTCGTATATTACCATTGCAGAAGATACACTATTAAGGTAGGAAGTACAGGCACTTGTCGAACGAGCCAACGTGTTATTGAAGAACTTCTCGGGCCTCACTTTGGCCCAATGCAATAGTAAAACTAACAAAATCGTAAATTGGGTTGCCAAGGCCCAACGGACAAATTGCCTCTCTTGTAAGTGGGTTATGAATCCCTTACTTGTCATGTTTGATTTATTATGCTCTAAAGTTTTAGATGTGTATTCACTAAACTCTATTAAGTAAATGGTATCAGTCTCTTTCCAACAACAAAAAAAGTACATCTTTCGCTATTAGAGTCCCACTTGTCCAATTCTACCTGGTTTAATTGTAGAACTTTGAGGCCCGAATTGATAATCGAAACATATAGCTCGAGCTTTTCAGATGTTTGGTGAGGGCCTCATGGATTTCGGATTGCGAAGCCCATGATAAAAAGTAATTAACATAATTTCCGTCTTCTTTTTTCCTTTCTGTTCGGAAAATTTTCTCTTATTATTATTATTATTTATTTTCGGTCATAGGAAAATTTCCTCTTATTGAAATGGTAGTTTTAACGCAGAAAAATCCCTGAAAACCTGTTTTTTATCTTCGTTGAAGAGGGCCCAAATCAGACGCACGCACAAAGCCCATATCCATGTTTTTCCGGGTCGGTTCAGCTCCACCTCGTACTTCTCAGAAGACAACTCGGATCCTTCCTCTTTCGTCAAATTTCGCCCGTTCTCTCTTCAAAACCTCAGCGACATCGATCGAGAAATCGGGGAGGGCAGAAATCTTGTCCTAATCTTTCAATCGCTCTCGCGCGCGCTCGTCGCCGTCTTGGTTCGGAGGAGTTGAGAGAGAAAGAAGATGGGAGAACGGAAGGTTCTGAACAAGTATTACCCGCCGGATTTCGACCCTTCGAAGCTGCCTAGGGCACGGAGGCCCAAGAATCAGCAGATCAAGGTCCGGATGATGCTTCCGATGAGCATACGGTGCACCACCTGTGGCAATTACATCTCCAAGGGAACAAAGTTCAATTCCAGGAAGGAGGACGTGATCGGCGAGGTCGGTGCGCTTCTTCGATTCTGTTTTTCGTGTTTTTCTCGAAGTTGTGAAATTTCGGGGGGTTTTGTTTTTTGATCTGTGGAGTTTGAATTTTGTTCTTTTCTGGGTCTGATGGGTGTGTTCTTTTGGTTTTCGGCAGACGTATTTGGGGATCCAGATATTCAGGTTTTACTTCAAGTGCACCAAGTGTTCTGCTGAGCTCACCATGAAGACCGATCCCCAGAATTCGGATTACGTCGTGGAGTCGGGGGCGTCGAGGAATTTTGAGCCTTGGCGTGAGCAGGATGAGGTAGAAAGATTGTGCCTTTTGTTTTTCTTAAGAGTTTGTTGGACTCCGGAAAGAATTGAAACTTGACTTGTGATTTTTCCTCATTCGGGTTTGGGCAGGTGGTGGATAATGAGAAAAAGAAGAGGGAGGCTGAAGAGATGGGTGACGCCATGAAGTCCTTGGAGAATAGGACTTTGGATTCTAAGAGAGAGATGGATATTCTTGCGGCACTCGATGAGATGAAATCCATGAGAGTAAGTTCTCTCAACTTTGTCAACTTTGTTTGAGTATTGATCTGTGCCAATTGATTTATCACTATATTAGCGAATAACATATTTCTATGGAGATGAATTGTGTTGTTATACTAACTGGAGAGAGAATGTTTTTTCAGTCTCGACATGCAACTGTGAGCGTAGATGCAATGCTAGAGGCCTTACAACGCACATCTGCTGCACAGGTATGAGTTGTTTCCCATCTGCTTCGAATGAACCTTTTCTTGTCGAATATGGTGACGACATGTCAGAGGTCCTTTTATGAACTCTTGCATTGAGGATATAGGGGCACTGTTATGGCTTAGAATTCACATCTCATCATTCTTGACCTCTTTGTACTTCTTGCATCTACTTCTGGGTTGCATTCATGGCTGTGTCTCTGACTTCATCTGGGTTGCATTCATGGCTGTCTCTGACTGCATTGTCAGAAATTTTACTCCATGAGCTTGAACTTGGAGAATTTTCTCCATTTGTGGATGAATTCCTATCCTGACTTTGTTGGTATGACAGGAAAAGAAATTGGAGGAAGAGGATGAAGCGCTTATTAAATCAATAGTATTCCATGTAAGTATTAAAGCATCCTTCTGGATTCAATTTCTGAGGATTTTACCTCTAATTTCATCTCTCTACATTTCACTGGACTAGTTTTCATTGATTTTTTTATTTGTTGCCTCCCGGAAACTTTCTTGTAGACATCCAAAGATTATGTACGTAGGATTGAAGATGAGGACTCTGAGGACGAGGAATATCTGTCTCCACCTTCTGCTGGTAATCACGATTCAGTGAACAGTACTCTCAAGGTCAGTAATGCTTGAACCATTAATATATTTGCTTCCTTGTCAGTTTCGTGGGAATATGTTGAGAACACTCTTGGATATTGAATCAGTGTGCCATGCATAAGTTCTGGTGAACTGTTGTTTGCTTAATCATGTGCCATGGATCGGTTTATAAGATGTATGTATTACTTCAATATACGAATAATCCCTGGGTAGATCAAAAAGTTTGAGCATTTTTAAAGATACTCTATTTTTTGTGATCATCAATCCCTGATTCAGTATGAATTCAGTTTTGATTGTCTTGCTTAACTTGCATTCGATGTATATGCATTGGGAATGTGATTGGCACAGCATGATTTTCTTTGCTTAATCCATTTCACCGTATGTGCTTAATCTGTGTCACGTGTACTAATATCATCACACATTTGCATTTTCTTGAAGAATCGGCAACTTCGAATAATAAGGAGTAATGAAAAATTACTTGAGAACTTTCAGGACTTCACAATGGATACACCAAGAGATTTTATTGAAGTTCTTATATCATGTCTGTGAATAACCAGTCATTAAGCAAAAAATGAGTCTGCTAATTGCCAGTACGTGCATATATTTCCAGCTCTCGATGAAGGGCATGATGTTCTGGTTTGTTGATTGTATTCAGAAAAAGTGGACATGCTTTATGGTTTAGATTGTCTTCCATGTACTTTCTTGAAGCTTCTCAAAAGAATTACTAATCTTCTTTAAACCTCCCCTCTACCTAAGAACACATATTTCCAAGTTTGTTTTTCTTTCTGTGATCTATTAGGGTTATGTTTTTAGGTTTTTTGGATTTGAGATAAGCTTAAGTTGTTGATTTAATATGCAATTGTCTTTTGTTGTTGGGGCCTAGAGAAAAGATTTCTTATATGCTTGTTTGATTTGAAATGCAGAAGAGAAAATCATCTGAGGAATTGCCTGGCAAGCCAACAGATTCCTTGACAAAAGCTGCTGCCAGTGACTTCTTAAATGACAGAGGTATGTTACGTTTTTCGAACATGCTTTCTTCAATTACATTAGCTATCCTTGGCTGGGATTTATGGTATTATCTTCTCTCTGAATGATTGATATTTTGAATAGATAGGCTTGGCACTTCCCTTTTCTGGCAAGCGCTGTCAGTTATATTAAAGTGCAAACTCCTTTCTTGGATGTAGACTTGACTTTTAGAAACTAACTTTCGT
Source organism: Corymbia calophylla (assembly GCA_014182845.1). NCBI lineage: Eukaryota > Viridiplantae > Streptophyta > Magnoliopsida > Myrtales > Myrtaceae > Corymbia > Corymbia calophylla. The sequence goes on along the minus strand of CM024698.1, from coordinate 26,149,329 downwards.
TATGTGATAGTTGTTTTTTTATGACTTTTCTAGTTAACGTTTCCCTGTTTTTCCATCATGCTAGTGGTTTTTCTGTTTTCCGTGAAAAATGGATATTTCTTGGTTGTTGCTTGAGGATCTATATCGTTTGCAAGGCAAATAAATATCTCATTGCTCACTGACTCATTTGTTCGTTATGTTATCAGGAAATTCAGTTGGTTCGAGAGACCAGAGCGAGAGAAAATTGCTATTCAATTCTTCTTCAGTGCGAATTGCTGTGGTAAAGAAAGCTGCTCCAACCTCCAGCATTAGTGCGTCTTCAAAAATTGAAGAGACGAAAAAAGAAGTGGATAAGAATGGCGGTCTAAGCATCGGACTACAATCATTGTGTAGCTATGGAAGTAGCGACGACGAGGATTGAATTATGGGTTTACATGCAAATGATATGAGTCGATTTTCTCTCTGTATTAGTAGAAAGCTTTGGAATTTTCTGATTGAAGGGAATGTAAATGTGAAGTCCAACGGCGATTTTCCCACAAAATTTTTCTTCTGGGTGCGTACTTTCCTTACGGTTCTGCAGTCTATGTTGGGCCTTTTGTTCTTAACATTGGTTCGGGACTGATTTAATAGTTATATTCATGACCAGCTTGAACAACACCAGCCAGAGAGTTGAACTGGGCCGCTAATTATATTGTTTAACACTTTGTTTTTCGCGGGGCAATTGTTTTTTTCTTTTTCTTTTTCTTTTTCTTTTTTTTTAAAGGTCGAATTTTTGTTTCCCTCTTGAACGAGCCAGTTTGGTATCAACTCTGATAATTTAGAAAAACTTTGTTCACTGACTCATTTATTTGTATTTTCTGGGCTAGTAATTTGCCCACCGTTTTTCTGGGTGATTTCCGTCAAATAACTGCATAAAGATGTGGCTTGCCTGCAAAGATGTCAAAAGTATTATAACTGAAATGCCTTATAAGTAAAAACTAAAAAATCAAATATGGGGAAAATTTCAAAAAAGGTCTCAACTCTTCTCATTTTCTTAAATAAGTGTTTGAAGTAGATTTTGTTTCAAATAAGGACCTTGCTGATCGGCTAAATATTTCGACCTGGTCAAGGGTATTTTCATTCGAATATTCTTCTTTCTTCTTTTTCTTTCCTTTTTCTTTTCTTTTTTTCTAGTTCTTCTTCCTTGTCCAGCCACCAGCGACACCCATAGACGGCTGGGCAATCGCCCTCACCCAATCCGGGAGGGCGGCTTCGCCTAGGGAGGTTGCCCCTCGCGACCAATCGTGAGGCCAGCGAGGGCCTGCAAGCCCTCGTCAACCATGGGCGAGGCCCCCTTGCCAAATATGGCAAGGCCCCCTCGCTAGATCTGGCGAGGGTCGGCCTCACCTAGGGCCAGTGAGGGTCGGCCTCGCCTGTGCCTAAGCAGGCAAGGCAAGAATGATTGGCCACGAGGGGCAGCCTCCCCAGGCAAAGCCGCCCCTCACCCAGCTGTCTGTGGGTGTGACCCCCGGCAAAGAGGAAGAAAACCATAAAAAAGGAAAAAAAAGTAAAAAAAAAAGAAGGGAAAAATGATAAATAACAAAAATACTATTGATCACCGAAAAGTCAAGCTCTTATTTAAAACAGACATAACCACTTCAGGCCGTTATTTGAAAAAATGATGGCACTTCATACCCTTATTTAAAATAATATTTATTTCGGGTCCTTTTTTGGAATTTTCCCTAAAAATAGGGTAGGATCGACTAAAACAAGATGGTGTGATTTGCTGCCTGAGTCAGTGGGAATCACATTCGTTCATCACGAGATTGTTTTTTGGAATCAAACCGACGGAACGTTAGAACAGCCTTACATTATGAGTACACTTGAACAGGGATTCTGTCAAAGGCGGGATTGTGCACTGAGGTTGAAAAATATTAAAACATGGGATATGTAATTTTCATGCGGAACCAGTTGCTCATGTCGATAGCCAAGATATCGAAATCTGGATGTTCAACTTTCTCGTGTACGTTCTTTCCCACACGCTATATGGAGTATCGATTTGCCTTCTCAAGTCAGCAGGAATCTGGACTTGCAGATAATGATATCTGCCAGTCGATCAAAGCTATACCTTAGAAACAAAAAATCGAGCAAGACCGATATAAGAACTCTCAAACAAATTGAGCAGTAGTGCCATAGTGGTTTAGATTTAGTTTTGATACCAGAGATATACATGCATTAAGTATGTCACTCATCCTAGCAGAAGAGAACAAAAAGCACTAGCATTTTGAAACCCAAAAGGCTAACAGGCACCAATCTTCCTCGTTTTCAACCAGTAACACCACCAAGACCATATAAGGCTAATGGAGCAAAGAGATGACGGATCACTTCTGGCCCCTCTTCTTCCACAGATCTCCGAACATTCTGATCCCAGAGTTCTTTCGCTTTCCACCTCCGAAGCCATCGTCTAGATCATCAATATTTCCTGGTGACCCCACAAAACCAGCATAACCCGCATGAGGCACCTCAAAAACGCCTCCAAAATGCTTATCCATTGAACCGCATCTTCCAGGAATTCTCCCATTCATTTCAACACCACCAGCAAGAACAGCAGCTGCCGCATCTGCTGCTTTCTTCCACTGCTCGGTCTGCACCCTCAGCTTCTTCATTTCCGCTTCTAGTTCTTCTTTACCTCCTTCCACAGCTTCTAATTTCTCCTTCAATTGGATGTTGTTTTCTTTGCTCGCTTTAAGTTCCTCTTCCAGCTGGCACAGCTTTGAGGCCATCTCTTCTTCTTTGCTCTGAGCAGAAGATATCGTCCTTGTTGCCTCATCTAGTTGCTTCTTCAGGTTTTCGGTTTGCTGGCCAGATACTTCAAGTTCCTTCTCCTTTTCTAATAACTTACCTTTAAGCAAATTTATCTCATTCTCCTTCTCAGCCAACTGAAGCAGGTGCGGGGCTGGCTCCACAAATACAGGTGGCTCTGCCGGTAAGTCAATTGCTTTTGTTTCCTTCTCTATCTCATTGTTCAGTTGGCTGACCTCTATTTGAGTCTCCAAAGCAACCTTCTCAACTGGTACTTCAAAAACATCAGTCTCCTGCTCATTCTCATCAGGAACATCATTTGAAGGGTTTTTCTTTGTCTTGTTTGATTCTTGAACTTCTTTTGCATGTCGCTTTTCAGGGATGTCGACCAAGTCTGGTACGGACTTTGTCTTGGATTTCTTCTCAAGCTTTTCTTGAGCGACTTTCTTTGCAGCCTCAGCTGAGACCAATTGCTCTTTCAGATGCTTCAGCTCTTCTTGAGCTTGGCCGAGCTGAGATTCCAGGTCCGCAATGCGAGTTCCAAGTTTCTTTTGATTAACAGAATCCGATTGGGCACCTCGTGGAGAACGGCGATCTCCTAGCTTAGGGCTTCGGTCAGGGATGGGGCGATGGTGTGAGTTATCAGAATCAGAGCTTGAAGTTCTGAGCTGAAGTGAACCTCTGGGAGACTGCCTCTGAGGCACTTCTGACCCCCTGCTGTCATGATAAAAAGCACGAGTATCTTGTGAAACAGTTGAACAATCTCATGTTATCATTTGAGTAAGCAGAAGCTGAAAAACACAAAACGGACTTCCTATAAATTTAAGTTAGCAGATTGCTGGAGACTATACTACATCACATTTATAACCATATGGGGAGTGACTGGGAGAGAATGTACTCTTTCATTTTCATTCTGTGAAAATTGCCACACAATCCTTTTTCTCAATCAAATCAGTGTTAACTTTTGTTTAGGGACATAATTATGTGCATCTCCTCACATAAAATCCATTAAGCCGCATTTAAATACCAACAAACTGCCGAATTATGACCAAACAAAGCTGCACAAATGCATACTAACAGAGATTTTGATTGCATGTGAAATTGGATATTGTATTTGACTTGGAGCATGTAGGCTTCACATTACAGAAATAAAACTCCGTACCCTCTAAGACTATTGAATAATGTATTTTGAAGTAACAAAAAATTAAGGAAAATCATAGAAATCTAAACATCGACATTTTTATGTTTTGAAAGTTTTCAAGTGTTCTGCATTAAATAAAAGCTAAATTGTGAAAGCTGCAAAAAAGGGAGGAAAAGGTAAAAGTTTAAACAAACAAGCTTTGGAATTTATGAGCATAATCAACATAATTATGTGTAGTGACCATATGGATAGAAAAAGAACGGAGTTTGGAACATCGTGCAGCTGCCATGTGAATCAAGCTATTATCAAGTGAATCTAGTATTATGTACATGCTCATTTTAATATAAATGCCACCATGGCAAAATAAATCAAATCTCATACAAACGTATCTGCATAAAGATACAAGCTTTGCTCTCTTACCTTGGTCTTGGCATTTCTTCTACTTAAGAAACTTCAGGCAAGGATTAGAAAATGATTGGTCAACAAGAAACACTTGACCTGCAAAACATAATGGAATCAGCAGGAAGTCACATGTAGAGCCATGGTTGAAATAAGCAGTTGAAATCCAACAGAAAATATGTGAACAACAGAGGGCAAGATGTAGAGAAAAGCAAAATTTGCACTTGATATCAATAATATTAGCATCACCGGACTGGGCTGCAAGATAGATGGGTAGCCATTTCATCAGAAAACCAAAGCAGAAATATGTTAGTCATGTCCTATCCATTGAACTTTCTTACCTGCTATTTGGTTTGATCATCAAAAAGGAGAACACAAAACAACCACACAGATAGCAATGCAGAAAAATTTTGCTTAATGCAAAAGTTGAAGATTTTCTCCAAACACTGAGAGGAAGTGGTGTTAGAATATTTACAATTGGACCTTCAAGCTAATGCCTGCTCCTAAAATTGAAAAGCATTCTGGCCGAAAAACTTCACTGCAGAGCCCGGTAAGAACTGAACTGGAATAAATTTCTTCACTCTCTGCTGAATGAAACCATCTCCTGAGCTGAGATAAAGTTTGGTTGGATAGCAATTTGCTGAGGGTACCAAGAAAAGAGATTCTTGTCTTTCGTCAAAGTCGTTAAAAAAAAAAATAAAAGCACAAGAAAAAAAGCTCTGGGTGATTGACTGAGGAAGGCCCTTTGATTCCTGCATTGGATTTCTAGGAGATGGTGCATTGGCCTTTATGGGATGGTGTAAAAGGCATTCACTTGTGTTGCCTCTTTCTCCAAACATCTTATTGGCTTTTACCATCACCAAAGCAATTACCCCTTTTTTGTCCAGAAATTGGCCCAACTTTCCAAGAAAAAGGCAAGCAAATGAATCATATAGCAAAGGACGCCATGATAAAAGAAACCCTTTATGCTCGAAAAGTGATTCGGACGCGCCACCACTCGCGTTTCGCTAGCGAGATAAAATTTCCACGGGCAGTCAATTTTGAACTTCGGGGTTGATTCAGTGGATATCCTAGAAGGATCAAATAGCCTTACAACTACCTAAGCTAGATCTAAAACTCACAAAGCTTAATCCAAAAATGGGTATTTGATCAAATCAGATGATCCATACTCAGAAACCAGAAAAATACCCATAAAAAAGAAGAAAAAAAACAGTCACACGCGCTTCACCATAAATGCAAACTCTTCCAGCAGAGCGCACTGTGCATATCTTCTCAGAGTATAATGACATTCCGATCATGAAGTTAAAAGAGAATGCAGCTCGAAAAATCACTACCCCTGTGGCTCAGTCGATGCATGCATGCGTCTAGAGTGAAAACAGCATATTCTCAGTGTGATACCAAAAGGCAGCATTTTTAAGAATGACCATGATCTCAGAAGACGATACCAAGCGCACGAACAGATCAAGCTGAACACAGCACAACTTGTAAGAAAGAAAAGAATGAGGCTGATAAAATGAACAGCGAAGAAAAAGATGTTACCTTTGCTGTGCAAGGAAGCGAGATCGCTCGGGGCGAAAGAAAAGGGCTTTCCTTTATTGGTATCAGACCACTGAAATCTAAAAGGACTCCATGATAATGTCCGGAGAGATGTAGAAATGACCGTGTAAAAGAGGCAGAGAGATGAAACAGAAGCAGACCCTCTTTTTTTGGGGGGGGGATCCGACGTGTTAGGTTAACCGCGATCTCACGACGGGCGGTGTTCGAGGGAGGCTAATTTAGCCTGCCCAATCCTATGCAAGACATGAACGTGATGTTTGTTGAGTTTTCAGGGTTCTGTTTGGTTTTCACGTTTCTAACCACTGGGTAGTGCCTAAGTAGTTTGTAGGCTTTGATTCCTGTAATGCAGAGGGGGTGGTTTGGATCTGAGAAAGTAGGAAGAAAGTAGGAAAGAGGAGGAAAAAAACGGAAGAACAATACTTTGGTGTTTTGACTTTGTGAATTGTGTAGCTCTCATGCACTGTTGTGATGGATCTTGACTCTTGACTCTCAGAGGGATCATGACCATAGATAGTCCGTTTGCTTTGTGGCATTTATTGTAAAGATCAAAGGGGTGGGGGGAAAACAATGAAAATTGGTGCATGGTTTCGCGACTGATCCAATCTCCCTCGATAACTCTTCCATTTCCGCGAACCATCATCGGGTAAAGAAATGTTCGATTTTCAAAGTATCAGATTTTGCGATTCACAAGTTAGAAAGTGTTCGAAATCCATACATGCTGTCTTTCGATGAAAATACGTTACTTCTTGGCAAAACCGAGATGCGGTTTTGAGGCTTTGCTTTTTGGGGACGATCCAATGTTGACCTTGCACCGGAACGGGCGGCGAAACGCAAGGATGCGCCGTGACTTTGGATCTGTACAAAGATGGAATGCGACCCTTCGGTCAACTTTCCAGTAAAATTTTAAAAGTGGTCGATTCGATTCCTTAGCAAGAGGGATATTCTCGAAGGGTTGGAACGAGAGAGAACCCTCGTTTCTCGATATTGAGATGCCGCACGAGTCGAAGGTCTGCTGCAACTCTGGCTGAGTTTGGTCGTCCGTGTCGTCCAGCTGAAGATATCATTTCTTATGCGAGATCGTCCGGTGCACACGGAAGAAGGGACGATTGAGAAAACCCCGAAGAAAAGAAAGGAAAAGAAAGGGAGCGGACTTGTTTTGGCTGGCGGTACGATAGCAACCGATGATCACTGTGGTGACATGGTGGTTGTCAATGCCTGAGAACGGCGACTGCCATGACTATAGTGATTGAAAACCATCGCGACAGTGGTGGTTGCAATAGCATGATTATGATGTTCCTCCTCCCCTTTTCATTTTCCCCCCTTAATTTGGACATCCTAATCGTTTTATGTGACTTTATTCCGTCATCAATAATTAGATCTGTATCTGGATTAAATCTCGGCGAATTTAATCGTGAGTTTGTTCGAACAACGAATAAGATTAGAGGGAAATTATTTTCTTAACACAAAAGTAGAATAAGTTCGAAGTCGATTGGAGAGATTTTCTTTTTATAATATAAAAAGCAAGGAATTGGAGATTCCAGCCCCATTACGTTAGGTTTGCCACTCATAATCATTGCTCGTTTTAGTGCCGAATGAACTAGGCAAGTCCGGTCGTTGTTGTGGATAAGCACTTGATTGATGTTATACATTGAATTATACAAATGGGCCAGGAAAGAGATAGCTTTTCCACTATGAACTAGGGTTATCTAACTCTTTGGTTAGATTAGTCGCCTTAATCTAAATCAGGGCAGACCGAAATTGGGTGCCAACAGCCTGTTCAAACCGGCGGACTGAAAAAAAAAAGAGGAAAAAAATCGAAAACGAGTAGTTTGGGACCCAAATCGAACCAATCTATGTGTATCCAATTGTTGGAAAAGCTCGAACTAAACTGTCGACCAGGTTGAACCGAATAGAATTTATTGGGTTGGCGTGATTTTGGAGTAGGAAAATCTGTAATTTTTATTTTTTGGAGTAGTATGCATCCATATATATATTTTGGTCGGTAGTATACATCAATATTTGAAGCGTTGGGAGAGGAAAAGGTGGACGGCGGAACATATCCTATTCATGAGATCGGTCCCATTACGTTTGGAAATGACGTCCGACTTCCCAGTCGTCGGTAATAAGTTAGTGTGATCCAAGTGCGATTTGATCGAACAACGAGGGCAACCCGACATCAGCATCCATCTTCCCTCGTGCTTTTTTAATATTTGCGGATGGCTTCTAGATCGATTATATAATATTCGACGATAGCAATAGTATGATAATGGCACCCCATCAAAAGACAAGAACATAGTATTGAAAACTTTCGACACGAAGTTATCCAGTTGGTTTGGATTTTTAATTATCTCTACAATTGGATGGAAAATTGATCAAAAAAGTGTTAAATCTATTGAAAAGACAAACAACATCCCATCGAAAGCTTTAGCACGATGTTGTTCGGTTGATTGGATTATTGATTATGTCTACGATTGGATGGAAAAATTACTAAAATAGTTCTGAACCTATTATAATTGTGCCACTTCAATTTTCAATTCCTATTTTTTTGGGCTAATTGAGTTCTAAACCTTTTGCACTTATATCAATTCAGTCAATCTAATCAAATTCGACTAGTTAACACTAACGTGGATAATTTAAATAATATTTTAATATTTTTTTCCTATTTTTTTAATTAATTTTTTCTTTCTTTCTTTCTCTCTCTTTTTTTCCCCTCTTCCCTTTTCCTTTGGCCGGTTGTTGGATCAAGATGACTAGCCTGACCTCGCCAACCATTGTGAAGGACGAGCCCCTACCAAATCCAGCGACTTGCCTCCGGACTGATTGGCCATAGGAAGAAGGAAGAGGAAAAAAATTAAAGAAAGAAAGAAAAGGAGAAAAAAAAAAAAAGAAAAAAAAAGCAATTTAAAAATTCAAAAAAATTTAAATTATTATTAAAAATTATTTCATGTTAGCAAGACTACCATACCATATTAACATCGGCCAGCCAAAAGAATTACAAACAAATGAAAAAAATCTAAGATTCAATTGGTAAAAAAAATAAAATTTAAAATTAATCAACATAATTACGATAAGTTTATGACATTTTTGTGATTTTCCCGAGGATAGTCGGATTCCAGACCATCTTAAATCTCAACCTAGTTCAATAGAAGATGGGAATCTCTTACGTCTCAATCCCCAAAACCTAAACATCTCAATTGATTTCGCGCCGAGAAAAAACTATCGTGCAATCAGACATTCCATAAATGCACTTGGGAGGAAGCAACGAAAGCTACGAACATTAACGTCGATGGTGTTTTGACTTTGAGGTCCGCTTTTTTGGGGAGTGCAATCGTTCATGTAATCCACTTCGAACGAGTCCCGACGGTGGAAACCCCTCTCGAATCCCCTCCTCCTCACATCTTATCCGAAAGAACCCTAAATGTCCTGTGACGTCATCTCTAAAGTGCAACACCCACTAACCAAAAAACGTTCATCGGACGGTTCATTTCTTCGATCCGAGCCGTCCATCTTGACATGCCTATCCCAATCAATTTCATACAAGATAAACTTTCGCGCTGTTGTAAGCATGGATGGGTCAGGTAAGGATTTTTTTAAAATACAGTGTAGGGTCCAGCCTACGTAAGCCCTACCATTCATCACGTCTGCTAGGAATCACCTTAGGATCCAATCTCTCGAGACCTCAATAATAGTAAGGAAAAATGACACAGATAATCCATAAAAAATTATTCATAAATTTTTAATTTGTTCATTATGGTAGGTGATGTCATTTTTGAATTTTAATTTTTTCAATATGATAGATATGTGCCTAATTTAGCTCATGGACTATATAATAAACATCCTTGAATTAATGGAAGAATAATATTAGATATCTTCATATAATTTAAGAATTAAAAATTTAAAAATTATATTGAATAAATTAAAAATTAAAAATAATATTATACGTTGAGTTCAAAGTTTATGACTAAATGAGTGGCTACGTTGGTGGTCCCTCTTTATCCGCTCTTTTCAATGGCAAAGTCGTGTCAGTTTGGAGGCTGCTCCCGCCCCCACATGGGCAGGGATCCTAAAAGTCAATGCCCCAGGGGACCCCGATGGTTTGGCCCATTACACTTGCATTGGACACTTCCTTCTCCTAAGGCAAGACCATCAAATCATGTCATCCCGTGTCTCCCGCTTGTATTAGAATGAGACGTTCACCTAAATTAGCTTTTACACGCTAAATGTTGTGGTGGCTCAGGTATGACTTGGGTATGAGTTGTATTGGACACTGATTGCTATATTTATAATTTTATATATCATGAAAATGAGTCAAAACGGATTAAAATGGGTATACCTAGGTTCGACTATTTTCGACCCGGCCCACTCATTCGACGGGTTTAATTAAAATACGACGTTCGGCTAAATTCTCTTTTATGCACTCGTTCAGTTGCCTAGATGTCCGATGAAAAGTTGTGTTTTGATTAACACTGTCTAGGAGACAATAACCAAATTAGCGAGCGAGTTACTCGTCAAAGCATCGTTAAATTATCCGTTACTGAATTTTCGGTGATGTTCCCGCGTGTTTGGCTCTTCATACCGGTGATGTGTGTTCCGTTCATGTTTTGAGCATGCTTTCAGTCATCGAGGCATTCTCTATGTCATATTCGATTCGTGATAAGATTTAAATACCCTCTCTAAGCTATGACCGAACCGAGCCATACGAGGTCTAGGGGACAAAAGAATTGAAGAAAAAAGACGAAATTTATAAATGATCTATGCGTTTCAAATGGGGCTATACTTTGATTCAAAGTATATTTCAAAGTCTCCATGGAGTGATTTTGGTGGCAGAAAATTGGGCTTTGAATGTAATTGAAATTGAACCGGACTGAAATTTGGCTGTTCAGTTTGGTCTTTTGGTTCTTTTTCCAAACCGAACCGGACCGCCAAATGAAATTGTTTATCTACTTTTTTTTTTTTTTTAATTTTTGCTTCTCTAGTTTTTATCGAAATGACATGGCTTTCCAATTTTCCGCTGGCTCGAGACCTAGATCAATTCGGGTTCCAAATCATTATTTAGTTCGGTTCAGTTTCGTATTTCTTCTTCGATGCAGTTCGGTTTTCCATCCCCATCGCCTATCAGATCGAATTGGACCGTGCTTCTAACTAGTATTATTACAGCGAAATTCTCTACAAAATACAGAAACTGGGCTCAGAGAATGGGCTTTGTTAACGAAGCCCAAGTAGGCCATCACAGGAACTCACAAACCCCCCCATTTAGATGAAAGCAAATGAACGTTTTTATTTCGCAAAGAAATCAGCAATTTGCAAAATATCTTCATAAGAATAATCATCGTATGAATAACAAAAAGAGTCATTTTCATTGAGCATAGGTTTTTGTCCATAATGAAAATATTTTCCATTAACTAACTTTTCTAAATGATGTGGATGAATATTTTTTAGAAAAAAATAATTTTCAAATTATTGATTTTTTGTGAAGTAAGCATGCAATCAACAGAATAAATTCTCTGCCATTTTTTTTCCCTCAAAGGGTTGTGTTTTCCTCTGTCTTTTCTTCAGTGAGTTCTAAATATGCACATTGTCCAATTGTTCTGAACGAAGCTATATTTCTATCCAAAAGGACATAAACAGACGTAGGTACATTCGCAGAAAGAAGAGATATCTCAGTCAAATCAGGTTTGGAGCCCTTTCTCAAGGGCAGTTGGCAAGAGAGGAAAGAAGGTTTGGATCGGTTGCTAATTCATTCTCCGTCTCCGGTTAGGTTGCATCGGAAAAAGATAGATACTTATCAATCCAATTCCAGCTTTTGTCCCAGATGAAGTTGTTTTTATTGGTATCATAGATGTGTTATAAGAACTGGGCAATGCCCCCAAATTAATTGATATCGAAGCATTAACATTCGTTGATGGAAAATGAAATATGTCGATTCTTTAAAAAAAAAAAAAAAAGATGGCTTAGATTGAAGCATTTGTGTTTAGTGTATTTGAGTGATGTTTATAATTTATAATCAACCTAAAGTGGGCGAGCCAAGTGGCCGCTTTTGATGTTGGTACACCACACTAGCGGTGATTGGTTCTAGGGTGGGTTACCACATTGGAATCGGGAACCACTCACTAAAGATTGGTTTCGAAGAATTGAAACTAAGAACTAGACTGTAGATTCGGTCCGAAACCTAGGTGGGTCTATGGAATTGGTAGAATTGTCCCTACTTCAGAAGAGGTGTGAGACTTGAGAGTGAGCAACGAGGTTAGAGGTGATCGAAAGGAGAGTGAGAGAGGGATCAACAAGGCTGAATGCCATTGAAAACAAGAGCGAGAATGGGAGGTGAGGCCGCGAGATAAGTAAGGCGAGAGATGGAGAGAGATGAAGAGGAAATTAGGATTTTGATTTGAAAAGTGCAAACATAAAAATTATAAAAAATTTATATATATATATATATATACCTGGAGTGTTCGATCTCGTGAAGGAGTGGGCGGTTTCACATTTGAAACTGGGAACTGGGCCCAGTATTTACTGATTCAAATAAATTGCAATTGGGAACCGGACCGATCCCCATGCCAAATGCTGATTTTGAGCTAGTCAAGTTCCGAGCGATTCCCGGTTCTTCTACGTACCCCCTACACCACCCTATCCACACCCCACTTGTACACAATGTTGAAATCATAATAATTTTACAATGGAACGAACCATCACACTATTAAACAATGCAAGAACTCGAAGGACGACAATACCGAAGGGAAGGTACGTGCATGTAAATGTAAAAGCGGAATTCTTTTTACTGAGGGAATGCCTCGATAATGGAAGGCAGGGCTTGGATCTTGATGATGTTGTAGCGAGGGAAGCCGCCCCGTTCCAGCAGCTCCTTCCACTCGGCCTCCGTCCTCTCCTTCCCTCCCGACTCGTGAGCCATCATGAGCAAGTCGAACGTCATGCCGACGTCCTCGAACAGGCCGCCGCCACCGCCGCCACTGCCGTCCCGGTCGAGGAGGACTAGGTCGACGATTATGAGCTTCCCGTGTTCCTGATCCGATGACGCTATGGCCTTCCTGCAGTTCCTCAGTATCTTCACGCAGTCCTCGTCTCCCCAGTCGTGTAGAACCCACTGTATTTGAGTGCATAGTTGCGAGAAATTATATATATGCTTATAATCATGGTTGGCAATCTCTTGTTCAAAGGGATAATTGTCCATGGATTCTTAAATTTATTGTGCGATAATTCTAAAATTTTCAGTTTTGGCAATTTAATTCTCAATCCTTTGACAATTTTCCGATATAGTTCTTTTGGCCATTAATTTTCCCCTTATTCAAATATGTGCAATGTGTAAGTGCATAGAGATAATTCTAGAAATCATGTGTCATTTAAATAAATAGTTTGACATTCTTTTAGAGTAATGACACCATGATAACCTAGATTTTTCCTTAAATTGCAATTTGCTTTTTCTTACTCATTTACGTACACATAGGAATTTTGTTGTTTGAAATATGCAATCGAATGAAAAGAATTTAGGTGAGTGCTAAAAGTTCGATCGTCCCTAATTTTATTTTTTTGAAGTGTGAATTTTTAAAGAGTTTTAATTATGCCAACTTGAATATGGCCCTAAATACTTAATCGATTGTTCGAACAACTGATGAGACCATTGTTGTGGTGGCGGTCGTCCTTGATAGGTGATCGTCACGGTGGTAGTTGCCATGTCGACAGACATCCACAACAAATGGAGGTGGTCATTAACATACAACACTCATGACGATGGTTGCTCGTGCAGGTCGAGATCAAGATTCAAATCTAGATCTCAATATGGTTTTCCTGACTTTATGTTGTCGTTGTTAATATGACTTCACATCACTTAAATGCATTATCGTACTATGTCTTTTACTTGCAATCTCCCTAAAGTAGGCCTAAGTTTTCGAATTAGAAATTCAAATGTAGTATTAGATTACGAATCAACAATTTGGATCTTGACATTTCAATTGGCTCATACAAAATAGAAGTCATGCCAATTCTCAATAGATGAGCCGAGTCAAGTCCCTACGAGGGATGGACTTACCTATGAGGGGGAGTGTTAGTATAATCCAATATCACTTAAATAAGTAATTATTATGGATTATACTAGCAACTGTGGCATGAGGCAACCGTTTGACAAAGGCGGCCCCCCGCCATTTCAGGGTGGTTGCCATGGGCGGCCGACCACAGCCCATCGGGTTAACCATTGTGGCAACGGTCTCGCTATGATCGGCCACCCACGATTCTCTCTCTCGATTTTTTTTAATTATAAATTTTAATTTTTTTGACGTGGTTAAGGAATCTTTTGAGTCATTTATTTATTTATGGAACTTTATGCGACATGCATGCAGCTTTACCTTGAGAAACACAGCATCAGCCTTGGGAATGGCCTCGAACATGCTCCCTCCCACGTGCTCCACCCCGTCATACGCCGGCGCCGTCGCCACGACGTGCGGCAGGTCGAAGTTGATCCCCCGGATGTGAGGGTACGCCCTGACAATCTCGGCGACCACGCCGCCGGTCCCGCCTCCCACGTCCACCACCGACCCCACGGCGCCGAACCCATCGCCGTACGCCTCCAGGACCGCCTTCATTATGATCTTGGCCGTGCACGCCATGGCGTCGTTGAACATCTTGTTGAACTTGGGGTTGTCCCCGGCGAACTCCCACATATCCACCCCGTGCGCCTTCTGGAACGCGATCCCGCCTTCCCTCACGCACCGGCCGAGGCAGTGCCACGGCGCGAGCTGGAGCGGGTGGTTCTGCATTATGACCATCGGGACGAGGCTCAGCTCGGAGTCCCGGATCAGCCAGCGGGATGAGTCGGTGAGGCCGTAGAGCGGGTCCCCACCGCCGGACGGGCAGTGGACGGAGAAGATGTTACGGCGGACGAGGAGGCGCATGATTCGGGACAGGTAGGGGAGGTCGGGGGAAGGGGAGTTGTCGATTGACCGGGCTATATGGGCCAAGGTGAGCGGGCAGCCGCCGTGGGAGTGGATGATGTCGGCTATGCGGAGCTCGACGGCACATTTGAGGGCCATCGAATCCGCAAAGCCGAGCATGTAACGCCATATCTCGGCTTGGCCTCTTAGCATTGCGCCTGCATCTCCTTCCTTCTCTCCTTCCATGGTGTCTCAGGATTTTGCCTCTTGGGAGAGAGGTGGAAGATAGGATGGAGACGAGCATCGTGGCATAGCAGTACTTATACAGAGAGTTGAGTGGAGTTTTCATGTATAGCAGGGAAAATGATACAAATAATTTATGAATTTTTACTTAATATACAATATGATCTCTGAAGGTTTAATTTATTTAATGTAATCTCTAAAATATATTTAATATAATCAATATATTATATGAAGATGTTTAATGCTGCCCTTTCATGAATTCAAGTTCAGGGATGACATTGAACATTTTTATTTAGTTTAGATACTATATTGAATATATATCAAAAGTTCGGGGATTACATTGAATAAATTAAAAATTCAAGGATCACATTAAATAAATTAAAAGTTTAAAAACCACATTACACGTTAAGTCAAAATTCGACGACTATTTGTGCCATTATAGAGAGAGCCACCAAGAGTTTTTCATGTATTATCTTATTTTGGGCGATATTATCAGAGATCCATATGGCGTCTTAAAAGGGTCTATCAATGATTTGTTGGAATAGGTGATTAGTATAAGTGATACAAATTAAGAACGTTAGGACCGTAGTCACTAAATGAAGAAACAATCCAGGGTTAAATCGACATATAGGTCTATCTGCCACGACGACGATTGGCTCTCGGATTAGGTAAGGTAAGCGCATGACGGGGCACGTTAATTAGGGAAATAAAAAGAACAGAGCACGAACCCGTTCTACTGACCATTCGTCTGGATGGGGAGAAAGCTAAGTGTGCTTGGGGAATGGGGCGTGTGTCTGGCTTTCTGCTCACTCTCCGTCCACGTGAGAATCAGGAGGTGATCCCACGTAATCAGATCTGGGATTTCATTAGCTAAATCCAGAGGCAGCAGGAAGGGAGCTGTTCTTAATTTGCAGTACTGTACATGGAGTAGATGCTCTGGTAAGTTTATTTATTTTCTCTTGTATTTTTTTTTTTTTGTTCTGTAATATATATATATATTGTTTAGTTTGGTATGTAGTGGAGTCTGGAAGAACTCGTGAATCGCATGGGATTTTTATATTATGGAATGCTTTCGGGAGAGAGATTTGGGAGAGATCCGAGTCTGACATGTAGTACCAAGAAAGTGGTTTTGCGGAGAAGGCGTTAACTATTTTTTCCCTTTATTTTTTGAAATATCTCATTAATACAATTCACAATTATCTCTAAAATCTTTCTCATATTTTATTTGAATTTAAATTTGCATCGGATTTTGATTGTGGTAAATATACGGAGCTTCAAGGCAAGACATGGTAACTAGGAAGACAAAACCCCTGCCGGTTTTGATTACAGGAAAATGTTAAAACGTTAGCGTCTTTAGAGTGTCTACTCATGATCTCACAGGAGTCAAGATTCCGATTCAATTTCCCCGAGTTTTTCAAATGAAGTCAACCAAAAGTTTACACCTTTCAGCTACATATAGCTGCAAATCCTCAAGAACAACAAGGACACAGCATGCGGTCAGCCGGCGCAAAACCTGAACGCGGGACTTTTTCCTAATCTTGGACGCTCTACGTCCTGAAGCGAAGCAGTTAATGTCTCTACTGGTACAGCAGATTGTAGGCTGGCAGATCCCGGATTCGGTGGACGTCTTCCAGAGACAGTTCTCTCTCCAGCTGCGTCCTCGTTACCCGAAGAACCTCCTAACAAGGAAGTAAACAGTCTAGTGTCAGAGAAAATATGTTGTTTAGACTCCGTACAAATGCAAGTGAAAACCTTAATGCTTCCCATGCTGTGCTAACAACACCTCCTTTCCATGGCCAGAGAGCAACACTAAAGAGTGGAAGAACTATACATAGATGAGAACCCCACGTGAAGTATTCTAAAAGCGAGCGGTGTATAGCTGAAACAAGTAATCCCGATGGAAGTACACCTCGAAAGAAGGGGAAAGGGGCAGGTGCACGTGTGGGGAAAGAAGTTATGTTAGTTGATCACGAAGTAGCGAGCGTATCTCTGAAAACTGGCATCTGGACGTCAAGCATCATCTGAGGCAAATCCTCATACTCTTTTCCTTTTCCAGATAAAGATTTCAAATGGGGATCTGATCTGGCACCTCTTATTTTTATTGAATGCCTATCTATGATTATGCTTGTTTACACAATCGTCATTTCTTTAAAATAAGCGTAATGTACCAGACTATCATGTTGTTGCTGATGATATGAGAGAGAGAGAGAGAGAGAGAGAGAGAGAGAGAGAGAGAGAGTACATTGAACTCCATGTAAGAAGCATGCATGGCGAGCCACTGTGCATCCATCATTTCGAAAGCTATACAGTATAATACATCAAAGGCTTCTTCATCTTCTGCCAATCATATTGTGATGACAGTCAGTAAAGGATAGATCTTATGCAGAAGGCCGGGTGCCTGAGTCTGAATGATTGAAGTTCACTGAAAATGAAAATAATCGAGAATTGGAACTAAATGGCAAAGTACCTCCTAACAACTTGACAAAATTGACTCCCGGAAGACATCTTGGTTTGACTGCAAAATAAACACAAGATTGGTAAACCTATAGAATCTTCAGTCATAGCTACATGAAGATGCCATGCTAATATTTGGCTCTGCACAGGAAGCTTGAATGCATTGGCCTGTGTATCAATAAGAGTCTAGCAAACGAAGCCACTCCACAGCACTGTATAATCCACATCAGCATTGTTTTCCCCAATTTTAGTTCCATCTCTATTACAAATAGCCCAAAATTTATTCGACATTTTCTCAAATCACTAGTGAAAGATTAAGTCACTTAAGGTTTGAGAGGAGTCACACAAATCACTGTGGACTGTAGGGAGAATAGAAGAAATTCCTCGATTGGTTGGAAAATTGAATGAATATCTCCAACAGGAATTGGCATCAAGTCTGACAATTTCAGAGCATCACTTTCAAGGTTTCAATTTAAGGTTCTTTCTATTGAAAGACTCTGATCAGTAATGCTCAGAGCACCAACATGTGCATTGTCTGAAAGGTAAAGAGATTGTAGGCCTTATGACAGAAATACATGATAATGGACAGTCTGTACCCACCTGAGTATAAATCTAGCATCTGAATTAACATAAAAGTAACATTTATGCCAGCAACAGCGAATGGATACTCCCAGGTTGCTCGTTTCCCACCTTCCTTGAACAACAACCTATGAAAAGATTTCTTCATGTTGAATATTCCTATAATTAGTTAAAATGGAGACATCAAAGAAAGCAAGAACTTCATGGACAAAGATTATGCACTTCAACATATAAGAATGCGGAGAGTCAAGCTCAAACAATTGAGAGAGAGAATACTTACTGGGTAAGTTCTGGCAAAAAACAGCAAATTCTCCAGGGAAACATAACCACAGCCCCTGAAAAGAATGGTTAATCATCATGCATAGATGAGAATCACTGAAATTCAAATCAGATTTTGACAAAAGAAGTTATAGTGTCATGGCATATACAGATCATGTGATGTCTAGCATCCTAATTGCTCATTACTTGCAGTTAAACCGTGGTAGCATGGCAGGGCTATCTCTGTGGGTGAATTGCTTTATCACCACAAAGAAAGCACTTCCTCTATTTAACACAATATCTAGAATCACTGTAAGTAGCACCACAAATTTTTTACAATAAGAACTGATGAAAGCACCCAATATAATTTGATTGCAAAATACATCTCCAAACCTGCACAGTACTTAAGTAAGGATATGATGCTTCATATTCAGCATTTATTGCACATCTGACTGTTAATAAGGAAACGGGGGATTAAAAAGCACAAGTTTGATTTTCCTCCCTATGAGCTGAACCAAGAGAATAGCTTTTGCAACTGGTAGTTTTCAAGATATATTCTATGAACCATCCAATATCTATCCACAAGAACTTAGATCAATTTGTACATATAGTATGGCATTACTACAAGACTGGTCGGAGCAAGAATACCTAAAGTCAGTTGATGGATTATGACCTTGCCAGCCCATGTCTTTCCATTGCTCCGATATTAAGGCAGTCAAAACAACATTAGGAAAGGCAGAATACCACAATGATCTAAGAGATTCCTGCCAACAAGAAATATCAATGAGTTTCCTTCACAGATGTAGATTCTATTTCAGAAAATGGTTATAAAGAGAATTACTGCAGGGGCAATTTTAGAACCACAACGACTAATGCTGATGCATGTACACCTCCTTTTGGAGGCCAAAAAATGTGGTCCGATCACTTAGAGCCAGAGGAAAAATGAGGTAGCATGAAGCAGTACCTGATGATCTGGGCGTGTCTCATCGAATGGTACTTGTAAACGGTCTTGAAGTCTTTGAAGCCGTTGCACCTGGTGAGAATCGGCATTTTAAGAGTTAAAAGGACAGGGCACAACTAATTGGGCAAAAGGCACTTAGTGAATGCATGGAGACCCCAACTAGCTGATCTAATCATTTACCTGAAGAGGATTGTAAGGGTAGTCAACATATTTATCATTACGTCGGTTGGCGGAGCGGTTGAAGAGTCCTCCAATCCATGATCGTGGTCCAACCATAGCATTAGCTACAACAGCCATGAATCTATAAATAAGTTGAAACTTGAGTGTTACTTCTAAAAGAACAATGCATATTAGCAAAAGTAGCCTGCTCTTTGGAAATTGTAATACATGAGTATTAGAAGTCGGTTTGTAGATTCTGACTAAATATAGGACAAGTGGTGAGAATGAAATAAAATGTGCTCATATATCATTTAACCTGAGGGTTCCTCGAAGATAAACATGAACCTCCAAAAAGGACATGATAAACGAAGAGATTATCTCAAAAAGAAATTGAGTTGAATGAAGTTTGGACATTACATGAGCTGGTTTAAATACTTCATCCCACAAACAAATGAAACCTACAATCCATCAAAATGCCTCCAATTTGTCAACCTCTTAAGTACTCTACTGTGTCATCTCCTCAAAATGAAAACAGCAACATGAGTTAAGGAACCAGAACCCTTCTAACAATAGATGTCTACTAATGAAAAATAAGGGCAAGAAAGGACTTGTGCTAAACTGAAAAGTACCTTCTGTCAATACAAGGATCATCAAAACGGAGATATTGAGAGGAAATATGGGCTAAAGTGGTTGATATTTTCTCAGATATATCAGAAGCAAGCAAAACTTACATATTCAAAGTATAGAGAGCAGTCAATGAGAACGAAATCGATCCAGCTTCAGCCAGTATGTAAATGTAATAGCACAGATGGGATGTTGCCAGGAAAGTTTACTCACTAAAACATTGAGCTAGTTGTGATTTTGCGTAATGTGACCATTCCAACTCTTCATTGTCCCCTTTCTGTCTCCAGTAAATTTCATCCTCATCAACCTACATTTGTGTTTTGGAAGCAACTTTAGTATCTAATTAATGCAGGACAAAAGAGACAAAGATAAATCCTTCACTGCATGAACACTTGTTAGTCCAACTGATGCAGCAAACATAGAAATACTTAAAAGTGAAGGAAAGAACATTTCCTATATTGGGAATAGAATGTGATCACAGTTTCTCAAGATTACCAAATAGGATGACTCCTGAACAATGGACATAAGTCTACTAACAGTTAGATGCAGAAAAAGGACAGAACATAAAAAGAGGGAAATCAAAATGCAGGATATACGCAGCATAGATGAAGCTCCACCACCTACTACTCAGAATCAAACAATTATAGCTGGGGCACATTTCGAGAGGTCAGTATCAGAACCAAAGAATTCGATATAAGTAACAAGACCATGCAAGATAGAAATGGGCAGGGGATTACTCGGCGGGGAGATGAGCAAGATGGAATGCATTGTCTATGCCTTCTTAGTCTCATCAGTGGCCCAAATCAAACATGGGCATTCTTTTTTCTCCCCCCACTCTTTTTAAACCGAAAGCAAAAGGCAAATGAAGAACAAAGATGGTTATGAAGTCTTGGGTCACCAATGATTGCACCCCTGCCATGCTTTGCTTCCACAATTCGACTTCCCATCATCATCATGGTCGTCGTCGTCATCATCATCATCTCTCTCTCTCTCTCTCTCTCTCTCTCAAAGGTCAACAGCTATAACTGTGGAACACACTAGGCATATTTCAATTAAAGAAGCACAATGCAAAAGAAGCTTTTTAGCAGAGGAATGCATCAACGAGCGCAATCAAAGGGTCTTTTTGCATACCTTTTGCGTAACAAATAATCCCCTAATCTAATCGAAAAGTTATAAAAAAAAAACAATATCTTCTGAGGCAGTACAGAAAGAGATGGACGATACCCAAAAACTTTCGTACCCATGCAAGACAAGAACAATATCCCCAAGCCCCACACCACCGCTCCCACGAAAAAGCCAGAGAAATCCAAAAAGTACCTGCTATGGCGGGTGAGAGGACATGACGAGAAGGAAACGGTGGGGCCAATGCAGGAAGCAGACGAAGAAGAAGGAGAAGAAGGGTCAGGAGGAGAGGAAGAGAAGGACATGGCTTGTGGGTGCACAGGGGAGGAACAGAAGGGTATGAGAAAGTTTCGGGCTTTTTTCGTCTGTCAATTTGCATTTGCCTTCCAAAGCACCAGCTTGTTCTCCGCAAATCCCGTTCGCATTCTGCAATCATCATATCGGCATCGTCTTATTATCTCCCCACTCATGTTCTTACGTGCCGACTCATTGCGCATCACATTCATATCTTATATAGCATCTGAATTATGATCCTCCCGATAGGACACAGCTATATAGGCACATAGGCTTCAAGGATGACTCTATAAACAAGAGGCGTGTGAGATCCAAACCTCGAGATTAAATTGCATTTACATAGAAATAGAATGATTCGGTGGGGGACAAGGTCTATATCAATGAGGATGGTGGCATATAAAAATCTCACCTTTACATTTCAATGAAAACATCCAATATTAGTTACATGGCCGGGTGCACCTGGAAACTCTGTTGCAGCGTAAACAAACCATACCTCGCCATCATCGCAAGATCCAAGGCTACAAGAAGCAGGTGCCAGCGACAAACGCCAAAAGAGAATTTTTTTTCAAACCTGCCACTCCTCTTGTTGGCTTTCAGGCAGGCCCTGAACACCAGATTATCTTATTGACGAAATGGAGAAATTCGATGTGAATTCAATTTATGCGGACTATGGCAACGTGAATTAAGAACGACAGCCGCCTTACATGAGCAAGACAAAAATAAATTAGATGGGTACTGGGGAAAAACAAAATTCAGACATTAACGTGAATCTTTCCAAAGTGCAGACAAACCAAAAATATAAAAAAGACAGTAATAGACAAGTTTCGAAATGGAAACACGTTCGCATTTCATTAATTTCACACATGACTTTCCTCGTGGTTTCTTGAATGCAACATTTAATGTCATCTCGTCCGCCCACCGAAGTAGAAAGAGGAGAACGAGAGAGATGGTCAACGAGTGACTACTGAACTAAAAACACTTTAAATAACCACACCAATTTTATACGTGCACTCAGAAAATTCTTCTTGTGATATAAGAAGCACGTCCCAAGAATCACAATCACATCATCTTCATCTCAATTTCAGTTCCCAATTTCTGGACCGCCATGAACACTCTTGCTAGGAACTCCACCTCGAGGTGGAGGAACTTGTCGAGGCGCAGGATAGAGTCCCACGGCAGCCTGAGGCCTTCCTTCAGTTATAGGCGCGAGCGGGCCAGGCAGCGGCAGGTATTCCTCAAGACCTACAAGTTAGGATCTGCGGACAGGTTGGCGGCCGATGAGTCGAACTCCCGTGGTCTTTGCAACAAGAAGGCGGTGGTGAAGGCAAAGGCGATGGTCATTTCGGTCCTATCTTTCATGCGCATCGGTTCTCTGAGGTCTTGCAATTGCCAATCGGCCATCAGGGTATCGGCGCCGCAGCCGCTGAGGAGCCATCGCTTATGATTTCAAGAAGCAATAGCATCGATAAGATGATCAATCAAAATAACTTTAGTTGGGTCATGGTGATATGGCATCCAAGTATTGACATATTATTCATTTTCAAGCCTGCAAAAGGATGAGCAGAGGATGATGCATCTCGGCAATGGTCGTCGTTTCAGCATATGTTGTGGCAACTTACTGAGGTCGCCGCCCAATAATTTCATTCACATTATGGTTCATTAGACTAGAAGTTGTCATTGGACTATTGAACATGGTTTAACGAGGTATTGAGCTCGGCAGTTATTGATTGGCTTGGTGACTAAACGAGTTCCTCCAAGTCTTTTTGTATGCGCTTGTGAATCAAATAACATAACTTATTCTCTAAGAAATGAATTTCCGTGCACGTGTTTAAGCATACGAGATTGCTGGTCTTTCTTCGTTCGAAACGCAATAAGTAAAGAGAGGAAGTGCGCTAAATTGATCTAAGTTTGGTCCGCTTGGGTAGTAATGGCACAGATATGGGCAAGAGTAAATACTTATAATTAGCCTGGTATCTTGTTCCCGATCTTTCTCTAACTTTGGCGCAACGATCTAAACAAAGTCGATGCGAGAGAATAAATGAATTCGACATCAATTTTGGAATCCATAACAGACTCGCAGACAAGTGGAAGCATTGTAGTCCAACAGTTCCTAAAATGAAGGAGAGAAGCTTCTCCCCTTTCAACAGGCTCAACTATGAACGGATATGGAGATTGCAGCAAGACGACGGGTGCGCCTGCATAGTTTTGTCCCTTCTCAAGGAGGCAGACGGTTGCTGACATTGTCTCTCTCCTCCCCAATCACAGCCTTCTACTCGCTTTCTCTCTGTCTTCATTTTCTTCTTACTGATCCTGCCTTCGCACCATTGCTCGTCAATCTCCAGTATAGCTATTCATTCATTTGATTCATTCTTGTTCAATTATTGCCCGGAACTTTGGTTTCCAGTTTCCAAGCTCTGAGAATAGGAAGAACCAATACATCATCACACTTTCTGACATTTATATCCTCCCCGGTTTCGACATTTGCTGGAAAATAAGGAAATTAAATCATAGCAATGGCTTCTGGCTTTTCAGGGGAGAAATACACCTTAGTCCACGACAATGTAGACCAATTTCAGGTAAATATGTCAAATCGCATGATTTGTGTTCTCTTTTATCAGTCACGCTCTTCGAAGAATGTCCTAGTTGATGATCATGTGTGGTCTGATTCCTCAACAAAAATGAACTCATGGTTATCATGAATCGCTGTGAGCTGGATTTGGTTATAGCAAAGTCCATTGTATATATATTTAGAATGCAACATAAAAGATCGTTTCTCCAACCATGTAGATCAAAGGTCGATAGGCATCTCCGCTAATGAAAAAGTTAGCATCAATGCCAATTGAGCATGCATATGATTCCATGTGTTCCGCATTTGCAGGATTTATACCAAAAACGAAAAAAGAGGTAGCCATCAAGGTCAAAAGCTCATGTGGGTGGGAAGGAGATTATATCTTGTTGGTCGAGCTCCAGAAGAAAATATTGGTCTTTCGAGATTTTATTGACCTTCCTCCTTGCGATCCCTCTGTTCCCATTCATCAGGTACTTAATCTGCCCAACAGCAAAGGCGGGGTGAAATTTTTGTTCACAAGCTGTGTTACTTGCGGGGACTAATAATTCCTGGTACATGTCTTGCTTCAGCTTATGATTGGAACCGTTGAAGATCTGCACAAGTTATATCCTGACGCCATATCAGACAATTTGAACTCGGGAAGAGTAGAAATATCAGTACGCCAGGTCCGTTGACAATTAGCAATATTCGAATCTTACTTTTTACTTTCATCTATTGAATACATCAACTAATAAGAAGGCACTTGCCTAGGGACTGATCCATCTCTATCGTGCTCTAAGATCCGTCAGCAATATGTGGGCGAAAAACAAGTGGATAGCCAATACTGGAGATATTGCTGAAGATGGAATGGACGATGTCGATATAGATCAACTTGGTAAGTTATCCGATTAGACAATTTTTAGATGCCCCCCAGACTAAGTCCGCTGCATTTCACACAGGTGCCAGAGTGCTTGCCAAGCTCGATCACATGATTAACATTGCAAAGGAGTTCTTTGATGTAATGGATGAAGATGAGAAAATCAGTGACGGCAACAGAAAGAGTAATGCTTTTGGGGAGATCTTGAGTGAGTCCTGCTTGGACAACAGAAGTACCTGTCCCTCACCCGACACTCCGACATCATTCCCGCCTGAGCTGAATCTTTCCATGAGACTGCCCGAAGAATTCACTGACATCACTTTTAGGCCTCCATTTCTTCTGCCTCTCCGAATTAAAGCGGTGAAGCAACTAAAGCTTCTCGACGTGAAGTGTTTCCCATTCTGCACCCTTCCTCATACACCAATGCTGAGCCACAACCTTTTAGAAGGCGGTGACATGAACAAGAAACAGGATGTGTCAACTCCCGAAGATGAAGCTGTTGCTGGAAAACTACCTGCAGAAGAAAGTAGCCACGGGACAAGGGATTTTAAAGAAGCAGACGGTTTCCAAGAAATACAAAGTGCAAGTTCAGATGTGAAGAAGCCGAGCCTAGAATGCCTAGAGGCAGCAATCCTTGCACTGCCACCACCGCTGCCTCCTCTTCCTCCAGCTACGCCACCAAAGGACACGTCTTTATCATTCAATCAACTAGAGACAACTCTGCCCCCGCCTCCACTGCCAATTCCAACAACTAAAGGATCATCATCAGCTCCTCCGCCCCCTATGCCACCATCGAGGGGAGGTGCACCACCCCCACCTCCTCCAGGTAATATGGCAAAAGCACTGCGTGCAAAGAAAACAAATACCAAGCTAAAGAGATCTACAAACATGAGCAAGTTGTATAGAAAGTTGAAGGCAAAGGTAGAAGGTGGAGAGGAAAACCGAAACTCATCAAAAGACAAAAGAACACCAGTCGGAGTGTCTTCGGGTGGGAAACAGGGAATGGCAGATGCCATAGCAGAGATTGCTAAAAGGTTAGGTTCCTCTACTGGCATTGATGTAGATTCCTTTGTCGCAGTGAGTTAGTGAGCAAAAAAACTAAACAGCCACATTGTTGCTTTGTTTGGTTCTATAGATCAACATATTTTCAACAGATTGAAGAAGACGTCCGAGAGCACGGCGATTTGATTAAGGAGCTAAAAGCAACCATCAGTGCTTTTCAAACTAAGGACATGTCTGAACTCCTTAAATTCCATAAGTTCGTCGAACAGCACTTGGAAAAGTTAACCGATGAGACTCAGGTACATTCATTTTGTTATCTTCCAGTTTCTAGTGATCCGAACTTCTTAAATTTCCACATCAAAATATGTCGAACCATGGATGGAGAAACCAAATGTTGAGACAAAGGTACTCTCATTCAGTTAATTTCTCGTCATTAGCAGTGGGGTCATTTTAACCTAGAAAATCACTGGCCTATGTCAAAATCAGGTTCTGGCCAGGTTTGAAGGCTTCCCAACAAAGAAGCTTGAGTCCTTGAGAATGGCGGCGGCCCTTTATTCAAAATTGGAAGGCATAGCTACTGAGCTAAAGAACTGGAAAGTAACCCCTCCTTTGTGCCAGCTTCTTGACAAAGTTGAATCATACTTCAACAAGGTAGGCTCCAAGTATCGCTGCCTGTAGAGGCATACCTTGTGCCTGCACCATATATGCGTCACAGTAATAGGGTGAACAAATGTTGGTGACAGATCAAAGGAGAGGTTGATGCATTGGAGAGGAGCAAAGATGAAGAGACGAAGCGTTTCCTTAGCCAAAACATTCACTTTGATTTCAGCATTTTGGTTCGAATAAAAGAATCGATGGTGGATGTTTCTTCAGGCTGCATGGAGTTGGCACTGGAGGTATAATTTACTTATAACTGCAAACACATGAGAAAAGAAGATGACATTGTTTACATATTTCGACTTAAAAATTTTCTCCAGGAACGGAGAGAGATGAAGGCAGCAACCGACGCAGCTCAGAAAACCAGCCCCGGAAGCGAAACTAAAACATGTGTAAAGTTGCTCTGGCAAGCTTTCCAACTTGCGTTTCGTGCCTATAACTTTGCAGGCGGACAAGATGACCGAGCTGACCAGTTGACTCAAAAATTAGCTGATGAGATCGAGGCCGATCCTCTATAAAGCTAACTGGCAGCACATAGGTTGGTGAGATCATCTGCCAGAAAGGTCAGTCAGATCGTCCGCAAGATCGATTCCGAGTAATCACGGTCTTGTTGAAGTCCTAATTATTAGATGCCATATTGATACGTAAACAGAAGTCACTGAATGTGCTATTTCATGAAAGAGCACGAACTTTTATCTGAGAAAATAAAGCGCACTTCGATGATAATACACTGTCCCAGAAAAGCCCGTGGCATGATCATGTCACATCATACACGGCGGTGATAAGAATACACTGGGAAATCCTCTAGTCCCCCTCTTTGTGTAATTAAAGAGCGTAACTAAAACTGTAGCAACAAATCAACCAGGTAATGTAAAGCAGGGACACGAGGTTTAACGTGAATCACTAAACTATGGAAAAACTACGGACCGAGCTCGCCAGAACTTCCCACGACATGAAATGGGATTACAAAAGGTTTTCCCTAATCCTGTGAGCGAGGATGTCGAAAATACAGCAGAATTTGTGCATATTTGAGAATAATAGTCCCTCGATTCTATTGATACCCGACATGCTTAGATTCAACGATAGAAAGGCTAAGATGTTGCATCTTTAAACCACAGGGGCATTTGACGTTAAGGGCTCACGAAACTCATACTTTTTGTTCTCTTTTGACTCGAATGATGGTAGTAGAAAGATCAAGTTATAAGCTTTCTAAAGCATTGAAAACCATCGAACCAGCATATCTCATGGAGGAACGCCAGATGGGTTTCACAATAAGCAACAGCAGCGTCCATCCCTTCATAGAATAATAAGAATTGAACAGCCAAAAATTCTACCCACTTGCTCACCACCCTTTTTCTTATTCGAACCAGCTCGCGATCTATCATTTTTTTTGTCTCTTTGTTACATGTTTATTCAATTTTGCGCGTGCCCGGCTCGCTCAAATCAAAGAGCATATCATTCTCCATGGAAAAGTGCAAAATTTTCCTCCCCCAAGGAGGGGAAGAAAGAGAGAATAAAGAAAGCATGAGGGAGGCAGAGAGGCAAAGGAAAGTGAGATCAAAATCATGAATCACGAGGAAATGACCACAGTACAAGAAACCTCCGGAGATGTCCAGGTTCTCATTTTTTCCACGTCGGTTGAATCTGTCCCTCTCGTTCTCCAACTCCTCGTTCTTCATTCGCTACGACTTTGATTCGATCCAAGATCAAATATAAAGAATGGCCACACGTGATCCGCGATGCTGGCGTCGAGATCAGTGATAGGCACACGTTATTTGTGATATGTGGCATGGAGAGCGACTTCCATTTCGAAAGCGGAGGACCCTTCCAGCTCGGGAACTTCTTGCCACGTTCGTACAGTCTTTGCACTTTGCCACCTAACTTCCCAGAATAGGAAGATTGACATCCTATGACGTTTTCTTACCAATTCCACTTCGAATTCAGTAGGTCGTCGCTCGTTATCGTTCCTGTTTTTACCCTTCCTTCCCCCATTTCTTGCCTCTTTCATTCGTCCATCTAATATTAAAAACTAGCAGTGCAAAGCCTTTTGAAGGGGGGACACGCACTGATGGAGAGCGCGTTTCGCACGAGGAAAAAATGGGGGCAAATTCAAAGGGCCACGAGGAGAATGTTTTTGTCACACCCCAAATCACAAGAACCAGGGCATGACACGGCCATCCTTTAAGCAAAGGACGAAGCCTCAACAAACCAACATATAACCTTATATGAACATATATACATCCACTTATATATATATGACAAAAGGCATATGGTTACAATATCAGAGTTGTCTAAAACCACCAAAAAAAACACATACACCTCCTAAACAGCTAGCTCAAGTTCACTAATCAAGCTAGCTCACCAAAATTTCCCACAAGCAAAAAGTCCTCCCTGATACGAACGCTCACATCCTATTGACGGCTCACTGAGGAACCTGAAAAACATGAAGATGAGAGGAGTGAGCTACCACGGCTCAGTAAGTAACACATTTCTTCCAAGCGGATCGGGAGATCACTATGCACCTTTACAGTACCAATACAATCCACTTTGAACATAATATATATACATACTACAAATATCTCAAGAAAACAACAAAGTGGGTACCAATGGTCGAATCCACTGGTCAATCTCATCAAGCACATGCCAAGGGTCTATCCCATTGGCTAAACTCGTCAAAACACGGGTCAACGGTCCATTCCACCGACCAAACTCAAATCAAAATGTCAATGGTCTACTCCATTGACCAAGTTCAGGCTCAAATGTTCAACCATGGTCACGCTTAACGCCCGTGACGAGACGACCAAGATTCCCCCCTTGGTTAGGTCTCCACCTACTATAAGCCGGTGGCTCGGCCCATAAGGATATCCTAAACTAGTATGCGCATACCTACACACCCCTCAGGGTTCACAGAGACATTGAGCATCAACCAATAACCACAATTCTCCAATAATCCACAACAGAATCAGAATCCTTTCACAATTCAAGCATTTAATAAATACTGAAATGCTTAACATAAACCAGAAACTTCCCAAGGTCCTTTGATAAAGGTTTCGCAAACCACTTTCAGGAAAATATCCCAACAAAGGACAATTCCCTCATTTAAACAACAAATGGTAGTGAAAACCCGATCCTATTTTCATGCATCAAAGAATGCTATTTTCAACTAATAGCATATATTACCCATAATATATTTCAAATATGAGTTTAAAATACAAGGAAGAAACATGTCACTCACCTGAGAAGAGCCAAAAACCAACTAAGCCCTTATTTGAGCCGACGTACTCGAATTCCTAACAATTAATTCAAAATAATATTAAAGATCGAGTAAATGGACATTCTAAAGAATGACTTGGCTATACTACGCCTATTTGTCGATAAAACGACACCTACGTGCCAACGGAAAGCTCGCCTCAAACGGAAACCTATTGTTATCCGCGAGACACGGACACGCACTCAACTTTGTCGCCCCATAACTTCCTCCACAAAAAATGATTTCAAGCCCACTTATAGTCATTAGAAAGCTCTTTCGATGCACTACAACAACCCCATAACGGCCGCCTCAAAATCTCGCCAGAAACAGCAGAAAATCAGTCTCGAAGCTACTGTTCGCTATAGTGACAGAATGCGCGCCGAACTTCAAAAATCCGTTCCGGACAAACCGCAAGCTCAAATTCAATTCCACAAAATGCTATAGCTTCACAACATCCTAAAGTATCATTCCCATAAAAATTTGCAGCTCAACGACCCGAAAATCGCACTTCACCGCTCAAATCTCCACAAACCCCGAATTTCAAGCCCTAATTGCTATTAATCCTTTCCAAGGAGATTAGATGCCTTAATCACTTACCGGCGCCGTGGAACGGAGTTAAGATGAGCTGTGGAGGCGTTCGTGGCGAGCACGTGGGAGTTTCGCCCTCTTCTCCCTCTTTTCCTTCTCTTTCTCTCCTCTCCGTTTCTGCTTCTGCTCTGTTTTCTGTTCTGTTTCTGTCTTCAGCAGCTCAACGCAGCAAGAAGAAGCAAAAAAATAAGGTGGGCTGGGCTGACTTAAAGGGAAAAAGGCTGGGCTGGTTTGGGGCCCATATATTACAGTTTTATAATCCTAGATGCTGTGTTTCTAGGGTTTTTCATGGAGGTACGGACCTCTGAAGTGCCAAAAGTTGGCACAAAGGAACATTTAAGTGCTAAAAGTTACAAAAGGTACACTTAAGTGCCAAAATCGGAGCAAAATGGATCAGTTAAGTGCCAATGGCGAAAAATTCCGGCCAAATTGCCATGTGTCCATTTTCCGGCGACTTCATTTTTTGACAGAGCATTTTTCTCAAAACAAAAAATCCACATGGCAATTTTTTTTTAAAAAATTATCCACGTCAAATTTTTAAAAATTAAAATCGATTTTATAAAAAAAAAAAAAAGGAGGAGGGGATCGGCGAGGGCTCGCCGCGCCGCCGCCGTCGCCGCCCCACCCTCGCCACCACCCTTGCCGGAAGGGCCGGCGAGGGTGGGCGAGGGTCGGCCGGGTCGCCGGGCCCCGCCATTGGCCGGCGACCTTAGCCGGCTCGCGGCGAGGGTCACAACTGTCACACCCCAAAACTGCAAGAAAAGGAGTATGACACGGCCGTCCTTCCACATGAAGGACGCAGCCTCAATATAACCAACAACCTGATATCAACATATATGAACTCAAACTCATATATATATCAGATAGACCAACACGTTGGCTACACATCAGAGTTTCTATAATCCTCCAAAATAATATTAACAATAAGAACTCAGCCAACTCAAAAGATAACAAACACTAAACAAGTTTCTTCCTTAAGTCATACCAAAAGTTAAAAGTTTCCCTCAACAGCGCTCTCGCTTTACTCGCTGCTAACCGAGGAACCTGAAAACATAAAGGGTGAGTGGAATGAGCAACCACCGCCCAGTGAGTAGTACATATCTTCTAAGCAGATCGGGCAAGCACTATGCATGGATTCGAAGAAATCCCATAACCTTTTAAACTCCATCAAATATATAAAATATATAATGAATCATATAAGAGTTACTTTTATACTCATATGAAAACTCATTTAAACCACCATAACAATACAAGAATCAATGGTCAAGTCCATTGAATAATCTCCATTCAAAATCACATGTCAATGGTCCATCCATTGACCAATCTATTGCTCAATTTCTTACCATGGTCACGACACAACGCCTTGTGATAAGGTGACAAAGATTCCCCCATTGGCAAGGTCTCCACCTATAATGCCGGTGGCTCGGCCCAGAAAGATATCCTACCCGGTATGCATACCAACATGCCCCTCAATGGGCTTACAGCAATAATGAGCAAAATAACCATTCTCAAATACCGAAAAGTCAATCCATGAATCAATATAATAAACCAAATAAATACCTTTTTGCAATATCGTCATCCACCATTTCTCAAGTCATTCACATACTTTTCCATAAATCATTTGCAAAACACTTATAAAGATATTTTGCCTTTCAATACTTTGCATAATATGTTTTCCAAACCTTTATAAACAATCAAAAGGTAGTCCATGCCCGATCCGATTTTTATGCAATAATAATGTCATTTCATAATCCCATACCATATATAATCCATATAATTTTCTCACATGAATTTTACAAATTCAAAGAAGATATAGTACCACTCACCTTGTCGCCTACGATCCAATAAAACGATATTTGAATCGTCAAACTCGCGGTCCTAACAAATAATTGAGGAATGAGTTAAAACCCAATAAAAATCTACCTCAATTATTGAGACAACTAAATCACGCCTTAGCACTAATAAAACGACCCCTGAGCGCTAACGAAACGCCTAACAAAAGCAATTTATTCAAAGCCGTTCAAGAAGCAAGACTAGGGTGCAAAACTTGATTATGCCACAACTTTCTCATCCGAACTCCGATCCAAACAATCTTATAGTCAAAATGAAGATAATTCCGAGCACTAGAAGACCCATAAGTTGGACAATCTAATTTTGAACCGAAACCGACAAAATCAGATCTCCAAGCAACCGCGCGCGTACTGTTTATTCAGCGGGCAAAAGTTCAAAATTCCGTTTCGGACAAACCACAAGCTCAAATCCAATTCCGTAAAATCCTACGAGTCCATGACGTCCTAAATTACCATTCTTATAAATTTTCATAGCTTAATAGCTCAAAAATCGAACTTCGCCATTCAATATTCTCAATATTCCGAATTTGAGCCCTAAACCGGAAAAATGCTTCGATTGGAGGAATAAGAGGCACGTGTACTCACCGGGTGTTGTATAAAATAATCGAGTCGGCTTTGCGAGGCTCCTGCGACGCGCACGTGCAAAACCCTCTCCTTCTTTCCCTTTCTTCTTCTCTCCCTCTCCTCTTTTCTCTCTTTTTCTTTTCTCTCCCGACTGGTTCAGCTTCTGCGAATGAAAATGTAACCCCCACTTATTCTCTCTCCTTCTCCTCTTTGACTTTTCAACTCTCTTTCTTTTCTTTTTAAACTCAAGTGGGTCCCACCACTTCCAAAAGACCTGAATATTACATCATTCCCTCCTTAAAAAAATTTCGTCCTCGAAATTTGAACTTACCTTAATCATCAAATAAATGAGGCTATACCACAAATGATGCAATACTAAGGACCAGAATCATCACTTCCCAAAACTTAAAATCCTTTCTAAATTCAGGTGGTGGTTCATAAAATGTCTTAATAACACTTGCCTTAGGTATGTCGCAAATCGAAAGTATCATGCCAACAACAACTATAGTGACAGTTTCCAATTAGCAAGATAGGAACCACTAGTTTATTGAAACAAGCAATTCGGCGTAGGGAGACTTTTGGTGGTCTGACCACAATATCATCGACAATGCCGAGTCCAAATGGAAAACCAAAGGAGACGAGAATGAGTTACGACTAATATCCCCTAAAGATGATCCCCGAGTAAATGATTATTGTACAACATTCTCGGACTAGACAACCTGTAAGGCGCTTATCTCGGTTTGTTTTGGTCAACTTGTGCTTGTTCGGACTCTCTGTTCACTTCCTGCAGGCGTATTAGCTGAGAAAAAACCTCATTTAAATCCTTGAGCAATTCAAAGGATGAGCCGACCTCTATTATTTTTTTTTTCCACGATGAATAATGGCAATCATATCGACATTCCTAACTATACTCAAATGGTGGGCAAGAATGACAAGCCCCTTGGACTATCCTTGTAGATTCCACATCAAGTGCACTCGTCAATTTTTAAGCAGGTCACTTGTTATGGCTACTCTTTACTTCTGTCCAATAGTCAACTGAGTCCCATATTCCTCAACTTTATTGTTCAAGCCCTACGAT
Source organism: Corymbia calophylla (assembly GCA_014182845.1). NCBI lineage: Eukaryota > Viridiplantae > Streptophyta > Magnoliopsida > Myrtales > Myrtaceae > Corymbia > Corymbia calophylla. The sequence goes on along the minus strand of CM024698.1, from coordinate 26,115,485 downwards.
AACTTGTCTATGAATTTGGAAGCATTCACAAGTTCTCAATAGCTTTGATCTCTTCAAGCGTGACGCCTTCGTTTCCATATGCAATGTTGTCATTGATGTTGCACATGACTAAACATTGGCTCTCGGCTAACAAGCCCAATATTTTTTTTTTTGATCCATTTAAGCTGAAACTCTTTAATGTTGATACCATTGATAAGTATTCCACCGGCTTATGAGTCATATGATTTCTCTATCAAACTGATCAACTTAAACTTCCCACTTCAACCTTGTTCCAATTGCACCACTCAGGATGCTAAGAGAGAACCTGTTCATCAGGCTTAGCTACATAACTGAAATAAACATCCCTTAACTCTATATCTCAATGAATTCATCTAGTTTATTTCCCTTAGTATCAAAAGAATTGATCTTAGCTTCTCGTGGATGATCTCGAACATCTTATATGCAGCAGCTTGATACGCCCACCCAAGAGACATGGAATCAATCAATATTGCCATGATCACATTAATCAATGCACTCCCAACATATACTTTGTCTAATATCAACTTTGCACTATATCATATTGCCAAAGCATAAGCACCAAAGATGAGCATGACTCTTCCAAGACCTAGTAGGCATTTGTGGACCCTTGGTTTGTATGCATTCGCAAGGAATTTGTTGTAATTTGTGATTACTTGCTCCTCTCTAATAAATTATGCAACTATCATAATCAAACCACTTGTTTGTTCAACAACATTTATTGCCTTTGCATAAGCATTTTGCCCATGATATGCCACTTTTGAGATGACGAGGGACATAACTCCATTCACAATCACTAGTAGAGAAATCATAAAAGCATAATCGAATCAATAGCCACCTCTTGATAAATGTTATGACCAAGTCTCTAACAAATGTTGACATGAGCTGTATGAACTTCCCCACTCCCTTTTTATTTTTTTATTTTTTTTCCATGGCATCCTAGATGAGAACTATGTCACTTGACATGCTCCAGGCGATCTCTTCGGTGATAGTCTCTTTTGTTGAAGAACACGACATCTTATATACATTGAGATGAGAGAATCGTCAACCGATGTTGAAAAAGCATAGCCTGATTTCAAGATATCTTTACCCAATTAACCATATCCTATCAATAACTGTGGCGACCTCATTCAATTTTACCAGTATATGTCTCATCCCTACCATCACCTAATCTTTCCATCAATTTCCCCACTCAGTCCTCACACCAACCATTGTCACCAACGTTTTCCCTACCCATCTTGCACTTTTAGTTCCAGACAAGGAAAGGCTTCTCCTCATAAGCGTTGACTTGTCAATCAAAAGGCTGTATCTCGCTATAAAAAACTATCGATAAAAATATGTCATCGCAGATATATGAACAACATTCCCAACAACCAAGTCACAAATAAACATTCTTTTTTTTCCATTGTAACTTGAATAAATATTTCCTTTTCTCCCGATCCAAATTCCTAAATTGTAAGGACTCTTTATTAATCGGATCATCCAATTCTAGCAATTTCATATAATTGCCTTCCCCAGTATCAAAGATTGATTTTTATCGTTGTTGCAGCTTGAAGAAACCACCAACACCCTCCCTCCTTACAAAACAAACTGCTCTTTTTCATTCCTTGAGAACCTGTCCATAGATATTTGTTTGTGTAAGAATTTCAGATCCAAGGAAATGTTGTCCTGCAACATGCTATGGCCAAGTTGTAGTCCTTTTCCTATGTCCTCTTCATGAGGGAAAAAAAAACAATTCTCTTATTTCACATTCTCTCATACTCCACGTTTTTACCAAAGGCGCAAAGCCTTTTGTGGATGTCCAAAATGTGCACATTCTGAAATTATCGCTGTACATGCAGCCAAAGACCAACCTTAATAATCAAGCTATGAATAGATTTTAATTCCAATGATCTCAAGGTAACACGTGCTTGCACTATAGATACCATTATCACTAAACCAAGTACAATGCCAACTATCATAATTTTGTTAAACCGTGCAAGGACCTCATTGAAATATCAATGTACACAAACCTAATAATAGTTGCATTGAAAGAAATCAAACCTGAGCTCTTTAGTCCTTGAAGCACTTAATAAGAGCTACCAACATTTCAGTATCTAGCATAAGCATCTAACAATGCAATGCCCACAACCAAAATATGCTCTTGCCCATTCTTAACCATCAATCCATAAACTCATTGGAGCCACAAGTGGATAAAACTTGCAATATCAATAGAAACTCTAACAATGGTGAAAGAATATTTGATCACACTGGATATTCTCTACAAATCCAATTCAATAAGAGTACTACTTTGCCCTTCCACATATGACTATCAACTGATCTAAACTTTCATGGAAACCACAACGAAGGAATTGGAAACACGCCTCTTTCTCAAAAGTTCTTTAAGGTCCATGATGTTGTCGTCATTAGTAGGATAGAGTCTATTATACTTCTGAGAGGCCCACCACGTTGTGCACATACAAGGAACAATAGACTAGCTATGATTACTATGAGCAACATAAAAAAAATTCGATGCTATACTGAAGTTCCCTTCGTCATCGTCATTCCCTCTTCACTCTTGAGCAAATCAATTAAAGCTTGTTTTCCACACAAATGAAGCATGTTCCATGGAGATGCTCTGGTTGACTATCCTTGGGTCAGAATAGAACTTTCATGAATTCCATTATCTTGAGCACCTTGTATTGCTCTATTCCTGTGAGTCGGGACTTGAATCCTTTTTCTTTTTATCTCTTATCAAAACCGCACCTCGAAATTCTTAGGATACAATCCTGATATTTAAAGTAAGAATTCGCTTGCCTTTGTTATCCCTCAAAAATGAAGCATGCTTCTTTGAATCAAAATCAATGACTGCTTGGACTCAAAATAAAACATACATCTTAGTACCTAATAAAAGACTAACGCACTAAAATCTTTCGCACAACTCACAACGTCCCATAAAATCTACACCCAAACGATCACAACCTAGGCTCTGATACCAAAAGATGTCACACCCCAAAACTGCAAGAAAAGGAGTATGACACAGCCGTCCTTCTACACGAAGGACGCAGCCTCAATATAACCAACAACCTGATATCAACATATATGAACTCAAACTCATATATATATATCAAATAGACCAATACGTTGGCTACACATCAGAGTTTCTATAATCTTCCAAAATAATATTAACAATAAGAACTCAGCCAACTCAAAAGATAACAAACACTAAACAAATTTCTTCCTTAAGTCATACCAAAAATTAAAAGTTTCCCCCAACAGCGCTCTCGCTTTACTCGCTGCTAACCGAGGAACCTGAAAACATAAAGGGTGAGTGGAATGGGCAACCACCGCTCAGTGAGTAATACATATCTTCTAAGCAGATCAGGCAAGCACTATGCATGGATTCGAAGAAATCCCATAACCTTTTAAACTCCATCAAATATATAAAATATATAATAAATCATATAAGAGTTACTTTTATACTCATATGAAAACTCATTTAAACCACCATAACAATACAAGAATCAATGGTCAAGTCCATTGAATAATATCCATTCAAAATCACATGTCAATGGTCCATCCATTGACCAATCTATTGCTTAATTTCTTACCATGGTCACGACACAACGCCTTGTGACAATGCGACCAAGATTCCCCCATTGGCAAGGTCTCCACCTATAATGCCGGTGGCTCGGCCTAGAAGGATATCCTACCTGGTATGCATACCAACATGCCTCTCAATGGGCTCACAGCAATAATGAGCAAAATAATCATCCTCAAATACCGAAAAGTCAATCCATGAATCAATATAATAAACCAAATAAATACCTTTTTGCAATATCGTCATCCACCATTTCTCAAGTCATCCACATACTTTTCTATAAATCATTTGCAAAACACTTATAAAGATATTTTTCCTTTCAATACTTTGCATAATATGCTTTCCAAACCTTTATAAACAATCAAAAGGTAGTCCATGCCCGATCCGATTTTTATACAATAATAATGTCATTTCATAATCCCATACCATATATAATCCATATAATTTTCTCACATGAATTTTACAAATTCAAAGAAGATATAGTACCACTCACCTTGTCGCCTACGATCCAATAAAACGATATTTGAATCGTCAAACTCGCGGTCCTAACAAATAATTGAGGAATGAGTTAAAACCCAATAAAAATCTACCTCAATTATTAAGACAACTAAATCACACCTTAACACTAATAAAACGACCCCTGAGCGCTAACGAAACGCCTAACAAAACCAATTTATTCAAAGCCGTTCAAGAAGCGAGACTAGGGTGCAAAACTTGATTATGCCACAACTTTCTCATCCGAACTCTGATCCAAGCAATCTTATAGTCAAAATGAAGATAATTCCGAGCACTAGAAGACCTATAAGTTGGACAATCTAATTTTGAACCGAAACCGACAAAATCAGATCTCCAAGCAACCGCGCGCGTACTGTTCATCCAGCGAGCAAAAGTTCAAAATTCCGTTTCGGACAAATCACAAGCTCAAATCCAATTCCGTAAAATCCTACGGGTCCATGACGTCCTAAATTACCATTTTTATAAATTTTCATAGCTTAATAGCTGAAAAATCGAACTTCGCCATTCAATATTCCCAATATTCCGAATTTGAGCCCTAAACCGGAAAAATGCTTCAATTGGAGGAATAAGAGGCACGTATACTCACCGGGTGTTGTATAAAATAATCGAGTCGGCTTTGCGAGGCTCCCGCGACGTGTACGTGCAAAACCCTCTCCTTCTTTCCCTTTCTTCTTCTCTCCCTCTCCTCTTTTCTCTCTTTTTCTTCTCTCCCGACTGGTTCAACTTCTGCGAATGAAAATGTAACCCCCACTTATTCTCTCTCCTCCTCCTCTTTGACTTTTCAACTCTCTTTCTTTTCTTTTTAAACTCAAGTGGGTCCCACCACTTCCAAAAGACCTGAATATTATAGCGACCCTCCCCCAGATTCGGCCAGGGTCGCCGGCCCTCGCCCAGCCGAGCCAAGGGCCGTCGGCCGCCCAGACCGGCGTGACCCTCGCCCCAGATCTTGGTGAGGGCCCATCGGCCCTCGCCGCAGGCCGGCCGGGGCCCGATGACCCCGGCCGACCCTCGCCGGCCTTTCCCGGTGAGGGTGGGGCGACGACGGCGGCGACGGTGGCGGCGAGCCCTCGCCGATCCCCTCCTCCTGGTTTTTTTTTTTTTTTTTTTCAATAAAATCGATTTTATAATAATATATATTTTTAATTATTTAATTAATAAATTTTAAAATCCACGTCGCGCAAAAAACGACGTCATTTTGCACCGATTTTCGTCGTTTCAATTTCCGGCGAGTCACGTAGGCAAAAAAATTAATAAAAAATTGCCATGTAGGATTTCCGGCAGGTTCCGGCGACTTGGCACTTAAGTGATCCATTTTTTTTTTAAAGTGACACTTAAGTGTACCTTTTGTAACTTTTGGCACTTAAGTGTCCCTCCATGCCAAGTTTTGGCATTCCCACTGTACTTATGCCGTTTTTCATGATATCCGGCCTTCAAATTATTTTTCTACATTATCTACTGTAGCTGATTTACTTTATTAGTTTATCTCAAAGGAGGGGCAATGGATTTTATTGAATATTTTAAGGAAACAAAAGTAAAATTGAAAGATCCATCGAGATTTCACGACGATGATAGTTGAGCTTCTTGTATGGAGTTGGTAGAGATTTTTCGGTAGTTTCTAAAGCACGGCATTCTTGTTCGTCCTAACCATTCACAGTGTGTTGAGTACGGTCAATTTCTGATTAAATAAAAAAATAAGCACATCAAACACTATGCTTACAGAATGTGTCGAATAATTGAAAACGTGCGGCAAAAGCAGCTGCAAACATTTTCCATGACCCGTTCTCCTCCCCAACACCTATATAAAGGATGGTGGAGCATAAGAGACTTGCAACACATTTCGCAATGGCTATTCCTGCTTTGCTCACAAGCTTCCTCCCCTCCTCGATCCGCCCTAACCAACGCTCTCTCTTACTCTTCAGTTGCCCTCGCTCCTCCTTCTCCTCCCGCTCCGCCGTCTCCTCTGGCGCTCAATTTGTGAAATGTGCTTTGACTATTGAAGATCAAGATGCCGCAAGACGTTCGGCGAATTGGAAACCTAGTGTTTGGGACTATAGCTTTGTGCAGTCACTTGATGCTGATTTCGCAGTAATGATTCTCCTTTCTTCTTCTTTTTCCAGCACACAACCCAACCTAGCTGAATGTATGATGTGCATGTGTACCTGCGAATTAGATTTATTCTCAATATATAGGCGAGAGCTCAACAGTGCTTACTCAAATGTTTTTGCAAATAGCATGAGGATCAATCTGTTTCAATGCAAGAAACAATATTCAATGCTGCTTGTGCATTAACTTTGATTAAGATCTCATTTTTTCTGAGTTTTTCGTGTGCCTAGGTGGATAAATATACAGAGCAAGTTCAGAGGTTGAAGGAAGAAGTGAAGGGCCTATTCCACAGGGAGATGAATCAGGTGGCCAAGCTCGAGTTCATTGACGTGGTTCAAAGATTTGGACTAGGATACCATTTTGAGACGGAAATCAGGAACGCCCTCAGTTCTATCCACAGCATCACTGAAGATGCTCCGCTTTCCTATGATCTCTACTCCGTTTCCCTTCAATTCCGGCTACTCAGGCAACATGGATATAATGTTCCACAAGGTAGTTGCGACTAGCTAACCTTTTGCGAAACAATGTTGACATGTCAAGATTTATCTTACCATTCTTGTTTTTGGATGTACAGATGTGTTTCAAAAGTTTATGAACAAGACCGGTACGTTCAACGACTCGCTCGAGAAGGATGTGAAGGCACTTCTTAGTCTTTATGAGGCTTCTTTTCATGGATTGGAAGGTGAAACCATGGTTGATGAAGCTTGGAACTTCGCTTCAAAACATCTCAAGGATCTAAACCTCAGCGAAGCTCCCGCTAATCTAGCGAGTGAGGTGAGTCATGCATTAGATATACCGATACACTGGAGGCCAAACAGGTTGGAGGCTCGGTGGTTCATGGACATGTACGAGAAACAGCAAGACAGGATCCCTTCTTTGCTGCGATTGGCTAAATTAGACTTCAATATGGTGCAATCGACCCATAGGAAGGAAGTCAGCAACATGGCAAGGTATACACAAGCACTCCATACAAACATCATAGATGCATGACGTGAGGATATAAATCCATGCAAATGCGATACACGGAGGAGGGCATTTTGATCGACTTAGTCATCACATTGCAAAATTTTTTTCAGGTGGTGGGTTGAACTTGGAGCAAATAAGATGACCTTCAGTAGGGACAGGCTAGTGGAACACTACTTCTGGTGCAATGTAATGGTTTTTGAATCTCAATATACAGAATTCAGAGAAATGATGACAAAACTCACTACTATGATAACACTCATCGATGACGTTTATGATGTATATGGAACACTGGAAGAACTTGAGATCTTAACAGATTTCATTGTTAGGTTCGTGCAATATCATCACCATCATCATCATCATTTTCCCTTGAAACTATTATTGGCAAGAACAAAGATAGAGGATTAATAAGCCTGGGAACAACGCGATGGATAAAATAGATCCTGAGGATTATATGTTACAAATTAAATTCTACAATGTGTTTTGGACATATCGTCTTTTTAGGTTAGCTCTTTTCCCTCTATGTAATTGATCAATTTGAGCTAACAAAGTGATAGTAAGCGCTAATTTTCATCATTATCACTAAAATGTATTTTGGTTGATGGTAAAACATAGAAAAATGTTGAAATGGTGATATTTTGTCTAGGTGGGACATCACGGACGTCGATAAGCTTCCTCTGACAATAAGGGCTTGTTTCTTAGCCTTGTACAACACGACCAATGAAATTGGGTACTGGACGATGAGAGAGCGAGGAATGAACCCTATCCCTTACATGCGGAAAGCGGTAAATTCGAATTTGCTCCATCTTTTCACCTAATAATTTTCGTGGATTCCTGACCCTAGCCCGTGCAGGACAACTCATTTCTCTCCTTATACCTTTCCCTCATGACTTCTCTTTAAACGTTTGAGAATCCGAAAGAAGTACGAGAAAAGATCATCCCTCGGCAAGGTCATTGACGCGCTTTCTGAATTTTGAATGCTGTAGTGGGCGGATGAATGCACGGCGTACATCAAGGAGGCTCGTTGGTACAACAAGGGCACTAAACCGACGCTGAAGGAGTACATGGACAATGCGGTGACTTCAATTGGAGGGCTGATCATGCTGTTGGGCAGCTACTTCCTAACCACGGACGAACCGATGGAAGAGGGACTCAATTTTGTGTCGAAAATCCCGAGTGTCATGTATTGTTCCGCCAAGATCCTTCGACTCAACAATGATCTCAGTACATCATCGGTAAACTTACTTCAACATCGGCATGATCGTAGTGACGTGCTGTTCTTTTCATTTTATTTGGCACGGATGCAAGATGAATCTCGGGACTGACGTTTGTAACCCATCAATGTCGTCCATGCTCAGTATGAATTGGCACGAGGGGACAACTTCAAGGCGCTGGAATGCCACATGAATGAAACCGGCGCTTCGGAAGAGGCAACGCGGGAACACATGAGGCATCTGGTGCGTGAGACTTGGAAGAGGATGAACAGAGATGTGTTCGAGGACTACCCGTATCCCGGGTTTGGGCCTTTCCTTGGCGCCTGCTTGAACTTGGCGCGAGCTTCTCAGTGCTTTTACCAGTACGGAGACGGACACGGCCTCCCTGATCACGAGACCAAGGCCCATATCGTGTCGGCTTTATTCGACCCCGTGCCCCTTGATTAGGGATGCTTCATTATCGATCGAGGTCTAGCTTTTCGAGAAAGCCTTTTACATTATGCGTCTCTTAGCTTTGGGGGGTGTGTCTGTGTGCTCTAAGGTATTGATGGATGTGTGTACAAAGCTTCATAAGATTCGCTGGAGAAGCACATGCTGTTCCGTGCTTCGTGTTCTGGCTGATTTGACGTAAATTGCTAATGATATATGTGGTGACCGATATTTATTTTATGCTAAATATACAGAATTTTATATTTGGAGATAGATTGAAAAGAAAAAAGAACATATAGCAGGAAAGAAAAAACATTCCAACTATGACCGTCGCTGGTTCAATGAAGTTTGAACCGGTGGCCGTGCGGGAAGTCTTCTTTCTGCCCCCGTTCTGTGATTTCATGTTAGTGAACTGAATCCTTTCATTTCTTTAGTCGGACTGAGGAGTTTGTAGAATCATCTCACTTCGGCACTCTGCAAAACTTGCTCTCTTCGATAAACTTGAAGTAGATTTTTTCGCTAAGAGTGTGCACTTGTTTCGTGGAAAATGAATGACTTGAAAAAATATTTTCTCTTAGAAATGATCGGCTTTACAAAAATGAATGCTGGAAAGTATTTTTATTGTCCCTAAAAATAGTTTCCATTGACTAATTAAAAAGCAATATGGCAGGTCGTTTTTTGGGAAAATATTTTTTAAATCATTCATTTTTCACGAAACAAACATAGTTTAAATCCAATATCCACTACCTTAATTATCAGTTCAATTTCGAAAGTTAAAGTGATATTTGAAGACAAATATTTTTCTAAAAATAATCATCTATATTGCTTTACAGAAATGATCGATGAAAAGTATTTATATTGCCCACAAAAATAATTAGACATAAATTGTTGTTGATAATGAAAATTATTTCATATTGACAACTTTGTTTTTTGTCGGTATATATTGACCACTTAAAAAGTAATACGAACGATTATTTTTATGAAAAATATATTTTAAATTATTTATTTTTTGCGAAATAAGGAGAGCTTAAATTCAATTTCCATTGCCTTCCTTAAGTATCAGTGCAACTTCGGAAGTTAAGGGGATATTTCAAGGAAATATTCAAGAGAGGAGAAATGCGGTACGTAGTGTTAGCCCTAGTGGCTATCATACCTTATGATCTCTAAGCCACGTCACAGGGTGCACGAGTGCCACATTGGCACGCGCTATATTGAGAAGAATCCCAAGCTCGGCCAATGATTGGATGTCTCGAGCTCCACGTGGCTACGCCATTCAACGTCTCCCAACCGTGGCCAGACTTATATACACATCCCAAACAATTAGCTTGCAAGTTCAACAACTATGCTAGCTTATACCAAAAATTCACACTATCAAAAAGTCCTCCCCAATATGAACACTCACGTCCCACTCACACCTCACTAAAGAACCTAAAAAACAAGTAGATGAGAGGAGTGAGTTATCGCGACTCACTGAGTAATGCATTTCTTCCAAACAGATCGATAAATCACCATGCACATTTTAAATACAAACATAATCCACTTTTAACATAATATGTTCATAATAAAAGTATCTCAAGATAATAACAAAGTAAATACTAATTGTCTAATCCATTAGTCAATCTTACAAAACACATGCCGATGGTCCATTCTCTTGGGTAAACTAGTCATAACATGGGTCGATGATTCATTCTATCAACTAAACTCAAATCATATGTCAATGGTTCACTCCATTGACCAAACTCAAGCTTAAATGTGCGACCATGGTCATAATTAACACCCGTGATGAGACGACCAAGATTCCCCCTTGGTTAAGTCTCTAGTTATTATAAGCCGATGGCTCTGTTCATAAGGATATCCTGGACTAGTATGCACATACTCATACACGCATCAAGGTTCACAGAGACATTGAGTATTAACCATTAGTCACAAATTTCCAGTAATCCACAAATAGAATTAGAATCATCTCACAATTTAAGCATTTGATAAATATCAAAATCCTTCTCATAAACCAGAAACTTTTCAAGATTCTTTAATAAAGGTTTCACAAACCATTTCCAAGCAGATGTTCCAACTAAAATCAAAAGACAATTCCCTTACTCAAATAACAAATGACAATAAAAACTCAATCCTATTTTATGCAACAAATGATGTTATTATTCAACTCATAGCATATATTACTCATAATTTTTTTCAAACATAAATTTAAAATACAAGGAAAAAATAATATCACTCACTTGGGAAAAAAAACAAAAACCAACAACGATGCTTACTCAAGCTGACGCACTCGAATTCCTAACAATTAACTAAAAAACAATATTAAAAGACTGAGTAAAATGACATTTTAATGAACGACTCGACTATACTATGCCTATTAGTCAATAAAACGATACCTACACACCAACGGAAAGCTTGCCTCTAGCGGAAACCTATTGTTGTCCGCAAGCCGCGGTTCGTGCGCGAAATTTCGTCACGCCATAACTTTCTCCACAAAATTCCGTTTCAAGCCAACTTATAGTCCTTAGAAAGCCATTTAGATATACTACAACTACCAAAACTCAGCTGCTCTAAAATCTCGCCAAAAATGGCTGAAATTCAGCCCCAAAATTACTGTTCGGAACAAGACCAGAACGTGTGCCAAACTTAAAAATTTCATTCTGGACAAACTGTAAGCTCAAATTGAGATCCGCAAAGCACTATAGCTTCAGTACATCTAACATATCATTCTTATAAAAATTCACAGCTCAACAACTCAAAAATCGGACTTCGCCACACAAATCCCTAATAATTCCGAATTTTAAGCCCTAATTACGATGATTCCTTTTGAAAGACGATTAGGAGCCTCAATTAATTACCGACGTCATAGAATAGTATTAAGATGGATTGTTGAGGTGTCCATACCAAGCACGTGAGAGTTTCTCCTCTTTTCCCCCTTCTTCTTCTCTTTTCTTTCTCTCCTTTCCCTCTCTGTTTTCTTTCTTTTTCCCGAAGTGGCTCTCGTTCTCACTCTGTCTCTCTGTTACTTTTCCTTAAAAGTGAGCTGAAGTCCACTTTTTCTCCCTTCCCTTTTTTTTTTTTGACTTTTCAATTTTTTGACTTGGTCAAAGGCTGATACTTTAAAATAGCTACTGAGCTAAAGAAATGGAAAGTAACCCCACCTTTGAGCCAGCTTCTTGACAAAGTTGAATCATACTTCAACAAGGTAGGCTCCAAGTAGCTCTACCTGTAGAGACATACCTTGTGCCTGTACCATATATGCGTCACAGTAATAGGGTGAAAAAATGTGGGTGACATATCAACGGAGAGGTTGATGCATTGGAGAGGAGCAAAGATGAAGAGACGAAGCGTTTCCTTAGCCAAAACATTCGCTTTGATTTCAGCATTTCGGTTCGATAAAAAAAATCGATGGTGGATGTTTCTTCAGGCTGCATGGAGTTGGCACTGGAGGTATAATTTACTAATAACTGCAAACAAATGAGAAAAGAAGATGACAATGTTCATGTATCTCGGCTTTAAAATTTTCTCCAGGAACGGAGAGAGATGAAGGCAGCAACCGGCATAGCTCAGAAAACCAACACCGGAAGTGAAACTAAAACATGTGTAAAGTTGCTCCGGCGAGCTTTTCAACTCGCGTTTCCACCTATAACTTTGCAGGCGGATAAGATGACCGAGCTGACCAGTTGACTCAAAAATTAGCTGATGAGATCGAGGCCGATCCTCTATAAAGCTAGCTGGCAGCACATAGGTCGGTGAGATCATCTGCAAGAAAGGTCAGTAAGGTCGTCCGCAAGATCGATTCCGAGTAATCACGGTCTTGTTAAAGTCCTAATTATTAGATGCCATATTGATATGTAAACAGAAGTCACTGAATGTACTATTTCATGAAAGAGCACGAACTTTTATCTAAGAAAATAAAGCGCACTTCAATGAAAATACGTTATTCAGGAAAAGCCTGTGGTATGACTACGTCACATTATGCACGACGGGGATAAGAATACACTGGGAAATCCTCTAGCCCCCCTCTTTGCTTAACTAAAAGAGCGTAACAAAAACTGCAGCAACAAATCAACCAGGCAATGTTAAACATGGACACGAGAGGATTAACATGGATGCTGAACTAGAGAAACACTACGGACCAAGCCTGCTTGAACTTCCACGACACGAAATGGGATTACAAAAGGTTTTCTCTAATCCTGTGCAAGCAGGGATGCCAAAAATGTTAAATATGTCTCGAGATTGAGCTATTGAACGAACTCCATCCGAATTGAATTGCGGATAAAGTTAAATACCGAAAAAATGCCAAGTTTCGGAAATTAGCTTTCCTAATGTGTTTTGGGATCTTCGGTTACATAGGCTGGGAAGTCAACATGGACTTTGAAATTTGACATTGACTCAGTCAACGTGTCGGAGATGAAAGAGACAACGAAAAAGGAAATTTCTTTTCTTCTCCAACTCGGCGTGGACTTCAACTCTGACCGACCAACACGGGACTTCCTTCAGGTGGTGGCTAGCACATATATATTCTCGAAGGGTTTATTTTTGGATGCGCCGTTGTTGATGGAAGTGCAGCGGATTATCGTGCGGTCAACGTCCAGAGAAAGAGAGAAGACTTGAAGCGCCACATTACGTGAGCGCTTGGACACGCCGGTGTCAAGACCTTTTGAAGCGCCGTATATCGAGTGCTCGAAAGTGGGCTCCTTAATACTCGTTCGTGCGATGACACCAAGAACGTATAGTGTTGAAGTCGATTAAATCTTGCGGTAAGATTTGCGTGCGTAATTTCTTTGCGAGATTAAGAGATTATTTCGTGAGAATTTGTGGGGCTAAACACTACATGAATTATTGGATATAATTGGTACTTAAGAAACACTGAGAGTATTTGAGTGACTTGAGTGTGTAATCTTTGTTATGCGTTTAATCTATAGTAGAATTGATTGTTGTTTTTCTCATGGACGTAGATCGCTACGACCGAATCACGTAAATCTGATGTCCGATTTATTTTCTTATTCTGTTTATTTTATTATTCGATCACTCACCTTTACACAACAAAAAACATACCATAATTTGTGCATATTTGAGAATAATAGTCCCTCAATTCTCTCAATTCCAATGATACCCGATATGCTTCGATTCAACGATAGAAATGCTAAGATGACAAATCTTCTAGCCACGGGGTCATTCGACGTTAATGGCTCGTGAAACTCATACTTTTGTTCTCTTTTGACTCGAACGATGGTAGTAGAAAGATCAAATTATAAGCTTTCTAAAGCATTGAAAACCATCGAACCGGTGTATCTCATGGAGGAACGCCAGATGAGTTTCACAATAAGCAACAGCAGCGTCCATCCCTTCATAGAAATAATAGGAATTGAACAGCCGAAAATTCTACCCACTTGCTCACCACCCTTTTTCTCATTCGAACCAGCTTGCGATCTATCATTTTTTTTTTTTTTGTCTCTTTGTTACATGTTTATTCAATTTTGCGCGCGCTCAGCTCGCTCAAGAGGCAGCGGTTCTAAGCTCCGCAGGCGACCGGCGGTGCTCTTGGGCACGAGAGAGAGGGAGAACATTTTGAAAAAAAGAAGAGAGCGGGCTTGTTCTTTTTATTGAAACGTGCAGAAGAGAGGAGAGAGAGACTTTCGAATAATTGAAGGGAGAGAAGGAGAAGGGGAGAGAAGGGGGGCCTTGTACGATTTCAATTAACGAAGGGAGGGAATACAAAAAATTTAAAGATGGGACCCAATCACCATGTGGAGCCACGTGTCGCTTCTCAATTGGTAGGGCGCATGGTGACTTAGCACGCCCAGCCCACCTAATATCTTCCCGTGGTCTTCATGCACGTTCACGTGCCTTTTGCAGAAGAGAATAAAGGGAACACATTATTCCCTCCATCATTTCCAAAGTCCTAAAAAAGCCCAACCTGCAGAGATGAAAGCAGCAACTTTTGGACTTTCCCTCTTACGGCCGCCCGCTTCCTTCTGGACGCATTCTTCATTCCTCCATTCATTTAATGCATGGGCGCATGACTTGGAAGATGAGTATCACGTGCATTCTTTAATACATAAGAAAAGAAAATAATGCAATCCTTTTGTCAAATATGGTGTGCCCTAGCACGGTCATTTTGCTTTTCTTTAATTACTTGGTAGATCTTCTTTCAGCATCAGCATCAGGCACGCATGCAGAAGGAAAAAAATAATGCAATCCTTTTGTCAAATATGGTGTGCCCCAGCACATTCCTTCTGCTTTTCTTTAATCACTTCATAATCTTCTTTCAGCGACAGACATGCATGCAGAAGGGACATCTCGGCTTTGGATTAATGCAGTCATATGTCGGTACTTTAATTTGGACCATGTTTATTTAACAAGCTCAAACTCGAGACACTTTTTTAACATCTACTATAGCTGATTTGCCTTTATTAGTTTATCTTAAAGGAGGGGTAATGGATTTTATTGAATATTTTAAGGAAACTAAAGTAAAATTGAAAGATCCATCGAGATTTCATGTCGATGATAGTTGAGTTTCTTGTATGGGATTGGTAAATATTTTTTGGTAATTCTAAAGCACGGCATTCTTGTTTATCCAAACTATTCACACCGTGTTGAGTACGGTCATTTTCTGATTAAATCAAAATATAAGTACATCAAACACTATGCTTACAGAATGTGTCGAATCATTGAAAACGTGCTGCAAACATTTTCCTTGACCCGTGCTCCACACCAACACCAATATAAAGGGTGGTGGAGCATAAGAGACTTGCAACACATTTCGCAATGGCTCTTCCTGCTTTGCTCACAAACTTCCTCCCCTCCTCGATCCGCCCTAACCAACGCTCTCTCTTACTCTTCAGTCGCCCTCGCTCCTCCTTCTCCTCCCTCTCTGCCGTCTCCTCCGGCGCTCAATTTGCGAAATGTGCTTTGACTAATGAAGATCAAGATGCCGCGAGACGTTCAGCGAATTGGAAACCTAGCGTTTGGGACTATAGCTTTGTGCAGTCACTCGATGCTGATTTCGCAGTAATGATTCTCCTTTCTTCTTCTTTTTCCAGCACACAACCCAACCTAGCTGAATGTATGATGTGCATGTGTACTTGCGAATTAGATTTATTCTCAATATATAGGCGAGAGCTCAATAGTGCTTGCTAAAATGTTTTTGCAAATAGCATGAGGATCAATCTGTTTCAATGCAAGAAACAATATTCAACGCTGCTTGTGCATTAACTTTGATTAAGATCTCATTTTTTCTGAGTTTTTCATGTGCCTAGGTGGATAAATATACAGAGCAAGTTCAGAGGTTGAAGGAAGAAGGGGAGAATTGCCAAAAAAGTCCTAAACCTATTGCAGTTGTCTTGGTTAGTCCTAAACCTTTTTTTGACCGATTCAGTCCTAAACCTTTTGCGATGTGCCGGTTGAGTCCATCCGGCCAAAATTGGCCGGCCGGAGCCCGACGTGGACGCCGGCGCGCGGCGACAATTTTTTAATAATTTTTTATTATTTTTTGATTTTTTTGATTTTTTTCCGAATTTTTTATTGTTTTTTTTAATTTTTCTGTTTTTTTTCTTTTCTTTTTTTTCTCCCCCCTCCCCCCCCCACGCCGGCGGCAGTGGCCGGCCAGCTCCGACGAGGCCGCCGCCACCCCGCGAGGGCCGCGAGGCCCTCGCCGGCGGCCGCCGAGGGTCGCGGCCCCGTCGGACCGGCCACCCTCGCGGCGGCCTCGCCCGGACCGGGCGAGGCACCCGGGCGCGGCGAGGCGGCCTCGCCATGGCCTCGCCGCCGCGCGGCGAGGCCGCCTTCGCCGCGCCGAGCCATGGCCAGGCGGCCGCCTCGCCAGATCCGGGCGAAGCCGCCTCGCCGCGGCCGGCCTCGCCTGGATTCGGGCGAAGCGCCTCGCCGCGGCCGGCCTCGCCCGGATCTGGGGCGAAGCGCCTCGCCGCGGCCGGCGCGGCTTCGCCCGGATCAGGGCGAAGGCGCCTCGCCGCGGCGCGCGGCTTCGCCCGGATCCTGGCGAAGCCGCCTCGCCGCGCCCGCCTCGCCCGATCCGGGCGGCCGGGCCGCGGCCCTCGCCGGCCCCTGTGCAGGCGAGGTCGCCGGCGAGGGCTCCGCGGCCCTCGCGCAGTGGCCGGCAGCCTCGTCGGCGCTGGCCGCCGCCACTGCCGCCGGCGGGGGGGGGAGGGGAGAAAAAAAAAAAAAATTAAAAAAAAATAATAAAAAATTCGAAAAAAAAAAATCAAAAAATAATAAAAATAATTAAAAAATTGTCGCCGGCGCCGCCGGCGTCCACGTCACTCCCGGCCGGCCAAATTTGGCCGGATGGACTCAACCGGCACAATTGCAATAGGTTTAGGACTTTTTCGGTCAAAAAAAAAGGTTTAGGACTCAACTGGCACAACTGCAATAGGTTTAGGACTTTTTCGGCAATTCTCCCAAGGAAGAAGTGAAGGGCCTATTCCACAGGGAGATGAATCAGGTGGCCAAGCTCGAGTTCATTGACGTGGTTCAAAGATTAGGACTAGGATACCATTTTGAGACGGAAATCAAGAACGCCCTCAGTTCTATCCACAGCATCACTGAAGATGCTCCGCTTTCCCATGATCTCTACTCCATTTCCCTTCGATTCCGGCTACTCAGGCAACATGGATATAATGTTCCACAAGGTAGTTGCGACTAGCTAACCTTTTGTGAAATAATGTTGACATGTCAAGATTTATCTTACCATTCCTTTTTTTTGGATGTACAGATGTGTTTCAAAAGTTTATGAACAAGACCGGTACGGTCAACGAATCGCTCGAGAAGGATGTGAAGGCACTTCTTAGTCTTTATGAGGCTTCTTTTCATGGATTGGAAGGTGAAACCATGGTTGATGAAGCTTGGAACTCCGCTTCAAAACATCTCAAGGATCTAAACCTCAACGAAGTTCCCGCTAATCTAGCGAGTGAGGTGAGTCATGCATTAGATATACCGATACACTGGAGGCCAAACAGGTTGGAGGCTCGGTGGTTCATGGACATGTACGAGAAACAGCAAGACAGGATCCCTTCTTTGCTGCGATTGGCTAAATTAGACTTCAATATGGTGCAATCGACCCATAGGAAGGAAGTCAGCAACATGGCAAGGTATACACAAGCACTCCATACAAACATCATAGATGCATGACGTGAGGATATAAATCCATGCAAATGCGATACACGGAGGAGGGCATTTTGATCGACTTAGTCATCACATTGCAAATTTTTTTTCAGGTGGTGGATTGAACTTGGAGCAAATAAGATGACCTTCAGTAGGGACAGGCTAGTGGAACACTACTTCTGGTGCAATGCAATGGTTTTTGAACCTCAATATACAAAATTCAGAGAAATGACAACGAAGCTCACTAACATGGTAACACTTATCGATGACGTTTATGATGTGTATGGAACGCTAGAAGAGCTTGAGGTCTTAACAGATATCATTGTCGGGTTTGTGCAATATCATCGCCATCATCATTTTCCTTCGAAACTATTATTGCCAAGAACAAAGATATATAATTAATGAGTCTAGGAATGATGTGATAGATAAAACAGATCACGAGGATTATATGTTATGAATTAAATTCTTCAATGTCTTAGATGCCTTTTTCCCTCTATCTAATTGATTAAAACTAAGAACAAAGTAACAATAAGCAATGATTTTTAGTATTATTGCTAAATAGTATTTCAATTGCTGGTAAAACACACAAAATTATTGAAACGGTGATATTTTGTTTAGGTGGGACATCACGGATGTCGATAAACTTCCTCTGACAATAAGGGCTTGTTTCCTGGCCTTGTACAACACGACCAACGAAATAGGATATTGGACGATGAGAGAGCGAGGAATCAACACTATCCCTTACATGCGGAAAGTGGTAAATTTGAATTTGCTTAATCTTTTCACCTGATAATTTTCGTGGATTCCTGACCCTAGTCCATGCAGGACAACTCGTTTCTCTTCTTCTACCTTTCCCTCACAACTCCTCTTTAAACGTTTGAGAATCTGAAAGAAGTACGAGAAAAGATCATCCCTCGGCTAGGTCATTGATGCGCTTTCTGAATTTTGAATGCTGTAGTGGGCGGATGAATGCACCGCGTACATCAAAGAGGCCCGTTGGTACAACAAGGGCACTAAACCGACGCTGGAGGAGTACATGGACAATGCGGTGACTTCAATTGGAGGGCTGATCATGCTGTTGGGCAGCTACTTCCTAACCACGGACGAACCGATGGAAGAGGGACTTGATTTCGTGTCAAAAATCCCGAGTGTCATGCATTGTTCCGCCAAGATCCTTCGACTCAACAATGATCTCAGTACATCATCGGTAAACCTACTTCGACATCTGTCCTTCCCCTTGTGAATAACCTCTTATATAAGAACACAACGACGTCGGCATGTTCGTAGTGACGTGCTGTTCTTTTCATTTTACTTGGTACGGATGCGAGATGAATCTCGGGACTGACGTTTGTAACCCGTTGATGTCGTCCATGCTCAGTATGAATTGGCGCGAGGAGACAACTTCAAGGCGCTGGAATGCTACATGAATGAAACTGGCGCTTCGGAAGAGGCCACGCGGGAACACATCAGGCATCTGGTGCGCGAGACCTGGAAGAGGATGAACAGAGACATGTTCGAGGACTACCCGTATCCCGGGTTTGGGCCTTTTCTCGGCGCCTGCTTGAACTTGGCACGAGCTTCTCAGTGCTTTTACCAGTACGGAGACGGACACGGCCTCCCCGATCACGAGACCAAGGCCCATATCGTGTCGGCTTTATTTGAACCCGTGCCCCTTGATTAGGGACACTTCATTGTCGATCGAGGTCTAGCTTTTGGAGAAAGCCTTTTACGTTATGCGTCTCTTTGCTTCTGGGGGTGTGTCTGTGTGCTCTAAGTCATTGATTGACGTGTGTACAGAGCTTCATAAGATTCGCCAGAGAAGCACATGCTGTTCCGTGCTTCGTGTTCTGGCCGATTCAACGTAAATCGATAATGATATTTGTGGTGACCGACATTTATTTTCTGCTAAATATACAGCATTTTATATTGGGAGATAGATTGAAAAGACAAAAGAACATATAGCAGCAAAGAGAAAAACATTCCAACTATGACGATCTAAGATTGTGCTTAAAATTCAACAAGCCTTTACTACTTCATTTTAGGGTTTAACTATCCTCGGATATAAATGTCCTTGATTGCACACTTACGATGTGATGATTAAGGCTTCTTCTTAGTCTAATCAAGATTGTCATTTATTTATCTCTTAATGCTAGATGCTTATTTTCTCTTGCGATTTATTTAATGTTTCTTTTAGTTGATGATTGTTATTTTGATGATTGTACACCCGCATGATCACCTCACATGTTAGTAGATATTTCTAAAATCAATCCAAACTGTCCGACAAAAGTCTTTTTGAAATGAATAAGATTAGATACTGAAAATACACTAATTGGTTAATTAGTATAATCAAATCATTGACCCTAAATTCTCTGGTTGCGTATTGTCTCGTTTGATTTTTAGTTGACCCAAATAGGCTAGTGGCAACTCTTCATTAGAAGATTTTATGTGAATACCTAATGTCACGCGGGCTATAGGTTTGGGAGAGCTCACATCTAACTAAAGGTCCTAGACTCATCTTTAGATAATACCCCTAAAATATATATATTTCTTTTCCCCTCGGGAAGAAAAAATAGGTCACGACACACATACTCCAAGAACCTAAAATCAAGCCAAAATTGATGAAATACTGCCTTGAAGTTGCTGGATGTGCACTATTCATCAAGTGCGGGAAACTTCAAAATTTTGTTTCAACAAACTGTAGGCTCAAATCGACATCTATAAAATCTCATAGCTCCAGAACACCCTAAATTATCATTTCTATATAAATATAGAGCATAAGGACTCGAAAATCGGACTTCGCCACTTAAATCTCTAATAATTCCGAATTTTAAGCCTTAAATCCAAAATTACTCCGATTAAATAAACGAGGGACGTGAACACCTACTTAACATCATAAATTAAAGTTAAATTGACTTAGCAAGGCATCCATGATAAGAATCCCTTCTCCTTTCTCCCTCTTTCTTCTTCTCCTTCTCTCCCCTCCTTTCTCTCCCCTCCTTTCTCTTTTGCCCGAATGTGCTCCTTTCTTTTCCTTTTATATCTTTTTTATTCTTTCTTTCTTTTCTTTCCTTTTCTTTCTCTCTCTCTGCTGAAGCTTCCACTTTTTCCCTCCTCTTTGACCGTTCAACTCTTCTTCTCCTCTCTCTCTCTTTTTTTTTTTTTTTTTTTTTTAACTTGGTCAAAAACTCATATTTTAGTCTCCACCCGCAACGACGTCCGATTAGTGATTCGAACTTAACTCTGTTTACCATTTGCTCACCGTTTCATGTCCTCTCTTTTCTTGCTTCGACTCTGGGCTCTTTTCATCCCAGTTTTCCTACAAGCTCAAGCGAGGGTGATTGAAGATTGGCTTGATTCCGTCTCTGCAGGGGAAGTGCGCAGCACTTCGCGTTAAAGACACCAGTCTTGCGGGGATTTCCGTGAAAGATCACCTCAGGGATTATTTGCTTCTCCCCCACCACCTTCGCTAAAGTAAAATCCGAAATCTTGTTTTTCATTTCTTTATTCTAAATGTGATGTCCTGAATTTTTAACCTTTTTTAAATTATATGAATGAATATTTCTAAGGATTTCAGTACGCATGACTAGAGAATTTGACTAGGGATTGATGATTCGACCATAAAAATTGACGATGGACGATCTTGTGCTGATACATGCTGATTAAGGAGCGATTATAGGCTGATTCGCAAAGAAAATATAATTGAATTGCGAGTTCTTCCATATTGCCATTATATGGATTACGAACGACCTTAAATCAATTCCTAATGATCGTGTATTTTGTAATAAACAATTGATCATTCGCAATTATAAGACAACCGAAGTCATCATTGGCTCGAGTTCGCTCAAACTCAAATTAATATTATTTTAATCACTGATCGAGTGCGCGTGACTTCTAATAGCTGCTCATTAGTTTGAGACGTACTAAAGTTATAATTGATCGACTTAATCATAATTTTTAATCCAAATTCATTTTTTGAACTTTTCATGATATCAAAACTAAATTATTAGATTT
The DNA here is from genome assembly GCA_014182845.1 of Corymbia calophylla. Lineage (NCBI taxonomy): Eukaryota > Viridiplantae > Streptophyta > Magnoliopsida > Myrtales > Myrtaceae > Corymbia > Corymbia calophylla. The sequence continues at coordinate 26,093,534 of CM024698.1, read as the reverse complement.
TAGCATTGTTAATTTTCTAAATTTTCGATTTACTCGAAAATGTCAGAAAAAAAGATTATCGGATCGAAAATTTAAATTGGGAAAATGCCGTTCTTCTTTCCCCCTCCTTTTTCCACACGTGGCCCCCTCTCTCTCTCTCTCTCCCCTTTTTCTTTCTTTTCTTTCTCATCTACGCGGTCCCTCCCTCTGACGCACGTCCACCTGCTTCCATCACATCTCCCCTCTCTTTTTGACTTTTCCTTTTTTCTCTGTCTTCCCTCGCTTCTTCCTCTATTTCGGCCGACCTGCACTGCCGCTGTTCCGCTGCTGCTTTCTGCTTTGCTGCCGCTGTAGACAGCGAACACCACCGCCCCCGGCTGCCCCCGTCGCCGCTGAACAGCCGCAACCTGCATCTCCGCCGCGAACAGCCCCGAGCCGGCCACCCTTCCTTCTTCTTCTCTTCTTCCTCCGGCCCCTGCTGCTGCGTGTTTTTTTATCTGCTGCCGCCCTGTCGACGGCCACCACAGCCCCCGCAGCTCCTTCCGGCTACAGCTGTTCCATCAGCCAGCCGCCGGACCGCCGGTGCGTCGCTTTCCGCCACCCGCGAACTTGCCGGAGCCGCCCCAACCAGCTGCTCCCCTCCTCTTATTCTTCTGGTTTTCTGGTTTACTGTCGTTCGAGACTGAACCACCGCCCGCCCACCGTCATCAGCCGCCCAGCTGCACGCGGAGCCACCGTCCTCAGCTCCGAACCACCACCGGCAGCCGCCCATCCTCCTTCCTTTCTGGTTTGGGCCGTTCGGGTCCTCTCGCCGGACCAGCCGTTGCCCCACCGGCCGTTTCAGCCGCCGCTCGACGCCGTCGGCCAGCGGCCCTGCCGCCTCAAGCCGTCTATCCAGCCGCATCCGGGAATCGCCGGCTGCCTCTCCCTCTCACGGCCCTCCTTCGGCCGAGCTGACAGCCGTTCTTGGCCGAGAACTGCTCCCCTTGCCAACTCACCTTGATTGGCTCATCGCTGCCGTCGCTAAACAGTGAGTTATGACGCTAATTCATTGATTAGTACCCTAATCAAGATTAGGGATATATTAGTTTAGGATTAATTGTGATTATATGACTAGTTTAGTTTATTGACGATTAATTTTATTATCTCGCTTAGTACTAATTAACTATAGTTTAACTATAAATTATGTTAATATATGGTTAGGTTTAAATTAAAAATAATTAATTAATTATAATTAATCAATTTTTGTGTTAATAAATTATGGTGGGTAATAATTAATGGAGGTTAATTATTGATAATAATTAATTATTATAAATTATTGGTGGTAGTGGATTATTTCGATAATTAATTTGGAAAATTTGATTTGGTGGTAATTATTTATAATGGATTATTGTGAAATGTGATGCACGTAAATAATTGATTGTTGAATTTTTGTAATGGGACGTAATATGGATGCTATGTGGGACATTGGTTGCATTGCATGTGAATTTTATGCATGTCTTATATGGATTGTGATGTGAGGTATAGAAATTAATTGTGGATATTATTTGCACACTGATTGTGTTATATGTGGACTTTATGCATGTCCCGTGTGGATTGAGGTGTGCGTGTTTGAAAATTAAAATTAACCGAACAATCTGTGGTGCTTGTGTGGACACATTAATTGAACTCGTCACTTAACAGGAGGTTGGGTGGCAATGCCCGATTTATCGGATGCGGGAGTCCGGATACCGTGTTGTAGTCGATGCTGAATTAATGCTCTGTCAATGAATGCCGTCTGTGGTGAAAGATCCAAACAATGCTGCGCCTAACGGGGTGAAACGGTGACTAAACGAGTTCCTCCAAGTCTTTTTGTATGCGCTTGTGAATCAAATAACATAACTTATTCTCTAAGAAATGAATTTCTGTGCGCGTGTTTAAGCACACGAGATTGCTGGTCTTTCTTCGTTCGAAACGCAATAAGTAAAGAGAGGAAGTGCGCTAAATTGATCTAAGTTTGGTCCGCTCGGGTAGTAATGGCACAGATATGGGCAAGAGTAAATCCTTATAATTAGCCTGGTATCTTGTTCCCGATCTTTCTCTAACTTTGGTGCAACGATCTAAACAAAGTCGATGCGAGAGAATGAATGAATTCGACATCAATTTTGGAATCCATAACAGACTCGCGGACAAGTGGAAGCATTGCAGTCCAACAGTTCCTAAAATGAAGGAGAGAAGCTTCTCCCCTTTCAACAGGCTCAACTATGAACGGATATGGAGATTGCAGCAAGATGACGAGTGCACCTGCATAGTTTTGGCCCTTCTCAAGGAGGCAGACGGTTGCTGCCATTGTCTCTCTCCTCCCCAATCACAGCCTTTTGCTCGCTCTCTCTGTCTTCATTCTTCTTCTTACTCATCCCGCCTTCACACCATTGATCGTCAATCTCCAGTATAGCTATTCATTCATTTGATTCATTCCTTGTTCGATTATTGCCCGGAACTTTGCTTTCCATTTTCCAAGCTCTGAGAATAGGAAGAACCAACACATCATCACAATTTTCGATATTTATATCCTCCTCCGGTTCGACATTTGCTGGAAAATTAAGCAAATTAAATCATAGCGATGGCTTCTGGCTTTTCAGGGAAGACATACACTGTAGTCCGTGACAATGTAGAACCATTTCAGGTAAATACGTCAAATTGCATGATTTGTGTTCTCTTTTATCAGTCACGTTTTGAAGAATGTCCCAGTTGATGATTATGTGTGGTCTGATTCCTCAACAAACATGAACTCATGGATATTATAAATTGCAGTGAGCCGAATTTGGTTATACCAAAGTCCATTGTCGATATATTTAGAATGCAACATAAAAGATCATTCCTCCGATCATGTAGATCAAAGTTCGATAGGCATCTCTGCTAATGAAAAAGTTAGCATAAATGCGTTCGAGCATGCATCTGATTCCATGTGTTCCACATTTGCAGGATTTATGCCAAAAACCAAAAAAAGAGGTAGCCATCAAGGTCAGAAACTCATGTGGGTGGGAGGGAGATTTTATCTTGTTGGTCAAGCTCCAGAAGAAAATATTGGTATTTCGAGATTTTACCGACCTTCCTCCTTGCGATCCCTGTGTTCCCATTCATCAGGTACTTAATCTGCTTAATTGCAAAGGCGGGGAGAAGTTTTTGTTCACAAGCTGTGTTACTTGCGGTGACTTATAATTCCTGTTACATGTCTTGCTTCAGCTGATGATTAGAACCGTTGAAGATCTGCACAAGTTATATCCTGACGTCGTATCAGCCAATTTGAGCTCGGGAAGAGTAGAAATATCTGTACGCTAGGTCCGTTGACAATTAGCAATATTCGAATCTGACTTTTTACTTTCATCTATTGAATACATCAACTAACAAGAAGGCACTCGCATAGGGATTGATCCATCTATATCGTGCTCTAAGATCCGTCAGCAATCCATGGGCCAAAAATAACAAGTGGATAGCCAATACTGGAGATAATGGACAATGTCGATTTAGATCAACTTGGTAAGTTATCCAATTAGACAATTTTTAGATGCTCCCCAGACTAAGTCCACTGCGTTTCATACAGGTGCTAGAGTGCTTGCCAAGCTCGATCACATGATTAACATTGCAAAGGAGTTCTTTGATGTGATGGATGAAGATGAGAAAATCAGTGACGGCAACAGAAAGAGTAATGTTTTTGGGGAGATCTTGAGTGAGTCCTGCTTGGACAACAGAAGTACCTGTCCCTCACCCGACACTCCAACATCATTCCCACTTGAGCTGAATCCTTCCATGAGACCACCTGAAGAATTCACTGACGTCACTTTTAGGCCTCCATTCCTTCTGCCTCTCCGAATTCAAGCGGTGAAGCAACTAAAGCTTCTCGACATGAAGTGTTTCCCATTCTGCACCCTTCCTCATGCACCAATGCTGAGCCACAACCTTTTAGAAGGCGGTGACATGAACAAGAAACAGGACGTGTCAACTCCTGAAGAAAAAGCAGTTGCTGGAAGACTACCTGCAGAAGAAAGTAACCACGGGACAAAGGATTTTAAAGAAGCAGACGCTGTGCCCAGAAGGGGGGGAGAATGTTACGGCCCAAGCGACGGTGCGCGGGGAGGAGGGATGGCGGTACGTCCGCGCCTCAGTCCTCGGACGTGCGCAAGGGAGGAGGGGATATGTCTCTTGTCCCACATCGCCTAGGGAGGGAGTCCTGGACTAGCTTATAAGCATATGGGTTTTCTACTTGTACATACGCGTTTCACACTTGTGCCGCTGCGTAGCTCTGATGCGTATGTACAGGGGGTGAGAACAAAACCTTGAGGGTGGCCCGACTGGGATGGCGGTGCGTCCGCGCCAGTGCGGGGCCCAAAGAGGACAATATGTTGGCTTGGGAGAGGTGTGTCTCTGCCCTTGCAATACGCGTTTCACACTTGTGCCGCTGCGTAGCTCTGATGCGTATGTACAGGGGGTGAGAACAAAACCTTGAGGGTGGCCCGACTAGGATGGCGGTGCGTCCGCGCCAGTGCGGGGCCCAAAGAGGACAATATGTTGGCTTGGGAGAGGTGTGTCTCTGCCCTTGCAATACGCGTTTTAAAACCGTGCGAGCCTCGGCCCAAAGCGGACAATATGTGTACAGTGGCGAGCCCAGGATGTTACAAGTTCAGATGTGAAGAAGCCGAGGCTGGAATGCCTAGAGGCAGCAGTCCTCGCACTGCCGCCGCCGCTGCCCCCTCTTCCTCCAGCTACGCCACCAAAGGACTCGTCTTTATCATTCAATCAACCAGAGACAACTCTGCCCCCGCCTCCACCGCCAACTCCAACAAGTAAAGGATCAGCATCAGCTCCTCCACCCCCTACGCCACCATCCAGGGGAGGTGCACCGCCACCACCTCCTCCAGGTAATATGGCAAAAGCACTGCGTGCAAAGAAAGCAAATACCAAGCTAAAGAGATCTACAAACATGAGCAAGTTGTATAGAAACTCGAAGGCAAAGGTAGAAGGTGGAGAGAAATCCCAAAACTCATCAAAAGGCAAAAGAACACCAGTCGGAGGGTCTTCGGGTGGGAAACAAGGAATGGTAGATGCCATAGCAGAGATTGCTAAAAGGTTAGGTTCCTCTACTGGTATTGATGTAGATTCCTTTGTTGCAGGGAGTTAGTGAGCGAAAAAACTAAACAGCCACAATGTTGCTTCGTTTGGTTTGTAGATCAACATATTTTCAACAGATTGAAGAAGACGTCCGAGAGCACGGCAATTTGATTAAGGAGATAAAAGCAGCCATCAGTGCTTTTCAAACTAAGGACATGTCTGAACTCCTTAAATTCCACAAGTTCATCGTACAGCACTTGGAAAAGTCAACCGATGAGACTCAGGTACTTTCATTTTATCTTCCAGTTTCTAGTGATCCGAACTTCTTAAAATTCCACATCAAAAGATGTCGAACCATGGATGGAGAAACCGAATGTTGAGACAAAGCTACTCTCATTCAGTTAATCTGTCAGTCATTAGCAGTGGGGTCATTTTAACCTAGAAAATCTCTGGACTATGTCAAAATCAGGTTCTGGCCAGGTTTGAAGGCTTCCCAACAAAGAAGCTCGAGGCCTTGAGGATGGCAGCGGCCCTTTATTCGAAATTGGAAGGCATAGCTACTGAGCTAAAGAACTGGAAAGTAACCCCTCCTTTAAGCCAGCTTCTTGACAAAGTTGAATCATACTTCAACAAGGTAGGCTCCAAGTATCTCTACCTGTAGAGGCATACCTTGTGCCTGTACCATATATGCGTCACAGTAATAGGGTGAAAAAATGTTGGTGACAGATCATAGGAGAGGTTGATGCATTGCAGAGGAGCAAAGATAAAGAGACGAAGCGTTTCCTTAGCCAAAACATTCACTTTGATTTCCGCATTTTGGTTTGAATAAAAGAATCCATGGTAGATGTTTCTTCAGGCTGCATGGAGTTGGCATTGGAGGTATAATTTACTTATAACTGCAAACACATGAGAAATGAAGATGACATTGTTTATGTATTTTGACTTTAAAATTTTGTCCAGGAACGGAGACAGATGAAGGCAGCAACCGACGCAGCTCAGAAAACCAGCACCAGAAGCGAAACTAAAACATGTGTAAAGTTGCTCTGGCAAGCTTTCCAACTCGCGTTTCACGCCTATAACTTTGCAGGCGGACAAGATGACCGAGCTGACCAGTTGACTCAAAAATTAGCTGATGAGATCGAGGCCGATCCTCTATAAAGCTAACTGGCAGCACATAGGTTGGTGAGATCATCTGCAGAAAGGTCAGTCAGATCGTCCGCAAGATCGATTCCGAGTAATCACGGTCTTGTTGAAGTCCTAATTATTAGATGCCATATTGATATGTAAACAGAAGTCACTGAATGTACTATTTCATGAAAGAGCACGAACTTTTGTCTGAAAAAATAAAGCGCACTTTGATGATAATACACCGTCCCACAAAAGCCCGTGGCATGACCATGTCACATCATGCACGGCGGAGATGAGAATACACTGGGAAATCCCCGTGTGTAATTAAAGAGCGTAACTAAAACTGTAGCAACAAATCAACCAGGTAATGTAAAACAGGGACACAAGAGGTTTAACACAAATCGCTGAACTATGGAAGAACTACAGACCAAGCTCGCCAGAACTTCCCACGACATGAAATGGGATTACAAAAGGTTTTCCCTAATCCTGTGAGATGGGATGTCGAAAATACAGCAGAATTTGAGAATAATAGTCCCTCGATTCTAATGATACCCGACATGCTTCAATTCAACGATAGAAATGCTAAGAAGTTGCATCTTTTAACCGCAGGGGCATTTGACGTTAATGGCTTACGAAACTCATACTTTTTATTCTCTTTTGACTCGAACGATGGTAGTAGAAAGATCAAGTTATAAGCTTTCTAAAGCATTGAAAACCATCGAACCGGCGTATCTCATGGAGGAACGCCAGACGGGTTTCACAATAAGCAACAGCAGCGTCCATCCCTTCATAGAATAATAAGAATCGAACAGCCGAAAATTCTACCCACTTGCTCACCACCCTTTTTCTTATTCGAACCAGCTCGCGATCTATCAATTTTTTTTTGTCTCTTTGTTACATATTTATTCAATTTTGCGCGTGCTCGGCTCGCTCAAATCAAAGAGCATATCTCCTCCCTCCCGCGTGGGGGGAGGAGAAAGAGAGAGTAAAGAAAGCATGAGGGAGGCAGAGAGGCAAAGGAAAGTGGGATCAAAATCATGAATCACGAGGAAATGACCACAGTACAAGAAACCTCCGGAGGTTTCCAGGTCCTCATTTTTTCCACGCCCGTCGAATCTGTCCCTCTCGTTCTCCAACTCCTCGTTCTTCATTCGCTACGACTTTGATTCGATCCAAGATCAAATATAAAGAATGGCCACACGTGATCCGCGATGCTGGCGTCGAGATCAGTGATAGGCACACGTTATTTGTGATATCTGGCATGGAGAGCGACTTCCACTTCGAGAGCGGAGGACCCTTCCAGCTCGGGAACTTCTTGCCACGTTCGTACAGTCTTTGCACTTTGCCACCTAACTTCCCAGAATAGGAAGATTGACATCCTATGACGTTTTCTTACCATTTCCACTTCGAATTCAGTATGTCGTCGCTCGTTATCGTTCCTGTTTTTTGTCCTTCCTTCCCCATTTCTTGCCCCTTTCATTCGTCCATCTAATATTAAAAACTAGCAGTGCAAATCCTTTTGAAGAGGTGACACCCACTGATGGAGAACGCGTTTCGCACGAGGAAAAAATGGGGGTGAATTCACAGGGCCACGAGGAGAATGTTTTATAATCCTAAATGCTGCGTTTTTGGGGTTTTTCTACTTTATCTACTGTAGCCGATTTACTTTTATTAGTTTTTTTTAAAGGAGGGGCAACGGATTTTATTGAATATTTTAAAGAAACAAAAGTACAATAAAAAAAATCCATTCAAATTTCATGACAATAATAATTGAGTTTCTTATATGGGGTTGGTAGAGATTTTTCGGTAATTCTAAAGCACGGCGTTCTTGTTCGTCCAAAGCATTCACAGCGCGTTGAGCACAGTCATTTTCTGATTAAATCAAAAGACGAGTGCATCCAACACTATGCTTGCAGCATGTGTCGAATAATTAAAACCTGCTGCAAAAGCGGCTGCAAACATTTTTCATGACCCGTTCTCCTCCCCAACACCTATATAAAGGATGGTGGAGCATAAGAGACTTGCAACACATTTCGCAATGGCTCTTCCTGCTTTGCTCACAAACTTCCTCCCCTCCTCGATCCGCCCTAATCAACGCTCTCTCTTACTCTTCAGTCACCCTCGCTCCTCCTTCTCCTCCCATTCTGCCGTCTCCTCCGGCGCTCAATTTGCGAAATGTGCTTTGACTATTGAAGATCAAGATGCCGCAAGACGTTCGGCGAATTGGAAACCTAGCGTTTGGGACTATAGCTTTGTGCAGTCACTCGATGCTGATTTCGCAGTAATGATTCTCCTTTCTTCTTCTTTTTCCAGCACACAACCCAACCTAGCTGAATGTATGATGTGCATGTGTACCTGCGAATTAAATTTATTCTCAATATATAGGCGAGAGCTCAATAGTGCTTGCTAAAATGTTTTTGCAAATAGCATGAGGATCAATCTGTTTCAATGCAAGAAACAATATTCAACGCTGCTTGTGCATTAACTTTGATTAAGATCTCATTTTTCTGAGTTTATCATGTGCCTAGGTGGATAAATATACAGAGCAAGTTCAGAGGTTGAAGGAAGAAGTGAAGGGCCTATTCCACAGGGAGATGAATCAGGTGGCCAAGCTCGAGTTCATTGACGTGGTTCAAAGATTAGGACTAGGATACCATTTTGAGACAGAGATCAAGAACGCCCTTAGTTCCATCTACAACAACACTGAAGATACTCAGCTTTCGGACGATCTCTACTCTGTTTCCCTTCGATTCCGGCTACTCAGGCAACATGGATATATTGTACCGCAAGGTAATTGCTACTAGCTAACCTTTTGAGAATAACGTCAACACATCAAGATTTGTCTTACCATTCCTTTTGTTGGACGTACAGATGTGTTTCAAAAGTTTATGAACAATACCGGTACATTCAACGAATCGCTCAAGAAGGATGTGAAGGCGCTTCTTAGTCTTTATGAGGCTTCTTTTCATGGATTGGAAGGTGAAACCACGGTTGATGAAGCTTGGAACTTCGCTTCAAAGCATCTCAAGGATCTAAACCTCGACGAAGTTCCTGCTAATCTAGCGAGTGAGGTGAGTCATGCATTAGATATACCGATCCACTGGAGGCCAAACAGGTTGGAGGCTCGGTGGTTCATGGACATGTACAAGAAACAGCAAGACAGGATCCCTTCTTTGCTGCGATTGGCTAAATTAGACTTCAATATAGTGCAATCGATCCATAAGAAGGAAGTCAGCAACATGGCAAGGTATACACAAGCACTCCATACATACATTATAGATGCATTTGACATGAGGATATAAATTCATGCAAATGCGATCCATGGAGAAGCGCATTTTGATCAACTTAGTCATCACGTTACAATTTTTTTTCTTAGGTGGTGGGTTGAGCTTGGAGCGAATAAGATGACCTTTTGTAGGGACAGGCTAGTGGAACACTATTTCTGGTGCAATGCAATGGTTTTTGAACCTCAATATACAGAATTCAGAGAAATGACGACGAAGCTCACTAGCATGGTAACACTCATCGATGATGTTTATGATGTGTATGGGACGCTGGAAGAGCTTGAGGTCTTAACAGATTTCATTGTTAGGTTCGTGCAATATCATCGCCATCATCATTTTCCTTCAAAACTATTATTGCCAAGAACAAAGATAGATAATTAATGAGTTTAGGAACAATGTGATAGATAAAACAGATCATGAGGATTATATGTTATAAATTAAATTCTTCAATGTCTTAGACACCTTTTTCCCTCTACCTAATTGATTAAAACTGAGCTAACAAAGTAACAGTAAGCACTGATTTTTAGTATTATTGCTAAATAGTATTTCGATTGACGGTAAAACATATAAAACTATTGAAACGGTGATATTTTGTCTAGGTGGGACATCACAGATGTCGATAAGCTTCCTCTGACAATAAGGGCTTGTTTCCTGGCCTTGTACAACATGACCAACGAAATTGGATATTGGACAATGCGAGAGCGAGGAATCAACACTATTCCTTACATGCAAAAAGTGGTAAATTCGAATTTGCTCAATCTTTTCACCTGATAATTTTTGTGGATTCCTGACCCTAGCTCGTGCAGGACAACTCGTTTCTCTTCTTCTACCTTTCCCTCTTAACTTCTTTTTAAACGTTTAAGAATCCGAAAGAAGTACGAGAAAAGATCATCCCTCGGCTAGGAAGAAGTACGAGAAAAGATCATCCCTTGGCTTGGTCATTGACACGCTTTCTGAATTTTGAATGCTGTAGTGGGCGGATGAATGCACGGCGTACATCAAGGAGGCCCGTTGGTACAATAAGGGCACTAAACCGACGCTGAAGGAGTACATGGACAATGCGGTGACTTCAATTGAGGGCTGATCATGCTGTTGGGCAGCTACTTCCTAACCACGGACGAACCGATGGAAGAGGGACTTGATTTCGTGTCAAAAATCCCGAGTGTCATGCATTGTTCCGCCAAGATCCTTCGACTGAACAATGATCTTAGTACATCATCGGTAAACCTACTTCGACATCTGTCCTTCCCCTTGTGAATAATCTCTTATAAGAACACTACGACGTCGGCATGTTCGTAGTGACGTGCTGTTCTTTTCATTTTACTTGGTATGGATGCGAGATGAATCTCGGGACTGACGTTTGTAACCCGTTGATGTCGTCCATGCTCAGTATGAATTGGCGCGAGGGGACAACTTCAAGGCACTGGAATGCTACATGAATGAAACCGGCGCTTCGGAAGAGGCCACGCGGGAACACATCAGGCATCTGGCGCGCGAGACCTGGAAGAGGATGAACAGAGACATGTTCGAGGACTACCCGTATCCCGGGTTTGGGCCTTTTCTCGGCGCCTGCTTGAACTTGGCACGAGCTTCTCAGTGCTTTTACCAGTACGGAGACGGACACGGCCTCCCCGATCACGAGACCAAGGCCCATATCGTGTCGGCTTTATTCGAACCCGTGCCCCTTGATTAGGGACACTTCATTATCGATCGAGGTCTAGCTTTTGGAGAAAGCCTTTTACGTTATGCGTCTCTTTGCTTCTGGGGTTGTGTCTATGTGCTCTAAGTTATTGATGGACGTGTGAACAAAGCTTCATAAGATTCGCCAGAGAAGCATATGCTGTTCTGTGCTTCGTGTTCTGGCTGATTCAACGTAAATCGCTAATGATATTTGTGGTGACCGACGTTTATTTTATGCTAAATCTTTGGAGATACATTGGAAAGAAAAAAAAGAAAAAACATATAGCAGCAAAGAAATACCATTCCAACTATGACCGTCGCATGAGAAGGTAGGAGGTTTGAATCACCACGTTATCAGGAAGTTAAAGTGGGGACGATCTAGTTTCAGGAGTGAATTTCGATTCCCACACCCTGCAAAAAAGCAAGACAAAAGTCTGATCATTAAAGTAAAAGTAAAATGAGACCAACTAAAAAAAAAGCAATGACTGTCGTTGGTTCAATGCAGTTTGAAACGGTGACTATGCGGAAAGTCTTCTTTCTGCCCTCTTTTTGTGATTTCATGTTAGTGAACGAATCCTTTCATTTCTTTAGTTGGATTATGGAGTTTGTAGAATCATCTTGCTTCGGCAATTTGCAAAACTTGCTCTGTTCAATAAATTCAAAGTAGATTTCTTCTCGCTAAGAGTGTGCACTTATTTCGCAGAAAATAAATGATTTGCAAAAATATTTTCTCTTAGAAATGATAGACTTTACAAAAATGAGTGATGGAAAGTATTTTTATTGTCCATAAAAATAATTAGACATAATTATCGATAATGAAAATATTTTCTATTAACTAATTGAAAAGCAATATGAGCAAATCGTTTTGGGAAAGATATTTTCTAAATCATTCATTTTTTACGAATCAAACATGGCTTAAATCCAATATCCACTATATGTCTTAATAATCACTGCAATTTCTGAAGTTAAAGTGATATTTGAAGACAAATATTTTCGTAAAAATGATTATCTGTATCGCTTCATAAAAATGAATGATGTAAAGTATTTAGGGATATGTTCACTAAAAGTTCTAAAATTTATCGTAAAAGTGCAATGGGCGCAAATTTGCAAAAAGTATAATCAAGTCGTAAAAACTTATCAAATCGGTGTAATTAAGTCATAAAGTTAATACCATCAATTGTACTAATAGAAAATGCTGACTTGGCATTTTAAATTAATTTTATTTTCCACATGGCATTTATTATTATTTTTATTCAATTTTTATTTAAATTAGATATAAAAACTAAAAAGAAAAGCTAAAATTTACTTAAAAAACAAAATTGTTAAAAAAGAAAGGCAAACTCCCTAATGGGGGCTCCTGACAATGGGTGGCCAGCCCTAGGCTAGGGTACCCAAGCCCAGATCTGGGCACGGCTAGGGTACCCAAGCCCGATCCGGGCACGCTAGCCCTCATGGGAGCCAGTGACCATCGTCCGTCCTGAGCAAGGCTTTGTCGGCCCTGGGCAAGGGCCGACAATCCTCCCCAAGCCCAGCCAAGGCCTCGTATTCCTCACTCAGATCTGGGTGAACGAGCTACGGCTCACTAGTGCTAAGCAAGTGTTGGCATTGCCCTCACTCGAGTCGGCGAGGCCTTGCCCAAGGCAATGGTTGTTGCCCCACCCCTCGTGAGGGTCACGTGCCCAGATTTGGGCATGGGTGCCCTCGCCCAAGCCTGGCGAGCATCGTCGGCCCCTCCAACGATGGGCGACAACGATGGAAGCCCCCACCAAGGAGTTGCCATTTACTTTTCTTTTCTTTTTTTACAATCTTGTTTTTTAAATAAATTTTAGCTTTACTTTTTAGTTTTTAAATCTAATTTAAATAAGAACTGAATAAAAAATAATCGCCCATGTGGAAAATAAAAATTAATTTAAAATGCCACGACATCATTTTAGAATCAAGGTGTTAACTTTAGGACTGATTACACCAATTTGATAAATTTAACTTGGCCGCACTTTTTGCAAGTTTTTAATTCAACTATATTTTCGCGACAAGTTTTAAAATTTCTAGTGAACATATCCCAAATATGCATATTGTCCACCAAAATAATTAGAAACAATTGGTTGTCGATAATAAAAACATTTTCATATTGATTACTTTTTTTTTGTCAGTATATATTGATCACTTGAAAAGTAATAAGAGTGATCATTTTCATGAAAAATATTTTTTAAATTATTTATTTTTTCGTGAATAAAATGAGCCTAAATTTAATATCCACTACCTTCCTTAAATATCAACGCAATTTCAGAAGTTAAAGTAGGGTGATCAGGTTCAAGGTGGATAGGATCCGAACCTGGACCCTGTACTCGACTTTGTTATAACCGATCCCCCTTTTCTGGATCTTGTACTCTACCCTATTTTCATTGGACCCAACCTTATTTTTCCGATCCGAGAACAAAGTCTACCATATTTTCATTGGAACCTATTTTGCAACCGCTCGATATCCTATACGAATTCGAATTTTATATTAATTCACAAGAAAACAACAACATAATCATCTTAATATTACAAGACAAAGCCAAAATCCTAATATTGCATAAACATTAGCAATAAATATTGATCTAATATTAGCCTCATTCCCACATATACTATTAATATGATCTGATGTGCCTGTTCACGTGTATGTGACAGTGCCTGTTCACGTGTATGTGACAGTGCCTGTTCACGTGTATGTGATAAAGCCGTTATTAAAATGATATATTTCCTAAGCTAAACTGAGAATGCTTTAATTAGTGCCACAATAATTGGTAGCACTTGTCTTGTGACTATTACTATAGTTGAAGATGAGACCATTAAAAGAGAAAAAACAATACATGAGAACAATTCTTTTTAACAATTCTTCAAAAACAATGCTCCTTTAAATTGATTCAAAGAGATGTTTTCTTTTTTTAAAAATTCTTTGAAGACAGAGAGACTCAGAAACACTACACAGATAGACGATTAGTCCGGTTCCGGGTGGATCTTTGCTTAGACTTAGTTCCCGAACCGATTTAATCGGTAACCCATTTCCGATCTTATTTTATGGATGGTCCGGTCCTATTTCTGAATAAATTCGGTCCGGTTGCGCACCTTTAATTAAAAGAGATATATTTCACTAAAATATTCAAGAGGGGAAAATGTGGTGCGTAATGTTGGCTAGGGGTGAGCGGTTCCTGGTTCCTTACAATGCCCGCCCCTAACCCTGGAACCTACCCTGCACAAGTGCTCCTCATTTTTTGAACTCGGAACCTACCCGTCATGTCTCGAACTGAACCTACCCCGTTACAAGTTCCGTGGTCGGTTCCAAGTTCTAACAGGTTCTTTTTTTTTTTTTTTTTAATATCCAAAACTTCACAACACTTACCTCGAGAAGTGGCTGCGCGAGCTTATCACAACACTTTCACTTCCAATACGTACTTCTCCATACCAAAACCCACAACACTATCACTTTAAAATTTTCTATAGTTACAAAATATCCTCAACTTAGAATTTCAATGTCCAGCAACTAAATTTTGAAGCAAAACATCCACCAATAGGCCAAGCACAATAAAAACACATATTATGATCACAAAATCCAAATCAGAACAGATCCAAATCAGCGCCTTCCAACAATTCCTAGATCTAAAATTACAACTACACAATCACCTACAATCACACTAAAATCAGCAATTTAAGCAGATTATTTCCCATGCAAGAACTTCTTTGCTGGATTATAACTCAACGACATTAACTCCATGCAACACAAATTCTGGAAAGCACAGAGAAATAAAAACAAAATTGAAATTCTAGAGGTTGCTCTCATCCGCCTATTCTTTGAACATAAATTAGATTGGGAGACAAAGTAAAGTAGTGAACACACCAAAGATTCCTGTTGCAAGTGAAACCGAACTGAAATATGACTAAAGATTGACATGCGATTTTGATTAAACTTCTTGCCAAGATGACCAATGTGATCGTATCTGGGGATGTTATGAAAGCTGCAGAATACTGCAAGGAAGAAAGGGACTTTAGTCCATGCTTTGAAGTGTTTAGAGTAGGATATGTGTCCACTATACTTGGACATGAAATAGGAAGGTACAGGAATCTACCCAAAAATTGAAGTGGACAATTCTGATCTCTCCTAGAGTAAGAAAAAGATATCGTCTTGGATGAACTGATACTTTTCCTTGACAAAGAAACCACCTCCTTAGTAGTTTTTTTCTTCTTCCTTGAAGTCCATAGTAGAGTAGACTCCTGCAATGTATAATGTATTCTCTTACAGATCAAAGAAACAGTAATTACAAGGAGCTTAGTTATCAATTTTCAATTAAATGAAGTCAATGATTCAATAGCTCGTCATTACACTATCAACCATTTCATATCCTAGGAAAAGGATGGTTTGTTCCGATTATCGCTATAGCAGTACCTCAAGGAAAAGGTCGAGGAAGAAGTCACACCTCCGATGGTCCCCCAGGAGATTGGCAACCACCGCACCCACCGTGAACACCCCTCCTCTACCGCATAAAAACGTCACATGCCTGTATCAATCATTTTGATTTTTTCCCAGTTAGCCAGATCCTCAAGAGGAAGAGACATACATCTGCAGAAAATATCATCACCTAAACTCATCTGCCCACATTTATTTCAAAGAAAGCTCCAGTCCAAAACAAAATATCAGATGTTAGATTTTATTTTTTTCTGCCCTGAAAAGCACCGATGGCCGAACTTCGCAATCACTGGAAAACTCGAACCCCGACCATTATTTCGTCACAAAACAAATATAATCGAATTAAAACAAGGATTATCATAAAACCCATTATGGTCGAGAAACGTCAGAACTCTTAGCTAATTTTTTCAAGATAGGGGAAATTGCAAACACGGGCTCCCGACCAAATCGTAATAAGGAAGAAAGAGTAAAGCAATGACTATAAATATTCTTGATTTATGCAGATCGAAATAATTTCTATTTGGTTGAGCTAAATCATATTACACTGAAATCTTTTCATGCAGGACATTCGAAATTCTTGTCTTCCTCCTTACATAGCAGTAGCTGGTCCATAAGTCTAGTTACTCTGTAAATCAAGAAACAGAGCATCGACAGGACATTCTTGTCCCGAATCAGGTAGATTCTTTGCAATCTTTCTCTTCCTTTTTTCACAGGAGCAGACGTGCACAATTCTTGGGTAAAATTCCGAAAATGGCTAAAGACAGCACTCGGCGACTCACCTGGTGGAAGCACACGCCGCGGAAGCGCAGGCGTCGACGATCTCGGCCGACAGCAGCAGGTCGCTCCGGTCGCCAGTGGCCCCATACGACCTCAGGCACAAGAGAGTGTCGGTGTGACGCGTCGCTCGCCGATTTAAGAGAGTATCGGGGTCGGGGAGTCGGGGGAGAGAATGAAGAAACAGATGAGGGTGGTCTGAAAGGAAGAAACAAATTGAATTAGGGTTTTTGAGGATTTTTAGGTTAAACATAGTTCCGGTCCGGTTCCCGGTTCCGGTTTCGGTCCGGTTCCGGTTCCGGTTCCCATAGGAACCGGGAACCGAACCGGGAACCGCCGGTTCCGAAAAAAATGGAACCGGGAACCGGAACCGGTCTCCTTAGAACCGGGAACCGAACCGGACCCACCGGTTCGGTTCCCCGGTTCCCGGTTCTACCCGGGAACATTGTTGGCCCTGCTGGCTACCATACGATCACACCACACCTTTTTATCTCTAAGCCACGTCACAGGGTGCACGGGTGCCACATAGGCACACGCCATATCGAGAAGAATCCCAAGCTCGGACAACAACGATTGGAGGATGTCTCGAGCTCCACGTGGCTACGTCAGTCAACGTCTCCCAACCATGACCAGGCTTATCGGAAGCGCAATGCTTATCAATGTAATAATGCTAAGAAGACGAAGAAGAAGAAGAAGGGAGAAGAGATGAAGGCCATGGCACTCCAAGCAGCATTCTCACTTCCTTCTGCAATTTCCAACCCCAAGGAGGTAAGATTATTCTTCACCCTTCTCTATGGCTATTCTCTCACTGTTTCGTGTCCTTTCTTGTCTTCCTTCGATTCTGGGCAGCCTTCTTTTCATCCCAGTTTTCCTTCGAGCTCAAGCGAGGGTGATTGGCGATTGACTCGATTCCGTCTCTGCAGGGGAAGTGCGCAGCAGTTCACGTTAAACACTCCAGTCTTGCAGGGATTTCCATGAGAGACCACCTCAGGGATGATTTGTTCCTTCCCACCACCTTCGTTAAGGTAAAATCCGAAACCCTGTTTTTCATTTCTTCATTCTAGAAGTATGAGAGATGATAGGAATTTTCCAGGAGAGAGGGATATGGATTATGAGCGTGCGGTGAAACATTTGGATGAGTTCGATTCATTTCCCAAATGTGTCATCGTTTCAAGAAACGAAGTGCATGCTGTGACTGATGAGTTGGGAGAATTTAACACTAAGAGACCGCTTCGAATGCAGGATTTCAAGAAAAGAGATGCGGCTTTTATCGTGGTTAGAGCCCAGACGGCGACCACGGCGCCAATAGTTAAAGATTCCCAACCAGAACAAAAGAAGACGGAAAGACAGTTCAATGTAGTGGTCACGGGAGCCTCGTCTGGGTTAGGCCTGGCCACGGCCAAGGCTCTAGCTGAATCGGGGAATGGGCATGTCATAATGGCGTGCCGAAACTTTCTCAAAGCAGAGAAAGCGGCTAAATCGGTGGGCATTCCAAAGGAGAACTACACCGTGATGCACCTAGACCTTGCCTCTCTTGAGAGTGTGAGGCAATTCGTTGATAACTTCCGCCGTTCGGGTAGGCCATTGGATGTGCTGGTTTGTAATGCTGCCGTCTATCAGCCCACTGCGAAAGAGCCATCGTTCACAGCCGAAGGGTTCGAGCTCAGTGTCGGGACTAACCATCTGGGTCATTTCCTGCTTGCAAGATTGCTACTTGATGAATTGAAGCAATCAGATTACCCCATGAAGCGCCTCATCATTGTCGGTTCCATTACAGGTATTCATCCACACAGAGCTAGCTAGCTGTATAGACCAAGTGAATTGCACATGTTCAGTTTGTTCCTTTGAAAAGAAGATCGCTTTAGAGTTGAAGGTTCAAAATCTAAATCCTTGTCCATGTTGAAGCTTGAGAAATGTTTCCAAACACTGCCTAGGAGATCAGTAGTCCTGTTGAAGAAATCATCGCAGAAAAATTTGGGGACATATGTGTTCACCTCTACAATGGTTGCTCATATTTAACCAGTTACTCAAATTCCAAAATGTTTTACATGTTTAAACTGCAGCAAACAATTCCGTTACACCAGGTCAATCATTTGACATGTACCAGCAACCTTCTTCATGAAGTGGAAGAGTCACTTTGGTCTCTAGAATGTTGAGCACATGCATTGATTGGGAAATTTTGTATAACAAAATTGAATCTGTGAGATTAAGATAAGTTCAAAATACGTAGTTTTTTGATGATTTAAACTGGCTCCATGATATCTGAGCTTATGATGTGTAAATTGAAGTCTAATCTTTCTCTGCACCGATTTCTGATGATAGAATCTACATAGGAACCCATATTGCTTTATATGAATCCTCAAATCCTGCAGTTAGCTATAGTGGCAAAAAGGTAGGGACTACTTATACTCGGGGTCATTTTCTTTTGGTTGCTTAGGGAACACAAACACGTTAGCTGGAAATGTACCACCAAAGGCCAACTTGGGGGACCTGAGAGGCTTAGCAGGAGGATTGAATGGGGTGAGCAGCTCGCCTATGATAGACGGAGGTGAGTTCGATGGTGCCAAGGCCTACAAAGATAGCAAAGTGTGCAACATGCTCACCATGCAGGAGTTCCACCGGCGCTACCACGAAGAGACCGGAATCACATTTGCTTCTTTGTATCCGGGCTGCATTGCCACTACTGGATTGTTTAGAGAGCACGTCCCCTTGTTCAGACTTCTATTCCCTCCCTTCCAGAAATACATCACCAAAGGATATGTCTCTGAAGAGGAGGCTGGAAAAAGACTTGCACAGGTCAGCCACATTATAGGATATCACTTGAATGGTAGATTCTTTAATTTGGTGAAAACGCATGTAGACCCTGTATGCTTAAAATTATATAGCATGTCTCTTTCGTTGGTCATAGAGACTCTTCAACGATATCTTGATATGAAATGCTGAGGCAGGGGTACTTGTGCATGTTGGAATCAAAGGGTTCAGAGTTAAGAATATTAGCTTAGAATAAGCATTATAATTTGATATATAGGATCCTTCGTGTGCTACCAAGGATAGTGGGGACTTATGCAGTTTTCAAAAACCACAGAATGTCTGTATGTGAGGCACGAGTTAATTTAAAGTTGCTATGGTGCTTATGTTGCGAAGCAAATGTCTGTTTTTCAGGTGGTTAGCGACCCTGGCTTGGAGAAATCAGGAGTCTACTGGAGCTGGAACAAGAACTCATCTTCCTTCGAGAATCAACTCTCCAAAGAAGCCAGTGATACCGAGAAAGCACGTAAGCTATGGCACATCAGTGAGAAACTCGTCGGATTAGCCTAGATCAGCATTACCATGAATCTTCTTTCTCAATCAATTTCAGTTGGGTGGAAATCCCTGTATAAATGTAGAAAAAAGACTGTTACATAAAAGTGTAAACATGTTTTCGACCAAAAAAGAAGAAAGTGTGAACATGAACACTTGCCAGAGCATTGTTATCCAGTGACCAACCATCCTACCTCATGCTCACTCTAGACTCTCTTCTGTCGATAACCTTGGGAGCAAAATTTTATACGCCTTAGGGATGCTTGCACAGATTAGACTTGCTAGTGGACGAGTACATTGCGCTTCTAATTGATTCTTTGCTATGTATCGCATTGTGTCATGTTTGACCTCGCACAAAAGGCAAACGATGAATGAAAAAACAGTCCTGATGATGGAAGGGTTGGTCATGTGATCAGGTCCCAACAGAGACAGCAAATAGAATGGAATGAAGCAAGATGTAGTAGTTGTCGAATGTTAGAGGTGCAGCTCTAATACCAAATTGTTGGGAGTAATTTTGAAGGTGAAACACTCGCAACTCACACGGTGAAGAAAATGAGATAGACTTTTCTGCTTAATTTACTTTATTTCACATTAACGAAAAACAATTACAAGACTCCCTTATTTATAGATTTGTTACATGACTTTTGCTCTTCCTCATAAATATAACTAGTGTTCCAAAGAGATAAAGTCCTAAGAACTTACAAAACATTGATTATACCTAGAAACTCAAATGGTCACAATCGAGAAGTTTTCAGTATCAATTCTAGGATATCAGTATTAAGGTATCATCAACTCAATAGTCTTGGCACCAACGATATTTATGAATTTGGTTTAATTTTAAATAGTAGTTGACTGCAAATCTTATGCCCGTTTCATCTAAATTATCTTGGATCAACCCAATGGAGATAAGAAATAATCTCTATTATACAAAGAAGAGAACTTGTAGAAGCAGCGTAATTTGTGTTTACTCTGACTCATCAAGATCCAGACATAGATTAAAGGGTTCATTAGATTTCGGATGATACGGTTCAGGTATGAGCTCTACTGAGCCTCAGTACTTCTTGACAATCGATCTTAACTGTTTAGGCAGGAATATGCCTTCACGAAATCTATAAAATGCTTCACAAGCAGGACAAAGAAAAAAGTCAAAACAGATCCAGCAAGATTTTTCTAATATAACATTGATTGGCATGGCATGATATTTTTCTTTTCTTGTTTTGCATCTAAAAATGAAAAAAGCAGATGGTCATTTCACTGTTCCACAGTTAGTAGCTGTCCCAATGATTAGGAAATAAAGAAAAGCACGATTGGAAAAACCATTCTTTAATCCTAAGCTTGGATTTTCTGATAGTTTTGTAGATACACGATTTGTTATGATTTCATTTCTAATTAATTAAAATCTCATCCTTTCAGTAGACTGTATTCTGTAAACACTAAAATTTTTGGCTTTTTACAACATGAATTGTCGAAGCATCAATGTACGGTTCCCGGGTATCAAAAAAAAAAAAAAAACTGTCGAAGCATCAACTTAATGAACTTGCCGATCTAACAGAAAAAAGTGTAAGAAGCATTGGAACATGGAACCGGGTAACCCTCACAACTAATCTTTCTATTAAGAATGAATATTTTGGAGCCATGTGCACAACTGTAATTAGCAGATTATCCAAGCCAAGGATGCTCTTGAGAATCTACACCTTTGTGTTGAGTTACTTGCTTCTCTTATTTGGGAGAAGTTACATCTGCCTTGTCGGCATTTTCTTAGAAACCAATGATTTAATTACAACAACGGCCGTTTACAATGTCATACTCATAACTCCTCCTCGCCTGCTTACCCCTCTCTCTCTCTCTCTCTCTCTCTCCTCTGTTTGTGAGCGTGCGTGTTTCAGGAAAGATGGAGAAAATCAAGCACAGCCATGTACCAATGAGAGATGTGAAGCTTCATGTTGCCGAAATTGGAGAAGGTACATATTACAGGGAAGTGTAAAGAGAGAGACCCACATACATGACTTGTTCAGTGACAATTACTCGCGTGTGCTGCTGAGTTTTCATGACGTGAAGAATAACCCAGTTCACAAATTTGCTGTGTGCACTCTGCAGGTCCGAAGGCGGTGGTGTTCTTGCATGGGTTTTTAGAGATATGGTACACGTAGAGGCACCCTAATGGTAGGCATCGCCGATGCAGGGTAATGCGTCAACGCCTTCGATTTCAGAGGCTATGGGCTCTCCGATCAGCCTCTTGACCCTGAGAAGGGTTCTTTTGCTGGTATTGTTGAAGATGTGGCTACCCGACTTGATGCTCTGGGCGTTGCAAAGGTACCACCACGTAAATCTGTCACACTCAAATACATTTGTTTCCCTTCCAGAAATTCTAACCGTGATCTGCGCAATTATTATAGGAATGTCAGACGAGTATTGCTCTTGAGACTTTCACTTTGGCGAAATTTTTGCTTTTGAGAGTGGAGCCTCGAGACTCTTTCATGAACTCGTTCATCACCCTTTTCCTTCTCCTTGATTAGTTCCAGAGAAGTGCTGCTTTTCATGCATGTTCTCCGTTTGTTTTTGGCCAATTGCTAATTGTGATATTTGAGATTGTTCTAAAAACTTAGTCTAGTCTTTTTCTTGTCTCTGATAATTTGTGTGATTTTATGGGATCACGCCCAATTGTTCAAGAAATTTAAGCTGTTAGATGAAAAGCAATTTAACATGTAAATATTCTATTAGACTTCATACAAAAGGAAAATATGGATAAATCGGTCCAGATGATGATCATGTGATTGGGTGCCAATACAGACATGAGATAAAATGGAGTGAAGCAATATCTAGTAATTGCATGCCAAATCTAGTTCATGAAATAAATTTTGAAGTGATTTGACAACTACTCTACAAAAGGTATTTATGGCGGATGAGTTCTGTTGTGAATGGTTATCTGTTTTAGTTTATAAAATGAATTCTAATTTATAAGATGGATTCTAGGTTTGATTTCTAATATTGGAATATGGTGGTTTGATACTTAATATCACTTTCAACTTGATCAAAGGTTTCCGAGTATGCATATTGGTTTTAGCATATTTGGGCTGAATTACCGGCTAATAATAAGTAGAGATCTTCTGAAGGGGAATTTTTCTTGTCTTGCCACTAGGTATTGTGTTGTGATTATTACAGGATATTAAGTAATAAATTGGCCAATCTAATGGACCATTGATATGTGATTTAATAGAGATTAATCAATGGATTTGACCATTGATGATAAAATTGTGAATTCAAATGAGTATTTCTAATTTATATTAAGCTTTGATGAAATGAAATAGCTCATTTTTTATTTATTATGTATATTATATCTTGCATTTGGATTGTGAGTTTCTACTATTATTTTATATATGCATGATGGATGCTTAATCTACATAGAAGAAATTTACTAGTTACTAGGATGCGATTGCTCATACTATCCATCCTAATGTCTCTTAGATTCCTCAATTAACTGCAAATAGAACGAGAGTGTTCACATCATCAGGGCATTTTGATAGAGGGATTCTTGGGTATGAGCTTAGTTAGATGTTTATTTTTGAGCCGTATAAACCTGAGATGCATTTAATGGGTTTAGATTGTTAGTTATAAATGTACATGTTCTTTTTTATAGATTATAGAAACTCTTATGCTACAATCAACCTGCCGACTTATTTTGACAACATTTTGTGTTTAATTTTTTGGGTGGAAGGATGATCATGTCCTTCCCCTATCCTTATTAGATTTGGGGTGTGACAGTTCAGGTTTGAGCTCAATTGAGCGGTAGCAATCCTTAAAATGGTCTTAACTTCTAGGCAGGGATATATCGTCAACAAATCATATGATAGCTTCCACCTGTGGGAAAAAGAATAAAGTCTAACAGGTCCTGCAGATTTTTTTATACAATTTTGGTTGGGCATGACTTCATTTTTATTTATTTTTTTGCATCAAAGAATAAAAAATACAGATGGTGATTTCACTGTCCTCCCGGTTACTAGCCCTCCAACTTATTATGAAATTAAAAAAGCACGATTAGGAAGACCGTTCTTTAACACTAAGCTTGGATTTTCTGATACTGTTTTTGGTAGATGGGCTCTTATTATTCCATTTCTAGCCAATTAGAATCTCATCCTTTCAGCAGACCGTCTGGTATACACATCAATTTGCTTGCTTTTACGATATGAACTGTCAACTCGATAGTATCAAAGCATCGACTTAAAGGATCTACCAATCTAACAAAAGAAAGCATAGGAACTTCGAATGAGAGTTAAGTCAAATGAATCAGCTTCAAATCATGACTATACATAGGATCTATGTGAATCGGTTTTAATAAGAAAACTGGGGAACCTGCACAACTAATCTTTCTTGTGGGACAGATCGTTTGTACCCTAGTGCACAACAACCAAGGATACTCTTGAGAATTTTCGCCTTTTGAGTAACATTTTTCTCGTTTGTTTGGTTGACTTGAGGAGGGAGTTAAAAATTGCGTAGTCGGCAAACCAAATATTTAATGAAAATAAAGGTCGTCTACAAAGTCATATTCGTCACCCCTCCTCACCTGCTCACTTCTCTCCTCTGTTTGGGTGTGTTTGTGTTTCAGGAAAAATGGAGAAAATCAAGCATAGCCATGTAGCGGTAAGAGATGTGAAACTTCATGTCGCCGAAATTGGAGAAGGTACGTAATACAGGAAAGCGTAGAGAGAGGCACACACACATACATGCATGACTTTCTCAGTGTTATTGACTCATGTATGCCTGCTGAGTTCATCATATGAATAATAACCCGGTTCATAAATTTGCTGTGCACTCTGCAGGTCCAAAGGTGGTGGTGTTCTTGCATGGTTTCCCAGAGATATGGTACACATGGAGGCACCAAATGATTGGCGTTGCAGGTGCAGGGTACCGTGCCATTGCCATCGATTTCAGAGGCTATGGGCTCTCCATCGGCCTCTTGACCCTGAGAAGGGTTGTTATGCCGATCTTGTTGAAGATGTTGTTGCCCTCCTTGATGCTCTAGGCATTGCAAAGGTACCACCACATAAATCTGTCACACTCCATTACGTTTTTTCCCTTTTAGAATACTAATCTTGATCTGCAAGGACATTAGAGGGATGATCAGACAATTATTGCGGTTGAGACTTCTAACTTTGGCCAAATTTTTGCTGTTGAGAGTTGAGACTTGAGAATCTTTCATATATTCGTCAACCATCCTTTTCCTCCTTCTCAATTAGTTCCGACAACATTGCTTCTTTTCATGCATCTTCTCTCCCTGTTTTAGGCCAATTTGCTAATTTTGATATGTTGGTCAGTCCATATCTTGTCTGTTGTGAAACGGATCCTTGTCATGACACCAACACTAATACAATGCAATCGTCATTGGAACCATCCAAAATCTAGAGATGGTTGAGCTTCTTAATGTGGATTTTTCTTGGTCATATAAAGATGAACATGCTTTCATTTCGATATTTATTCACATGACCATTAGGTATGAAAGCAAATGAAAAGGGCATATTCTTGAAGGCCAAAATAGTATTGTCCTTATTTATTAGGTCATAGCTAAAATGGACTAATGTTGGAAGATGAGGAGAGGAGACAGAGAGATGAAGAAAATGTCTGAACTCCAGAAGGATCCGTGTCCTAAAAACCACAACATTTTAGACTTCAACCTACAAGTTGGAAGAGATCTCCACGGTCAATGATACACAAATGTTTTCCTGTCAAACTGAACTAATGGTTACTGACTTACTTCTTCCCCTAGGTCAGGACATTCCCCAGCCAGGCATAGCACTTACAAAGAGCATGAATAAGATGATAATCTAGCAATAAACAAGAGGATGGGACTAGAAAATCAACTGTCATGAGAACAGAAACCAGTACAAAATTAAGAAGTCATAATGTGATTATGTGGTGTATTACATTGATTAAAAAGAAGAGTCCATTGATGATACGGATGGTTGAATCCAGGCCTTCCTGGTGGGGAAGGACTTTGGGGCTATGCCAGCATACCTAGTTGCAGTGGTTAAGCCAGAGAGGGCCTGCGGAGTCATCACACTGGGCATCCCCTTCTTTCGACCCGCACTCCCGCCCATCCAACTCCCTCTCTTTACCAAAGGCTTTTACATTCTCAGGTGGCAGGTAAAATTCTTAACTCTCTCTCTCCCTCCCTCCCTCCCTCTCTCTCTCCCTCCCTCCCTCCCTCCCTCCCTCTCCCCACTGCCGTCTGCACCTCTCTAATAATTCCTCAGCTGAATTCAGGATCCAGGGCGAGCAGAAGCAGACTGCAGTAGGCTAGACACCAAGACAGTCATAAGAAACATCTACATCCTCTTTTCAGGGAGTGAGCTCCCGTTGCCAGAGATGATCAGGAGATCATGGACTTGGTCAATACGTCGACCCCGCTACCTCCATGGTTCTCCAAGGAAGATCTTGCGACCTATGCATCCTTGTATGAGAAGTCCAGGTTTCAGTTCGCCATGCAGGTTCCATACAGGTAATCATAGCAAACACTGATTCTGGGGAAATAAAATGAGAGAATTCTAATTCAAGAGACTAAAATGATCTCACTGAAAACCAATCAATCTACACACACTGATCGATGTCTATATTCCATCTGACTCATTGCATTTTCGGTCTCGGACTTTGGGGACGGAATTTGCCACACTGGATCTAAAAGTTACAGCTCCGGCGCTGCTGATCATGGGAGAGAGACTTTTTCCTAAAGTTTCCGGGCATGGATGACTACATAAGGAGCGGGCAAGTGAAGCACTTGTCCCTAACTTAGACATCACCTTCTTGCCAGAGGGGAGCCATTTTGTCCATGAGCAACTTCCGGAGCAAGTGAACAGTCTCCTAGTTGAATTCCTGAACAAGCAAAATATCTAGTTATGAGATCCTATCTATGGCAGCAGTTGGTCTTGGCGAGAGTAAATAAACTCATTCGATGCCTTTCATCATATGTGCTCACTATGAATTGTTAACTTACTACTTGGTAAAAATGAGACCTTCTACTTGAATATCACCAGTGATGAACTCTCATGTTTCATTAGCTCTGTGCAAATGGATGGATTTGTCAAAATGAAGATTGGGTAAATTTTAACAATTAGACTCCAAGGAAAGCAGATATCCTGCATTTCACTTGCAGAAAGAATTAGGACTGTTGATTTACAGGGATGAATGTTGATTTACATGCATTCTACTGTCAATGCATGTTGATTTACAGGGATGAATTTGATAGCAATATCTCCTGGAGAACATATTACGCAATCTAGCAGGGAAGGTTTGCAGCTTTTAGCGCACTGATTTTCTCAGGCTACATGGAAGCATCGCCCTAAAAATAAAATATATTTCTTCTCAAGTCTATTTGATAAGTGCCTTGGGGGCACTTGTAAGAGAAGGGATAGAATCCCATTGGCAGTTGAAAGAGTGTAACGGAGAAGACACAGGAATGACAGAGTGACGGCTCCCTACACGCTACAATCAACCTAAAACGTAAAGTGGCCACAAAAGACCAAGCAAGTACTTGGACGAACAGAACAAAGCACCAGCAATCTAAAACTAAACTATGCATTTCATGATATCTTATTTATAATGAAAGAACAAAAAGCGCACATCAAGATGAAATCTAAGATATGGAAGCCTGTGGGAGAGGACGTAAAGGGCAGAAAATGACGTGGATCGTTATCCTCATACACACTACAATCATGTAAAAACTTGTGATCGACACTACTTCGATTAGCTCTATGACACGCATGATCTCACCTCACCCTTCTTTTCTTTCCATCTTTACCCACTTTTCAATGTTTGTAAGCTGGAAAGCTGGCCCATGAGGGTTCTCCATGTCTAGAAAGAGATAAGCAATACCTCCAATCCCTTCGAAGAGAGAGTAGGGGTTGTCACTTCCATGGATCTCTCCCATGGAAATAAGCTGGCGAGCCCCATGAGGAAACCATTTTATGTAAACGGATATGTCCCCAAATTTTTCTATCATCCATTCTCAAACAGCACAACCAATCTCCTAGACAGTGTTTGCAAAGAAATGCACAACCCAAGCTTCATCTATTTTCATGATATTGGCGTTTTCCTTGAAAATGTTCTCTACTCATAAAAAGCTTTTGTGCTGATCACTTACTCAGAGTATATGCTGCAGCCAGATCTTTCAAGATGACAAATCTTTACGTTCTGCAGCTGATGCTGAGGAGGTAGTGTGGAATAGAGGGCTGCTAAGGAGAGTTGGTACATACCATGGAATGAGTGGGATTGCATATGTATTTCTCTCGCTCTACCAAGTCACAGGCAACGAGGAGTTTTGGTACAGGAGTTCTTAACTGCTTAGGCAGCAGTATACCATCACCAAATCAATTGAATTCCACAAGTAGGACAAAGAAAAAAGTCAAGCATGTCCTGCAAGATATTTTATAATATAACATTGATTGGGCATGGCATGATATATATATATATACACACACAAAAAATGAAAAAAGTAGATGGTCATTTCCGCAGTTACTAGTTGTCCAAATGATTAGGAAATAAAGAAAAGCACGATTGGAAAGACCATTATTTAACCCTAAGCTTGGATTTCCTGATAGTTTTGTTTGTGCAAGATTTCTTATGATTCCATTTCTAGTCAATTGGAATTTTATTTTTTCGGTGGACCATCAAGTATGTTATTCTTTCAACACTTAAATTTTCAGTTTTTTATGACATGAACAATTAAAGTATCAACTCAATGAACTTGCTAATCTAACAGAAAAAAGCGTAAGAAGCATTGGAACATGGAATCAGGGAACCCTTGCAGCTAATCGTTTTTTAAGAATGAATCGTATGGACTCATGTGCACAACGGTAATTAGCAGAATATCCTAGGCCAAGATTGCTTTTGAGAATCTACACCTTTGCGTTGAAATACTTGTTTGTCTTATTTGAGAGGAAGTTATGCCTGCCTTGTCGTGAGACCAAATTAAAAATATATTTGCCTTGTCAGCACTTTCATAGAAACCAATGATTTAATTCCAACAAAGGCCATCTATAGTGTCATACTCATAACAACTCCTCACCTACTGACCCCCACACCCTCTCTCTCTCTCTCTCTCTCTCTCTCTCTCTCTCTCCTCTGTTTGTGAGTGTGTGCGTATTCCAGGAAAAATGGAGAAAATTAAGCACAGCCATGTACCAGTGAGAGATGTGAAGCTTCATGTTGCCGAAATTGGAGA
Organism: Corymbia calophylla; assembly: GCA_014182845.1. Taxonomy (NCBI): domain Eukaryota; kingdom Viridiplantae; phylum Streptophyta; class Magnoliopsida; order Myrtales; family Myrtaceae; genus Corymbia; species Corymbia calophylla. Next base: position 26,064,646 of record CM024698.1, on the reverse strand, counting down.
AGGTACATAATACAGGAAAGTGTAGAAAGAGATGCACATACATGACTTGTTCAGGGAGATGCACTCACATGTGCTGCTTAGTTCAGCATATGAAGAATAACACAGTTCACAAATTTGCCGAGGGCACTCTGCAGGTCCAAAGGTGGTGGTGTTCTTGCATGGGTTCCCAGAGATATGGTACACATGGAGGCACCAAATGATCAGCGTTGCCGATGCAGGGTACCGGGCCATCGCCTTCGATTCCAGAGGATATGGGCTCTCCGATCAGCCCCTTGACCCTGAGAAGGGTTCTTTTGCTGATCTTGTTGAAGATGTGGTTGCCCTCCTTGATGCTCTGGGCATTGCAAAGGTACCACCACATCAATCTGTCACACTCCAGTAAATTTTTCTTCCTTTCAGAAATACTAACCTTGATCCGCGTGACCCTTATAGGGATGATCAGACAATTATTGCTCTTGAGACTTTAACCTTGGCAAAATTTTTGCTTTTGATGGTTGAGCCTCTTGAGAATCTTCCATATATTAATTCATCATCTTTTTCCTTCTCCTCGGTTAGCTGCAGAAAAATGCTGCTTTTCATGCATGTTCTCTGTTTGTATTTGGCCAATTGCTAATTTTTATATTTCAGTCAGTCCATGTCTCTGTTATTAAACGGATTCTTGTCATGCACCAACAATAATACAATGCAATCATCACTGAACCATCAATCTACAGAGGTTGAGCTTCTTGATTTGGATGTTTCTTATTCATACAAGAATAACAAATCTTTTGTTTCTATATTTATTCACACAACCATTAGCTAAATGAAAGTGCATACGCTTGAGGTGTAAGTATTGTCCTTTTGGACATTTTCTTCGTCTCTCTCTGTCCTCTACCTATCTTAGAAGGATCCGTGTCATAAAAACTGTTTTAGTTATGAACTGATAAATCTAAAGGAAAAATCCGTGTCATAAAAACCGAGAACATTCTATACTTTTAGTAAGGTCAAACATGCGAGGCATGTCCTCCTTCACCAGCTTGAGACCTACAAGTTAGGAAAAGCTCCACTGTGAATGATAATCAATTTGTTTCTGAAACTGATAATAACTTGCTTACTTTTTTTTCCTTTAGTCAGGACATTCCCTATGCAAGCATAGCATTTTTTCTTTTTTAGGTCACAGAGCATAGCACTTTACAAAGAGCATAAATAAGATGATAATCTAGCAATAAGCAAGACGAGACTACAAAGTCAACTGTCATGAGAACAGAAACAGACACAAATCAAGAAATCATAGGATGATTTTGTGAGTTAAAATGAAATGTCCATTGATGATATGGAGTGTTGAATCCAGGCCTTCCTGGTGGGGAAGGACTTTGGAGCTCTGCCAGCATACCTTGTGGCGGCAGTCAAGCCAGAGAGAGTCTGTGGAGTCGTCACACTGGGCATCCCCTTCATGCTACCTGGACCCTCGGCCCTCCCATGGCATCTCTTTCCCAAAGGCTTTTACGTTCTCAGGTGGCAGGTAAAATTCTCTCTCTCTCTCTCCTCTCTCTCTCTCTCTCTCTCTCTCCACCGCCCATCTGCCCCCTCCACTAATTCATCAATTGATTTCAGGAACCTGGGAGAGCTGAAGCTGACTTTGGTAGGCTAGATGTCAAGACAGTCATAAGAAACATCTACATACTCTTCTCTGGGAGCGAGGTTCCTGTCGCTGGCAATGATCAGGAGATCATGGACTTGGTTGATGAGTCGGCCCCGCTACCTCCATGGTTCTCTGAGGAAGATCTCGAGGCCTATGCATCCTTGTATGAGAAGTCTGGGTTCCGGTTTGCCCTGCAGGTTCCATACAGGTAATCATAGCAAACACTGACTCGGGAAATTAAATGAGAGAAATCCGATTCTAAATACTAAAATTGTTCTAGCTAAAAACCAATCGATCAGCAACCGCTGTTTAAGGTCTATATGTCATCTTACTATCCTTTTTGGTCTAGGTGTCTGGGGAGGGAATATGCCATAGTGGATCCAAAAGTTACAGCTCCAGCGCTGCTGATCATGGGAGAGAAAGACTATGTCCTGAAGTTTCCGGGCATGGAGGACTACATAAGGACCGGGCAAGTGAAGCATTTTGTCCCTAACTTAGACATCACCTTCCTGCCGGAAGGGAGCCATTTCGTCCATGAGCAACTTCCAGAGCAAGTGAACAGTCTTGTAATTGACTTCCTGAACAAGCAAAATATCTAATTATGAGTCCTTGACTATGGCAAAATTTGGTCTTGGTGAGAGTAAATAAACTCATTTGACGCTTTTCAATATTTGTGATCACCAAGAATTCTTAACTCCCTACTTGAGGATAATGAGGCCTACTATTTGAATATCACCAGTAATGAATTTTCATGTTTCATTAGCTTTGAAAATGTATGAATTTGGAAAATGAAGACTCTGCAAATTTCGACCATTAGAGTCCAATAAAAGCAAATATTCTGCATTTCAGTGGCAGAAAGAATTAGGGCTATCAATGCATATTGATTTACAAGGAGGAGTTTGATAGAAATTTCTCTCAGAGAACTTGTTACGCAATTCGGCAGGGCAGGTCTGCAGCTTTTAGTGCATTCGTGTTACATATAAGCATCGCCTAAAACTATAATATTTCTTCTTCAGTATATTTAGTAAATGCCTTCGGGCATTTGTAAAAGAAGGGAGAGAATTGGATTGGTGGTTAAAAGAGAGTGTAATGGAGAAAACTGAGGAATGACAGAGTGATGGAGAAAACAGAGAATCCCTGTGTGGTTGGAGAGAGAGATTATGGAGAATAGACAAATTTGTGATTTAAATTCAGTTGTAGACCGGTAAATCCTTATAACACTGCTTCACAACCTAAACTCATGGGTGACTACACAGAACATAAGTTCGCTCATTACACAGAACATAAGCTGCAATATCCGACTGACCAGAGGCATGAATCATGAAAAATGTCAGGGACTAGCATATTACAGATTTACTAGCATGTAGATCTTGCATGTCTAGACTATGTGGATTATATTAACTAGGCTGAATACGTGACAATAATTCAATTCTTCATTAATTGAAACGATCTCAAAAACCCATCTCGACAGGGCTTTTTTCAGCTTCTTAAAGAGTGATTTTGTTACTGGCCAAAAAAACAAAAGAGTGATTTGTTAGTACAATCCATGTAGTCTAGAGGAATCATGTTAACTAGAATGAAAAAAGAAATTGAGAGCACTTTTCAACCACTAAAAGATGGAAAAGATCAATCTAGGGCCCTTTTGTAACCTCTTAGAAAGTATTTTGTTAATTGGACAAATGAGCGATGGAAATTTAACACGATATTTTTGTTAGCTTCTTAAAAAGTGACCTTGTTAACTCGTTAAATAAGCGTTTTGAGTTACAAATCTTTACGTTCTTCTCCCGATGCTGAGGAGGCAGTGAGGAATAGAGGGCTGTTAGGGAGAGTTGGTATATGCCACGGGATAAGTGGGAATGCATACGCATTTCTCTCGCTCTACCGAGTCACAGGCAACGAGGAGTTCTGGTACCAGGAGTTCTTAACTGTTTAGGCAGGAATATACAATCACGAAATCATTCGAATGCTTCCACAAGTAGGACAAAGAGAAAAGTCAAGCAGATCCTGCAAACTTTTTCTAACATAACATTGAATGGGCATGGCATGATATTTTTCTTTTCTTCATTTGCATCTAAAAATGAAAATAAGTAGATGGTGATTTCGCTGTTCCACAGTCATTAGCCATCCAGATGATTAGGAAATAAATAAAAGAGCGATTGGAAAGACCATTCTTTAAACCTAAGCTTGGATTTTGTGATACTTTTGTTGGCAGACAATTCTTATTATTCCATTTCTGGTCAATTAGAATCTCACCCTTTCAGCAGACTGTATTCTCTAAACACTTCAAATTTTCAGCTTTTTATAAAATGAACTGTCAAAGCATCAACTTAATGAATCGTTTGGAGCAATGTGCAAAACTGGGATTATCAGAATATTCTAAGCCAAGGATGCTTTTGAGAATCTACACCTTTGCGTTGAAATAATTGTTCGTCTTATTTTGGGGGAAGTCATATCTGCCTTGTCGTCATTTTCGGAGAAACCGATGATTTAATAGCAAAGGCCATCTACAATGTCGTGCTCATAACTCCTACTCACCTACTTACCTCTCTCTCTCTCTCTCTCTCTCTCTCTCTCTACTTACCTCTCTCTCCCTCTCCCCTCTGTTTGTGAGTGCGTGCGTTTTCAGGAAAGATGGAGAAAATCAAGCACAGCCATGTACAAGTGAGAGATGTGAAGCTTCATGTTGCTGAAATTGGAGAAGGTACATAATACAGGAAAGTGTAGAGAGAGAGAGAAAGGGAGGAGAGAGACGCACCTACATGACTCATTCAGTGACATTCACTCACGTGTGCTGCTGAGTTCATCATATGAAGAATAACCCAGTTCACAAATTTGCCGTGTGCACTCTGCAGGTCCAAAGGTGGTCGTGTTCTTACATGGGTTCCCAGAGATATGGTACACGTGGCGGCACCAAATGATCGGTGTTGCCAGTGCAGGTTACCGTGCCATCGCCTTCGATTTCAGAGGCTATGGGCTCTCCGATCAGCCTCTTGACCCTGAGAAGGGTTCTTTTGCTGATCTTGTCGAAGATGTTGTCGCCCTCCTTGATGCTCTGGGTATTGCAAAGGTACCACCACATTAATTTGTCACACTCAAATACTAACCTTGATCTGCGCGACCATTATAGGGATGATCAGACATTTATTGGTCTTGAGACTTTCAACTTTGGCAAATCTTTTGCTTTGAGAGTTGAGCCTTGAGAATCTTTCATATACCCATTCATCGACCTTTTCCTTCTCCTCGATTAGTTCCAGAAGAATGCTGCTTTTCACGCATGTTCTCTGTTTGTTTTTGGCCAATTGCTAATATTGATATTTCAGTGAGTCCATGTCTGTCTGTTATTAAACGGATTCTTGTCATGATACTAACAATTATACAATGCAATCATCATTGAACTTCGACCAAAAAAAAAAAAATCGTCATTGAACCATCAATTAGAGAGGTTGAGCTTCTTGATGTGGATGTTTCCTGGTCGTACAAAAAAAAACAATTCTTTTGTTTCTATATATATTCACTTGACCGTTAGTTAAATGAGAGTGCATATGCTTGAGGTCTAACATGGTGCGTTACTTTTGGACATTTTCTTCATCTCTGTCCTCTACCTATCTACTGAGGTAGGTATGTTTTAGTTTAAGAACTGACAAATCTCAAGAAGGATCCAGCTCATAAAAACCGAGAACATTTTAGACTTCCAATAAGGTCACACATGAGATGCACGTCCTCCTTCACCAAGCTTGAGACCTACAAGTTAGAAAAAGATCTTCACTGTGAATGATGAACAGTTTTTGTCTGTTAAACTAATGGTAATTTGTTACTTTTTTCCTTAGTGAGGACATTCCCTAGCCAAGCATAGCACTTTACAAAGAGCATGAATAAGATGATCATCTAGCAATTGAGAAGTCGACACTGCTACAGAATCAACTGTCATGATAACAGAAACAGATTAAAGATCAAGAAATCATAAACTGATTATGTGAGTTACAAAGAAAAGTCCATTGATGATATGGAGTGTTGAATCCAGGCCTTCCTGGTGGGGAAGGACTTTGGAGCTCTGCCAGCATACCTAGTAGCAGCGGTCAAGCCAGAGAGGGTTTGTGGAGTCATCACACTGGGCATCCCCTTCATGCTACCTGGACCCTCGGCCCTCCCATCCCATCTCTTTCCCAAAGGCTTTTACATTCTCAGGTGGCAGGTATAATTCTTGACTCTCTCTCGCTCTATCTCCACCACCCATCCGCCACCTCTACTACTACCTCAATTAATTTCAGGAACCTGGGCGAGCAGAAGCTGACTTTGGTAGGCTAGATGTCAGGACGGTCATAAGAAACATCTACATCCTGTTCTCGAGGAGCGAGCTCCCTGTTGCTGGCGATGATCAAGAGATCATGGACTTGGTCGATGAGTCGATCCCGATACCTCCATGGTTCTCTGAGGAAGATCTTGTCACTTATGCATCCTTGTATGAGAAGTCTGGGTTCCGGTTCGCCTTGCAGGTTCCATACAGGTAATCATAGCAGACAACGACTCGGGGGAAATAAAATGAGAGAAATGTGATTCTAGATTCTAAAATTGTTCTAGCTAAAAACCAAATCAGCAGTCGCTGTTTAAGGTCTATTTGTCATCTTACTCGCATTTTTGGTCTAGGTCTATGGGAAAGGAATATGCCATAGCGGATCCAAAAGTTATGGCTCCAGCGCTGCTGATCATGGGAGAGAAAGACTATGTCCTCAAGTTTCCAGGCATGGAGGACTACATACGGACTGGGCAAGTGAAGCATTTTGTCCCTAACTTAGACATCACCTTCATGCCGGAAGGGAGCCATTTCGTCCATGAGCAACTTCCGGAGCAAGTGAACAGTCTCGTTGTTGACTTCCTGAACAAGCAAAGTATCTAATTTGAGTCCCTCTGACTATGGCAGAACATGGTCTTGGTAAGAGTAAATAAATCCATTCGAGGCAGTTCGGTATCTGTGATCACTAAGAATTCTCAGCTTCCTACTTGAGGATGATGAGGCCTTCTATTTGAATATCACCAGTAATGAACTCTCATGTTTCATTAGCTTTGAAAATGTATGAATTTGGAAATTGAAGATTCTGCAAGTTTTAGCCATTAGAGTCCAATAAAAGCAAATATCCTGCATTTCACTGGCAGAAAGAATTAGGGCTTTCGATGCACGTCGACTTAGGAGGAGGAGTTTGATAGCAATTTCTCTCGAAGTTCTTTTTACCCAGTCTAACAGGGAAGCTGTTACATACGAGTATCGCCTCAGATTAATGTATTTCTTCTTAAGTATATTTAATAAATGCCGTAAGGGGCTCAATCTAAATTGGTTTGAAGGGAGCTCTCATCATTTTGGATTACTTAGACTTCGGTCAAGGAATTCTCACAAGGATGGTGCTTGGCACTCATTATGCACTCTTGAATTTCGCCTTTCCATGCTTCATATGCCTCCATGCTTCATATGCCAACGTAGACTATTCATCTGCCAAATCTGCCGTGGACTCTTTAAAGATTAAAAATAAATAAATAAGAAAAAACTCTTCGTGCTTCACCTTCTCCTCCCTCTGATGTCTCATTTCATACTTGTTCCTGAATGGGAACACCCATCACAGAGAAAAGAAGAGAAAAAAGAGAAAAATAGAGTGTGTGCTCAAGAGATATGGCTTCTTCAGCACCCATCAAGGGTAAAAACCTTGAAGTCTGTTTCTGATAAAGCTCAAAACTTTCAGAGTTTAGTATCCCAAATCACGAAATTTGGCCAAAGGGTCGGGAGGTCATGTGTTTTGGAAGAATGGCTGTGTCAGGACTCATTTATTAATGAGTTGGATTAGAGAAATCACACATTGAAGAATTGACGTGATGTTAAACAGTTAATATATCCTAATTTGTCTATAACATATTGGCTTAAACTTTTGAGTGAAAATGGGTCTAACTAGATATATTAACGAGCTCAAGCTTTGGCTCTTCTTGGAAATCTCCCCAGGTGTAGATATCAGACTTGTGCCGTGAAATCTTCCCGGGTGTAAATATCAGACTTGTGTTGCGTCCTCTACCAGTTGGAACTAGACACGAATGACAGAACCATGTCACAGACAATGAGGAGTTCCTGAACAAGAGTTCTAAACAAGTCCAGCAGCAGATTCTGCAAGATTTTTCAAATATAACATTGATTGGGCATGTCATGATATTTTTCTTTTATTTTTTTGCATCTAAAAATGAAAAAAGCATATGGTCATTTCTGCGGTTACTAGCTATCCAAATGATTAGGAAATAAAAAAAAGCAAGATTGGAAAGGCCATTCTTTAACCATAAGCTTGGATTTTCTGATAGTTGTGTTGGTTCACGATTTCTTATGATTCCATTTATCTCATCCTTTCAGCAGACTTTCTGGTATGTTATTCTCTAAATAATACAATTTTTAGCTTTTCCCTACATGAATTGTGAAAGCATCAACTTAATGCACTTTGCCAATCTAAGAGAAAAAAAAGCGTAAGAAGCATTGAAACATGGAAGCTGGGAACCCTCAGTACTACTCTTTTCCTCTGGACTCTCGTGCACAACTGTAATTGGCAGACCTTTGCGTTGAAATACCTGTTTGTCTTATTTGAAGGGGGTTTTATCTGCCTTGTGGGCATTTTCGGAGAAGCACTGATTTAATTACAGCAAAGGCAGTCTACAAAAGTCATACAAGTCATACCTCTCTCTCTCTCTCTCTCTCTCTCCTCTTTGTGAGTGCGTGCGTGTTTCAGGAAAGATGGAGAAAATCAAGCACAGCCATGTACCAGTGAGAGATGTAAAGCTTCATGTGGCTGAAATTGGAGAAGGTACATATTACAGGGAAGTGTAGAGAGAGAAACCCACATACATGTGTCACGGAGCCGAGGAACGATCGGCCCGTGACACACCAGTGACAATTACTCACATGTGATGCTGAGTTCTCTGCAGGTCCAAAGGTGGTGGTGTTCTTGCATGGGTTCCCAGAGATATGGTACACGTGGAGGCACCAGATGATCGGCGTTGCCGATGCAGGGTACCGCGCCATCGCCTTCGATTTCAGAGGCTATGGGCTCTCCGATCAGCCGATTGACCCTGAGAAGGGTTCTTTTGCTGATCTTGTTGACGAGAGAGAATTGCCAAAAAAGTCCTAAACCTATTGAGGTTGTGCCAATTCAGTCATAAATCTTTTTTTTTTACCGATTCAGTCCTAAACCTTTTACGATTGTCTTAGATTAGTCCATCCGCCAAAATTGGCCGGCTGGCTGACGTGGACGCCAGCGGCCGCGCGCAACAATTTTTTAATAATTTTTTATTATTTTTTGATTTTTAAATTATTTTTTGATTTTTTTTATTTTCCGAATTTTTTATTGTTTTTTTAATTTTTATGTTTCTTTTCTTTTCTTTTTTCCCCTCCCTCCCCTCCCCCGCCGCGGCAGTGGGCCGACCGCCGCCGACGAGGCCGCCCCACTCGCGCGAGGGCCGCGAAGCCCTCGCCTGCACTGGGGCCGCCGGCGAGGGTCGCGGCCCGCCGCCCGGATCCGGGCGAGGCCGGCCGCGGCGAGGCGGCTTCGCCCGATCCGGGCGAGGCCGGCCTCAGCGAGGCGGCTTCGCCCGCATCCGGGCGCGCCGCCGCGCCATGGCTCGGCCGCAGCGGCGCGCCTCGCCGCGCCGGCTGCGAGGCCATGGCGGGCTCGGGCGAAGGTCGCCATGGCCTCGCCGGGCCGCGGCGAGGCCGCCGCCCGCGGCCAGGCCATGGCGAGGCCGCCTCGCCGCGGCCCCCCTGTGCCTCGCCCGGTCCGGGCGAGGCCGCCGGCGAGGGTGGCCGGCCCGACGGGGCCGCGACCCTCGGCCGCCGCCGCGAGGGCTTCGCGGCCCTCGTGCGGTGGCCGGCAGCCTCGTCGGAGCTGGCCGCCACCGCCGCCGGTGGTGGGGGAGGGGAGGGGGAGAAAAAGAAAGAAAAAAAACAGAAAAATTAAAAAAACAATAAAAAATTCGGAAAAAATAAAAAAATTCGGAAAATAATAAAAATTATTAAAAAATTGTCGCCGGCGCCGGCCGGCGTCCACGTCAGCTCCGGCCGGCCAAATTTGGCCGGATGGACTCAATTGGCACAATCACAAAAGGTTTAGGACTCGAATCGGTCAAAAAAAAAGTTTAGGATCGAATGGCAAGACAACCCCAATAAAGGTTTAGGGACTTTTTTGGCAATTCTCCCTTGTTGACGATGTTGTTGCCCTCCTTGATGCTCTAGGCATTGCAAAGGTGCCGCTACATTAATCTGTCACACTTAAAACTCTTTTTTTGCCTTTCAGAAATACTAATCTTGATCTGCGCCACCATTATAGGGATGATCAGACAATTATTGCCCTTGAAACTTTAACCTTGGCAAAATTCATCATCTTTTTCCTTCTCCTCGGTTAGTTCCAGAAAAATGATGCTTTTCATGCAGGTTCTCTGTTTGTTTTTGGGCAATTGCTAATTTTGATGCTTCAGTCAGTTAATATCCGTCTATTATTAAACGGATTATCGACATGACACCAACAATATTACAAAGCAATCGTCATTGAGCCATCAATCTACCGAGGTTGAGCTTCTTGATGTGGATGTCTCTCGGTCATACAAGAAAACCAATTCTTTTGTATCTATATATATTCACACGACCATTAGCTAACTGAAAAAATAAAAATAATGAAAGTGCATATGCTTGAGGTCTCAGTATTGTCCTTTTGGACATTTTCTTCATCTCTCTCTGTCCTCTACCTATCTTCTAAGATAGGTACGTTTTAGTTATGAACTGATAAATCCAAAGAAGGATCCGTGTCATAAAAACCGAGAACATTTTATACTTTCAATAAGGTCACACATCCTCCTTTACCGAGCTTGAGACCTACAAGTTAGAAAAAGATCACTGTGAATGATAATCAATTTGTTTCTGAAACTGATGGTAACTTGCTCACTTTTCTCCTTAAATCAGGACATTCCCTATGCAAGCAAAGCACTTTACAAAGAGCATAAATAAGATGATAATCTAGCAATAAAAAAGAGGACAAGACTACAAAATCAACTGTCACGAGAACAGAAAAAGATATAAAATCAAGAAATCATAGGATAATTATGTGAGTCAAAATGAAATGTCCATTGATGATATGGAGTGTTGAATCCAGGCCTTCCTGGTGGGGAAGGACTTTGGAGCTCTGCCAGCATACCTAGTAGCAGCGGTCAAGCCAGAGAGGGTATGCGGAGTCATGACATTGGGCGTCCCCTTCATGCTCCCCGGACCCTCGGCCCTCCCATGGCATCTCTTCCCCAAAGGCTTTTACATGTTCAGGTGGCAAGTAATACTCTCTCTCTCTCTCTCTCTCTCTCTCTCTCTCTCCACTGCCTATCCGCCACCTCTATTAATTCCTCAATTGATCTCAGGAATCTGGGCGAGCAGAAGCTGACTTTGGCAGGCTAGATGTGAAGACGGTCATAAGAAACATCTACATACTCTTCTCCAGGAGCGAGGTCCCTGTTGCTGGCGATGATCAGGAGATCATGGACTTGGTCGATGAGTCAACCCCGCTACCTCCATGGTTCTCCGAGGAGGATCTCACAGCCTATGCATCCTTGTATGAGAAGTCCGGGTTCCGGTTTGCCCTGCAGGTTCCATACAGGTAATCATAGCAAACACTGACTCGAAATTAATTGAGAGAAATCGGATTCTACATACTGAAATTGTTCTAGCTAAAAACCAATCAATCAGCAGCCGCTGTTTAAGGTTTCTACGTCATCTTATCACATTTTTGGTCTAGGTCTTTGGGGAAGGAATATGCCATAGTGGATCCAAAGGTTACGTCTCCAGCGCTGCTGATCATGGGAGAGAAAGACTATGTCCTGAAGTTTCCAGGCATGGAGGACTTCATAAGGACTGGGCAAGTGAAACATTTTGTCCCTAACTTAGACATCACCTTCATGCCAGAAGGGAGCCATTTCGTCCATGAACAACTTCCAGAGCAAGTGAACAGTCTCGTTGTCGACTTCCTGAACAAGCAAAGTATCTAATTATGAGTCACTGACTATGGCAGAATCTGATCTTGGCGTGAGTAAATAAACTCTTTTGACGCCTTTTGGTATCTGTGATCACTAAGAGTTCTTAGCTTCCTACTTAAGGATGATGAGGCCTACTACTGGATTATCACCAGTAATGAACTCTCGTGTTTCTTTAGCTTTGAAAATGGATGGATTTGGAAATTGAAGATTCTGCATGTTTTAGCCATTAGAGTCCAATAAAAGCAAATATCCTGCATTTCACTTGCAGCAAGACTTAAAACTGTGAATGTACATTGACTGACAGGAGGAGTTTGATAGCAATTCCTCTTTAAGTTCTTTTTACACAATGTATTAGGGAAGCTGTTGCTCAAGTGTAACGGCTAAACTTAATGTATTTCTTCTCAAGTACATTTAATAAATGCCTTGAGGGGCACTTGTAAGAGAAGAAAGAGAACTGGATTGACGTTTGATTCAACTGGATTGAAAGATAGTGTAACGGAGAAACTGAGGAATGATGGATGTGATTACACCTGTCAAAATGGGTATATAACCCATTTATGACCCATTTAAATATTAAATGGGTCAGGCTTTCTTTTAGTATAACCCATTTATGACCCATTTAAAGAAACCCTGACCCATTTATGACCCATTTAATATTTAAATGGGTCATAAATGGGTTATACTCTCATTTTGACATGTGTATATATAATGGGTTTAAAAATTAAAAAGACTAAAATACATGGGTTGTTAATAAACTTGAATAAGTTTAAAATCTTTTAAAAAGATTATAAGAATAAGTTTTCCTAAGTTTAGTTAGATAGAGAAATATTTTAACAATATGGGTCGGGTCGGGTATGGGTTGGGTTGGGTATGGGTCAAAAATTTTATACTATCTTAAATGGGTCGCCAAAACGGGTTAATGGGTCATTTGGGTCGGACCATTTATGACCCAACCCAAACCCGACCCAACCCACCCGTTTAACAGTGCTAGATGTGATGGAGAAACTGAGGAATCGGCTAGCGATATTAGATATTTACCTTGATTTTCATATCTTTCAGAATTATGCATTAAAAAAAAAAAAATAAGTGATCAGCTAATGGCACCATTATTCTTAAAGAATAACAGTGCCATCTCCCTCACTTCATTTCTTTGAAAAATCTGAATAAAAAATCTCAGTTGTATTGCTTCAAGTCCATTACAGCGGGTTCCTTATATATGAAAAAGAAAGCAAGCAAGGGACAAAATTATTCTGAAGAAAATCGACTACCAAAATAAAATAAACAAGCATGAAAATAGTATCACTAAATTTCCAAGATATATTGTTTTTGGGACTAACAAAGATATTATTGTACATTTACAGGGCTTTTCAATCTTTGTGCTCAATCTAAACTCGTGAAGGGGGCTCTTATTATTTTGGATTACTTTAGACTTCCGTCGAGGAATTCTCACAGGGATGGTGCTTAGCACTCCTTATGCACTCTTGAATTTGTCCTTTCAATGCTTCATATGCCAACGGAGGCTATCCATATGCCTAACCTGCCGTAGACTATTTAAAGATATAAACTAATAGAAAAAACTCTTCATGGTTCACCTTCTCCTCCCTCTGATCTCTCGTTTCATACTTGTGCCTGAATGGAAACACGCATCACAAAGAGCAAAGAAGAAGGGAAAAAGGGAAAAATAGAGGATCTGTGCTCAAGAGATATGGCTTCTTCAGCACCCATCAAATGTCCAAACCTCAAAGTTTGTTTCTGATAAATGTCAAACTTTCGAAGTTTAGTATCCCAAATCACGAATTTTGCCGAAGCGGAAGGTGCGTGTTTTGGAAGGATGGTTGGAACTAAACACCGATGACAGAACCATGCATGGTATGCCTGACGTCGGCGACGGGCGGGATTCTTCATGATGCTTGAGGAAACTGGTCGTTGGCGCAATCATGTCGCTACCAAACTTGCCATAAGAAAACGACTATCTTGACAGAATTTGGGTTTTCGACGGTCGGCTTACAAATTCGCTTCCTCTTTGTGCTTCAAGTATTGACCTATTCACTGGGCATTAAATATAAATCCCCCGCTATTTCCTCTCGTAGCATAATTATTCAGAGACTGTAACCGGTTTTGTCCATGAGCGACTCCCCTATCAAGTGAACTTCCCCATCATCAACTTAGTAAACAAGCACCCAACATAGTTAGGATTCGTCTTGCATACGTCTTTCGCCTTTTGCTCTCATCAAGAGCATTCTTAACACCTGTTTGGCCACAAGGTCTTTCATCTTAACACTGTCGATGGTGCGATTCTCATCTCGCTAACCTCCCAAAATCAAGCAACTTGAAAAAGTAGGGATTTGTAAAGTTCTAGTTATCAGAGAATATAAGACGCATATGTACTGCATTCCTCCGAGACAGGACATTATCTGCGAATGCATGATGTGACCAGTCAATTTACAAATTGCAGAGAAGTGGCCATAAAGATAAAGCAAAAACTTGGATATACAGAACAAAGCGCCAGCAATTTAAAACTAAACTATGCACTTCGCAGCATAATGAGAAATGCCCTTATTTATTATGAAACAACAAGCAGTGCACACCAAGATGAAATCTAAGATACAGAAGCCTGTGTGACAGGACGTCGTACACACATTAGTCACGTATAAATAAAACTTGTAATCAGCACTTATTCAATCAACTCCACCAAAAGTGTGATCTCACCTTACCCTTCTGTTCTTTTCCATCTATTTTCCCATTTTAAAGTTCATAAGCTGGAAACCTGGCTGCTGAGGGTTCCACAGTGTCTAGAAAGAGATAAGCCATACCTCCAACCCCTTCAAAGAGGGAGTAGGGGTTATCACCTCCATGCATCTCTCCCGTGGAAATAAGCTTGAGAGCCCCATCAAGAAGAAAGCAAGCAAATGCTTTTGCCCTGTACAAGAACTCCGCGTTGCCCGTGACACGGTAGAGTGAGAGAAACGCGTACGCGTTCCCACTTATCCCATGGCATATACCGACTCTTTTTAACAGCCCTCTATTCCACACTACCTCTGCAGCATCAACTGCAGCACATAAGAATTCATCATCTCGAAAGACCTGGCATGCAGTATAGACTCCGCGTAAGTGATCAGCATGAAAGCTTTCCACGAGTAGAGAACATTTGAGAAAATGCCTATATCACATATCATAAGAAAAACACCCTTTTGAAGGCTCAGAGACTACTTGGCTATGTTTACCTCGGCGGCTTTCACTAATGTGAGGACAATCCCAGGGGCTCCATGACACCAATGCACGAGAACATCTGTGTTCCTATCTTCCTCACAGGAAGGATAGTTTCCACCAGGGAATCTATTTCTGATCATGTATTTAAGAGTACCCTTGACATCTTCCATCTCATCTGGTTTTAATTCCATATGCATTAAAACATGCATTATGCCAGCCAAACCGTGGGCAGCACCCCAGTACTTTTCGCCATACCATTCAAACATCAGTGGGGACTTTCCTCCTCTCTTAGCCAATGCTCTCCCGTTTTTGAATATTTCATCTGCCACAGCACGCTACATATAATACCATTAGCCAGATTATGCCAATTTGCGCAAGCATTGAGGATAGCAATGCAATATCAAAGATTCAATGAAAATGTCACCATGGTCGATGACGGAGCAGTCCCCTCGCCAATGTGCTTGTTTAAGAACAAGCAGGCCCATAGAAATCCCGCTCGCCCATATAACAACTCATCTGGAGTACTCCTTGGCAACTTAATCTGTTAAGAAGAAGGTCAACAAACCGTGCCATATGAAACAATTAGATTTAAAATCAGAAAAGTAAGGAATGAGCAGTTCAAAGAATCTACCCCTTTAAAGTGGTTTAGATAATGAATGAGAGAGTGAGTATCGCCCGCATACTTAGCCACAACCGCACCAAGAGCACAGACACCGGCCCTCCCACATATAAACGTCACATCCCTGTCAGCGATAACAAAATGGGAAAGCTAAGAAACAACACGGCCTCAACTGTCAACCCACCAACGAAGTACACATCCTTTTTCCTCCGAAAGAAAGGGAGATACGACAGGGATCCTGTCGACGATCCTTCCAGACATGTTAAGCCATAAGCATACTCGGTAAAAAGATTTTGCTTTCCAAATATGGAAACATAAGACAAGCAAAGTAATGCTCTGAAAATTGCAAAACCTCCTTTTAGTTCCGACCAATCAGCAGTGCTAACGAATTTCATATCCATGAAAAGACTACAAAACATAGTTAACAACTTAGAACACGTCGGCCACTTCCTTAAATGCACTGCTCATTTTCTTTTCCTCACAGAATCACTCGACAGCGCGCATTACCATAGCGCGTGCCTGGAAAAATTCGCACGAAAAATAACTTGGGAGAAAAAAGAGTACCTGGATCCAGCAGAAGCAGAGTCACAAGCTCTGATAATCTGGGAGCAGAGCGCGAGATCATTGGAGTTGTTCGTGATCTGATAGGATCTGAAGAGCAGGAAAGCGGTTCCCAGAGAACCGCAATACAGAGTGAAGTCGCGCACGCGTTGCCTCGTGACACCCCACGTCTCCACCACTATCTGAGACATTTTTACAAACTATCGGTAAACTTCCGTACCCAAAAAACCAAGAAAAGCGCAAGCAAGCAAGCGCACTCCGAGCTCAGGAATCGAAGAGGAAAGCGTACGGTCTCCTTGAGGTCGAGAGCGGCGCGCTTGAAACTCTCGGCGAGGACCGGGTACGGCTTGGCGAGAAGCTTTGCGAGGGAAGAATCTCCGGGATCAGAGACTGCTCCTCCTTCGAGAGACGTCGCCGCCGCCGCCTCCACGGCGAAGTCCGGCATGGTGTTGGGGAAGAATCTGTCCGCCATCTTCTCCGGCCGTCGAGCTACGGCTGCTCCTGCGACCGAATACTCTAGGCTCGCGGGTGGTGGAGGGTTTCCACTTCGCACGTCGCAGGACCGTCGCGGTCAACGATCATGATGGAAGTTCCTATAGTTTCTCGAATGGGAGGAGATGCCTGCAAGTTGTTCCACGTGGAAGATCCCCATCGCCGACGTGGCACGGCGAGTTCAGACGGTTCTCGTCTCATGGGCCTTGAGGATCGGATTGTCGGATACTGGGCCCAGCGGCCCAGTTCGTTTCCTCTCGTCTTTGCATCGTTACCACCGACTTTAGTCGCATCAATTTTTACTTCCGCTTCCACTCGGGAATAAAGCTTCCTCCATTTCATAAAAACAAATAAACGACATATGTTCGAAAAGTGGATGGTTTCGCATCACCCACGATATGCTTAAATTTCAAAAAGCTCATAGACTTATCTAGAAGCAACAATCATACATTTCACGAGGAAAATGTAGAAATTTTCTACATAACTAATTAATAAGAAACAATCAGATCCATATATGACTGTAAAACACAAAAACCTATATGTACAGCAGAATTAAAACGTACATGTTTGAGCTATAGTACGCTTGATGAAAAAAGCAGATCAAACCGATAGTGTCGGTGATCTATCGGAATGCGCATCTTCCTCTCTACACCTATTTTTTCGGTTTAGCGAACTTTAATGGGATTCGGAATTGATAGGTATAACCTACCCTTTTATAGGCTAGAGAGGGGACCTAAGAAACCCTAATCAATAGTGTGTTAACTGGGCCCCTCCCATTACAAGCTTCGCTAAACACAATTCTTTCTGTTTTTCTTTCTTTTCAACTAGGCCCGTAATTAATAGATGCCAAAACCCAATTCAATAAGATCACTTGAGAGTTCAAAATATATTGGAATATCCATTAACCCGATTATATAAAATAGAAAATTAATTAATTAATGTAAGCCCATTATCGGAAATTTCCAACATTCTCCCACTTGGGCTACATTAATTAATTTGTTTTATTTTGAAAACGACACTCTCGGGTTAATAACTGAAAATTTGTTTTATGTGGCCACAATTTTGAAAAATAATATTCCAATAACGGCATCTCAAAACCAATCCAATCTTATATAAGATCATTATAGGACTATGGCGATCAATGCGTTAAGAAAATACCGCAACACATGACCTTCCATAATCACATATAATAAGTATTATATTTTCATGGATCATGGGCCTAGTAGTGTAGTAAGAAATAGTGCCAACATGTGATAAAAAAATAGACACTATTTCTATCGGTCTTCAATGCAATTTCTCAACGATATGAAACTGCATTAACGCAATTTCTAAACAACATGAAATTGGCTCAGTGCAATTTCTAAACAATATGAAATTGCACAATTATGTCACAATCCAACATGAGATCTCATAATTAGTGACATCCAGTCATCTTCAAACTATTTGTTTAAAGATACTATTATATATTTCCATTTCTCAGTTGACAAGAGAAATGATAACAATAAAATCAACAGTGATGATCATCAAAAGTAAATGCTTTAATAAACATTATAAAAGCATTATAAGTTTCCATATAACCATAATAGTTAGAAATACAAATTATATAGCTCCCACTAACAAAAGAGATCAAAAATACTCTAAAACACCAATATTCCTCACATGATCTTTAAACATAATGGGTCATAAACCTTTTGTTAGAGAATCGGCTAATATGGACTTAGTTCTAATATTTTCAATCAGAATGTATCCCTTTTTAACTAAGTCCTTAATAATATAATATTATATCCGGTTAACATCTCAACCGTTGCATTGTTGTTGTTCATAGCAAAAGTAAAAGTTTGACATACATAATGCAATATGATCAATTATGGGCAATAAGTAATTCCACAAAATAATTAGTACATTATAAACTCCCCTTTGGGTAGAGTGTATAATGCACCATTATTTTCCACAGCATGAAGTTTGTAAAACAACAACAAGGAGAATTACATATAATTGTCAAGAATCCATCCCCTTTGGGCAGACAAATCCTTTAAATTATATATCTCCATAATATCAATATATAGAGACAATAAGGAGAATTACATATAATCTTCAAGGATCAATCCCCTTTGAGCAGACAAATCATTTAAATTATACATCTCCATTATTTCAACATAAAGGGAAATCACATATAACTCTCAAAGTTTATCTCCTTTGGGTAGATAAACCTTTTGAGTCGCACATCCCATCAATTATCTCTAATATATCAATATAAAGGGGAATTACATATAACTTAAAAAAATTTATCCCCTTTGGGCAGATAAATCTTTTTGAGTCATACATCCCCATCTTTTAATTTTGGAATTTATCTTCATGCAATTTTCAAATTAATATACACAATAACCCCCTTTGGGCAGATGATTATATATACTAATTTTTATCAATAAGGAACTTCAATAATTTACAAACTTTAACAATTTGTAAATAATGTTCCATTTAATCAATGCCCAAAAATTCATCAAACAATATGAAGCACTTTACAACATGTGCTTCCCAAGATCATATTGCATTTATCAAACAACAATTTTTGCCATAATTTTATGTGCCTATTTCTATAATTAAGCATATAAGATTATCTAGTTAAACTCAAGCAAGAAAGTATAGATAATCTATGCTAAATTAGGGAAAGTGAATATTGTCATCTTATCCCTCATACCCTATAATAAATTTCCATAAATTAAAAATTGGAAAAATAGGCACAAAATTATTTTTCATGGAATTAAATATGGATAACAATAAATAATTCCAAATAAATATTTAAATATGCCAAAATTAAAATTTACCATACCAAAAAATCATAAATTAAAAACTAGGCATATTAAAAAAAATTGAAACGGACCTTGGAGGACCCTACACTTGCCCTACACGTCATTTCGTGCACGTGGGGCTAACAACTTGGCTGCACTACATCAATAAGTTTTGCTGATATTAAGACAAACTATTGGAGAATGTTATAATTCATTTAAGACCTCACACTTCACACATGATGGAGGCAAACACATGGAGGAACGCAATCCTGCACTAGCTATAGGCACATGAGCATGACAATTGAAATTTACAGTGTCCAAAGGAGAAGTAAGGATAGCTCAAAATCTATTATCTCAGGTGCTTATTCAAATTAGCTGAATTTCATTAACACCAAACAATAGAGAGACTCGAAACCAAACTAATTTGATAGCCTAAAAGAGAGATGACGATAACAATTAAAGATAAAGGGAGCTCGTCAATGCACATGAATAAATTTACTGATACAATATAACACTTATTAGCACTACATAATACTGTTTTCTCTATGGTATAATGTTATACTAATGTTTCAAGAAGTAGTGGGCAATTGACCACTTCTCATACATGGCTTTATAGTAGACATAGACAAAAGTCATGTGAAAAGTAAGCCCTCCCCACTGATGCAACCCAAGAAATTAATGAAGTCGATATTTGTTCAAATAGCGACAATGTTACCACTCCTTCATGAAGACTATCCTTTTCATCAAATAGTTTATATTTTAATCACAGCAACCACAAAGTAGGCAAATATAACAGTAGCCATCGCATCTAGACCGTGAAATTCCTAAAAATAAGTTATTTCTCGCAAAAAAAAATCAGGGAAAGCGATCCATCATTTAATATATTAGGCACATGCTAGAGTCATGATTGTAACTATAACAATAGGTTTAATTAGATCCTCCAAATACATTTGCCAAATAAAGGCTTTTATAACCTTCTAAGGTAGAACCACTATATAAATCTCTCCATCGTAAAAAAAAAAAGGTTAGCCAATTGCAACTCTCCGAAATAATCTACTCATTAAACAAGCAACTAGCATTGACAGCAGCAGTCAACCAAGGTCAACAACGGGAGCAATTATTCTAGATAAAAATTATCCTTTCTATGAAAGAACTAAGCAATTGGTGGGTTCTTTCACAACTTGAAAACAATGATACAATTAACACATATACAAATTGAAGCTCATTGCAGAGTCGAGCACCAAGCAGAATTAGTATCAACCTAAAATTACTAATTGTTTTTTAGAGAATATATAGGATACCAAACAAGTGCTTAATGATCTAATTATACAACAAGTAGAAAACATCCTTCAAAGCATGATCAGCTGATATGCAACATTCACATCACATGCCTGATGA
This sequence comes from Corymbia calophylla, assembly GCA_014182845.1. Classification (NCBI taxonomy): domain Eukaryota; kingdom Viridiplantae; phylum Streptophyta; class Magnoliopsida; order Myrtales; family Myrtaceae; genus Corymbia; species Corymbia calophylla. The sequence goes on along the minus strand of CM024698.1, from coordinate 26,043,927 downwards.
GCAATACCCACTTTTAAATGCCTGCTAAAAAGTTCTTATAATGAAGGTCTAGCCCACAAAAGAAGCCGTACAACCTTTTCTTTCTCATGCCTACTTAATCTAATGAGCAGAAGGCCATCTACCACAATATGAGCAATCAATTTGCTCCCAGCAATAGAAAGATAAGGATTACCGATGCTTTTTGACTCATTTTACTATGCAAAACATCACAATTGACAGAAGACAGAACAGAATAATTACTAGCAATATAAGGGTGATTAGCCTGAAGGGATCAGATCAATAACAAAACAAGAATGGTCAACCTATGTCATTTAATCCGATATCAAAAGGGCTCTTAAGCCAATTCCTACGGTCCGACCTCCTAAAATACTTCAGTTAGTATGCATAGTTTCATGTTACAGGCCTCACGTAAAGCGAGAACAAATCACACAAAAGTAGAGGACATTCTCTCTCTATGCGATCTCCGTCAAATCCAATAAAGAAGTATCTCCAGTTTCACCCCATCTAGAGGCTCTACATTTGCATCGTCGGGTTTGACAACTAATATTCAAAACAATGATGGACTCAATGTCTCAGCCATGACGTTGCAATTAACAACATGTGAGGAGATCATGGGAAAGAAAAGAAGAACAAGCTAGATTGCCGCATTTTCTTCTACATGTATATAATCAAATAGAGCCTATTATTCAATCCAATAAAATCCATACTACTTTCCGGTAATCATTCCATATAATCAAACGAAAAAAAAAAAAAATTCATGTAGACCCTGTCTTACTAAAGAAAAGGTTAAAAAAGTGAAAACTACCTGAAACTCCAACCAAGGCAAACCACCACAAGATGGAACCAAGAATCAAACTACACATATAGATCGAGAAATACAAGAACCAGACCCAATCAATTAGTGCACTCGATCACGCATGGGAAGCAAAGGGATCCGTCATCAACCATAGAGCCGAGCCTCAATTCACTCGAATAGACGGCTAAAAAACCCATAGATAGGCGGCAACACAGGCACCCGCAAAAGCCAAGAAAACCAACGGATAAAGTCCAAAACCAAACAAAATTGGACTGAAAACAATCTACTCAAGAAACAACATGGGTTTGTGAGCAACAATTGAAAGGGGACATATCGAGACCCAAAAAAAAACGCAACTTCCGAATATAAATCACATTGAACCCAAGAATCACAATATAACAATACCCATGTAATAATTGCTTACATACATCATTCAATTAAAAAAAAAAAATTTAGAACCTTTTCAAAATTATGAATTCAAGAATTTCGAATTTCTCAATATATACTCAATGAAATTATACAAATTATATATGGTGGGAACAATCTCGACGTGTAGAACAAAAGCCCTAAAATTTCAAAATCGATTGATCTATGCAGAAGGTTTTCATCCACTAATTATGCTCCAAAAAATCCAAAAATATTATATGTCGAAATTAAGACCTATATGAACATTTTTCATGAAGAAGTCGACCTCTAGATCTCAACACAGAAATTGGAAAAAAATCGACAAAAGCAATAGGCGGACAACATGCATAGCGGGCTGAACTGAAGATTTTACAGATTACTAAACTGACTTTGGATGATGATTTTGGATAGCAACTGAGACCGGATCGGGGTGTTCTATGGCTTGTTGGAAAGCTCTTCAGTTGACTTCGAATATTGTGAAGATGTCAAACACTAAAAAGCTTGTTTACTAGCTTGTTTCCAGACATATGCATAGAGAGGTTTATCATAGATCCGAAATTGCAAAATAACGATCATCCAAGAAATCAATCATATCATCATCATCATAACTTATCTCTTTAATTCTAATGCATTATTTTTACCTATTAAATAAGTACTTTGATTTGATTTGACCCACAAAAAAAATAAAATTTGATTGACTGAAGTCACATAAGAAATTGTAAATCACAAGCTGATACAAACTCAAACCAAAAGAAACAAACACGATAAACAACCTATCAGATTTGTTAAAAAAAAAAATTGGGTTATACAATCATATATGACCTGCTCTGATACTAATTAATAAGAAACAATCAGATCCATATATGACTGTAAAACACAAAAACCTATATGTACAGCGGAATTAAAACGTACCTGTTTGAGCTATAGTCTCGCTTGATGAAAAACAGATCAAACCGACAGTGTCAGTGATCTATCGGAATGCCAGATCTTCCTCTCTATGACCTATTTCGATTTAGCAGCTTTAATGAGATTCAGCAATTGATAGGTATAACCTACCCTTTTATAGGCTAGAGAGGGGACCTAGCAAACCCTAATCAATAGTGTGTTAACTGGGCCCCTCCCATTACAAGCTTCAGTTAAACACAAACACACCGCTACACTTTTTCGCTCAACTAGGCCCGTAATTAATAGATACCAAAACCCAATTCAATAAGATCACTTGAGGGTTCAAAATATATTGGAATATCCATTAACCCGATTATATAAAATAGAAAATTAATTAATTAATGTAAGCCCATTATCGGAAATTTCCAACAGAAAATCGATACATTGAGAACTGTAAAATTTCCTTAACTTGATTACTTAATGGGACATTTCTCTAGTCAACCTCCCTAGAGATCTTAAGGGGCCTACTCCCCCGCTCCCAACATGACTTGAACCTAAAGACCATAAGGAGAGTAAACTCCCCTGCCATTGAAGTAGCATCAATACCGATACATCATGGCATGTCAACACATTATTTCTCAAAAAATAGAAAATTCCAATATGTCATAGCACGTGGTATGTTACATATATATTTTTATTTGTATGATTATTTCAATTAAATTAATTTGACTCAAATTCACAAATAAATAAATACTAAAAATAGTGCCTATGATAAATTTACACTAAAAACATTAATCCACCATTTGTTAATATATGATTGTTTAAATTTAACAAATTTATCCCATTTCAATAATCTATAAAACTTGAAGGGAAAAAACCAAGCAATCCACCTTCTGAACTCACATATCAAAGTATGTCAGAAGAGAAGAAGAAAATAAACTTGAGGATAAATTGTGTGTTACAAGTAGTGAAAGTCAGAAAAAAAGAGAAAATTAAGTTTTTCTTTTATTCCCATTTATTATTTTTTACATATTTATATTTTAACTAATCATTTATTAAAAAAATTTAAAATTAATCACGTGCATGTCGAAATTCCAAATTCACGTATCGAAGAGTGTCGAGAAAGTTGGTCAAGTATCGGATTTTTCGACACTTGTTGACCGAGTGTCAGAAAGTGTTAGAGAATGTCGGACACGTGTCAAAATGCCTGATACGACACGAACCCTTTTGAAAAGTGCCAATGCTTCCTAGTCTAAGTCACGTATTATTACTCATTCCGTCGTTTCCCTTCTTGATCATCACTGTCTTAGGGAAATGAAGTTCGATTCGTTCGTGTTCAAGCGTTTGCACAATCGAAGTTAATTTGAAAGATCATGATTACGGGGTAAAGATTGGGACTTAAAACAGCTACGCATACCTCAATCGACAGGACCCAAGAAAAATTCGGAACCGGGGTCATCATTCTACGGTTAGCTCTCTCCAGATGCACAACCGGTTGCACGATTTTAATGCGAGTGTCGGCAAACAGTGTGTACCCCAGAAGCAATTACTACTTGGAAAAAAGTTCATCAGATTCCCGTCCCGTGTCCGGGCCCGGGCCCCGGCGGTTTTGTCCAAAAGGCCACCTTGTCTCCTTGAGGGAATATAAAAATATATATAAATAAAATAAAACAAAAACCCTTTTTTATATTTTTTTTCACTCGACTTGTACTCTAGCACGAATTTTCACACAACAATAACTCCAGCTCTTCTGTTAATACAAATCATTTTTCGCTTCTCTTTTTCTTTTCTTTTTCGGAAAGTCAAATGATTTTTTAGTTTTTTTTTGGTTTGTGGTAAGTCATGATTCATCATCACAAAAAAATTACCAAGATTGCAGACAAAGTTCAGGGTTTGTAGAAGTCCTCACTCCTACAAGTGTTTCTAACATTTGATCCCATATTTTTCGCTTTTTGTTTCCGCTCGGAGAAATTAATATTTTCGTTTTCCTTTTTTTTTTTTTTTTGTCATGCAAGGAAACGAGTGAGGCCCGACAAACAGGGGTCACCTTAATGGTAGGCTGCCATACTCCATAATGACTAGGATGCTTTGAAGTGTGCCCTTGTCATACCACACAGTCCATTCCGTATATCTCGATCAATCATAGCATATCCAATATAGTCAAACTCTATAATTGGCTTGATTAGAGGTATCAACGATTAGGTTTGGATTTTTTGAAAATCCAAACCACGCCCCAAACTAGAGATAACCCGAACTGAAGCTTGGTTGAATAGTTTTTCGATTTTCTTTTTTTTGAAATATTAAAAGAGGTTTAGTGGAAGAGGAGAAAGATTATGTGAATTATAAAATCAAAAGAGGGGTAATTTTTAGTCTAATTTGGTTTGGACCAGTTCTGATTTTGATTCAATTTTCCCATTTGATTCTCACACCCCTAGTTTTGATGGTGCTAAGTCAATTGGATGCCATACTTACTTGATGACAAAATTGAATCAAAGACTTTTAGTAGGAATCACTGAAGCACAAGAGTGAGGAAAAGAAGCTTATTAAATATCCTACATGTCCTAAACTCCACCATCAAAAATCTCTAACTACCTCTTGATTTGTGCTCTACTTTAGGATTGTGGAGTCTCTAAGTGACTCTTGACTTGCGCATTACTTCAAAGACGACTCGTAATTGCTCCCGATCTCTCAGCTATGTTTATTCTATGGCCAATAGATTCTTCTTGACTCGTAATTTATCTTATTTTCATGTTTAGAGCTGGTCATCGCCATGTGTCGTAATTTCCACTCAAACTTTGCCAATCGAAAACTCACGATTGATGAATTCTCCATTCATCACATTGACGGCTTCGTTGATTAAATGTATTAGGAAAAAATGATATAGATACTTTATAAATTTTAACCCAATATATAATATAATCAATGCATTTTGTTTCAATGTCCAATGTCGTTAATGAACTTTTAAATTCAATAGTCTTGAGACTAAATTGAACATGTACTTTCAAAGTTCATAAACTACATTGAATAATTTAAAAATTCAAGAGTGACAATGTATATAAGGTTAAAGTTAACAAATTAAAAGTTCGGGGGCAATATTACATATTGCGATTAAAGTTCAAGAACCACATTAAATAAATTTAAAATTCAGTGATCACATTATATATTGAGCTAAAATTCATGGACAATTTCCATCACTTACCCAATGTATTATTATGGTCACTATGATCAAGGGTGTTAATTATATTGTTACAACCTGATCTGGCCTTATGTTTAGGCCTAGATTTTGGGCATGACGTCAACCGGGTCAGTTAAGGCACGAATACACTAAAAACGTCACTCCTGTGCTGCAGGTAACTCGAACAATTATGATTCACCTTCAATTCCAATTTCATCAACGTAAGAAACAAACTCACAAGGGTCCCCACAAGTGCAGACCTTTGTCTCCCCTCACATGGATCGACCAGCAAGATTTCAATTCAAGCGGTCCAAAGTCGTCGAAGACAAGACAAATGGCCCACAATCTCGTTAACCCCACACCGACCCAATCTACGCACCACTCTACTGCCAAGCCTATGCACGCTCTCTCTCCCTTTGGAGAGGGCTACATCAACTACGCAAACACGAACACAAACACAAACACGAACACTCCCACCCACACTTTCCTACAAAGAAAACCCACGAGGAAAAAAAGGTGGTGGTACAAATCACGGAGGAAACTAGAAGAAGAAAGAGCATGGGATGCCAATCTATTATGCACCCTCCACGCGCTACTTTTCTTCCAAAAAGCACCGACGAAAGCTCCTTTTGCGACGAGATGCTAAGTAAAGTTGGATGATCGAATGGGATTTAGAAGAAATTGAGGCGAGTGGTGTAGGTGGCTTTGGGAGACCAATTCCTTGGGATGACGTCTCTGGCCGAGAGCGTTCTGGAGGTCGACAATGTGGTCAGCTTCACTGAGAAGGGGCCTTGCAGAGGACCCCCGATGATGCACCAGTTCGCCCCCCACAAGTGCTTCATCTCTATCCATTCGCTCGAACCCGCCTGCCCATTTGAACACAACAAGTTTAGTGCCGATATAGACAACACTACGAGTGCACAAATTGGGGGACTATTCTGCGTAGTTGGCTTCCAAAAGGGTCTTAAAGATTTCAACAATAGATTCGAATAAAACACGCGACTTTTACCAAAGTACATCATGTGCTCTTTGGGTGCGACCCTTTTTCTTAGCACGTTTTATAAGGCCTTCCTTTTTTCCAATTTTAATTAAAGCGGAAGATGCGGCACTTTATCCACGGGCGCGCATTGCGAAAGTTAGGCGCCATTTGTGAATTCCATGGGACCCCAGAAGCCTTAGCGGCGAAATTGCATAATAAAGACAGAGAAAGGAATGAATCGACAAAAAAAACAAACTTTAGTGCTTTCACCACACTTGCACTCTTTCGTTTTCCCCTTCTAATTTCTTCAGGAACAAAAGACGTACAAAGGGCAGAAGCAAAAGAGAGAGAGAGACTTACGGGTCTAATGTGCATGGAACCCACGTCGCCATCTCCATCCTCGAATTCGACCAAGAGAGAGCCAATAGTCCGTGGAGCCTTCGTTCACGTGGAACGCTATGTTCTTGCCTGGATACTTGCACGGCGTCCTGCAATCCCAAAAATATCATAACAAAACCAATGCCTCGTTAACCCACAAAAAAGAAAAAATGTAAAAGAGAGAGAGAGAGGGAGGGAGGGAGAGGATCTCTTCTTCATCCCATCCCGTTTGACCAGAAAGAAGATTCTAACTAGGGAGTTAGGGTTAGCCAAAGCGAGCGTACCCAATTCGTAAGAACTCTTTAAACAAGTGTCCTAAAAAGGGCCGCAACATTATTTGCTAAATTTCACGAAGACCATAGTACCCTCGATACCCACAAAGAGACCGTTGAAAAGTAAAAAGGCGGGGACCAGAGACAGGACAGCGCGAGCTCTGTCCCCGCAGAGTCGAAAAAGTCGAACGGGCTTGGGCCTTACCTCCGGTACTGGACGGGGAGGACGCCCCGGTTGCGGAGCGGGCCTGCCTCGCCGGCGATTGCCATGCGGCCGAAGGCGGCGCCGCTGAGGTCGAAGTGGGTGTTCCCGCCGGAGCAGTAGCCGCCGGGGCACTCGTCGGTGATGATGATGGTGACGGCCCTCCGGGAGCAGATGCTCCGGTCCACGCACTTCACCTTGTAGCACGCCCCACAGCCCTCGCCGGCCTTGAACAGCACCGGGCTCACCGCCCCGACCCGGGCCCTCAGCGGCTTCACGTCCACCATCGACCCGTACCCGCACGCCCCACCTGCAAAATTTTAGCCCCCAAAAGAGTTTCAGTAGATGCATTCGATTGATTTTCATGATTACAGCCCCTGCCGGAAACATTCTTTTGGTAAAAACTACACTAGACTCATACGTATTGGTTGTCGCTATCAAATGAAGTTTCAGGCGTCGCTGTCATACATATTGTTGCATGTAAAAACAGGAGAGAGACACAGACAGAGAGACAGAGACGTCTACGTTTTCTTATTTACCGTCTTCTCTCTTTACATTGCACTCATTTTCAACCCAAATAATCAGGAGTCCGTCCAACAAGAACATCCCCACTAGCGAGTTCTCGAGGGGAGCTTTAACTCTGCAGACTCTCCGAGTCTTTCATGGCACATTTTTCAGCTTACATGCAAACTGCGAAGTCGAGCCTAATAAATGAATCCACGAAATGCACAACCTTTTTCATTTACCCAGTTAGCTCCAGACGACTCAGGGACGACTCGCATACAGAACACAGTTCCACACAGTTCCACAACTACTCCACGCCATAAGGCTTTGCGAATTCTCAACGATTATCAGTAGATCCGGACAATGTAGCTACACCTCGGGGGTAAGTCGGAGCGTGCGAACTTACCGTCGCTGCCGTCGCCGTCGGGGCTACCGTACCAGGTAGCCGTGGCGGGCTTCCATCGCAAGTCGGCCACTCGCTTCTTCACCTGCGCGGACGCGCACCGCAGCAGCGACAACGTCGTCCCCAGCACCAGCAGGAGCCAGAGGTGGCCGAGGAGAGAGGCGGAGGGGCTGCGGCGGCGCTGCATTGTTCCCGCCACAAGCTCGCGGCGGCGGAGAAACCGAGGGACAGTTAAGAGAGGAGGGGCGGGGGCAAAGGGAGGAAGAGAAGCCTCGAAAAGGCTCTCACCGACACTTTTACAGGGAGAAAGCGTAGCTGCTGCTGCTAGCTAAGCTCTGTATATTAACTCTGTAGCGCTGCAGTGGCTTGCGTCTCTGTAATGTTGAATATATAAAGAAGGGAAAAAGCTGCGAGCCTATTTCTTCAGTCGAGAGTGGACACGGGGGACGAGGTTATTTACGGCGGTTGCCACTCGGCTCCCGCGGCCCGGGGTTGGTGGGCCCCCAGCGGCGGTTAAGGCGTTAATTCCGCCTCGACCGTACGTGCCGGGGGGATGGCGAGGGCATTTTGGTCAGCGCGGACAAGGGAAGTGCCGCCCGACCGGTAATTGTTCATTATGTCGTGGCCGGGCGACACGTGGAGGTGACGTTTTTTAGCATTTGCATGGATCGGAAGAATAATTAGAGCCAAATGATTCGATTAAATTAATCAGTTTTAATTAATTAATCAATTTTGGGGTTTTTCCCTTTCGACTAATGGAGCTACTTGTGAAAAGGGTGCAGCTGATTTTGTTGACCTTCCTAGCTTATCGAGCCATTTCAATGGCGCCCGAATCTCGTATTGATTGAGGCCTTTGATAGGTATTCTCGTATTCACACTGTGGTTAATGAGAACTGTGCGAATGAGCCGAACCCTCTTGAGAATGCATAGCGCTCTGTCAAGGTTAAGGCAGTAGAGATGTATTTTTTGAGGAGAATGAGGACTTTCATGAGAGTAATGAATCATTTTTTGGCCTGTGTTGTGGCCCCGTAGAGGCAGACGTCTGTCTGAAATGTATGTACCTTATCTGATGCGTATCCGCATCCGATGGAAGTGGACCGCCCGCCCACTCGATGCACCAGATCACAGGATCTTGCTTGCTGGGTCACATGGGGTTTTCTCGCTCGATCTTCACCTCCCCCACCCATGTGAGCTGAATCTTTGCTAGATAAATGAACGTGAGCTCTCTAGAGGGATTAGGATACTTTCCTCGTGCGGATGTTATTCCAATTAGGAAAGCTCCATCATTTGAGTTTTACATGATGGCCCAGAAGCTCTGTTTATAGGTACCTAAGCGGGCGGATAGCCGGGAGGTGGTTAGAGATTTTGTTCACTCGAGATGATATTTGCTTGGGCATCACGTGAAGATGTGAATTTTACTTCTAGTGCTATCGAGAATTACTATCTAGTGAAAATTAATTAGTCAAGAGAGCAAGAGACACCACACGAGTGCCTTCATGTCGCCCCTAGTTCTCTCATGGAACACGGATTGATTATATGATTGATGTCCTCTATGTATCGAGCTTCTAGAAATCTTGCTCAGTGGTTCTGAAAGTGGCTCTTTGCTGAGTTCTTAATGCTCTTTTTGGTCTTGTAATTGCTTGCTCGCGTCCTGGAGATTAATGTCTTGAAAACGAGAGGGTTGGAAAACCTGAGCAGCACTTGTTGGGTGGAGCATTACCAGAGGCAGTAGAAGTTGAAGCAAGCGATTTCTCGAATCCACTTACATCTAATCCTCAGTGCTTCCCCTCCTCATCAACCTCTCAGATCCCACTAATGATGTTGCTCAAACCACTACCAACACAATCACCCGCATGATCCACTGCTCCTACGTTGAGCAAACACTAGACATTGGAGAAAGCGAAAGTAGCATAATGATTGCAGCAACAACGAGAAAGAAAAATCACACTTTGTTGGTCCTTGTGTCGTGCGGTTTTCATGTGGGTGTGTCGTGCGGTTTTCATGTGGGGTGATCCAAGATCCAACAGCCTTGGAAGATCATGAGAGAGAGAGAGAGAAGGAGGGATGCTGACTGCAATGGAATCCCAATGGACATCGCTCAGAGCCTCCGACACACAGTTTTTCCCAGAACAAACAAAACAGCAGATCCTTACAAGTTTGCAAGTTTCTTCAAAAAATGCAGACTTGATGATGCTTTCTTTCTTTTGTCCGGAATGCACGAGCACATGTGAATCTCTTGCCGGCATGTGACTGATCTGCAAGCACCAACCGTTATACCCTTTCATACAGACAAATCCGCAGAGAAAATGACCCAGTCCTTGTTTGTCTGTTCTCTCGCTAGGCACAGATCCTTTTTCCCATCCTCACTTGTCATTCTGATCTTTCACTTCATAGGTGAAAAAGAAAATCGCCCTTTTCAGTTTTCACACGTTTACATGCATTTTACACTTCATTCACTTTTGGGTAAAGAGTAAATGGTGGTCATGGTCGTTTTTTGCGGTTCATTTTCAGCATTCCCCTGCAAAATCCGAGTCCCAGACGATACTTAATTATAATATCCAGAGATATGGACTCTGAAGCCTCCAGTTGTGAGGTCAGTTCTCATGCTCGTTCAGATTGCAGAGAGGCTGTTTAATTATAAGGGATGACAGATTATTATATTGAGAAGGTGAGAGAGTAGTGGGCGTGGGATAAAGGGTCGAGACATCGTTAAAGCTCAAAGACAACGCATGGGAACAAATGGGTTAGGTCTTGAAAAGAAGCTCTGCTTGGAGCTTTATGGAAAAGGCATCCTTTTGACCATCTTCTTGGCGCCAGACCCTTTAAACAACACTCTCGTATCCTGAAAAAAAGACGATCTCTTAGGGCCCCAAAACCCCAAAAAAGAGAATTATTTACGACCAATCACCGAATTTTAATGACTTTTGATCATGAAATTAGACTAGAAAACAAATCATCTAGCAACAAAAATTCCTGAACTGTGATTCCCGGTCGTAAATTGCAAGTTCTTCTCCCTAAATTCTGATATATGCTTCGTGACATTACCTCGAAATCCGGAAATCAAAAGTATGCGTCTTGAATACTTTATGATGCACATGAGCAATTCACGCTGCTGCCTTTTCTACAAAAGAATGCCTTAAAGTCTCTGGACGACTTTGATTCATTGTGTCTGATAAAGTATGATTAAATTGGTAGTTAAAGTCGCTACGGTTGAAGAATTATAACTGGCAAATCCACTCAGCTAATGGCACGAAGGGAGCACTCCCATTATTCTGATTAAAGCATATCTTTGAATCCTTATAGGAGTCACGTTGTGTGCTTTCTTTAGTTTGCATCTGTCGACAGGTAATCTATAGTGCTTTCTTCTTCTTTTTTTCTTTTTTTTGTCCTAAAGCAACATGAAAAGATATCAAATATATCATTCATGATTTGCAGTTATGGCCACTTTTAATCTCGTGAACGAATGAATTGGCATCGTATTGGGTTGGCCTGTCACATGCCCACTTCATCAGCAACTAGCGCATAAAACACACTCGCAAGTATAAGAAACCGCTGACAACAGGCAAGAGGAAGGAGAGGACTGCCTTATTGATCAGTGAATACTATGTTTAGCTAGGCCCCCATCAGGATCAAATCAAGTGTTCTAATCAAACGACGCTTCACAAACATCGCTTACGCAAAGATTTGCTGATCAAAAGTTGATGCAACCCAGATCCTGCTCCAGAATAAAAGCGATGCATGTCGAACTGAATCACTTCCATGTTGCTGAACCACGTACCAGGTTGACTCAAGCCATCAACTACCAGAGGCACTGAAAGAACAAGAACGAGAGTTCAATTACACATCTGAACATAGCAAGCATTACATTATAACAAAAAAAAAATTTCTAGATTTCTAGCATATTTCTTTCTTTGGTTCATAGTTGTAGAACTTTCTGCATTATTGTATACATATACATTACAAGTGCACAAACTCTGAAAGTCTGGACGAGAGTCATCCCACGATGAACCTCCAATTCGTTTAACAGGCATGACCAAGAGGAGCATCTTACAGTTCACATCCATCAGTCAACAGTTGGCGCCTCATTGAATTCGTTCGGTCACCTTCTCGTCTACATTAGAAGTAAATGGACCCAAGAAGAATGTTAATTCGGATCAGAGGATACCACACAGAAGAACAAGTGTCCAGCAGTAAAGCTAAACAATTTCAATATGACCCCTCCTACAAAATTAACACAGAGCAGGAGGCATTTTGTCTGCCTCACCAAGAACAGGCTGTCAGTCAGAAATGACATTGACTAGAAAAAATACATTGTAATTTAAAATAAAGCTGAACAAAACATGATTAGCCCAATCATCTCTGAGGAATGATCCTTAAGGACAATGAAGAGGATATGTTAATCTAATTGAAACAAACAGAAGTAACTGGTTCCAATTTTCACAAATCAGATATCCTTTATATGAATCTTCATCAATAGATAAATTACGCATGATTACACCATGCATGCTAAAAATGCAAGTGAACCTGCAATTTTGAACAGTTGGTTGAATGGGGATTAGGAACCGTGGAGTCACCAGCAAAATCAGGCCTCAATTTTCCATAAAACCACACTGACGAAGCCAGCAAGCTAGAACTTAATATAGATAAATTTTATACAATAAAAGAGAGGTCAAGATTGTCTCAACATCAGTACCTTTTCATTGATTCTTATACTCCATCCATCGCTTTTGGATCCATAAGCAGGGTCTGCAACAACATGAGGTGGCGGGACAATAGCATTTTTCAACAGAGGAACTCTGTCGGGTGAGAATTCATCGTCACTGTCATAGTTTTGATGCGGCCCAAGAACTTTAAGTACCATTGCCAGTAGGATACATAGTCCCTGAAACAAAGGAATGAAGTGAGGCAAAATAAATCAAAAGCAAAAACAGAAAAAGAAAAATAATTGTTCATTTGTATCTCCTCATATGCGCAGGGTTGGCAACACACATGTTAATTAATCATCACTCAGTTAATGACATGTTAATGTAAAACTACAAAAAATTGTTTAAAGACCAAGGAGTAACTATAAACATTAAAAAAAAAAAAGAAATGTGCACGATCTTTAAAAGTAAAGCAGATGACAGGTCTAATATTCACAATACCCAAGAAGTCACTAATTGAACTGTCATAGCGAAGCACTGCACTTTACTCAACTCAACTATGGAAATAAATGCACATTTGAACCAAGGTATGAAAGAAACATTGACTCACTATGGGAATGAATGCACTTTCAACCCAAACCTTCACTCTACTCTATACCCCTCATTTTTATGCTAGTGCATTCTTGAAAATTTAACAAATTTCATCTACTTAGAAGGTACAATACAAGAAGCAAATGTCTAGGGAGCACACTGGAATTACAGAAACGTTCTCCGTTACTTTAATCAAATACTATCAGAATATGCCGGTGCAAACATCTGAAGGTTCCATATAACAAGCATAACTTTTTCATGTTTTGTTTCGGAAGTACGATATGGGGTTAATCAAGGAAGATTAAGTGCAACTGCCAAAAAAGGAAGATATAGAGCGGACACTATATTGCAACACAATTTTTTAGTCTTCTTTTAGTTCAACACCTCATAGATGTGAGTTTTTCAGGAAGCCCTAAACTAGAAAATCCACACGAAGTCCATGAACATGCTTAAAACAATTGAGTTCTATTTTCTGCAAGAAAATAGAAAAAGAATAGAGTATGATTTTCAGAACCTCAAAATTGCAGGGTAAAAAAAAAGGCCATCCTTTAAACAGAGTAAAAGGTTGACTTGTTTGGTTGTCCACTTCTGCTTCACAGATTCAACTTTAACCAACATTATCAAGTGAAGCCGACGTTTCTATAAATAAATAAATAAACGATAGAGAAAACCAATGAACCCCATAGTCCCACAAAGAGTGAAAAAAAGAAAAAGGAAAGGAAGAAGGAAGGTCAACAGTTCGAGTAGTTGCCCAATGCTAAACTACATGCTCAAGCACACCTACCTGGATAGAGACAATTGACAAGCCTATCCATTTGCACATCTCAAAGTTTGACCCGACAAACTCTTTCAAGAGACTAAGGTTCCCAGTAAGATCCTCTGGAAAGTCCTGTCAAAATGTCAAGCTTACTGAGTACATGAAATCAATCAGCATCCAAGGCAGGCTTTGAGATACTAAATCACCTAGTGCTTTACCAGGAACAGCTTCTTAACATACCTCTTCCCAGTCACGATTCAGAAAGATGTCTACAGTCACTGCAGCTTCCAGAATGAGAAGCAAAAAGATGAAAAGCATATACTGCATGCATTAAATACCAACGATGAATTTGTATGGTAAACTGTAACAGACATATTTGCTAAAGGAGGATAAGGCACAAATTTTCCACTGTGGAAAAAGGTCCATTATAATCCAAAGTTGCAAGTCCACACCAAATCCAGAAGTTAGATGTTAAAGAAAAGATACCAGGTAAAGGCAACAGCCATTTGCAGTTTCTGCAGCCACATGTCCAGAGCATGTGATCACACATAAAGTAACTCCAAGACCGAGAAAAGTATAAATGAACCTGCAGAGACATAATCCGACAATTCTTAATCATTTATCCGAACAAATGCAAGGGAACTATTCATAGACAAGAAATAAAGGCAACATAACGAGTATTAAAACTGGTATGCAATTTGCCGTAAGACCTTCCTCACACTCTGGCGTTAATCTGTTAAATGCCAACTTTAGTTGCCGCGTTTTTTTTTTTTTTTTTTTTGGGTCAGATAGTTGCTATGTTGAAAGGCAGCATATTTGAAACTTCTCACCATTAAGAATCAAAACAAAATTGCTAAAATGACACAGACAAAGTGATTTCACAGCCGTGACAAGTCTATTAGTTTTACGATTATGCCACCTATTTTCAGCATACACAGCAGAACAAATCTCCATATAAAACGTAATGTTTCTTCAGCTGGAAAAAGTAAAACAAACGGTGCCTCTCAGCTCCCTTCAACAAACAACAATAACTAAGCCCTGTCCCCGTAATTGAGATCCTTTACGCGTAGACTCAATTGTCCAAATGCTTTGATATGCTACACTAGCCAAAGTGAAAAGCCTCTCAGCGAGGTCAGCAAGTATACTGAAATACCAAGACAAATGTATACATGGGCAAAGCTGATAATAAACTGACTAGTATCCAGCCTCCAAAGTCACCATCGTTTTTGTTCCACTCATTACCATACTGTCACAAAGCCCCCCAAAAGAAGAGTAAAGAGAAAAAGCAACGTGAAAAAAATAGTACACATGAAGCGTCCACTCAAAACTCACACAAAAAGATCTCAAGTTCAGCTTTTGCCGCAAAAGCAGAATGGCCCGCATCAAAGTCGAGAATATATAAATTGCTTCAAGGCGAAACTCGTGAACCACCAATCCAAAAACTCAAGCCAACTTCTTCAACATGACGCTGCAACCACAAACTTCAACTAGGGATGCAGAGCTCGCCCGGAAATCAAAATGAAAACCCCTTTCTCCCCAGTGAAATAACAAAAAAAGAAAGCCGTTTCTGAAACTAAAATGACGAAATTGCGCATTTCCAAGAAAGTCTCAGCAATCAATCGAGCGCACAGACAGAAAACCACATCCTCACAATTACCCAGAAACAAATATAGAAGAAAACGAGGCGAAAGTGCAAGAAATGACAAACCAAGGGGCGAGCTGAGCAGGATGATCGAAATCGGACATGTGCCTCGTCCAGACCCTAAGCATCCAAATGGAGTACAGAACCATCGCGATCCCGACCATACCAATCACGGAGTTCACCAGCTTCAGAATCGATTGCATGCAACTCTTCACCATGCTCCCCATCGTTCAAGCCGAGAGAGAGAGAGAGAACTCAATTGAGGATCGCCGCAGCTTCTGAATCCTGATCAGACGCACGGGGGCATCGGCGCGTCGATCATACGCGATGGAGACCGCGAATCTGACTGCCCAGGAGCTACGGAATGGCGATTCGCTGGATTCTGGTGCTTACGTTTCCGTTGTCGCCAAGGCAAGATTGACGATTCCGGAGGGAAAGAGACAATTTTTATACCATTTATGTATTGTTTTCTAATTAAGCTCGTCGTACCCGTTACTGGTTTATTGATGTCGGATTGATCCTTGAGCAAAACAAAGCAGATAATCCGTCCAAAATCTCGTCTTTTTCCCTTATTTTGCTTTTTGAAATTGATATGTTCATGAGAATCATGTGCATGATGTTCATTTGACGGCGTGTATGGTCCGTAAGTTTTTTCGATTTGTGTAGTATTATCTCTCTGAAATTTTCTTTATACAAAAAGATTTTTGAACTTCATATATAAAAGGACATAAAAATGACAACTTTTTTTTTTCTTTGAAAAGATTAGGAGAGAGAGATGGTGAGCATCTGAATGGCGCGACCTCATCGCCCTGTACTCGGAGGTAATGTGGAGAAGATTGGATGAGCGAAGTGGCGCTTCTTGTAGCGTAAATCGCATTCGGTTCAGCAGAGGCTTCACGTTCCATGGATAGTGAGCCAAAACTGCTCGATCTCGAGGCAAAAAGTTTCGACTCTCCATCGAGCAGGAAGCGACACGATTGCTGATGAAATTTCCACCGGCGTGTGTCGGATCCTTGTCGATGCAGATGTGAAATTTCAAATGATTAAACCGCAGGTTTAATGGCACGGGGCGAGCTCTTTCCTGCTCGACGCTAGACCTCGCGAGGAAGCTTCCCTCGGCCATCCTCAGATAGGAGGCAAAGGCGTGGGGGCAGAGCGCTTCCCTTCGCCTAGATCTTAGGCAAGACCACCTGCGCACTACTCTCGTCGGCTCGTGGCGAGGCTGATGTTTGATGTGCATTGTTGTCGCTTGGCCCGTTGACGTGTCGAGGCCGCAGGCGTCCTCTTCTCACGGCGGCATAAGACATCAGACGTGGCAATTTACAACCATTTGACTGCCATATGCATATCAGTCTTTGCATCCTAACATACGACGGAAGGACTAACATTGCGGAAATCAAAAAATGTTCAAAAATGGGATTACACTAAGAATAGTTCGAAAACAATATTGCACGAATCGAAAAGTTCTAAAACCCTATGCCATTACCTTTGGAAAACAAATTAGAAAAAACATATACAAATTTACATGCAAACTTAATTTCATTATAAGATTTTAATACTACAATATCGTGCAGATCAATCACACATACACAAGAGAGAAAGGGAACCGATCAAAGTATAAATAGTAATATTTCTTTAAATATAACAACATTTAAACTTGTAACCAATTATGCTAATGTCAATTTAATGACAATGTCAAGAACCAAGTACACATTTTCAAGGAAAAGATTGATATTTCTTATTGGAAATAAAAATTAGAGATTTGAATAAACATTGAACATTTTGCGAAAAATCAGTAGCCTTTGTCCCAATCAACAAGAGTGCATGTGCATTCAACGAAGCGAGTCTTTCTCAATCGATTGGTAACTTAAAAAAGAGTCTGATATGAAGACATCGTTCTAGGGACGGCGAATCAGTCCGCATCGAAATCCAAGAACATCCGATAGGCGTCGCGGTCCGAAGAGTAGTAACCTTTGATCAAGCTGTCGACTTGGAACCCCGATTTCTTGTACAGGTTCATGGCGGGAGCCCTCAGGGGATCCACGTGAAGCGAGACCCTCTGTACTTTCCTCTCTCTGCACTTCTGAATCGCCGCTCGCAGCAACGACCCTCCATGCCCTTGCCTTTGACAGCTCTCTTTCACTGATCAAAGGGGGGACGAAAGGGAAACGAAAGAGAAAAAAGATTGAGATCCACGTAAAAAGAGAACGAAAGGGAAACGAACGTGTCTGACTCTCTTGGGACTTCCGTCGAACGGGTGACGGGCAATGCGGGATGACCAATGAACATGGCAGGAGGAGAAAGGGTTTTTTTGGAGAAAGAACCTGCAAGCTTGGTGATGGAGGCGCACAGCGAAGAAGGCCAAGAGTACATGACGTAGCCCACGACTTCTCCGTCCAGTTCCAGGTAGAGCAATCCGGTGTTCTTCTTCCTCAGCTCCTCCTCGAATGACCTGGCGAGAGACTCGTGCTTCGGGAACAATCTCTTCTCTATTTTCACCACCTCGTTAACTATCCTGTCCCAGTTATTGCTGGAGCTGGAGTTCCTTTTCAGCTCCAAGATCTCCCCTTTCGCCGCCATCGGCGGCGTTCCCCAAGATCTGTTCGGGGCCACTCCTACTTTTGGACAAACAGTTCCAGAACTTCAACTGGCAACGCAACAATCATCAGCCATCAAATGGGTGCGTGGACAAGGTTTCATTTTCTCGCTGCAGATAATATCTTGTTGGGATACTGTGCTGCCTTTTGAGCGGGATCAAAAAATAAAATATAATTGAATTATTTATCCGCTGCTTAAAATTGTCACTTTCTTTTTCTGCGGGAGAGGGAAAAGACCGAACTTTCAAGCCACTGAATTGATACAAAATTTTGGAAAAAGCAAATTCCCAAATCGACGACAAACCCAATACTGGAAAAGCTTCTTCTTTCGATTTGGATTTGAATCCCTTGCGGAATTGGCCGATGATGATGCTAGTTCATCCGCCTCTCGCTTACCCCAATCCGGTCATTTTATGCAGAGACTTGGGCAAATTTCTAACCGTATCTCCCTCGCCATGCTCTCTTCTTCTCCCTTCCAAGTTGAGGCCTTTAGCCTCTCCGAAACGTCGTTGCTCAAGAACGAGAACACCCATGAAGCTTCTTTTCAGGTACTATCGCTTTTGCTTGCTCCTCTGCTGTTTCCATGGCTCTGAAAGCTTCTTCCTCCGAAATGAAATTGGCCCGGATCGTTCATGGATTTTTTTGGATTTTTCACATAGGACTCATCTTTATGTGGTTGTGTGTATGGGTGCTTAATATCTGTTGGTGAATCGGAAAGCAAATTCTGCTTAATTTCTGTCTAGTCTTAGCTGGCTGCTATTGAAACGGGGTGGTTGGCTGTGATTTTGCAGGGTTTTCCGGCGCTGGCGTCGGATGTTCCATGGGACGGTGAGGGTGTGTGGAGCACATTTGCGTTTTACTTGTTCAGTTTGCATATTCCTCTGAGCTTTGGAGGTCTGTCCGTGGTTGCCCATGTGCTTCGCCGGCCTGTTCTTGATCCACAGACAGAGGTTAAGCTTCGTTTTCAAGCTTTCTCGCAGTTGCAAAAATATGTGTGATTTTCCACTACTTCGGTGCATGATTAATCGCCAGTGATTCTCAGCTGCTTATATCATTTTGAGTGTTGCATATCAAGAAATTTGAAATGCTTTATCGAAGGAACTTTCACTCCCTCAATGACTGTCATCTCCTTTTCCTGTTGAATACACCAGTTAGTGAATCGTATTCCTCGCAAGAGTTGCTGTGATTATGCGCCTTCCATGTAAATCTGTTCTTGCATGTATGAAGTGGCAAGGCTTCATACGGTGCCACCAATGGTGATGCTTGAAAGAAGGTTTGGTTAGACGTTGGGTGCTGTCTGTGACCTCACAGGATATGTGGCTAATTACTTTAGTGTTGGCGTGAGTGAACGACATACTTGTCCTCTTCATTCTCCTGAATAACTTACCATATTCTGGTGATGGGTCGCTTTAGGATTCATCAAAGCATGTAACATCGTCTCTTTTATCCTCACAAGTCACAGCTTGATAATTTATAGCTCAGTTATGTTGTATATTTGCCATGTCATATGTATCATTTGCATGAGTCAGATGTGAAACATCAGCATATTAGCCACAAGCTAAGGTTCTTTGACAATTTTTTTGGCCAAAGTTTCGACAAAATGTGTTCACTAATTGGATCATTGCATGATTTGGAACAGTAATGTGTATTGCTGGTTTGATTGATCCCTCTCTGCTTATACTGCAGGCTTTGTCGCTACTTGGAATTCAGGTTTTTGAGTTCATTGGAACTGTTTGCCTCCTTAAGTCCACTGCCAAGCCCCAATTTAAGTTGATAAGCCTCTTCAAGGGTGACAGGTTATCAAATGGGACGAAAACATGGGTGGCCTCGGCTGTAGGATTCTGCTCACTCATCTTTTTGGTTTTCCTTGTCTCATTCCTTGCCGATAGAGTAGTTGGGCCTAAGGTTGGTTTCATGAGCATAGTACTTGCTATTTCTCAATTTCTAGTAAAATTTACTCAGGTAAGCTAGCATTAAGACTCTGTTGCTGTTTTCTTGTTTTGTTGCCTACAATCTCACGATTGATCCATGTAATGTGGTCGGCAGACTTCATAAAGAGAAATGAGAATTCTACTGCAGAAATCTTAATTTGATTGACATACTGCATTCTAGGATCATACCGATCAGTTTATTTTGTAGGCAGGACCTATTTAAGTTAGAAGGAAAGACAGATGATTTGCAGCCACCAGTTCTCTCAATTTCTCCAACAGTTCTTTCTTTGGAACGATAAACTTTAACTATCTCTCCTAGCTTTATCCATTCCTACCCAATTGAAACTATTCACCTATGCAGTCATGATTTATGTCCGAAAGCAGCAAGATTGTCCATTATGGGGTTTGTGTAGGGATCAGCTGCACATGGGTTACTCTATTTCAAACCTGGCTTGTGAAGGCAGCAGTGTCTTCTCTTTTATAAGCCAATAAGAGGTTGGCTATTGTTGCTAAACTAGAATGTAGTGCATTCAGAAGGCAATACCAAGGCAAGCTTGTCTTATTTAGCAGGATGATTGGCAACTGTGACAAAGTCTTTTATCACTACAGAGGAATTAAGTCTGGCAAATAGATCGTGTTGACTTTACTCAACCCTGGTATTCGAAATCTCTTGAGCGAGTTGTAAGCTTAATCTTGTGGCTCGTTGTGGCATGTAGCTCAGCAGATTTTCTTCCACCCAACTGGAATTGCTCCTTTCCATGTCCTTGCATTGTAAAAACATGCCTCCAGCATGTACTACGCTTAACTTTCCATCTTAATTCTCTAAGTCATGATCTTATCCTTAGATGGTAACTTTCATCTCTCTTGTTTACGCTTGTAGGAGGTCAACAATCTCATACTTAAGGAGATTCTTCTAAGCAGCGACATTTCAAGAGCAGCTTGTGTTCTTGTCTACTGCATCGTCACCCCTCTGTTGGAAGAAATTGTTTACCGGGGCTTTCTGCTGACATCTATCTCATCCACATCGAAGTGGCAGCAGGCCGTTCTCTTGAGTTCCGCTATCTTCAGCGCCGTTCACTTCTCAGGCGAGAATTCCTTGCAGTTGTTCATCATCGGGTGCGTTCTCGGCTGCTCTTATTGTTGGAGCAGAGACTTGAGTACATCCTTCCTCATTCATTCCTTGTACAACGCACTGATACTCATAATAACGTATACATCATGAAAGATTTTGGATTGATGTGGATAGACTTTTACATCTTATTTTTTCCGCTTAATCAAAAATTCATGGCCCGTGCACTTAGTGAAAAATCCAAAACACTTAAAACTTTCATTAAAGGCAAATGTTGACACGTGATTCACGTATAATTCAAGTTAACTTCTAACTTTTGGTGAGAAAGCACCTTTCTTGCTTTAATGTAAGTGGAATCCAACAGGTGATTCGATTAAGTTGGAAACTTTATGTGCATGGCTCTGGTTATCTCACTAATCAAGTTATCTGAGTTTCCTTTTCTGCGAGTCCTTCAAAAGGATGATGCTTTAAAAGGAGCCAGCAAGAATTGTAGGCCACACTAGGAATCTTCCTGATGGGATGTTGTCCCAAAATATGTCAAGCTCCATGTTAGGCACCGGCTGCACATGCACCTCTGGAAGACGATGTGCTTTGGCTGATTGAAGCCTGTAACGACAGTTAACCATAAGCATTTGAAAATTGGATATCGATTTTGTCAACTCGGAGTGTTGACTTTACAGGTTCATATCTGGCTGGTATAGGAGCAATTCCAGCTGGGAAATCGATGATCGTCTCCACTAATCATGATTAGTGTCGCATGACAGTTGCTGCTGGTTTGTGCCCTTTTTCTTTTCAGCTAAACATTCTGCATTCCCACTGGACGAATGATCAACGTTGAAGCTTCAAATTCAAATCTTGGCCTCCAGCTTTTCGCAAGAGTTGCGAGGTCGAAATTACCTGTCACTTTCTTGATGAATCGTGCTTACCAAAAGGAGGATCTGAAAAAAAATTTAGTATATTTAATGAATTTCCGTAATCATATCCTACCATTCTTAAAAATCGATTCCAATTTTGGGAAAACATCTCCCAAGGAACTCTACGTTTCGTGAGTGTTTTCTGGCACATCTTAGATTTGAAGAAATATGATGAAAGGTATCCGACAGATTTTGCTATGCATCTTGATCAAATGTGCTTGATGCCATACGTGCATCAAAGATTAATCTCACAAGTACTTGCTGGATTATCAGCAAATACTAGTCCAAATTACTCGAAAACAAGTCACCTGTCAATTTTCTAACCCATCGCGAGATGGATATCTCATCGGAAGGTGCGAATCCGAGGTTGGTGGATAGATAAAGATTGCCTAGGGGCGTATAACAACAACCTTTGAGAAGCTTGGTATACATTTTTAATACATGCATCTGCGCAAAGAATTACTCTCACAAGTACCCATCGAATAATGAGCACATTCCAATCCAAATCAAACAAACTCCAAGCGCACAATTGATTTATAAGCCATTTTTAAATAAATAAAAATTCCTATATAAGCCTACATGAAATAAAAGAATTTTGCCAACGAATTTCTTTATCCAATTTATAAGAAAATTGAACAGGCAGATATCCTGGTATTGTAATCAATTGATCAATATTTTGAAAATCAAAATGATGCACGCAATTGAATGTCGGATAAGTAGTTAACATCACCTTGTACTAAATAATTAGAATATAAATGCATACACATGTCTTCCTTTGGAGGGAAAAACATTGGACAAATGAGGATCCTTTTCGTACAGCGAGGAAGCAGCAACTTCATGGGCTCCCACAAAGGAAAGCGACACCGGCGGTCCACGTGGGGCCCGCGAAATTCGCGTATTCCCATGAATGCCCCCCCGAGGAGGAGCGGAAGATCCTTCCTCGCCCCGCAATCAACGTGTCCCAGTCGGCGCCCTCCACGTGTCCTTCTGAGCTGGACCGCACGATGGGTAGGTTCCAGCGTGGCGCGACGCACGCAGAGCCCCTCCTTGCATCCTCTCGGCGGCTGCGCGATTCGTTCGGTAGCAAAGGGGCCCTTATCTATAAAACCGGCCAACCCTAAAGATTCGAGTAGGAATCGGAGTCGCGAGGTGCTTTGCTGCTTTCCGGGGTCGTGTCTGTCTCTGTCTCTGGAATCTTCTTGGTGCTTTCGTGGAGGAAGGAAACGACGGCGATGGCGGGCTTCGAGCAGCAGGTGAAGGACAGAGCGAAGGAGCTCAAGGGCCTGTTCAAGAAGGGGTTCAAGATCGTGGGGACTCCTGCAAGAAAGGCTGGTCCAAGGTCAAGAACATCCGGCGCTGATCTCTCCCTCCCATATGCAGCCTCGTCTCTTCTCGCTCTATACATGTTCTCCTCCTTCTTCTTCTGCTTCTTTTCTTTTGGTTGGTCTCGTGGGTTTGGCTTTTCAATGTAAAGATCTAGCCTTTTCTGTTTGCTGTTTCGTTCCCTTCTGTTTGATAGACCTAGACGTCTCTCTTTCGTGTTCTTTTTTTTGTGGAGGGGTTTGGTAGTGGTGGTAGGAGCCTTCTTTGGCCATCAGATTAGATCTGGTCTGGACTGCTTGTGCTGTTGCTGAAAGTGGTTTTCCTGATCGATTCTCTAATGTATTGTCGTTGAAAATCTGATGCAAATCGATTTTGCTGTCTCTGTCGCTCTGGTATATTCTCAATCCCCCCTCCCTTTCTTCCCCCCCCGTGGTTTCTCTCTGTTGCTGATGGATTGCTGCTCGTTGATAGAAGAAATTCAAAGGGTTTTGAGTTGTGAGGTCGTCTGTCACTGGAGGAGTTGGGCCTTCTGCTTCCCCAAAAACCATCTCTACTTCCAAATTCCTAGGCGCATGAGTGGGGAAAACTCATGAGTTTTCGTCAGCACATGTAAAGATTCATCTCGAAATTTCGATTTCGCAGAGAATACAACGTTAGGACAGCGTTCTGTATTTCGTGGAGGATTTAGGAAAAACATTTTGTCGTTTGGCTAGAATGATACGGGTAGTTAGTTGTAAAATAATAAATCTCTTGACTGTCAAATGAGTACACCTGTTGTTGGTCAACACGCCTTCACTCTGTAGATATAGACGAGACTGACACGCCTAGTCTTTTTAGGTTATTAGTTATTCGCTTCAGTCATAATATATTCCTTTATTCCAAATAAATGAAAATCAGAAAAAAAAAAAAGATATGCGGGAGAAACACAAAAGAAATTGAGAAGCAAAATACATTTTCTTAGAATTTTCGAGAGGACGGATAATTAGAAAGTCAATTAAAAGTGAAAATGACAGTTCGACAGAAAATAATAATAAATCTTGCTCGTTGGCAAAAGTCTTTTTTGTTTTTGACAAGTTACGATATTCTACATCCAATGAAAAAGTTTCCAGTGCTACGGTATTCTTAATAGGAGTTTTGAAAAAGTGTGCTACGGTATTCTTAATAGGAGTTTTGAAAAATAAAAAGTTGACGCTCGAAAATCTTTCCTCGGCATAAATTATAAAATCGTTCAAGGGCTTAAATGAGAATTGAGTGGAATCATTAAATCTAATGGATTTTGATTCTGTTTGTTTCCCAAAATATAAATAATTTGGAAAATGTTTTTCCTAAAATGTGATCATCCGTATCATTACAAAACATATTTATTTAAATATTATTTTGAATGACACAAATGATATTTTTAGGAAAATAATTTTTTAAAGAGTGGCAATATTTCCACTCCTTATATGACTAAAGCCACCTAATATTCATCAAAAAGACAAAATTGCCCTCTACATGTAATTGCAATTTAAATCGTTTGTCCCAAATTTATTTAATAATTTCATATGTTTATTTTTTTTTTACTATAGATTTTCCATATATATATTTTATTGTAAGATATTACTTCCACAAAAAAAAAATTGTCAAAAACTGAAATTTC
Source organism: Corymbia calophylla (assembly GCA_014182845.1). Lineage (NCBI taxonomy): Eukaryota > Viridiplantae > Streptophyta > Magnoliopsida > Myrtales > Myrtaceae > Corymbia > Corymbia calophylla. Next base: position 26,018,822 of record CM024698.1, on the reverse strand, counting down.
ATAAAAAAAATCTATTTCTTGTCTATGTTTTGTCGATTAATTTTATGGATAAATTATTAGGTAAATGGAATTTAATTAAATCAAAACATCACATAAATTTATAATTTTTTTGTTGGAAAATGCAAATGATATTTCATTATTTTGAATTGATGAAAATTAATGTCATCCATGAACTTTTTGACAAAAAAATAAAGGTACCACGTTGTACATAATATTTTTAGTGTATTCCTATATATTACTCTAATGTATTACATGTTTTGTACAAAAATATCTCGCCAAGATAGTAAGGAAAAATATAATTTTTTTGATATAGGTAATAAAGAGACTTGATATGTATTTTAGATTAACGAGATTAATAAAAAGTTTACAAAGAAAGTGAGCTTTATAAGAGGAACTAAGATAGAGAGGTTGTTATAAGATCGTGAAAATTCCAAATAAAGATCCGAAGTGTTTTCGTTTTTTCAAAAAGAAGTGAACCTTATTTCCATAAATGCCTAAAATACCTATGCCAATATCAAAAAGCGCTGAAGTGGTTATAGTATTTAAAATAAAAAGTCTAGTCTTTGCCGCTACCCGACAAAAATTCAACTAATCAAGGGTATTTTTAGTCCAAATACAAATTAAATTAAATTAAAAAAAAAAAACATAGGCGGGAAGTAGGGGTGTCAAATGGGTGGGTGGGTCAGATGGGTTGGGCCAAAATGGTCCGACCATATCGATCCATTTAACCCATTTCACCCATTTTTATACAATATAAATTTAACTACCTATACCCTACCCACGCCCACCCATATTACTAACACATATTAATATTTAACTTAATTTAATAAAATCTACTCATACTTATTTACCCACTTTAAACTTTTCACATATAAATTACTTGAATAAAAATTTCACATCAAATTTATAAAATAAATTAAATAAAAAAAATTAGTAAATAAAAAAAATGTGGATACCTCTAAATTGAAATAGTTTTTGGAAAATATTTTTTTTTTTTTAAAAATCGATTTTTTAATTATTTTAAAAAATTTGAATTTTTTATTTTATTTTATCTTTCTTTTTCTTTTTATTTTCCCTTTCTTTTCTCTTTTTCTTTCTTCTTCCTTCTTCTTCCCCTTTTTCCTCTATTGGTGCCGCTCGATGGCAACGGCCAAGATGCGTGAAGCCAGCCGAGCCCGAACTCGACCAAGGCTCGGACGAATCTAGGCGCTTACAACCGACTAGGTTGCGAGGTCAGTGGTCAAGCTCGGGCTCACCGGTTTGGCGAGCCGTGAACTTTGTTGCGGCCAACGACCTCATGGCTCGCCTATCCCGCATCCAAGCCGAGCTCCGACCAACGAGGAGCTTGCTAGCCTCAAGCTCTGTCGCGCTCACCTACCTAGATCCAAGTTGAGCTCCAGCCGACGAACGAAGCTCGAGAGGAACAAGGTTGGGTAACGCATAGAGGAGGGGCATGGAAGCGAGAGATGATGGGCCTACCTAATAACTCACTTAACCTATATTTCCGCTTATATTTAAGTTTCATCGACTCCATCTATAATTAAAAGTAAGTCATATGGGCCATAACCTTATTAACACCTCTATTAGGAAGGAGCCCTCCCGCTCGTGGCTCATCAGCCCCATCACCGGCGGGTGGGGTGGCGTGAAGGCCAAGGGGTCACGGACACTTAGGGGAGGGTTAGTGAGCCTAGTTGATCAACCCTTGCTAAAGACGGGAGAGTGCCCTCGCCCTACCTTTTTTTTTAAAAGGTTTTTTAGTTTTTTTTGAAAAGAAAAAGAGAAAACTTTAAAAATTTTGTGAAAGACAAAATTGCCCTTAAGCAAGATTCAATTCATGTCCTTATTTAAGAAAATGATGGTACTTTAAGTCATTATTTGAAAATTTTCCTAAGATTAATGATAAAGAAAAGACTTTTCAATTTTATACTATATAAAAAAATGTCTTTTTTTCCTTACCACTAGTAAGAGAATTTTACACGGAGCAAATAAAACATAATAGGAATATTTGATAGTTCATTTTTCTTTTTAATATACTATAAAACAAATATTGTGAAATGCTTAATTATGATAACCATTCTAAATAAAATAGAATAAAGTCGAAAGAAGAAGAGCGGGGGCTATTTCCTAAATCTGCAATCGAAAGACTGGATGGCAGTTTTGTCTTTTAGTGTAAATGGAGGGTGGATTTAGTCATTTAGGGAGTAGAAATAGCGTTGCCCTTTTAAACCTGTTAGATCTGACGGCTGGGATTCAGTTCATCAAGCGAAGAATTTCTACACGTTGCCTCGTTGACGTAAGCGCAACCGGGACGGTCCGTTGATTTCGAACGGACGCAAGCAAAACGAACGGCGGCTGCCCACCGTATGATCGCACCGATAGCTCCCCCATCCCCAGAACTTATCCACGCCCCTACCAAGTTAAAGCAAAAGTATCGAATCCGCTCGAAAATCGAATCTATTCCGCAATCCAGTACTACCGCGCCTAGGCCGAACGATCCACGCACCCGCGAGCGATCACCAATCCACCGCGATTACCCCTGTCCCAACGACTCGGATCAGACGGCAGCAGAGGCGCTCCGTCCGATGCGACAGCTACTGCACAGCACACTAGAAGAACTCTCCGCCCGCTTAAACTAATCAGGGCCCCGGTCGCAATTCTCTCCCTGTCAAAATTCTGTTAAAGTCGTTTCTTCATTTCCCTCTGCTGAATCTGCAAAATTTTCTCGCCATTTTCCCTCTGATTTTCTCTCGCACTTCCCTCTCCTTTCCCTCTCTTTCTCTCTCCTCAATTCTCTTCTCTCTTTGCTCTTCTCGGTGCTCTTCGCTTTCGTCGCGCCACAGATGGAGTCGGCCATGGAAGACTCGCGCGCTCGTGATACGTGCTGGCTGTCTTCGATGCGCTCGCCCCCAATTCAGCGCCCGCGAACGTCCAAGTTGCTGGATACCGGAAGCTTACGAATATGTCCGCTCAGGTGTTGTTAAGTAGCGTCTCCCTAGTTTAGGGATTTTCGTTTGCCGTCTTTCCGTGTTCGTGCTGCCTCTGTGGCTTTTCGCTTTGGAACCTCGGGTTTTTTCGAGGGATTGGGGGTCGTACATCTCGTCGGATTTGGGCTGGTGAGTTGCTTAATTTGGGAGCTAGCGGGTTTGTTGGTGGGTTTTTCTGTGGAGGTTGGTATGTGCACGTCACTTGCTGTTGAAAATTTGGAACTCCTAGGGTTTCTCGCGCTATTTGTGATCTCTCCGAACATAGGATGGATCTTTGGACAAAGTTCAGGCTTTTTCTAGAGAAGTAGAAATTGTGGATTTCAGGTTTTCGAGGGATTTAGAATGGCTTGTGTAGACTCTCCCTCTTCAACGTCAGGGAGACGTTGGGACTGACTTTGGATTGTGTAGAGAAGGTGGTTAATCCGGGCAAGTTTAGCTCTCGTTCTTGCGTTTTGATTGCATGATCGTGGATGGAAGGAGGGGGCTTCGATGTTTCCTCGATCCTATACTCACAGTTTAAGAGAACAGGCCGCTAGGACAGTTCTTCGCAACGTTAGATTACAGGGCACACCTATGTCGAGCTTCGTGAGGATAATAGGAAGTCCATTTTCTTCTGTGCCCTGTGCCTGTCGCCATGTTGTGAAGGGTCGGTGTTGTTTGATCACCTCAAGGGAATCTCCACAAAAGAGAGATTTAGCTACTGCGGAGTTACCGCTCTTAGGACCCAACCCATGGCCTTTCAATGATGGTGTTCTGTTCTTTGCTCGGTCAGACGAGGAGGATAATTCAGCGGGTAGACATTGCAAATGGCGGTCAGAACAGTTTACTGGAGATGAAGAAGAATGAAAATCTTGCCATTGTTCAATATGATGAGAACTCAAGCTCGCAACTAATGGACATGATGGGCTTCATAATGCCTTCTTGGGTGGTGAAGTTAGTTCTTCGTAGAGTTTTGGATGGTGATGAAGGAGATGGCTACCTGTTGATTCCAGACGTGTTGGTCAAAGATGAGATCTGTGATTTGCATGCTAAACTTATGGGTGTGGGACAGATTGCTGCACGATATCTTGAGAAAGATGAGGTGCTGAACGGTATAAGTAGAATATGGTGTGAATGGCTGGGCAAAGAGATTCCTGTTGGCCGATGATCCACTACAGATTCCAAAGCATGACTTCGCCATTGTGACTTTAGGTTACAATTATGATTTAGGTAGGAAAGGTTTGTTTGGCGATGTAAAGACCTTGCTCTCTTCTAGTCCTTTGTTGGCCTTGGAGGATGGTGGGAACAATGATAGGAAGAGGAAGAAATCTTTTTCTGACCCGGAGGATATAAGTGACTCTCTAAGTAATCAGTATGATTCATCTGGAGAAGGTTCATCAACTTTGAATGGTTCTTCTCAAGATTGCTGTTGATAGATATGATGATCAGCTTCTGCGTGCTAGAAATGACATCAAGTAAATCTGTAAGATTGAGAAGTGAGACGGCATCAACGTATAGCTGCAGAAAGAATGTGCGATATCTGTCAACAAAAAGATGCTACCAGGGAAAGACGATGGCGACACTCATCAATATGAAGACTGGAAAGCTGGCTTGCAGTAGTCGGAACTTGAATGGGGTTAGTTCTCCTTTTCTGTTTTTTTTCCTATATATATATATGATGTGGTCAACCAACTCGTACGTTTAAGTTATTAAGGAGGAATGGAAATTTTTGTTTGTGCAGGCATATCATGTATTTCATACTTCTGCCTTATCCACTGGGTTCTTCTCTGCGAATTTGAAATAGCTACAAGTCAGTTGGAAAATCCAAAAGCGAGGAGGAAATCAAGAAGAAAGAATGGACCTAAGTGCACTAAATCAAGGGAAGATGGTGACAGGAAAGCTGCACCTGCGCAAATCCATTCTGTGTTCTGGGTCAGAGTGTCAAGGCACTGGTGTCATGGTTGAAGGAGAGAATTTGGAAAATCCATCTGTTCCTTTGTCTGAGGTTTCAAATTCTTCTGTCTTTTTGCTCTTTTCTATACTTCAAGTTCCTCCCAACCACTCCACTCTACACTCCCTCCTACCCTTCCCCAACCAACAATGTGGTTCACATGTGAACTTTTCTGACCGAGTTGGTAGGATTAACCTGTTGAAATGACTCATGTAGCTTTAATTTTCAGATGTTCAGGTTTAAAATTAAAGGGAGCGATGCACGGAGAGCATGGATGAAAAGCCCTGAACGGTTTTGCAGAATTGCTCAGTAGGGTTTCATTTTCCACAGGATTCAGAAGGGCAGGTTGAGGGCATTATCAGATACCAGGCTTATAGAAGTACATATTCTATCATATGGATGCTAATTACTGATATCTCGCATATATCGCTTTGTCCCAGGAAAAGGTGGTGCCCCTGAAGTTGCTGAATTTCTATGAAGCCATTGATTTCAGGGCAGTCCAGGGCGTTCCCCGGATCTTTGAAATTGAATTACAGCTTCCCCTATTACTGTCTGCTTTACAGCAAAGCTAGGTTTGCTTTTCACTTTAGGATAAGAAATAGCAGCCTTCAGGAAGATGGGATATAGTGAGCCACTAGCTTACTGTCAATCAATGTATATACCTGTTGTCTGGAGGAATAATGTAACTAAATGCCGTTGACATTTCCTACATTGTAAATGACGATTATGATCGCATTTTGATTTGGAAACTGAATCTCTCGGGTCTGTACTCCAGCTTTTTAGCCCCTTCTCCATGTGCTCTTCATGCCGTTAGAGATTGCCCTCTCCGATGAACTTTTAGTGTAGATTCTGCTTGCCATATAACAAGGAAATTTATTATGGAGCTGCTCCACTGAAATGTCAAAGATCAGTTTCTCCCTGAAATGATGATTGTCATAGCTTGTAAATTTTCATCACGAGTGCTACAGATGCATATCGAAGATCACGGTGTCCTTGGAACAAGCAGTTAGCAACATTCTTCCCACATCTTAGGAGCATCAGTAAGCTTTGACTAGATTGTTAAGACTGTTTCGATGAATGGAGCAGATGGGAGTTGTCTTTGTGGTGTTCTGTCAGCAGCTGGAGGGCAGAGGGATTGAGATTGCCGAACAAAACTCAATTTAAAATAATGTTTTCTTTGGCCAAAGAGAAAGCAACTTGATTTGAAGATTTCTCCCTCCTTAGTAATGATGAAAAGTTATGGCCGCTTCAGAGATCTCCAAATGTTGCTTGCTTGAGTGGGTTAATCTTTTTTAGTACCGAAATATTATTAATTTTCGATCATCTACCCCTCTGCTTCGATCGATTTCAATAGACTCTGGCCGTCTCCACTACTCATCAAGTAGATGATATTTGCCCATTCTTCAGCAAGTATCTTAGGTTACCCACTCCGTCTGATGATTCGCCGGCAACAACTTCGAATGTAGATTCAGTTGACTTGCAATTATATTAATACCAGTATCTCAGTTCTCAGAGCCGGCCACTACGTTTGCTTCTTCATGGTTTCCTCTATAAATTGCCTACGGAAATGCGAATCTTACACGGTAGGTAGAGAATATGGCTTACTCGCACAAAGTCAAGAAGGTCGTATGCTTTCTAATAGTTCTAATGATGCTACTGTCCTTCGAATGCCTAACTGAAGCACGTCCTCTTTCTCAAGTCCCAGTTCCGATCTCGGGCCGCCGAAGCTCCCCAGGGATTCTGATGGGCTTGAGAGCACTTACTGCAATGCTTCCGAAGGGCCTCGACCGTGCCTCCATCCGGGCCAAGTCAGGCATTAACTGAAGCCTGATATGGTGACGGGCGCATTGCTTCAATGTCGCTCGACAAGAAAAGCCGTTATACCTTTTCGCCTTAATTCATTTGTCTTCTGCCAACCACACTGGTTCATTGAAACGTATTAGGTTCATATTTGTGTAGCGTAGTTATTACCTATTCAGAGAAGAGACAAATAGCAATCCTTCGTCGCGTGTTCTCATTTGTTTCGATTTTCTGGATAATACCAACAATCTATAGAATTTCATCATTCAGTTGAGCAAATTCATGTAGAAGGTCCGATAATTCTGCGGTATGGGCTTCCATGCTTCTAACTTTTATCGCGATAAAAGCTGCAACTTTTCCGGCGAACAGGTCGATGCTCCTCTGGACAAGGACATATCATGGTAGGACACTCCGTATCGTGGTCCATTGTCTGGCGCCGAGAGCATGTATTGGGATCTTGATGGGGGCAACGACCGGTATAAATGCCATGCTGCCCGAGGAATACTGGTACCCATGTTACAGGCGCAATTTGTTGGACCACCAGTGGATAAGCTGTCTAGCTTGTCCGAGAGGGTGTCATGCGGGGCTCGGTCTGATTGATTATATATCAATCCGTATCAAGAAAGACAGGGGGCTCCCATTAGGTCCCGCTCGAAAAGCACGACCTTTTTAAGGTAGTTTTCCGCATTTAGTTGCCTAAAAGATTTGTCGCGCCTCTGATTTGTTTAGCTGCAAAACTCACTCTTGATGCTGAGATTATCTTCGCAAGAAACTTTCGGAAGGTTTCGTGAATTGTCGGGTGTTTTTGGGAGTTTCGATCTAATGAAACTCTATGATGCGGTATCGTAACATCTTCATGTAAGAAACAAAAACAGGGTACGATTATGTTTGTTCTATTTACTTCATTTGGAGGCTTATGCTTGGAGTGCTCCTTCGGTTGTGTGCGACCCATGTTCGTAACAATTGGGATAGATGGAGAGTATGGAAATTCGGTGATATATGTGAAGCGGGGCCAGCAAATGCCCGAAGATGAAAGGAATATGCAAAAAATCCTCGACTTGAGGTTGGCCTTGTCCACTAGTTGGGGGACTAGGGTACGCGTCCGATTCCCTCAATTGTCGAGTCTAAATATAAAGTGGGTGAATCCAGTAAGATCATGCATGCGTGGCCGTCGATTTGTCAATGTCTGAGATTAATGAGCCGAGTCTCGACACGATATGAAAAGAAGCGGTGCTTATTGGCCTCCCAGAAAGCTTCTAGAAAAGGGAAGGCCTCATATTTACTCGGTCGATAATGATGTGATGTACCACTCCTTCATTTGGCCCTTTTTTTTTTTTTCCATTTTCACGGACTCGTGGTGTGATGGGTCGTTGGGAAGATCTGCGTTACAGATTGGGACGTGGAAAAGAGGAGACAAGAGGGTCGTTCAAAAGTAGAAGCAAAGCCATCAAAGCCAAAAACCATCACGGGAGGCAAAGTCTCAACTTTCTTCTAATAAAGAATTGCTGGTAAAAGAGAAGTTTCCTCTGCATTGCCAAGGAGCAGCGCAATGCCATTTCTTTGTGCCTCTTCCCATGTCTCCTTCTAGTCTTATGAGTCAACAATAGTTGAATTAGATGAATATGACCAAATCAAATGACCCCATCTCTCTCTGTCTGTATGGAGGAAGATTCTATAGTGGGGCGGTGCTCCTTGGCCACCGGTGGCGATGGCCCCTCCACCACCCGCGGCCAACCATGTGCATTGAAAACATTGAAGAAAACCCGGCCCTTTTAAAGGAATTGTCTATCTAGAAGGGTGAGAGAATGGGTGATGACAGGAAGAAAAAAACATGAAAATGACATTTTTTTGCCTCGCGATGGCGATTGGCTTTGAAAAGTACAGGTTCTATGGCAAAGGTAAAAATGTACTTGTAACCCCACCACTACCCTTTTGGTAGGAGTACCGAAATCTCGGGATTCTTTGCGACTCTCCTTTTTTGAACTTGTGAAGAGGCGATGATTCGACGAGCAAGATAGGGCCTCACGTCTGGACCACTTTTTGCTGAATTTTCTTTGCACAAAACACTCATCATCTTCTCAGTTGAACCGTACCAAAGAGAGGTGGAGATCAACAGAATCAACACTCATGATAGCCAAGATCATCTTCCGTATTGCGAATCCATCTTTATAATGGCCTAAGCACCTCTTTTTTGCATTAGAGAACAGTTGATCTACGTCAAGAATTGGTAAACACTGTCAAGTGTTAGAAAATAGACACTCCAAGAGCGTTTTTTCTTTCGGTGGTCACCACAGAGATCTTTCCTTTTCTTTTCTGTGGGTGGGAAGGGTGGTTTGGGCGGTGTGGTTTAGGCGCTCCAAGAGAGAGAAACGGCATAAACACGTACATGGAATCTAGGCTCCGAAGCTTGCCAAGCAATCAAACACAATACTCCAGCTGATAACAATGAATATTCACTCTTGAACTTTAAAATTCTGTATAATTATATTGCAGCAGGAGAAATACAACTCTAGATAATCCATACTGCTGAGCCAGACTTCTCCTTTGAAATCCCTCGGTACTTTTTACACGTAACAAAGGAGAGTCGAAAATGGTCTACACCCTCAAAATAAAAGTAGACACAAAAACTATACAACAGAAGAGGAAGAAACATATTCTGCTCAAAGACTTATCGGCCTGCATCACATGCCTCCTCACCCTGGGGCTGCTGCTCCGGCGAGATGATATGAGTTTGGGTATGTGTACATGTTCGTCATCGAGTTCCCAAACACCCTCGAGTATACCATCTCACCGAGCATCCCAATCATCGGGTCACAGTATTCGTAGACGCGCCGCACCCCGAGTCGCTGAACTGAATGGGGACTGGAAAAAGCGGAAAAAGCGCTGAGAGATCTCGGCTATCGACGCCACAAGCAGGACAAACGGTCTTTTCGGTATGACTATGCCGAGTTGCGGGCCTTGCTTTTTGGCTGACTTGGTAGATCCACCACGGCCGTAGAGCGGGACCAGAGTGGCCTGTGAAACCCTCTGCTTTACAAACCGGACACTGCTGTGGTTGTGGCTCTTCGTCCCTCCCGTATGAGTACTCTGAACTTGAAGCCACTTGTAGATGCAAGGCCAACAGTAAAGATGACCGCACAAGGTTACCACTGGATCCTGCACCATCTCAAGGCAAATATTGCACTCCAAACCCCACCCGGAATGATTAGCCATCCGAGTCAGCAGCAGCCGCTGCAAGGGACTTCCAGTTCTCTAGAGATGATTATTATGTTCTACAAGGGTTCTGCACTCACCATGGAATCTACAAAGTGATCTAGGGCCATCTTGCTTGTGCTATAACCAG